>JAOPSE010000052.1:4776624-5376624 GCA_029449295.1 Zea luxurians | reverse complement strand
TGCGGACCGGGTGGTTCGGGCGAAGGACTCCGATCCTCCCCGCTGTCGTAGCGTCCCCCACGCCTGGGGTGGTAGCCTCGGCGCACCCTCTCGTCGAGGTGGGCCCGACGGCTGTGGTGATGGTGCTCATTGCCGAGGCGACCCGGGGCCGCAGGCGCTGTGTTGCGCGTGCGCCCGGTGTGGACCGAGGCTTCCCGCATGAATCGGGAAGTCGCGACGCGATGTTCCGAGGGGTGCCCTTGCCTTTGGGAGGCGGAGCTTTCGGCCCGTCGGACCGCGGCGTCCTCCAGGAGATTCTTGAGCTCTCCCTGGATACGCCGCCCCTCGGTGGTTGATGGCTCTGGCATCACGCAGAGAAGTATTGCTGCTGCAGCCAGGTTCTGGCCGACTCCACTGGAAACCGGTGGCGGCCTTACCCTGACGTCATCGGCGATGCGGTGCTGGATGCCCTGGGGGAGATGACGCGCTTCTCCGGCCGGAGGTTGGCCCGCCCATTCCTGCCCGATGTCCCGGCGGATCGGCACAAGCGTTCCTGCTCCCTCGTCGAGCCTGGCCTGCATCTCGCGGATTTGCTCGAGCTATGGGTCAGGACCCCCCACCGGGACGGGGACCACAGCTAGCTCCCGAAGGATGTCGACGCGAGGCACGGGCCTAGGGGGATCACCGTTCTCCGGCATACCAAAATGGTTGCCTTCGCCGGGACCCCCTAGATCGACGTGGAAACATTCACGACTTGGGCCGCAGTCCTCGTCGTCGAGGCTGCGGCTACCATCGGAACAGTCAGAAAGGCAGTAGTCGCATGCGGTCATGAAGTCCCGCATGGCACTGGGGTTACCAAGTCCGGAGAAATCCCAACAGAAGTCGGGCTCGCCATCTTCCTCGGACCCCGAGGGCCCGTAGGTCGAGACGGCCGTCAGCCGGTCCCAGGGTGACCACACACGATACCCCAGAGGGTTTGGACTCGCCTCTATGAGAATGTCCACCGAAGCGGAGTTGCTTGGCGGGTCGAGGCCGAATCCAAAAGGCGCGAGATGGGAATCGATCGGTACCTTTTGGTCGACGGGCGGTGACGAAGTCACGTCAGGGACTGACTACACCGTCGTCTCAGGTACGAGGGTGACGCCTAGCAAGTCCTTCGCGAGCGTGCTGGCGTAGTCCGTTTGCTCGAGGTTGGTGTGTTGCGGGGAGGCGGCGCTCGTCTTCGTCTCAGACGTGAGGCCGATGCTCGACGCGCTCTCCGTTGGGGCGCCGGCGCCGTCGACTCGCTTGACAGCCAACGAGGTGCCGCTTCTCGCTTGGCCTTGGTTGCCCCGCCTCCTCCTCCGTCGGCGGGGGAGGGGACGAGACAAGCCCGAATGTCGTCCTTCCACCACATGGGGAAGGCGTCGTCGATTTCCCCGCCGGCGGGCGGGTTGTCGACCGCCATTGTCGTTGTCGCGCGGCGGGGGAAGGAGTATCATGTCGTAGCTGCCGTCGAGGGACATGAACTCAAGACTCCCGAAACGAAGCACCGTCCTGGGCTGGAGAGGTTGCTGGAGACTGCCCATCTGGAGCTTGACGGGAAGCTGTTCGTCAACACATAGCAGGCCCCTACCTGGCGCGCCAACTATCGGTGTTTCGAAACCTGGGGGGTCCCTGGACCGACGAGTGAATTGTCACCGCGTGCCCCAGCCCAGATGGGTCGGCGCGAGGCGGAACGTGAAGGGGGGAGAAGAGCAGCCGGAGGGAGACATGCGTGGGAGTGTGGAACCCGCGACCTTGGTGTTAGCCCCGCGCCCAGGTCGGGTGCGCTTGCAGTAGGGGGTTACAAGCGTCCACGCGGGAGGGAGCGAGCGGCCTTGCGCGAGCGCCGTCCCGTCCTTCCCCGCGCGGCCAACCCTCTGTAAGAGGGCCTTGGACCTCCCTTTTATAGGCGTAAGGAGAGGATCCAGGTGTACAATGGGGGTGTAGCAGTGTGCTAACGTGTCTAGCGGAGGAGAGCTAGCGCCCTAAGTACATGCCATCGTGGCAGCCGAAGAGGTTTTGGCACCCAGTTCGTGTGATGTCGTGGCCGTTGGAGGAGCGCTGGAGCCTGGCGGAAGGATAGCTGTCGGGGCTGTCGCGTCCTTGCTGACGTCCTCTTGCTTCCATAAGGGGGCTGAGAGCCGCCATCATCACAGGGTATACGGGGCGCCGTCACTACTCGTATAGTGGAGCGAGCCGGATGGGACGCCGGTCTTGTTCCCCGTAGCCTGAGTCAGCTCGGGGTAAGGTAATGATGGCGCTTCCTGTCGACGTGGTCGGTCCGTGCCCTAGGTTGGGCGAGGTGGAGGCTCCTCCGAGGTCGAGGTCGAGTCTGTCTTCCAAGGTCGAGGTCGAGTCCGAGCCCCCGGGTCGGACGAGGCGGAGACTGTCGGCTGAGGCCAGGGCGGAGTCCGAGCCCTGGGGTCGGGTGAAGCGGAGTTCGTCGTCCTTCGGGGCTGAGCCCGAGTCCGAGCCCTGGGGTCGGGCGAAGCGGAGTTCGTCGTCTTTCGAGGCCGAGCCCGAGTCCGAGCCCTGGGGTCGGGCGGAGCGGAGTTCGTTGTCTTCCGGGGCCGAGCCCGAGTCCGAGCCCTGGGGTCAGGCGGAGCGGAGTTCGTCGTCTTCCGGGGCTGAGCCCGAGTCCGAGCCCTAGGGTCAGGCGGAGCGGAGTTCGTCGTCTTCCGGGGCTGAGCCCGAGTCCGAGCCCTGGGGTCGGGCGAAGCGGAGTTTCCTATGACGCATGAGGCCGGACTTGGCTGCTGTCAGCCTCACTCTGTCGAGTGGCTCAGCAGTCGGAGCGGCGCAGGCGGCGCTGTCCTCTTATCAGATCGGTCAGTGGAGCGGCGAAGTGACACTACAGGAAACGCCTAAATTTTCGTGGGCCAAAAACCCACGAAAATAAGCCTAAACCGACGAAAATATAGTATTTTCGTCGGCAGGCCGACGAAAATAGCCGCCGAAAATAAGTTCGACGAAAATAGACGCCTATTTTCGTCGGTACCGACGAAAATAACCTATTTTCGTCGGTTTTCGCAAGACCGACGAAAATAGTGAGTCGACAATTTATTTTCGTCGGCCGGTGGTGGCCGACGAAAATACGCCAGGATATTTTCGTCGGCCTAGGTGGTGGCTGACGAAAATATCCTGGCGTATTTTCGTCGGCCTAGGTGGTGGCCGACGAAAATAGCCTGGGAACATATTTTCGTCGGCCACCACCGAGGCCGATGAAAATTGATGGTCCCCCCCCCAAAACAGATTTTTCTGCACCTATTAATAATTCACAGCAATATACACAATATCACAATTCACATATACAGATTCACAAGCCTAATACATAATTCACAAAACACATTCACATATACATAAATAGTCCATTCAAATAAGTCTAGAGTTTCCATAAGTCCAAAAGTCCATTGTCCATTCAAATACACAATTCACAAAACTCTAGTCCATAAGTCTATCCATAAGTCCATAAGCTAATAACTACTCACTACTCTCTCCTCACTGATCACTCCGGCGGGCTATGGGAGTTTTGGCCACTCCCTCCTCCGCCACCAGGATGGTGGCCACTCCCTCCAACACCACCCTCCGATCCATGAGCATGTGACGCTGAACCCTGCAATTCATCAATCATTCAAATAAGGCTGTATACATATACATTGCTGTGTTTGGTCAATATTTGCATAAAACTAAACATGGAACGTCACCTGTGATCCATGGTGAGTAGGAGGTTGTGCATGCATCCACGGGTACTGTTGTGCTGGCCACCCCATAGGTGGTGGCACCCACCCCGTCGGTGGCGGTGCCATCCACGCTTGAAATGGCTGAGAGCCCGCCGGTGGCTGGGAGACCGGTGGCACCCATCCCGGGACTGGCTGCGATCCTTGGGGTGGAGGCGTCCAAGTGCCTGGAGGTGCCTGCGTCCACCCAACACCGGTCCACTGTGGCTGCGACGCTGGAGCTTGTCCTGGCCACTGTCCCCATCCTTGTGCCTGTGAGCCATTTTTGATAATAAAAAAAGAGTTGCTATGGAATTGAAGTGTTCAGATAGTGTTACCTGGGGAGGGCGAAAAGCGGGCAAGTTCATATCAGGGCCGAGTCGAGTAGTCATTTCCTGCAAATGGATGCAACGTTAGAATCACAACATTATACTTTGAATTCAACGACGACACGTGATGAGATAGACGGATTACCTGAAAATAAGAAGCCATATATTGCGTCAGCTGTCCAACCTGCTCCTGCGCTGCTCGAGCCTGCTCCTGTGCTGCTCGAGCCTGCTCCTGTGCTGCCCGAGTCTCCTCCTCCAGCTGAGCCTCTCGAGCAGACCTGGAGGAGCGAGAACTCCCTCCCGAAGACGATGCCTTCCCTTGACCTATTGTCCTGTTATATTCCACAACGCCGGTGCCAAAGGCAAACCTGCATGATACACATAGTTGAGCCATTAAGTGGACACATTCTTGTTAATGAAATCGTCGAATCAAACACAAACACCTCACCTGCCATGCTTTCTACCCCCACCACTGTGGTACAACGCCGAGGCATCTAAGTCTGAATGCATCCAGTCGAAGTCAGGCCCATGGCGTTGAGTCATTTCCTCCCCATATGCATTCTGCAAAGAAAGTTGGAGTTGGAGTTAAACACAAAACATGCAATTTAATTCGTAAATACAAACTTGTTTACCATTTTCTCCCTTGCCGCCTCGCTGCATAGCACATCAGGGTTCGCCGGATCAGGGCCACGGTGACCACGGACGTAAACCTCCATAAAACTTGGAGCAACTCCACTTTCAGCTTCCTGCATGAAAAAGAAGAGTTAAACCATATAATCTTCATAGATGTAACATACAAGTTTGATTTATATACTTACCATGCGGCGTGCGGTACCAAGGTGTCCATCGGCGCCGTACCTGTGCCCCGGTCCTTCAGTGCCACGGTTGGCACGGTGCTTGTTGGACTCTGCAATCCACTCAGGCGACGCCCATCTCTTAGCCAACCACCTCCAGGCTTCCATGTCCTTCGACAGCCAATCCACAACGCTCTCTAGGTACTGCTCCTCTATGAGGTAGATCTCATTGGCCCCTAATGCTTTGCTCATTTTCTGACCCTTTATCTTCTTGTAGTAGTAGTTGACGGCCGCGATGCGAGCATTGTACATGGCATCCTTGATTATCTTATCAGCGCACTTCCGAAAGTGCCTCTTCACACGTGTCCACTGAGCCTGATCCTCCTCGATGTCATCCGGCAATTGGAACCTCCCCTACATATCAATGTACAATTTAAGTTAAAGTAAGATTAGGATAAGCAATAATTCAATGAATTGCTTATATACGAAAGTAAACTCACCCAGAACTCGTCCCACACAGCCACCTGACAAGTCCTTCGTTTTTTTTCCGAACTTCCCCCTCCGCTACTGCTTTCCCCTGACTCCCCTGGCTCGACATAGTCCTTTAGACCCCAGTCAGCCCACTGCATAGCCGCGAACCTCTCGCCATTCAGCTCCACCATGCCAGGGTAGTAGAAGCGACAGAGGCTACCCAACACCGCGTTCACCTTGGGACGTCTGCCTGTACCGTCCCAAGTCAAGTCTTCCCATGACCTACAAAAATTAATAAAACAAGTAAACTAGTGCAATCACGTTCACATTAAAAAATTAACACAACAGAAATAAGCCCCACCATTCTCCATGCGGCCGGATGAGCCTCCGCTCGGCAGGTCTCGGACCAAGCGCATTGCTCTTCTTATACCTAAGTATACAAGTAAATTCAATATGATGAAATGATTAGAAACTAATATCAAACTAATATCAATCTCTTTGATCAGAAGTTACACCGTTGGGGGGGGCAGTTCCTGATGTTATACTTTGATCAGAAGTAAATGTGCATTACTGTTTTTCTCATGTGTCTGTTAGCTTCTCCATTTCTTTACACTTCAGATATCAGTTCAGTTCATTTAACATTAAACTGTTTTCTACCCCTGACATGTCTCCGATCCGCCTTCTGAGCGCCGAGCCGTTTCAGAAGATGGAGCTGGCCCTGGTGTCGCTGGAGAGTTTCTTGCAGAGGACAACAGCCCATACGTCTGCTGCTCAAGGCATGTTGTACGCCGCTGGTGTTGCTGAACCCAGCCCTGCTCTGGCTCTTGGCGAGGTGCTCTCGGCACCAATGGATACCGAGATCGATCTGGAGCCATCAGCTTGCCAGAATCCCTTCGCTTCCACCTCAGGGCAAGACCAGTCGTCTTCTCCGTTGGCAGAACCCCCGAGCTACTACGCCCAGAGCCCGATGCTGCCGATGGCACAGCTCCATGAACATCATGCCCATAGGACAGCTGCTGGAGTCGATATGAACTCTGACACCACAACCGGCGACACCTCACAAGATGATACCACCAGTGAAACTGGAGGTTCCCATGTGCCGGCCAAAGTGAACGATGTATTCTGGGAGCGGTTTCTCACAGACGCCGCCGAGGGTAAAAGCAAGGCAATAGAAGCAAAACAAGATGTGAAGAATGCCGTAGACCGCTGCTGTCCTCGTCTCCAGGACAATGTTGATCAGATCACTGAGCAGATGGGGCAGCTTGATTCAGCCTCTTATGCACCCGAGAACCAGACCATCATCTGATCTCTCAACTGTTTTCTAGTGCCAAATAGAAATTGCAGAAACAAACAGAAACCTTAGTGCAATTAAACAAACAGAAACCTTAGTGCAATTATGGGTCCCAATGCTCTCTTATGAACCTGATCCTTGACCTCATCCATTTTAGAAATTGGATGCCAGCGGCCATTAGATTTTATTTGGACTCTTGAGATAGTAATGGGTACCCGAAACCTAATGTCAGTGTAACACCGTACCTGAAAAGGTTTCTGCTGCTCACTGCTCACTGCTCAGCTCGTGTGATATGGATCCTAGTGGTACAGTCAGTGCAAGTGCACCTGAAATCAGCTTGGATTTCGACTCAGCAGCTAGCTGTAGTGAACATGAGCAAGTAGTGATCACGGTGGACTGAAACTGACAAATCTGTATATTGGATCAAATGTTGCCAACCAGCTTGAACAAATGTTGCCAAAATTTGCTAGTGAATATTGGATCTCTATCAGACACAACAACCACTGGTAAGCCATGTAAACGATATACATTGTACAGAAAGAGTTGGGAAATGGTAGCAGCAGTATATGGATGGGAGTCGAGGATAAAATGCCTGAACTTACTGAACTTATCTACTACAACCATGATGCAATCAACTGAGCCAGAGCGAGGCAAACCTTCTATGGAATCCAGTGAAATTGTATGCCAGGTTGATGCGGGAACCGATGAAGGTTGTAGCTTGCCGGGGTATGCTGCACAATCAGGCTTAGCCTACAGGAAGACTTGGCAGTGGTTCACGAAGGATTGCACAGACAACTTCAGTTTAGGCTAAGCAAACAAGCTTTTAACATGGCTGGTGGTAACTGGAATCCTCGAGTGACCCCTGACAGTCGAACAATGTACAGCTGACAGGATACAGTGTTTCAACTGTTCATCATCCCCCAACCAAATATGTCCTTTATAACGTAACAGAACATCTTTGAGAACAAAGTGTGGAACTAAAGCTAGGTCAACTGATAACTTGGAGAGCAAAGACCGAGCTGCAGGATCACTAGTATAACTTGCATGTACGTCAGCGAGCTACTGAGGGACAGCAACCGACATGTCCCAATGATCAATCAAAGGGTAGCGCGACAGAGCATCAGCTACCCGGTTCTCAGACCTTGGCCTATACTGAATTTTATACTGTAATCCGAGCAATTTGGTGAAGACTTTGTGTTGCCACGTGGTGTGGAGACGCTGCTCATTGAGCTGGGTCAGACTTTTGTGATTAGTGACTATAACAAATTCATTGTGTTGTAAATAAGATCTCCACTGTTGTACAATCAGAATAACAGCAAGGTATTCTTTTTCATAGGTTGATAGTCCATGGTTCTTAGGCCCTAATGCCTTGCAGATGAATGCAAGAAGGTGACCACGCTGCATGAGAACAGCTCCCACTCCTACGACGCTAGCATCAGTTTCTATGAAGAATGTATCAGCAAAGTTGGGCAGAAATAAAACTGGTGCTGACATCAAAGCCTTCTTTAGGGTCAAGAATGCCAAGTCATGCTCACTGGTCCAAATATACAGGGCACCATTCTTAAGCAAGGCTGTCAAGGGCTATGCAATAATGCCAAAGTGTTTGATGAATTTTCGATGGTAGCTAGACAGGCCCAGAAAACTACGCAACTCTTTGACTAACGTCGGAATAGGCCCATCTGCAATTGCTTGCACTATGATAGGATCAGTGGCCACTCCCTAGGAATTGATGATATGACCGAGATATAAAACTTGCTGTTGGGCAAAGGCACATTTGGACAACTTGACCTTCCACTGATCTTTAGCCGGGAGCTTGAATACTTGCTACAGATGACATAAATGGTCGTCAAATGAACCACTGTAAACAGAAAGTTTTACTTAACATTTGCTTAAGTGGCAAAGGCTAATCATCATTCATGTGCTAGGCGAGGGTGCTGGCCATCAACACATCACCTTTTCTCGTTGCTTGAGATGCACTCAGTGGTCTTTTGGAGGTGACACACCCATTGTTTATTGGCATGCTACAGTCCTATCTATAATGGTTGGTGTGGGTGGATTGGCACAGCCGTCGGTGACAGAAACAAGCACTTCTACATTATGGATATTCTAACATTTTTGTCCCTTTTTTTGAAAAGGAAAATACTAGTGACAGGTAGATAATATCTGGAGAACTCATGATACTCACATCTACAGAGTCCAGTCACAAGGCGATAGCAGCTGGTCCAGGGGAAGGTGGGTGTACGACAACGTGTCCCGCCCATTGTACTGGCATTGTGACTAGTTAAACTAATATGCATAATAATACCTGAAGGACGTAGAACCATCTGACGCGTCGCCCGCGCTGCCTGCCCCCATTGGGTCAACCTCCTCATCCTGCTCACCCTCCTCATCCTGCACATGAGCATCCTGCTGAGGAGTCTCCTGCTCACCCTCCTCACCCTGCACTTCGTCTAGACAGTCGAGAAGTTGCTGCTGCCTCTGTCGGCTCTGTGAGGTGCCCTGAAAAAGCCCACTGCCCGAGCTGTCCTCGCTGGCCGCGCTGCCCCCACTCCTCCTCGATCTCCTATGCTTGAACATGTTCAACTGTAGATAAATTAATGTCAAACCACAGTATATGAAACAAATAATATGAAAATTAATAATGTGGAAATTGGAATACATAGCTTAATTGATTAACTAAAAGAAACATACTAATCAAAAGTCATCCGCATCCGATGATGCTTCTTCGGCTCGTTGTTTATTCATACGCTCTTGATTTCGTTGGATCCTTACTGATCTTCTAACGACGACAGGTCGTTTGCGCTTTGACCTAGGTTCTTCAATTAAGTCGCTTGAATTGCAACAGAGATTTTCGAGTCCTTCTCCATTGGTCACATGGAATCGGTGAGCTATGTCTTGATTCGACGTCGCTTCTGGTTGAAAAACAACATCATCGTTGTCCCTGCTCGTACTCACGTAGTCAGCACTCTCTGGAGCGACGACTTGTGGGTTGACTTTGATTGCAACCCACCAAGCCCTAAGGCTTGGGTGAGGATATGGCAGGTAGTACACCTGTTTTGCCTGATTTGCAAGGACAACATCGCTCATACTGCTCGGAATCCTAGAGCTATGCTTCACCTCGACATTACCATACTTGTCGATACGAGTCCCACTATGAGCATCAAACCAGTCGCACTCGAAAAACACGACTTTAAGTTCTTTGGGGCCATCGAAAATCAACTCTACAATGTTTTGAAGAACACCGTAATAGTCCACTACTTTGTCATCGTCAACATATGAACTTGCCAACACACCACTATTGGTGGTGGCTGCCAATGGTCGACTCTTCTCCAATTTCGCGGTTCGGAAGCGATATCCATTTACATCATAGCGAGTATAGTTTCGGACGGACACAGAGGTATGTGCCATTTGCTGCAAGTCCGGGTGCACAGAGTTTTTGGAAACCTATACAAGTAATTAGTATATGCATTATATCTTCCAAGTCCAAAATTCAAAGATTAAGTATGGACAATGAGAGAACGACAATTACTAACATAATTACGAAACCACTGCACGAAGTTTGGTCCACCTTTCAACCCATCACGTCGAAGATTTTCTAATTGGATGGCCGTAGGTTTACTAGTAGATTTCCAACATTCTTCATCAAACATGCTGGACATATTACAAACATGGAGATTACACACTATAGAAATTATGAGATGAGAAAATGGACGTAACTATGAGGAAAACTTACTCGAACGCCTCCTGTGTGCTGTCAATATTGCTATACATATATAGCATTAGCGTGTTCAAATCTGATGCTTCAATGTGACGTACACTCCCTTTTCCAACTGCTTTACCCGGATTCGCAAAAATTTGAAGGGTGCTTTGGGGTGATTCATTTTCGACATGAAGTCGCACTGAAGGCGCAAACACATTGTTGGCTCGAGCGAAATACCTGGTTGAGAATTGAGATATCTCCTTAAGGGCAAAAGCCTCCGCAATACACCCTTCGACTCTAGCCTTGTTGCGAACAGACGCCCTGAGCTTTTTCAACGCCCTTTCTATAGGATACATCCACCTGAATTGCACTGGTCCGCCTACCAAAGCTTCCCAAGGCAAATGCACAATTAGATGTTGCATCACATTGAAGAATCCTGGCGGGAAAACCTTTTCAAATTTACAAATAAGAATTGGAATTTCTTTCTCAAATTTCTGCATCAACCTCTTCGATACCGTCTTTGCGCATACTTCCCTATAGAAGTAACTCAACTCTGCAAATATGCTCCAAAGCTCATCCTTAAAATAGCCTCGAAACATCACGGGCATCAGCCTCTCCATAATAATATGGTAGTCATGGCTTTTCAAACCGATCAATTTACCGGTCTTCAGATTGACTGCCCGTTTCAGATTTGCCGCATATCGATCTGGAAATTTCAGATTCTTCAACCACTTAAATATTTCTTTCCTTTCATCTGGCTTGAGGCAGTAATCAGCTCGCGGCCTACTCTCATGCCCTTTATCGCTTACTTTCAACTCGAGCATCGGTCTCTTACAAATTTCAGCCATGTCTTTTCTTGCCTTCATATTATCTTTCGTTTTATCAGTCACATCGAAACATGTGCTTATGATGCTTTCAGCAACATTACGCTCTTGGTGCATCAAGTCTATGTTGTGCGGCATGATCAAGGCTTTTGCATACGGAAGCTCCCATATTGATGAAATATGGGTCCAGTTGTGGTCCTCCCCGTAGCCTTGAAACCTATCATTTTCTCCTTGCTTCAGACAAGCATGCCATGCCATTATCTGCGGTGCAGTTTGCCTCTTTGGTGGCCCATTTCTGATTTTGGCTCCACTTCTGAATGCAGTAAGCGAATTCCTGAAATCATGCTTGAATGGAGTCCAACGTCGATGAGCATCAAAGAATGACACTTTCCCACCATGCTTCAATCTGAATGCATCCGTATCATTCATACATATGGGACAGCACAACCGACCATGAACACACCATCCAGACCAATCTCCATACGCCAGCAGATCATGCACTGACCACAAATAAGCAGCGCGCATGGTAAACTCCTTTTCAGTATGGCTGTCATAAGCCTTCACACCTCTCCACAATTGTTTCAGCTCTTCAAGTAAAGGGCGAACAAACATATTCAGCTTTGGCCCTGGATGCTCGGGGCCTGGGATGACTAGTGCAAGGAACATGAACTCTTCTTTATTGACCAACTCAGGAGGAAGATTATATGGCACAATGAAGACAGGCCAACACGAGTAAGGGCTTGCACTGGTATTGAAAGGTGTGAATCCGTCCGTCGATAGACCAAGCCGTACACTCCTAGGGTCGTTTGCAAATTCGGGATCAAACTCGTCAATTGCCTTCCACGCATCACCGTCCGACGGATGGACCATTATGTCTGGATCAGTGACGAGACGTACACCATTATTTGGCCATGTCATATGCAGAGCTATTTCCTTGTTGAGGAACAACCTTGAAAGCCGAGGAATGATGGGCAACCGACGAAGTTGCTTAGCTGCGACCTTCGTAACTACCAATTCACCCTCATCATTTGTCACCTCGACATATCTAGAAGCTTCACAATGCTTACAACGGTCCAGCTTGTCATCCTCCTCAAAGAATAGCATGCAACTGTTGGGACACACGTCGATCTTCTCATATGTCATCCCAAGACCAGCCAACATCTTCTTTGCGAAGTACATATTTTTTGGCAACTTATGATTCTCCGGTAGAACCTCGCCCATAAGTTGGACGATGTCGTTGTAAGCACTGTTTGAAATGTTGTGCTTCGACTTTATCGCCATTAGTCTTGTGAGAGTCCCAAGAACTGACATCTGAGTGTGCTCGTGCAGTCTCTCTTCTCCTGCGGCGAGTAGCCGGAAGAATTCTTGAGCATCGCGTGGAAGCTGCCCCGGCTCCTCAGCGTTCATTTCAACCTCCCTACCAAGATCATGCAACATATCGTCCATCCTATCATGATCGTCATCAAGCTCCACATCCGCGTCAACGTGTCTAATAGACTCTCCATGCCGGTACCATACAAGGTAGTTCGGCATAAACCCACTTTTGCAAAGGTGTTTCTCCATTTCTTCCTTCTTCTGAGGCCACTTGTTCTCGCAGCGATTGCAAGGACACTTCACTAGACGACCAGTTGCATCTTTGAAAGCGTGCTCAAGAAAATCCTTTGTTACACCCATCCATTCATTCGAATGTGCCCCATCCTTTCTCCACCCGTCATACATCACCCTCCGATCACCGTCCATTTCAAAGGCTAAACAAAAGTCAAAGAACATCAACGATCGTCCGTGGCTTATTTAGGTGAACTCCCTATTAGGTAAAGGCCCTAAACCCACCCAAGAGTGTAGGCCGATACTTGTGATTTATGACGTGTATCCTACGATTGCCGCGAAATTTCGGCAGCATAACCCCGCTGCTCTCCAAGCACACGCCTGAACATGGTGTGTTGGAGAACAACTGGGTTACAAAACTGAAATTCCGCGTCAATCGTAAGGCACATGTCACAAATCACAAGCATCGGCTTACACTCTCAGGCTGTCCAAAATACGTGGACAATTCCGGAACGGCGAACCTCACAAGCCAATGTGACGTTCGTTGTTCCCGAACGGGTGACGCATACGGTTCGCTACGGTTAACGATTAAAACTAAACTCTAAACATTAAAAAAATATCTCGGAGACAAATATGAATTTGAATTAAAGCAATCAACAGTTAAACTCGACAATTTAACTCAAATCATAATCACAAGATGACAAGATAACAAGATAACAATTAATGAAAATAAAAAACGACTAAGTAAGTACCTTGTTACTCGGCGATGGGCGGCGCGGCGAGGGGCGGCACGACGATGGGTCACGGCGAGGAGGCACGGCGAGGAGGCGGCGATGGCGATGGGTCACGGCGATGGGGCACGACGAGTAGGCGGGCACGGCGAGGGCCGGGCACGCTGATGGGGCACGGCGAGGAGGCGGGCACGGCGATGGGGCACGGCGAGGACGCGGGCACGGAGAGGGTCGGGCGAGGCGAGGGGATACGCGGGGACGGGGCACGGCGACGAGGCGGCCACAGCGAGGGGAGTGCGGGGACGGGGCACAGCGAAGGGGCGGCGTGGGGACAAGCCACGGCGAACGGGCGGCGCGGGGAAGGGGCACGGCGCGGCGTGCGGCGTCCGTGCGTGCGGCGGCGCGGCGTGCGGTGGCGGCGCGGCGTGCGGTGGCGGCGCGGGGACGGGGCACGGCGCGGCGTGCGGCGGCGGCGCGGCGTGCGGTGGCGGCGAGGCGTGCGGCGGCGCGGCGAACACAAAAAAGCGAGCGAGCGAGAGAAACGAGCGAGAGCGAGAGAGAAGGTGCGGGCGCGGAGATTTAGGTCTTTTATTTTCGTCGGCCGTATTGGAGCCGACGAAAATAGTGGTCGTATTTTCGTCGGCCTCGTGGGGCCGATGAAAATAGTTGACGTATTTTCGTCGGCACGGCTTCGGCCCACGTAAATAACACCTATTTTCGTCGGTTACGAGGCCGACGAACATATATTCAGTATTTTCGTCGGCCTGCCGACGAACATAGCCCCTGGCCCACGAAAATACTCTGTATTTTCGTCGGTAACAAGGCCGACGAAAATAGCTTCCTTATTTTCGTGGGTCGGCCGACGAAAATATCTGGGCCCACGAAATTTTATGCGTTTCCTGTAGTGTGACTGCGGTCACTTCGGCTCTATCGACTGGAGGGCGTGCGTCAGGATAAAGGTGTCAGACCACCTTTGCATTAAATGCCCCTGTGATTTGGTCGGTTGGCGTGGTGATTTGGCCAAGGTTGCTTCTTGGTGAAGACTGGGCCTCGGGCGAGCCGAAGGTGTGTCCGTTGCTGAAGGGGGTCCTCGGGCGAGACGTAGATCCTCCGGGGTCGGCTGCCCTTGCCCGAGGCTGGGCTCGGGCGAGGCGCGATCGCATCCCTCGAATGGACCGATCCTTGACTTAATCGCACCCATCAGGCCTTTGCAGCTTTGTGCTGATGGGGGTTACCAGCTGAGATTTAGGAGTCTTGAGGGTACCCCTAATTATGGTCCCCGACAATTTGGCATTAAGATGAAGAATGAATGACACACAAGAGGGTCGTTTGGAGCTAGTCAGCCAGGTCAAGTGAATGATAGCTACTGTCATATATAACCAAACTGGTCCCAATAATAAACATGTATTTGGAAATTATAACTGCGATAACTAATAGGAGCCATGCATTAGTGAACCCTGATGAACAGAGATGCAGATAGAGAAAGGAAAACTAGAAAAGTAGTGAATATAGTTAATTTAAGTGGTGATAAATAATAAAAGAAAATAAAAATGATTAAAAAGAGATCGGACTACTATTTTAAAGGATATATTATCACACTCGCGTTTTAGTGACCTGGGTGTGAGATAAAATCATCAGGTGTGCTAGGACAAGTCTTACACATATGATGACTCATGGTACAGAAACGAATGTCACAAACATTAATATATAACGGAGTTCTGTACATAATAGTTAAATAATTACATCATATGAAGACAACGATCCAGCAACCCAAAGTTGACTGGGAGACGACGGCCTAAACCTCTCACGGTCTCATCGTAGCATCCTCCATGCGCCTCATCCTGGGGTACCTGTTTTTGACCTGTGGAGGGTGTGAGACAGCAAGGGTGAGCTCACATACGTTCGTCGCTTAACAAGTTGTGGGGAATAATGTGCATGAACTCGTCAAAGGTGGGAGCTCATGTGAAGTGTAAGGCTTACCAAAGAGGATGGCTAAATCTGAGCATTGCTTTTAAAGTTGATCAAAATTTTATTAGCGGTTACTAAGTAAAAGTAGATACCAACCCAAATAAGTAATAGATCAAAATTGATAACAACACACATAATGCAATGCAAATGACAAATTGAGTTTAATTCAATAAGTTAATCATGTGAGGGTCTGAGCTGCTCATGACTGTGAGCACGGTTGATATACCAGTTTTACACTCTGCAGTTACGCATCTTTACCCACAAGTCATGTTACCCATTTGCCATGGGGTTGATCGACCCCATACACCTCTACCAAGAAAGCGAGGCAAGGTACCACTATGAGGCATTTACAAAGTTACACTAGCATAAGAAAACCCGCTACAGTTTCTAGGGAGCCCCAATACAGGGATCTCTTGTCTGACCGCCATCGCAGCAAAATCAGCCCGAGAACCTCCCTACACCGACCATTCCCCTACTGCCCTTGCCCCTTTTGAGTAAGGTAGTCCTCCACTAACTTTCTTAATTAGTCAGCCAAGGGCGTCCCATACCACCCTTGTGGTAGCTTTGTTTTTTCAGGTGGTTCTCCATGTTCCAATTAACAATATGATCTTATCATGAACAATAATTAAACAAACAACATAATTGAAACATGATCATAATGAAACATTAGTTTCCCAAAACCAGGTAGAGCAATAGCAAATCTACCCAATAGTTCATCTGTTTGCAAGGTGAGGGATAAACAATGCTAGGAAAACCAATTAGGTCCCATAAAATTAACCTGAGCATGTCACAGTGATTAATAGCGATCATTATTAGGTAAAAAGGAGTGATCAAGGGCATAACTTGCTTGGGACTTGAGATTTCAGGTAGTAGGATGACCTTCAGATTCTCGTGACCTTACTTCTATACGTAGCAATACAAACAAACATGGTATAGGTAAAATTAATATCACACCAAACATAAGCACAAGATGCGTAATAATAATCTACGCATCGCTACGAGATCGTGGGTTCGAGAACCACTAAATTCGGAGCTACGTTATAAAGTTATGAATTTCTACGATTTTAGGAGTGGGGTGCAAAAGAAATTAGTACATAATTTTAATTTAGGTTTCATAACAAAATAAAACTACTAGGGGCTAAACAATATTGTTATGGATCTAATGCAACTGGAATGGATTAATTTGGAGTTAGAATGAATTAAATAGGAATTAAACAAGTTTCTGGATTTATTTTTATACTGAAAATCATTATATATATTAATTTTCATAACCTTTTGGGCCAGGGGGACTGCAGGCACTATTTCACCAAAGCCCCGGGGTGGTTTCAATGTTTCATAAAACTCGGGACCGATCTGCAATGCCCTTTTATATTATAGTGGACGGTAGTTTTATTTATAAAGAACACACGGTTTCTTTTAGAAGATTCCCACAACGAAGGGGTATGATTCGATAGGGACCATAGGATCACCAGCCAGTGGCATGGATTAGATCGCGCGTTTTATGAATCGGTGCACTGTGCACACCCCCGGCCATCGGATCACGGATTCATGACATCCGAGACACCCACGCCATGGTATCACCCATGCCATACGATCCCTATCTAACGGTTGCGCTTTCAAAGAAAAAAAATGAAAGGGTATGTGGCATAATCGTGGCCGCACATTTGAATCCAACGGTCGACATCAAACCCCCCTAGCCCTGACGCCGGAGGGGCGTCGCCCGCGACCATAGCACAGCGGCGCCATGGCCAGGATTCACCAACCTCCGATCCCATGCCAGATTATCCAATCCAAATAGTGTTTCATGTAGAGGAGAGGATGGCGGACAAACCAGGAGGGTACTCACCGGTGGTCGTGCAACGTGGAGCCCCGCCATAGTTTGATGGTGGTGAAGCGCTCCGACGATCAATACAGGCGACTCGGAAATCCCTGTAGTGCACCAATCCACCATGTACACACGCGGTGGGGAGGAGCTGCAACACTCGGACCAAATCCACGACACCGAGCGTTGGCAATGGCGGCACAATCATCGCCACGGGGGTGCTTCTTCCCCCACGCCGAAAGCTTCCGGTGATTCACGATGGCGAGTTGTAGCAGCACGTAGAGATGGGTAGGGGGCGAGGCGCAACACAGCTAAATAGCCCGGGGTGAGCAAGATCCCGCACCCCGCTCAACCGAACCGCGATTTGCGCGTGGCTGTTGAGCTCTGCGCCCAGCCTCCGCGGAGACGAAGGTAACCCAGGCCATGTGGCCCACACCCAGCGACACAAGCGCGCAAGAACGAGGTTGGCACGCTGTAACATCCCAAAATCCCACCCAAGGTTTGAAACCCTAACCCCCCCTAATTTCACCCCCCTTATTTTACCTTTCCCCCTTTAATCCTACCCTTAGAACCTCTCTTCATGTGCATACACTTGAAATAATTAGAGCACCTCACATAGACTATGTTTCTCACTCAAGATCATTTAGAAAATATTTTTGGTCTCCAAAGAAAAAGAATAAAAAAGAAACAAAAATAGAAAAAAGGAGAAGAAAGGGATTAGAATTAGAAAAAAAGAAAAAGAAAAAGAAAAACTCCTCCCCCTCCCTCGACTGGGCAGATTCTCAGCCCAACCCGCGCGCGCCCTCATTTCCCCCCTCTCTCCCCGGCCCAGGCGGCCCAACCCGCGCGCGGCTCCCTCCCGCTGACACCCGGGCCCCACCCGTCAGCGCCTCACCCCCTCCCTCCCGCGCAGCTCCCTCTCGCTGGCAGCCAGGGCCCACTCGTCAGTTCCATCTCCCTCGCCCATCCCTCACCGGCGCGTCCGCCGCCGAGCGCCCCCTCGCCTCGTCGCCTCGCCGTTAATGCTTGCTAGCCTCCGCGACAACCCCGCCACTGTGCTTGAGCCGACCCCTCACCCCCCAGCCTACCCGAGCCATCGCGTCGGCGTTAGCACCATTCCCGCCATCATGGTGAGCTCGACGGTGCTCGCCGTCTCCCCCATCCCCCTCCCTCCCCCGAGCACCTATAAAAGGACCCGCCCGAGCCCCGTCTTCGCCACACAGCTCCAGCCACCCCCACTGCCCTCCTCCCCAAGCCATTCAAGCAAGCTCCGCCGTGCTCCCTTCACTGCTCCGGTGAGCTCCCCTCTCCCTCTCTGGCGATCTTCCGTTCAATTAAGTTGTGCCAAGAGCTCCGCCACACTCTCACGTTCACGCCACGCCACTTCCCCCACTCTATTGTGGCCGGAAACCTCACCGGCGGCTTCACCGCCGCGGGCACCCACCACCGTGCCGCGGACCGGCCGCCATAGGCCCCCGCAGGTGAAATTCGCCCCACCCCTGTGATCCCCATCAACCACCCATGCTCCGCCACCGCCCCCCGTCGCAAAACCGGACCGACGGCGGAGAACCGCCGCGGAACTCACCGCCGACCGGCCCCGGTCGAGCCCTCGCCCCTCCCTCCGTGCCGTTAACGCCGTTCTCCCCCCTCTCTCTGGCGTGCGGGCCCGCGCTGCAGCGCCGTTTCCCCCGCCGTCGCCCCGCGCGGCTGGGCCAGGTGGGCCGAAAGCGCGCCCGCCCGCTCGCGCTGGCGCCTGTTGGGCCAAAAATCCCCCCGGCCCAGTTGGCTGGAGAATTCCTTCTCTTTTTCTTTTTCCCTTTTCTTTTTCCCATTTTCACATATATATTTAGATGCTAATATTTTATGCACCAAAAATTGTCTAAATAAATTATTCGGGCACAAAAATAATAAAGAATAACAATTTGCACACCCCACAAAGGTCACTATGTTTGATGTATTGTTATTGTCTATGTTTAATTAGCGGAAGAGGGACCCGATCCTCCAGAACTCTTAGCTCCGGAAGAAGGGCAAGAACCCGACCCCTCCGAGATTAACCTCTTGTGCCAAGAAAGCTTCGACGAAGGCAAGTCCATCCTTCCCTTGATGCATTATTTACCTATTTCTCTCTACCACTGCCTAAGCCTGGATTATGGGATGGGAATCGAATTGCATGGTGAGCATGAGAGAGCCCACATTAACTATTACTTTGACTAAAAGATATGGGGCAAGTAAAAGGGTATAAGTGGCATGTTTTCCAAAAGTGT
The DNA here is from genome assembly GCA_029449295.1 of Zea luxurians. Lineage (NCBI taxonomy): Eukaryota > Viridiplantae > Streptophyta > Magnoliopsida > Poales > Poaceae > Zea > Zea luxurians. The sequence goes on along the minus strand of JAOPSE010000052.1, from coordinate 5,357,166 downwards.
GCGATGAAGGGTACTCACCCTCGTCACCTGGTGAGTAGGATGATCAGGGACTCCCTGGTTTAGGGGAGGGCCTAAGGTGTTGGCTCAGCTGGTTCAGGCGTGAGCAGAAGGATTGTCCTCTCGTATAAGGACCGGTTTGTCATCTTTCATTACCTGTACTCACAAAAAGTACAACCACTCGAGGCTGTGTGGGCAGCCACTCGATCTGAACTCGTACGGTCCAACCCCAGGGTTATGAAGGCTGGGGAGCACCGGGAGGATAAGGAGGGGGAATGTTTTGTCCGGTTTGGACATGGCGGTGGCCTGACTCCTTCCGGTATAACCGTTAAGGTTCGGACGTACAAGGAAGGAAAGAGTTTCGGATTCGGGTCTCATTGGCCATGAGATCGCAGAGCCGGACTAGTGGGTAAAGTGTACCCCTCTGCGCAGAGTCTAAACCTATTCGAATAGTCCGTGTCCACTGGTATGGACGAGACTGGTATGGTATGACAATTAGTGTTTCTATTACAACTGGGAACATGGAAATGTGTGTGTATGTCTGAAAAGAAAAATGGTACCACGACCACGGGAGCGGGAAGCTCAGTGGTGGTCAAGTAGGTGTTACTTCTATTATCTTGGGAAAACCATAATCAACGAATACTGCCTTTCTCTGAAAAAGCATGAGTGACCTCAACTCCACCATATAAAGCATGTACCTTATAGGTCACTTCCTCTTTACGGGAGCCGGGTGGGCTTGCGGAATACCTAGTGTATTCACCCAGATTTATTTATGTTTTTCAACAGCTGAAGACTTCTTTTCTGCTATGCTTGATTGATGGGGCTGTGTCTTCACCCAGTTCTGCCTGTGGCCTGGGCTATTTTATCTTCCACTGTGCTTTATGTTTTTTGGCTCACTTTCGAGCTTGTATCCCCTGGTATTGTAATAACATTATTCAGACTCTGTAACCATTTGAAGTAATGAATGTGGTTACTAGCCTCCTGGGATTAGTAATTATATCACATTTGAGTCCCAAAGGATCGGGATGCTTCAGGTGGTATCAAAGCCTGTAGGACTGGCCGTAGACCGCAGCCCTGACCTTAAAAGTTGCCTTAACAAGAAAACACCTCTTACCCCCAAGAAACACTCTCCCCTTTCCCCGATATTAACAGACCCTTCTTTTCTTCTACCAGATGGAAGACTCCTGGGTTATTAGGACATCCTATTGCTCAGGGGAAGAAGGATTCCCTCACCTCTTATGGAGTTGTGCGCTACGCATGGGGATCCGTAAGAAGCCCAAATATGTCTGGAAGGAATACCACGAAAATGGTATAGAAAAGTGCTCTATGGCAGTCTACCTGGGAGAAAGTCGAAACTACCCAAACCACCCTTCCTTCCAAGTCAACTTCACCGGACACCGCTTCCCAGACACTTGCCAAAGTGTAGCCCAAAAAGCCCTTAAACAGCTATGCCAAAACTACATCCAAGAGATCTCTGAAACCCCCCTTTGTTATTTCCCACCCAGCAACAAAAATACCCCCACCTGGAGGAAAAGACTTCAGGCTCTGTCAGGGAGAGATCCCACCGAGGATGACCCCACCATTGTCTACATGGCCGGATACCTCCACACCCTCGACAACCACTACGATAACCACTCCTCCCACTGCACCCACCTAAACTCTCGGGTGGAAAGCCTAGAGCGGCAAGTCAGAGAACTTAAGCAAGAGAAGGCATCCCTCCAAGAGTGTCTCGACATAGCAGAAGGCGAGGAGGCCAACACCCGTGAGGCTTATCGAACCTTAAAGATGGACTATGACAAGAAGCTAAAGAAGCTTGCCCCCAAAAAGAAAATCTAGAAGAAGACCACCAACCGAGGATGCCAAACGGAGAAGAAGAAGAAGACCCCTCCAGCCCCACCTCCCCCTAGGGTAGATGATTGGTCCGACGCCGAGGATCTATCCCTAGCAAGCCTTGATGATCTTCTCAAGGAGTTTGGGGACACCTTAGAGAAGGAGTTCAGTAGTACCTCGGGAACGCTCTCGTGTAGCTCCACCTGTAGTAGTCTTATGCTTGTAATATGCTGGTGTAATGAATAAAATAACTTGGTTGAAAACAATTTGCATGTGCATGTTAGTGACTCTCTTCCCTGGCAGATGGCTTCGGATAAAACCACGCCTACCGCCTCCGGGATTAGAGCAGGGTTTCCCCTGAGAGCTGAAGGGGAAGCCGTTAGAGAGGAAAGTGAAACCCACCTCCCCGCACCCCCACCACTACCCTTAGACCTAGCCCAAGTTCTAGCCAATCAAACCCGACTCATCGAGGTCCTCACTCGAAATCTGGAAAATCAACGGCCAAATGGTGGAAGACCGCAAGACAGAATGGGGGATTTCCTGAGACTCAAGCCTCCCATGTTTGCTGGATCGAGCAATCCCCTCGATGCCGACGATTGGATGCGCACGATCAAAAGAAAGTTGGAAGCCATCGGTTGCCCAGAAAATCAGCGTGTTCAACTGGCTGCCCATCAACTTTCCGGGATGGCCTTAGCCTGGTGGGACACCTTCAACGTCACCATCAGAGATGCTACCTGGGCGGAATTTGAAGCAGCTTTCCGGGAGCACCATGTGCCCCAAGGACTTGTATAGCTTAAGGAGGACGAGTTCCGAGAATTGACTCAAGACGGAAGATCTGTCTGCGAATATGTGCACAAGTTCACGGAATTAGCCCGCTACGCGCCAGATGACGTCAGTACCGAGGGCAAGAAGATGGCCCGTTTCCTGAAGGGACTCAGGCCAGAACTCAAGACAATTCTGGCTAGCCAAGACTTCCTCAGTTTCTCTCACCTGTCCAACAAGGCCATGCAAGTTGAAAGGGCAAATGAGGAGGAAAAAGGGCATCTCAAAAGAAAGTTCCAAGTCCTCCGGGCTCAGCAGCAAGATCGGCACCAGAAGACTCGATCATTTGGGTTTCCACCCAAGGGGCCAAACTTCAGTAGACCAGCTGGACCCACTCCGTCACGATTCAGCCAGCAAAGTCAGAGCTCTTTCCATTCCCCCTCAGTGGCAAGCAACCAACCCCCGGCAAATGCGTGTTGGCACTGTGGTGATCCCAGTCACTTCAAGAACAACTGTCCACAGCTGAAGCCACCAGGACCCGCCTACTCCAACTCGGTGAATGGCCCCAAGAATACCTCAGCATCCGCCCCCAAGGCGCCCTCCGCCGTCAGCCAGCAGAACAAGGCTCCGTACCAAGGAAGGGCATGTGTAAATCACGTCGATGCCCAGGAAGCTCAGCAGGCTCCGGGAGTAGTACTCGGTGAGTTCCTTGTTGAATTTACTCCCGCTACCATACTTTTCGATTCTGGGGCATCACACTCCTTCATAGCCACTAGCTTTGTGGAAAAGTATGGCATTCCCTCTACTCCTCTAGAGATTCCTTTGGTCACCCGAACCCCAGGGTCCGACCTTCTATGCCAGCTAAAATGCTTCCAAGTCAGGATCCTTTTAAGTGGGGTAGTATTCCTGGCAGACTTAACCGTCTTGCCATCCTAAGGAATTGATGTGATCCTAGGAATGGATTGGCTAACTAAACACAAAGGCATCATCAGTTGCGCAGACAAGACAGTCCTCCTCACCGACCAACAGGGAAAGTCAGTCTCTTGTCAGGCACAGCCACCCGCCAGTGACCCAATGATGTTCAATCTAGCAACAGAAAGTATATCAGTAGTAGAAGAATTCATGGATGTGTTTCCAGAAGAGTTACCAGGAATGCCACCAAAAAGAGAAGTGGAGTTCTACATAGATCTGATCCCTGGAACGGCACCCATCGCGAGGAGACCATACCGCATGGCTCCGACCGAGTTGGCAGAACTGAAGCTTCAAATCGCAGATCTTCAGCAAAAGGGATACATTCGTCCCAGCTCATCACCTTGGGGAGCACCAGTCCTGTTCGTCTCCAAGAAAGATGGAAGCATGAGAATGTGTATTGATTACCGATCATTAAATGAAGTTACCATCAAGAACAAGTATCCGCTTCCTCGGATTGACGACCTCTTCGATCAGCTTCAAGGAGCCAAGTACTTCTCCAAGATAGACCTAAGGTCTGGTTACCACCAATTAAGGATCAAGGAAGTAGACATCCAAAAGACTGCATTTGTCACCCGATACGGGCAATATGAATTCACAGTGATGTCGTTCGGACTAACAAACACACCCGCCTTTTTCATGAACCTTATGAATAAAGTGTTTATGGAAGAGCTAGATAAGTTTGTCGTAGTCTTCATCGACGACATCCTTACCTACTCCAAGAACCGCGAAGACCATAAGCGTCACCTTCGGATCATCCTTGGAAGACTCAGAGCACACCAACTTTATGCTAAACTCAGTAAATGTGAATTCTGGTTGGAAAAGATAGCCTTCCTTGGGCATATCTTAACCGCAGAAGGGATAGAAGTGGACCCTTCCAAGGTGGAAGCAGTATCAAAATGGAGGCAGCCAACCAACGTCAGTGAAGTTCAAAGCTTCCTAGGAATGGCAGGGTATTACCGCCGCTTCATCAAAGGATTCTCCAGCATAGCAAGACCGATGACAGAACTTCTTAGGAAAGACCATAAATTTGTGTGGACCCCAAAATGTGAAGGGAGTTTCCAGGTCATAAAGGAGAAACTTACAACAGCACCCGTTCTATCACTGCCAGATATTCATCAAGATTTTGTCGTCTTCTGTGATGCCTCGAGGCAAGGCTTAGGGTGTGTGCTAATGCAAAACGAGAAAATCATTGCTTACGCATCACGCCTACTCAAACCGCACGAACAGAATTACCCCACCCATGATTTGGAATTGGCAGCCATAGTGCATGCCTTGAAGATATGGAGGCATTACCTAATCGGAAACAAATGCCACCTTTTCACCGATCACAAGAGTCTGAAGTATATATTCACTCAACCAGATCTCAACCTCCGTCAGCGAAGATGGTTGGAGCTGATCAAGGATTATGACCTAGAAATTCACTATCACCCCGGGAAGGCCAACGTGGTAGCCGACGCCCTCAGTCGAAAACCATTCGGGATAAAAGGAACCAACTTTCTAGAAGATTGGAAGAAAGAATCAGCGCAACTAAATGCATGTCTGGGAAACAACGACAGTCTCGAAGTCAAACCAATGCTGGAAGACCTCATTTGCAAAACTCAATGTCTAGACTCAGAGACAGCAGGACTTGTGGAGAAAGCCCGCAAGGGACAACTCCCGGACCTCAGGACGGATGACCAAGGAGTCCTTTGGTTCAAATGCTGTCTGTGTGTACCAAAAGGGGAGGCTCGAGAGGTCCTACTCAAGGAAGCTCACGACTCGGCCTACTCCATCCACCCAGGAACTACCAAGATGTACCTGGACCTCAAAACCAGATACTGGTGGAAAGGGATGAAGAAAGAAATAGCTCAGTATGTGGCCCGATGTGACATCTGCCAAAGGACGAAGGCCGAACACCAAAAACCTGCAGGCCTATTACAACCCCTTCCAATACTTGAATGGAAATGGGAAGAAATAGGCATGGACTTCGTAACCGGACTGCCCTAGACGCAAAAAGGGAATGATTCCATCTGGGTAATAATAGATCGCCTCACCAAGGTAGCCCATTTCATCCTAGTGAAAACTACCTTTGGAGGAGCCACCCTTGCCCAGATTTATCTCAAGGAGATAGTTAGACTCCATGGCATCCCAAGGAAGATAGTGTCAGACAAGGGAACCCAGTTCACATCCAAGTTCTGGACAAGCCTTCAGAAAGCTATGGGCACCAAGCTAGATTTCAGTACCGCTTATCACCCTCAGACAGATGGGCAGACAGAAAGAGTCAACAAAGTCCTTGAAGATCTGTTAAGAGCATGTGTGTTAGCTTTTGATAGAAGTTGGGAATCCAGTCTACCCTACGCAGAATTCTCATACAACAATAGCTATCAGGCCAGCATCAAGATGTCGCCATTCGAGGCACTGTATGGACGGAAATGCCAGACCCCTCTCATGTGGTCCAACGTAGGGGAAAAAGCACTAGAAGGACCTGCCTTTGTCAAAGAGGCAGAAGAGAAAGTTGCACTGATCCGCAGAAGGTTACTTGAAGCTCAGAGTCGGCAGAAGAGTTATGCAGACAACAGGCGGAGGGCACTCCGATTTGAGAAAGGAGACTTCGTCTACCTCAAGGTTTCTCCAATGCGTGGTGTCAGGAGGTTCCAAGTAAAAGGGAAGCTAGCCCCGCGTTTCGTAGGTCCCTATCCCATCATTGGCAGGGTAGGACCCGCAGCATACCGTCCGGAATTACCGGAATCCATGTCCGACATCCACAATGTGTTTCACGTATCCTAGCTCCGCAAATGCCTGCAAGCACCAGAAAGTCACATCGAAGAAGAGACAATGCAGATTCAGAAAGACCTTCAGTACTGTGAAAAACCAGTGAAGATTCTTGATTCAGCAGTCAGAAAGACCCGTACCTCAGAAGTAAAGCTCTGTAAAGTTCAGTGGAGCAGAGAAGGAGAAGAGGAAGCTACCTGGGAGAGTGAGGACTCCTTGAGAAGGGAATACCCTTATCTTTTCTCAAATCCAGTCTAAATCTCGAGGGCGAGATTCCTTTAAGTGGGGTAGGTTTGTAACATCCCAAAATCCCACCCAAGGTTTGAAACCCTAACCCCCCCTAATTTCACTCCCCCTTATTTTACCTTTCCCCCTTTAATCCTACCCTTAGAACCTCTCTTCATGTGCATACACTTGAAATAATTAGAGCACCTCACATAGACTATGTTTCTCACTCAAGATCATTTAGAAAATATTTTTGGTCTCCAAAGAAAAAGAATCAAAAAGAAACAAAAATAGAAAAAGGAGAAGAAAGGGATTAGAATTATAAAAAAAGAAAAAGAAAAAGAAAAACTCCTCCCCCTCCCTCGACTGGGCCGATTCTCAGCCCAACCCGCGCGCGCCCTCATTTCCCCCCTCTCTCCCCAGCCTAGGCGGCCCAACCCGCGCGCGGCTCCCTCCCGCTGACACCCGGGCCTCGCCCGTCAGCGCCTCACCCCCTCCCTCCCGCGCAGCTCCCTCTCGCTGGCAGCCAGGGCCCACTCGCCAGTTCCATCTCCCTCGCCCATCCCTCACCGGCGCGTCCGCCGCCGAGCGCCCCCTTGCCTCGTTGCCTCGCCATTAATGCTCGCCAGCCTCCGCGACAACCCCGCCACTGTGCTTGAGCCGACCCCTCACCCCCAGCCTGCCCGAGCCATCGCGTCGGCGTTAGCACCATTCCCGCCATCATGGTGAGCTCGCCGGTGCTCGCTGTCTCCCCCATCCCCGTCCCTCCCCCGAGCGCCTATAAAAGGACCCACCCGAGCCCCGTCTTCGCCACACAGCTCCAGCCACCCCCACTGCCCTCCTCCCCAAGCCATTCAAGCAAGCGCCGCCGTGCTCCCTTCACCGCTCCGGTGAGCTCCCCTCTCCCTCTCTGGCGATCTTCTGTTCAATTAAGTTGTGCCAAGAGCTCCGCCACACTCTCACGTCCACGACACGCCACTTCCCCCACTCTATTGTGGTCGGAAACCTCACCGGCGGCTTCACCACCGCGGGCACCCACCACCGTGCCGCGGACCGGCCGCCATAGGCCCCCGCAGGCGAAATTCGCCCCACCCCTGTGATCCCCATCAACCAACCATGCTCCGCCACCGCCCCCCCCGTCGCAAAACCGGATCGACGGCGGAGAACCGCCGCGGAACTCGCCGCCGACCGGCCTCGGTCGAGCCCTCGCCCCTCCCTCCGTGCCGTTAACGCCGTTCTCCCCCCTCTCTCTGGCGTGCGGGCCCGCACCGCAGCGCCGTTTCCCCCGCCGTCGCCCCACGCGGCTGGGCCAGGTGGGTCGAAAGCGCGCCCGCCCGCTCGCGCTAGCGCCTGTTGGGCCAAAAATCCCCCCCGGCCCAGTTGGCTGGAGAATTCCTTCTCTTTTTCTTTTTCCCTTTTCTTTTTCCCATTTTCACATATATATTTAGATGCTAATATTTTATGCACCAAAAATTGTCTAAATAAATTATTAGGGCACAAAAATAATAAAGAATAACAATTTGCACACCCCACAAAGGTCACTATGTTTGATGTAATGTTATTGTCTATGTTTAATTAGCGGAAGAGGGACCCGATCCTCCGAAACTCTTAGCTCCGGAAGAAGGGCAAGAACCCGACCCCTCCGAGATTAACCTCTTGTGCCAAGAAAGCTTCGACGAAGGCAAGTCCATCCTTCCCTTGATGTATTATTTACCTATTTCTCTCTACCACTGCCTAAGCCTGGATTATGGGATGGGAATCGAATTGCATGGTGAGCATGAGAGAGCCCGCATTAACTATTACTTTGACTAAAAGATATGGGGCAAGTAAAAGGGTATAAGTGGCATGTTTTCCAAAAGTGTGCGATGAAGGGTACTCACCCTCGTCACCTGGTGAGTAGGATGATCAGGGACTCCCTGGTTTAGGGGAGGGCCTAAGGTGTTGGCTCAGCTGGTTCAGGCGTGAGCAGAAGGATTGTCCTCTCGTATAAGGACCGGTTTGTCATCTTTCATTACCTGTACTCACAAAAAGTACAACCACTCGAGGCTGTGTGGGCAGCCACTCGATCTGAACTCGTACGGTCCAACCCTAGGGTTATGAAGGCTGGGGAGCACCGGGAGGATAAGGAGGGGGAATGTTTTGTCCGGTTTGGACATGGCGGTGGCCTGACTCCTTCCGGTATAACCGTTAAGGTTCGGACGTACAAGGAAGGAAAGAGTTTCGGATTCGGGTCTCATTGGCCATGAGATCGCAGAGCCGGACTAGTGGGTAAAGTGTACCCCTCTGCGCAGAGTCTAAACCTATTCGAATAGTCCGTGTCCACTGGTATGGACGAGACTGGTATGGTATGACAATTAGTGTTTCTATTACAACTGGGAACATGGAAATGTGTGTGTATGTCTGAAAAGAAAAATGGTACCACGACCACGGGAGCGGGAAGCTCAGTGGTGGTCAAGTAGGTGTTACTTCTATTATCTTGGGAAAACCATAATCAACGAATACTGCCTTTCTCTGAAAAAGCATGAGTGACCTCAACTCCACCATATAAAGCATGTACCTTATAGGTCACTTCCTCTTTACGGGAGCCGGGTGGGCTTGCGGAATACCTAGTGTATTCACCCAGATTTATTTATGTTTTTCAACAGCTGAAGACTTCTTTTCTGCTATGCTTGATTGATGGGGCTGTGTCTTCACCCAGTTCTGCCTGTGGCCTGGGCTATTTTATCTTCCACTGCGCTTTATGTTTTTCGGCTCACTTTCGAGCTTGTATCCCCTGGTATTGCAATAACATTATTCAGACTCTGTAACCATTTGAAGTAATGAATGTGGTTACTAGCCTCTTGGGACTAGTAATTGTATCACATTTGAGTCCCAAAGGATCGGAATGCTTCACACGCGGGCCCGACCCGATGTCTAAATTCTCAACTGAGCGCGCGTGACAGGTGGCTGGCAACAATGGCCCACATTTCAGTGAAGCAAGGTGTGGCGCGGTTGGGCTGCCGGTTCTGAAGGTTTACTGGGCCGAGGTATGAGGAAACCGGTCAGGCATGGTTTGTTCTTTTCTATTTTCTTTTTATGATTTCCATTTCAAATTTTCAATTTCTATTTCAAATTCAAACATGATTTAACTTTCTGTTTGAATTTCAGACCCTCTTTTCCAAACATAATTCTAATGTGGATAAAAATCCTATCTTCATATTTATTATTATTATTATTATTATTATTATTATTATTATTATTATTATTATTATTATTATTATTATTATTATTATTTATCTTCCTCCTCACCATTTAATTCTAAAAGGAATAAATGATTATCACAATTTCCTTACTCAATCTCTATTCTATGTTTTTTATAAGTTGATGTCAAATTTAAATTATATTTTTAATAAAAGGCATCACACAAAATTATTGACAAAAAATCAACCGTTCTTTATCTATTTATTGGTCACTTAACTAATTTAGTACTCTCAATTGATTATGAAGAGGGAAGATCCTAATAAATTCCCGAGGTTTTTTTAAAAAAAATCTAGAAACACTATCATAAATATTTTTATTTTTTTATTTTATCATTTTTTCTACCAAATTTTGGGTTTTACATATATTCACTTTTGAATACTATTACGAAGAAATTAAAATTATAAATACTAAAATAGAGAAGTCTAATAAAACAAGTATCATAATAGCAAAAAGCTCCGCCGGGACTCTCAGTTAGTCAGGTAGAAATGATTTACAAATGTCAAAACGGTTGCCTTTCCGTGGGTTTCGCACGGCTGGTGTCGCTGAAAGCCTGAAACTGGCGGCGACATTTTCAGCCAGGCTTCAAAGTCACAGGAGCTTGATCAAGTGGAGTATACAGATTCAGGAAGAAGAAAAATATAAACAAAACTTCTACAAAAGGAAAGTTTTGCTAAATTCAATCTAAATCCACACTAGCTAAAGAAACTTTTGCTCCAATACTGACCCTAGTTGGATTAGTAGGCGGATTACAGAGCTAAGGAAGCACAAGCTAGTAAAACTAGTGAGAGCAGGAGCACAGTTCGAGAAGCACAAGCTAAGGAAGTAGAAGCTAGCAAAACGAAGGTAGCATAAGCTAAAATAATCACACAACAAGAAAATAATGGATCAAAGAGTTTTTCATTTAAAAATAAACTAATAGGCGATAAATATTTAAAAACGGAGATAATAATAAAATTATAGCCCTAACACAATATACATCTCCATATAAAACTAGATAATAATTTATAAATCTTTATCGATACACATAAACATTATTCACTGAAGTTGACATATTTAAGCCTATCTCCAGCAGACTCTTTATCTCACTTCTTATCCTACTCCCTATTTTAAACCTCTCTCTGCAAACAGTGCATCTACAATGCAAAACATTATTATACACAGCAGTGCATCTACAATGCAAAACATTATTATACACGTCCACATACACGGCGTTGCTGGAGTTAGCCTAATGCCGTATTGGAGAGGGTGGAGGAACCACAAAGGTCTTTGTCTCCTTTTTCAAGGGCGGTCTTTTCTGTTTCAGATTATAATATATCCATATTATATAATTCATCGTATAATTCAACTTGTAAAGAAACAATTAGATTATAGGACCAGATTATATAATCTAAAGTCCAAATTTTGATAATCTATTAATCTCCTCAAGAGAAGCTTATTGGAGATTATTTTTGGCAAAAGACCGACTATCCATGATTATCTCTACTACTTTATAAGGGTATAGTGTGGGCGTCCACAAGTGCACCATGCTCGCGCCCCGTGATTCGTGTCCTCATCCCGCTGGCATTCCATACTCTTGCCACGACAGCCATCGACACCCGCATCCCGTGATTCCGCCGCCGCCCCACGACCCACCCGGTCGACGCGTCACCTTTGTCTCTCTCTCTTCCCCGCTGCAGCGCTCGCACGCCTCTGTTGTTTGCCTCTCCCCAGTCCCTCTCTGAACCCTAGCCACCAACAACGACAAATCCCCTCCAACATCGGCTGCAATGGAGCCTAACGACGTGGAGGACAACCTTTCTGAGGCCCTGGAGTACCGGAGTTCTTTATCGAGGCATGGACTCATCTTCGATTAGTTCCCCACGTCGTCGTTGTGGAGGAGGAATACAATCAAGATGGTCTTGGGGCAGGCAACAACATCGAACACGATTTCAATGAAACCATTTTATGCTTCTCTTATTGAGAATTTTCAAATGTCATACTTGGTTGATTCTGTGAAAGGTAACAAATATGTATTTTATAATTTATTGCATTTTACATAGTTTGCCACCCTGAATTCTTGAATATCAAATCAATGTTCTTTTTCCTTTTGTTAACATGGATCTGTATATATTTGGGATTTGCCTATCATTATTGATGCATTCGTTGTAACTTTACCATGTTGTCCATGGTCCTGCGTTGAACATTCTTTTATGCTGGATGTGCATTTCATCTTCGTGATAGTCACTTCCTGTTATGTTATGCCGATAACATAGCTATTTCTTAAATGATGTTTTCCGATGTTATGCTCACTTGTTTACTTCGTTGAACTATTGCCATAACATGTCTATGCTCCCCATACTCATAATACATGATCTTCTTGCACTTGTTATTGCTCTGCTGCTACTATTGCTTTTCACTAGGTTTCATCTACATCTAAAGATTTCTATCATGAGTCATTGTATCACATGAGAATAAATGTGACGACGTTCCTACTTTGACTGGTAGATGGTGTTTTTGGAGCGATGATCAAGGTGTGTAACACCCCTGGTGTTTAGCATACTCATTCATGGCATGTGCATCATGAAAGCATTATCATGAGCATCATCAATCATTTCACCACTTACATTAGAATCTTAAACTATCACTAATTGTTATGAAGTGAACTCTTGTTAGAACCAATAGAAGACCTAGGTTTCAGAGCCATAAATTATCATGGAATGCTAGTGAGTGTAAGTAAATCCACCTAAATAATTTAGATTTATAATGATGGATCTTTTAACTTTTGAGTTCATGTGATGATAGTTTCTTAAGCTATAGATGATGAGGTGATTTAGTGAATGTTGTGCTTGATAAATGAAATTCCTTCAAAAACCAAAACATAGGAAGGATGCATTTGACGTATGGAACTATTGATTATAAGAATTCAAATCCCAAAAGAAATTAAGCTTAACCAAGAATAAAAGATTGGGAAATGGTTAAATAAATGAGAACAACCCTGATTTTTCTAAGTCTAAATCTTGTACCTCTTTTCAAATGCCATCATGTTCAAACCGAAATAATCTTCAAATCACATTGCTCCAATTACAAAAGTTGTAAATAATTACTTAGGGCGCGCCATGTAAAAAGTTGGTAAACTTTTGAATCCGTTTGACATGTTTTGACACAGTTAGACAGCCGGTTTCCACTGTTTTGTGTAGTGCTGACAAACCAAAGTTTGGGCATATATTTCAAAATCTAGAATCTAAACTGTTGGAACTTGCTAACCCATCGTCATCCAAGCTCAAACAGTGGGAGAACAGAGAGTGGTTTGATGCCAGTAGACGCAAGGTATTAGGGCAACTGTGTTTTTCTCTGTCCCTCGCAATGGTACAATACGGAGGTATTTATAGGTAACCGAGGGTCGGTCCTGCCTTGCCAAGGACAACTACACCCTCAGTTACCTATGTTATCCCCGGAATATTCCCCCTTGGGGCTTGTTCGGTTATTTCCAATCCATATGGATTGGAGAGGATTGATACGGATTGGGAGGGATTTTGACTTACTAGGGATTGAAACCCCCTCAATCCCCCTCAATCCATATGGATTGGGGTAGAACCGAACAAGCCTTGGGGGGTTATGGCGGGTCATAACAACGTAATCAATTACAGATATGGGCTAACCCTCTATCAGCCCTACCAGCGTGGCGGCCTACGGTCGGGACCCTGTGACATGGGCCGACTATACACGAGCCCCCTTTTACAATGTGGAAGATTACATCGCATGGTCTTCGTAGTCTTGGTTTGTTCGACCTTCGGAGTCCTTGATGGTCTTCGCCTCGGCCTGTCCGGTGAAGGTAGCGCCTAAGTCTTCGCACGTGCGTTGTCCCTAAGCACTTCGCAGTGTGGCTCAATTTTTAGGCCTTTGTGGTCTTCAGTCTTGAATCCTTGCGAACACACTGAGCGAGGGGGGCATTATGCCTTTGCCCCAACATTTGTCCTTCGAGGGACCAGTTCGACTAAGTCTGTCGTGAGATGGCGAAAATGCTGCCCTCGCTTGAAGTGGTCCCACGGGGGGTTTTGAAATGTGACCATTGATGAGACATGTTACTGTGGGACTGTTGAGTTCCCAAGGCGCCGCTCCGGGCCTATAAAAAGCTGGGCTTGGGTTGAGGCTTTTCACCTGCTCAAGTGTGCGCTGTCGAAACCCTAACTTTTTCATCTCTTTGCTTGCCCTCCCTGTTCTTGCTCCGCCAAAGATCTAGCCTGCATCAAGTAGACCGCCCGCCGCCGCCGCCGGTACGTGACCATGTCGTCCTCTTCCTCGTCATCGTCTGCTGCGAGTGTGTCGCCGGCCACGCTGTCGTCTGAGAAGACGCTTAGCGATTCAACGGCGGCAGACCTCTAGCCCGATCATATGGTTAATTCGGAACCTCGAGGATCTACTCGGGCCGCTTGATGGAGATTGTTCTTCCTTGGTGCACATATGAGACACACCCGACTTTGTCCCTTAAATCCGGGTGTGACAACTCCTTCGTAACAAAGTCATTTTGTAGAAAAGCATAAAATATTGAACTATCCCTTGAAGAAGAAACTATTAATTCGATCACCGGGAGGTGAACTTAGAGCCACTCACTCATGCCCTCAGACTATGATTGAAATTAGAGGCCTAAGCTTTCTAGTAGAGATGATAATTTTGGAATCAAGCGAAATCGATGTGATACTTGGAATAGACTACTTAACCAAGAATGATGGGGTAATATCTTGTGCTAAGAGGATGGTTACATTAACCCGTCCGCAAGGAGAAAGAATTGAAGTCAATGTCAGTATGCCAGCAACAGCAGAAGCTATGGTAAATCAATTGGAGGAGAAATCTTTGGACCACATCAGAATAGTGTGTGAATACCCAGACGTATTTCTGGAAGAATTACCAGGTATGCCACCTAATTGTGATATAGAGTTTTCTATTGAACTATTACCTGGAACTGCACCAATTTCAAAAAGAGCTTACCGAATGGATGTCAAAGATTTAATTGAACTGAAGAAACAAATTGAAGAATTACTAGAAAAAGGTTTTATTCGCACCAGTTCGTCTCCATGGGGAGCCCCAGTGCATTTGTGAACAAGAAAGATGGTTCAAGGAAAATGTGTGTCGACTATAGAAGCTTGAACAAAGTAACAATTAAGAACAAATACTCGTTACCTTGGATTGAAGATCTATTTGATCAAATGAGAGGAGTAAAGTATTCTAAAAAATAGATCTAAGATCAGGCTATCATCAGTTGAAGATTCGAACCGAAGATATACCTAAAATAGCCTTCACTACAAGGTATGGACTATATGAGTTTTTAGTCATGTCTTTTGGACTGAATAATGCACCAGCTTACTTTATGAACCTGATGAATAAAGTATTCATGGAATACATCGACCGGTTTGTGGTGCTATTCATCGACGACATACTGGTATACTCTCAGAGTGAAGAAGCACATGAAGATCATCTGAGATTAGTTCTACAGAAACTTTGAGACAATCTGTTGTATGCGAAATTTTCAAAGTGTGATTTTTGGCTAAAGGAAGTCACTTTTCTAGGTCATATTATCACCGATGGAGGAATCAAGGTAGACCCCGGTAAAATAAGTGAAATACTATATTGGAAACAACCCACAGATATGTCTAAGATCAAGAGTTTTCTTGAATTAGCAGGATACTACATAAGCTTTATCAAAGGCTTCTCCAAAATAGTGAAACCCCTTACTTCACTGTTGGAGAAAGGTAAAGAATTTAAGTGGGATGAAGCATGTCAGAAATGTTTTGAAGAGTTAAAGGAAAGGCTAACCACTGCACCAGTGTTGATTATGCCTGATATTCATAAAGGATTTGACGTGTATTGCAATGCATCACATCTAGGACTTGGATGTGTGTTAATGCAAGAAGGAAAAGTAATTGCCTATGCTTCAAGGCAGTTATGGAAGCATGAAAAGAATTATCCTACGCATGATTTGGAATTAGCTGTCGTAGTGCACGCTTTGAAGATTTGGAGGCACTACGTGATTGGAAACAAGTGTAAAATCTTCATGGATCACAAAAGCTTGAAATATATCTTCACGCAGAAAGAACTCAACCTAAGACAGAGAAGATGGCTTGAGTTAATAAAAGATTATGATTTGGATATTCAATATCACCCAGGAAAAGCAAATGTAGTGGCAGATGCTTTGAGCCGTAAAGGTCAAGTGAGCAACATCACTACTCATTTGATGTCACAGGAATTGTGCTAGGAAATGGAACAACTCAACCTTGGTATGCTCAATAATATGGAAGCAACAATTATGGAAGTGGAATCTACTTCAGAACAAGAGATTCGTAAAGGACAGGAATCTGATGAGAAAATTAAGGAAATTAAAACTCTGATTAGTTTGGGTAAAGCCCCAGATTTCACGAAAGATGAACAAGGCACAATATGGTTTAAAAAGAGAATATGTGTACCAGAAATCGAGCATCTACGCCAACTTATTTTAAGAGAAGTTCATGGTTCGGCTTACTATATTCACTCTGGAAGTACAAAGATGTACGAGGACCTAAAAGAAAAGTATTGGTGGTACGGTTTGAAAAGAGATGTGGCTACACATGTTGTACTATGTGATGTGTGTCAACGAGTTAAAGCCGAACACCAAAGACCAGCAGAATTGCTACAACCTCTCAAGGTATCGGAATGGAAATGGGAAGAAATCGGTATGGATTTCATAGTTGGACTACCCCATACTCAGGATGGCTATGATTCCATATGGGTTATAGTGGACATGTTGACTAAAGTGGCACACTTTATACCTGTGAAGACAACTTACTCAGGAGCACAATTAGCAGAGTTATACATGTCAAGGATTGTTTGTTTGCATGGAGTACCAAAGAAGATCGTATCAGATCGAGGAACACAGTTTACCTCGCGCTTTTGGAAAAGACTATATGAGTCCATGGATATCAAGCTAAACTTTAGCTCAGCTTATCATCCGCAAACAAATAGGCAAACGAAAAGAACAAACCAAGTGTTGGAAGATATGTTAAGAGCTTGCGCTCTAAAGCATGGTAGAAGCTGGGATAAGAGTTTGCCTTATGCAGAATTCTCATATAACAATAGTTACCAGGCAAGTCTAAAAATGGCACCGTTTGAAGCCCTTTATGGACGAAAGTGTAGAACACCGCTTTATTGGAATTAGACCGGAGAAAGTCAAGTATTTGGTCCAGAAATTCTCCAAGAAGCAGAAAAGCAAGTACAGATTGTCAGAGAGAATTTAAAAACAGCACAGTCGAGACAGAAAAGCTATGCTGACAATAGAAGAAGAGATTTAATCTTTGAAGTTGGAGACTTCATACACCTTAAAGTTTCACCAATGAGAGGAATGAAAAGATTTAAGGTTAAGGGTAAACTATCTCCTCGCTACAATGGTCCATTCAAAATTTTAGAAAGAAAAGGTGAAGTAGCGTATCAGTTAGAGCTACCTAATAGTTTATCGTACGTGCATGACGTATTTCATGTGTCACAACTTAAGAAATGTTTAAGAGTGCCTAAGGAACAATTACCTATAGAAGAGCTCAATGTTAATGAGGATTTGACTTATTCGGAGTACACTATCAGAATTTTGGAAACATCTCGCAAAATTACTCGGAGTAAAGTTATCAACATGTGTAAAGTTTAGTGAAGTCATCATTCGAAAGATGAGGCTACTTGAAAAAGAGAAGATAAACTCAAAGCAGAATTCCCCCAGTTATTCTCGAAAGTTCCTTAATCTCGAGGATGAGATTCTTTTCAAAGGGGTAGGTTTGTAACACCTCAAAACCATCAACTAAAAATAATACATTTAGAATATTAGTGTTAATAATATTAAAGATTTTTTTCTTCAAGTGTTTGATTTTAATTGACTTTAGAATAATTTTTGTTTGCTCATATTTGACTTATGGTTGTTTTGTAGAATTTCTTTTATATTAAAAGCCCAATTAAGTAATATAAAAAACATTGATCCAAAAATTAGTAATTTAGTTATAAGTATTTTTGTTATTATTATTATGATTTTTATTAATATTTAAAAATATATTTATTTATATTTCTAATGGAAAAAAGGAAAAAAAATCAAATCGACCGAAACCTTAACCGGCCCAATCAAATCGGCCCAACTGCGGCCCAGCCGCCTCCCCACTCCCCTCCATATCTTCTCTCTCTCTCTCTCTTACAGGCGGGCCCCACCCTGGGCCCCTTCTTCCTCCTCGCGTGGGGCGCGCCCGCGCACCTGTTCTCACGCCGCCGTGACGCGCGCCGGCGTCCGTGCCCTCGTGCCGACTGGCTCGGCAGTGCCCTCCCCTCCCTGGCGCCCGTTCGCCTCCCCACGATGTGGAGCACCAGAAACCGTCGCCTTTCCTCCCCCTCTCTTCCCATTCCCCCTCCCATTAACGGCCGCCATCAACGATGAAGTAATTGGCCGCCGCCATTAATGGCCTTGGCCGGCCACCTCCTCCCTGGCTCTGCCTCTCCCTACTTCTCTCTATAAAGCCAAGTCCCTTCTCCCTTCTTTCCTTTGCCCGAGCTCTCTCTACCTCCTCGCGCTCTCTTCCTCGCTCGCACTCGTCGTGCTCGAACCACACCGGAGTCCGCCACCGTGCCCGTGACTTGCGCCTCGCATGAGTTGCCCGTTGTACCCGCGCCACCGTCCCGGTTGATCCGGCCATCTCGACCGAGCCTTCCTGCCCGCGCGAGCCTCTTTGCTCACCAAGCTCCACCCTACGCGTGGTTAGCTCAAGGTAGAAGAAGCATTTTTTACATTTTAGCCCCTGCGCTTGAATAAAATTAATTTCGAGATATACAATTCATAAACTATTAAAAAGAGACCCCTGATGTATACATTTAATTATAGATCAACCCTACAGAAATATTTTGGATATGGACATTATTTTTGTATTTTGAAAATAAATAAGATATGTCACGATTCTTGATTTTGTGATTAAGTATTAGAAACATTTGCGACTAACTTCCCATTGTAGCGCATAAAACGATATTATGTTAATAGTGGTTTAAGTATAAGTTTTACTAATATAAGAAAATGAAAGAAGTATTAGGCCATTGTATTGTCGGTTAGGTTAAGATATAAACTTTCACTAATCAGGATACAAATATTCGTACGTATATCACTTAATCACTTAGAATAGTAAAATATCTATTTATGTCAAAATAACCATGATTATGTTAGTTAAGTTCAAAATTAGTAATTTACATTAATTCTTAGAATATTAATGTTATGTGATTTATAAATAAACATTTTAGCAATACGTATAATTTCTATTTAGAAAGAAAAGGATAAAACCCAAAGGATTATTATTAGTCGTGAAGTAATTATTTTCTGTAAAGTTTGTTAAGTCATGTTATCTACGCTATATTAGATAAGCTAGCTTCGTAGTCATCTGCTCATATAATTTTCACCAATGATAACTCAAAGTGGAAAATTTAGTGGATTAATAAAATAGTTATAATTTAGACATTATTTATAAGTATAGTTGCGAGATATGTGATTGTTTATGTAATGGTGAATGTTACCCATGTAATGGTGTATATTTATTTATTTGGCGTATGTATTCTTTTGTATGTACGATATACGAATCGATGTTATAAGTTGACTGTGAGGTAGACGAACCAAACTCATTCGAGGATGACCCACAGGACACGTTCGAATAAGGCAAGTGGATTCTCCCTCTGCATTTCTATTTGTACCTAAATAATACATATAATAATGTTTATTTTTTGGATATTGCATAATTTGATGGGATTTGCCTAAATAAGGATTTCCTAGAATTACCAACCCTGTTCCTTGATTACCCTAGGATAAATGCTATGCTTAGCAATTTTTGCTATTGCTCAACTTGATAAATATGATGTCACTCTTTTAATGATATTATGTTCCAAAAATGAAGTTTTATTTATGATGTTAACCCGATGGTTAAGGAACAACATTTTGTATTAAATGGAACATGGAGTGACCACCCAGGATAACAGTGCAACCACGAGTGCTGTAATGGCTCCGGCTTTGGTAATTAGCTCTATAGACTTAGTGCTTAGCAATCCTACTTGAAAGATGGGCAAGAGGGGCGACAATGGTTTGATGATAGCTCATGTTAACATGGGGTGGTAGTCTTCGCTAAGTTACCTCACCCAGAGGGCCATCAATACTGATGTGAAAACCTTAGCGGGTGGCTTTGTACTAAGTATATTTTGTGAAAGCCTCATAGTGGATCCCTAGCCATTCACCTAGGCAGTGTTTCTGGGTCCGATCAACCCAGGCTAGATGGAATATACGACTTATGGTTAAAGTTGTACCACCTCTACAGAGTGTAAAATTGATATGTCAGCCGTGCTCACAGTTAAGAGCAACCTGGACCCTCACATGATAATTGAACTTAAAGATGGAAAATAGATCGTGATCCGATGATCCAATAGAGGTTTGCTTAAGTGATTTCACTTAAGTGTTTTTGATATAATCTTATGCCTTTGATTAATTGGGATATTTGGGACACACTTATTTAGTAAGACAGGTGTTGCTAATAAAATATTGACCAACTAAAATGCTTACCGCTTATCCATAGCCTACCTTGTTAGCTTTGCATTATTTTCCCCACTTACTGAGCCTCGACCATAAGTGAGCTGACCCTTGCTAATATTTTGATCAGAGGGTGATGACGAAAGACTTCGCAGATGATGTTGATGAGTTTTGAGTCTAACGATGCGCCAGTCACCTTCCTATGGAAGAGTGTCCATGTTTAATTCCACCGTACTTTGATAATGATACTTATCTAAGATACTATGATCCGGATTATGTAATAAAGTTACTCTACTCCTTTTTACGCCTTTATTGCATTGTCTTTTGATATATTACACTTGTGATGTCAACATATGTGTGGAAAATTGATCCTGGCACACATATGCTATGCATACGGTTTTGCCCCCAAAACCGGGTGTGACAAGCAGGCGACCAAGTCCTCCGTCGAGCAAGTATGCATGGTGGAGCACGCGGTCGAGTCCCCCACCGAGCAAGTCTGCGAGGCGGAGCGGACGACCAAGTCCCTCGCTGAGCAAGTCTAACCGTTGAGCCAGTCTACCAGAGTTGCAAGCACGCGTCGACCACGACAGTGCGTGACGCCGGGAGCCTAGGTGAAAGGGAAATGTGCCCTTAGGCCATTTCTATTTAGTTTTAGTGATTAAATTCTCAACACATTGTGTTTGGACTAACATCGTCTTGTATGAGCAATGAGCACATGTAGTTAAAGCAAATTGAGGAAAAGCCACTTTTAGGGTTGAAAGTGGGCATACCACAAATCCATATGGTACCAAGTGAAAAAGGTAAGCTCCAAATACTTAGTCAATTGTTTTAGGTACTAACCATATTTGTCTAAGTGTTAGGGACTATGTGAAGTCAAGTCAAAAGGAGCAAAAGAGAATTGAAATGAAAAAGGAGCATCTGGCTGTTCTGCGTAGCACCGGACGGCCCGGTGCGCATAGGACAGTCCGGTGCGCAGTCCGACTGAAAGGGCTGCTCTCGGGGAAAACATACTTCATCGGCTATAATTCACCGAATAGTCCACGCACAACGTCAAATAGTTCGGTGTACCATCCGGCCAACGGCTAGTTGACACGTCAGCCGGAGCCAACGGTCAACAGGTACACCGAATAGTCTGGTGCCACCCACCGGACGGTCTGGTGCCCCCTAGAAGTGGAAAGCAGCCAATCAAGCGATTTGTAGTCGTTGCACTGTGCAGTGTCCGGTGCACCCGCGGACAAAAGGCAACCAAGGCCTTCCAAATGGAGCTCCAACGACTCCTAGGTCCCTTGAGGCTATAAAAGGACCCCCTAGGTGCCATGGAGCACTACACAAGCATACTTTGAGCATACTAAAACTGTGAGACTTCGTGACCACGCTATTGTTTCATTAAATAGAGATTTGAGCGCATTCTTAAGCTGTGAACCCGATGTTTTGCTTCTTGCGCTCTTTTCTTGACTCGTGTGCGAGTTGTTGCTGCAAATTGAGTTCTTGTGTGTGTTGCTACTCCCTCCTTACTCTTGTGCTTTGATTAAGATCATTTGTGTAAGGTGTGAGAGACTCCAACTTGTGGAGATTCCTCAAAAATAGGATTTGATATAAGGAAAAAAATCGTGGTACTTAAGTTTGATCTTTGGATCACTTGAGAGGGGTTGAGTGCAACCCTTGACTGAAGGAGGTCACCACAATGTCGAGTAGGCATTGGCCGAACCACAGGATAAAATCCATGTATCTTTTGTCTATTTACTTTATTGCGATTATTGTCTTCCAAGAGTTTCCATATTTCACTTGTATTATTGCTCCTAACTTTAATACACATATTGAAAGTCGCCTAGAGGGGGGGTGAATAGGGCAAAACTGAAATTTACAAAGTTAATCACAACTACAAGCCGGGTTAGCGTTAGAAATATAAGCGAGTCCGAGAGAGAGGGTGAAAAAACAAATCGCATGCAAATAAAAGGGTGAGAGCACCTAGAGGGGGGGGGGGGGTGAATAGGTGATCCTGTAAAAACTTCAAACTTAAGCCACAAAACTTGTTAAGCGTTAGCACGATTTATGCCAAGTGGCTAAGGTGAAGTCTCAACAAAACACAATACCACAAGAATCAAGCACAGAGGGACACAGTGGTTTATCCCGTGGTTCGGCCAAGCCAATGCTTGCCTACTTCCACGTTGTGGCGTCCCAACGGACGAGGGTTGCAATCAACCCCTCTCAAGCGGTCCAAAGACCCACTTGAATACCACGGTGTTTTGTTGTTCCTTTCACTATCCCGTTTGCAAGGAATCTCCACAAATTGGAGTCTCTTGCCCTTACAAGTATATGATCACAAAGAAAGCACAGAGTAAGGGAGGGAAGCAACACACACAAATCCACAACAAAAGCGCACACACATGGCCAAGACTCGAGCTCGAATGACTATCTCAGAGTTCACACTAGAACAGAGCTCGAATCACTTAGAATCACAAACGAATGCGCAAAGAACTTGTGTGGATGATCAAGAATGCTCAAGAGTTGCTTGTGTGTCTCCTCCATGCGCCTAGGGGCTCCTTTTATAGCCCCAAGGCAGCTAGGAGCCGTTGAGAGCAAATCCGGAAGGCCATCCTTGCCTTCTGTCGTCGGGGGCACCGGACAGTCCGGTGCACACCGGACACTGTCCGGTGCCCGATTTGTTTCCTTTTCTGGCGCTGCCGACCGTTGCAGCCCGTTGGAGATCTGCGAGCCGTTGGCGCACCGGACAGTCCGGTGCACACCGGACAGTCCGGTGCCGTCTTCCGACCGTTGGCTCGGCCACGTGTCTCGCGCGGATTGCGCGGCCGACCGTTGGCCCTGGCCGACCGTTGGCTCACCGGACAGTCCGGTGCACACCAGACAGTCCGGTGAATTATAGTCGTACGCCGCCGGCCAGTTTCCCGAGAGCGGCCAGTTCGAGTCGAGTCAGTCTGGCGCACCGGACACTGTCCGGTGCACACCGGACAGTCCGGTGCTCCAGACCGAGCTGGGACTTGGCTGCACACAGCCAAGTCATTCTCTCCCCTTTTCTCTTTTTCTTCTTTCTGTTTCTAACACTTAGACAAATATGTTAGTCCACAAAACCAATGTACTAAGGCTTAGAAACATACCTTTACTTCATGATTTGCACCTTGTTCGTCCATGTACACAAATTTACAATTAAACACATGTGTTGGCACTCAATCACCAAAATACTTAGAAATGGCCCAAGGGCACATTTCCCTTTCAATCTCCCCCTTTTTGGTGATTTATGCCAACACAACATAAAGCCACTAGAACAAGTGCAAACTCAATTCAAATAACACTTAAATTTATTTTGAATCAATTTTGGCATATATGGATCATCCTTTGCCACCACTTGGTTTGTTTTTGCAAATCAAACACAAATCTCTATCTCTAAGTTAAACACACATGTTTAAGCATAAAGAGAGTCATTCAAAAAGAGATTGATCAAGGATTTCAAAAACTCCCCCTTTTTCCCATAATCAATACTTCTCCCCACAAGAAGCCAACTTTTGACAAGAGAGACAACTTAAGAATTTTGACAAATCAAAAACTCTATTCTACTATTTTCAAAATCTCTCAAGTGGTAGCTGATCCATTTATTGCTTTGGCCTTTATTTTCTCCCCCTTTGGCATCAAACACCAAAACGGGATCAATTTTGGCCCTTTAACCCCATTGCCTCACCAAAATCTTCAATTAAGAGCAAATGGCAATAAGAGTTCATGAGATGGACTTGGAATAAGTTACCCCTCATCGGAGTGCAGTGGAAGTCTTTCATGGTCCAAGTCCACCTTTTCCCTTTCAATTCTCCTTTGTGACTAACACAAGCAAACTCAAACATATGGTTAGTCTCAAAGGGTCAAGTTGTAACACATCTCCCCCTAAACATGTGCATCACATTGCAACGGACTTGTGAGGTCCAGGGAGTGTTTGTACAACTTGAGCACCATAATAAGCAACAAAATGCAGAATGAACATGATCAAAGGCATGAATACATGTATGCTACAATTCAATCCAAATTCCGCGAATCTAAGACATTTAGCTCACTACGCAGCCTGCAAAAGGTCTTCTCATCTAAAGGCTTGGTAAAGATATCGGCTAGCTGGTTCTCGGTGCTAACATAAAACACTTCGATATCTCCCTTTTGCTGGTGGTCTCTCAAAAAGTGATGCCGGATGTCAATGTGCTTTGTGCGGCTGTGCTCAACAGGATTTTCCGCTATTCGGATAGCACTCTCATTGTCACATAGGAGTGGGACTTTGCTCAGATTGTAGCCAAAGTCCCGGAGGGTTTGCCTCATCCAAAGTAGTTGCGCACAACACTGTCCTGCGGCAACGTACTCGGCCTCAGCGGTGGATAGGGCAACGGAGGTTTGTTTCTTAGAGTTCCATGACACCAGGGACCTTCCTAAGAATTGGCACGTCCCCGATGTACTCTTCCTATCGACCTTACATCCAGCATAGTCGGAATCTGAGTACCCAATCAAGTCAAAGTTAGACCCCTTTGGATACCAGATCCCGAAGCAAGGCGTAGCGACTAAATATCTAAGAATTCGCTTCACCGCCACCAAGTGACACTCCTTAGGATCGGATTGAAATCTAGCACACATGCATACGCTAAGCATAATATCCGGTCTACTAGCACATAAATAAAGTAGAGATCCTATCATTGACCGGTATGCTTTTTGATCAACGGACTTACCTCCTTTGTTGAGGTCGGTGTGTCCGTCGGTTCCCATCGGAGTCTTTGCGGGCTTGGCGTCCTTCATCCCAAACCGCTTCAGCAGATCTTGCGTGTACTTCGTTTGGGAGATGAAGGTGCCGTCCTTGAGTTGCTTCACTTGGAACCCAAGGAAGTAGTTCAACTCGCCCATCATCGACATCTCGAATTTCTGCGTCATCACCCTGCTAAACTCTTCACAAGACTTTTGATTAGTAGAACCAAATATTATGTCATCGACATAAATTTGGCATACAAACAAATCACCATTACAAGTCTTAGTGAAAAGAGTTGGATCGGCTTTCCCGACCTTGAAAGCATTAGCAAGTAAGAAATCTCTAAGGCATTCATACCATGCTCTTGGGGCTTGTTTAAGTCCATAGAGCGCCTTAGAGAGCTTACACACGTGGTCGGGGTACCGCTCATCCTCGAAGCCAGGGGGTTGCTCCACGTACACTTCCTCCTTTATTGGCCCGTTGAGGAACGCGCTCTTCACATCCATTTGGTACAACCTGAAAGAATGGTGAGCGGCATATGCTAGCAAGATACGAATGGACTCTAGCCTAGCCACAGGAGCAAAAGTCTCCTCAAAGTCCAAACCTGCGACTTGGGCATAACCTTTTGCCACAAGTCGAGCCTTGTTCCTCGTCACCACCCCGTGCTCGTCCTGTTTATTGCGGAACACCCACTTGGTTCCCACAACATTTTGCTTGGGACGAGGCACCAGCGTCCAAACTTCGTTGCGCTTGAAGTTATTAAGTTCCTCCTGCATGGCCAACACCCAATCCGGATCTAGCAAGGCCTCCTCTACCCTGAAAGGCTCAATAGAGGAGACAAAAGAGTAATGTTCACAAAAATTAACTAATCGAGACCGAGTAGTTACTCCCTTGCTAATGTCACCCAGAATTTGGTCGACGGGATGATCCCTTTGAATCATCGCTCGAACTTGGGTTGGAGGTGCCGGTTGCGCTTCTTCCTCCATCACTTGATCTTCTTGTGCTCCCCCTTGATCACACGCCTCCTTTTGATGAACCTGTTCATCGTCTTGAGTTGGGGGATGCACCGTCGTTGAGGAAGAAGGTTGATCACGTTCATTCTGTTCCTGTGGCCGAACGTCTCCAATCGCCATGGTTCGTATAGCGGCCGTCGGAACATCTTCTTCATCTACATCATCACAATTAACAACTTGCTCTCTTGGAGAGCCATTAGTCTCATCAAATACAACGTCGCTAGAGACTTCAACCAAACCCGATGATTTGTTGAAGACCCTATACGCCTTTGTATTTGAATCATAACCTAATAAAAACCCTTCTACAGCTTTGGGAGCAAACTTAGAATTTCTACCCTTCTTCACTAGAATGTAGCACTTGCTCCCAAAAACACGAAAGTAAGATACATTGGGTTTGTTACCGGTTAGTAGCTCATACGAAGTCTTCTTGAGGAGTCGATGAAGGTAGACCCTGTTGATGGCGTGGCAAGCCGTGTTCACGGCTTCCGACCAAAAGCACTCGGGGGTCTTGAACTCTCCAAGCATCGTCCTCGCCATATCGATTAGCGTCCTGTTCTTCCTCTCTACCACACCATTTTGTTGTGGTGTGTAGGGAGCGGAGAACTCGTGCTTGATCCCTTCCTCCTCAAGAAACTCCTCCACTTGAAGGTTCTTGAACTCGGACCCGTTGTCGCTCCTTATCTTCTTCACCTTGAGCTCAAACTCATTTTGAGCTCTCCTGAGGAAGCGCTTGATGGTCCCTTGGGTTTCAGACTTATCCTGCAAAAAGAATACCCAAGTGAAGCGGGAAAAGTCATCAACAATAACTAAACCATACTTACTTCCTCCTATGCTTAGATAGGCGACGGGTCCGAAGAGGTCCATATGCAGCAGCTCCAGAGGTCTTGACGTGGTCATCACATTCTTGCTGTGATGTGCTCCTCCAACTTGTTTACCTGCCTGACAAGCTGCACAAGGTCTATCTTTTTCGAAATAAACATTGGTTAGACCTATCACGTGTTCTCCCTTTAGAAGCTTGTGGAGGTTCTTCATCCCCACATGTGCTAAGCGGCGATGCCACAGCCAGCCCATGCAAGTCTTAGCCATTAAGCATGCATCTAGACCGGCCTCTTCTTTTGCAAAATCAACTAAATAAAGCTTGCCGTCTAGTACACCCTTAAAAGCTAGTGAACCATCACATCTTCTAAAGACAGACACATCTACATTTGTAAATAAACAATTATATCCCATTTGACATAATTGACTAACAGATAGCAAATTATATCCAAGACTTTCCACTAGGAATACATTTGATATAGAATGCTCATTAGAAATTGCAATTTTACCTAACCCTTTTACCTTGCCTTGATTCCCATCACCGAATATAATTGAATCTTGGGAATCCTTATTCTTGACGTAGGAGGTGAACATCTTCTTCTCCCCCGTCATATGGTTTGTGCATCCGCTGTCGATAATCCAGCTTGAACCCCCGGATGCATAAACCTGCAAGGCAAATTTAGGCTTGGGTCTTAGGTACCCAACTCATGTTGGGTCCTGCAAGGTTAGCACAAATATCTTTAGGGACCCAAATGCAAGATTTATCTCCCTTGCATCTAGCCCCTAATTTCCTAGCAACTACCTTCTTACCCTTTCTACAAATAGCAAAAGGAGCATTACAAGCATAATAAATGGTAGAAGGTTCATTCACTACTTTCCTAGGAGCATGAATAACATTCTTTCTAGGCACATGAGCAATATTTCTCCTAGGCATATGCGCAACATTTCTCCTACTCATATTTCTATCATGCTTATGAGAGGAACTAGAGGCAAACATGGCATGAGAGTCATAAACATGTGAATCAAAATCATTATAAATATTTCTAGCATGTCTCCTATCATGGTATAAGAAAGCATGGTTCCTTTTAGCACTATTAGCCATAGGGGCCTTCCCTTTCTCCTTGACGAAGATGGGAGCCTTATGGCTTGTTAAGTTCTTGGCTTCCCTCTTGAAGCCAAGCCCATCCTTAATTGAGGGATGTCTTCCAATTGTATAGGCATCCCTTGCAAATTTTATCTTTTCAACTTCACTCTTGCTAGTCTTAAGTTGAGCATTAAGACTAGCCACTTCATCTTTTAGTTTTGAAATTGAAACTAAGTGTTTGCTACAAGTGTTAACATCAAAATCTTTACACCTAGTGCAAATTGTAACATTTTCAACACAAGACTTAGATTTATTTGTTACTTCTAATTTAGCATTTAAATCATGGTTAACACTTTGTAAAGTAGCAATGGTTTCATGACAAGAAGATATTTCACTAGAAAGCACTTCATTTCTTTTCACTTCTAAAGCATATGATTTTTGTGCCTCTATAAACTTATCATGTTCATCATACAATAAATCCTCTTGCTTCTCTAAAAGCCTATCCTTTTCATTCAAAGCATCAATCAATTCATTGATTTTATCTATCTTAGATCTATCTAAGCCTTTGAACAAGCAAGAATAATCTATGTCATCATCGTCACTAGACTCACTATCACTAGAAGAAGCATAAGTGGAGTCTTGAGTACTCACCTTCTTCTCCCTTGCCATAAGGCAAGTGAGACGCTCATTGGGGAAGAGAGCCGATTTGTTGAAGGCAGTGGCGGCGAGTCCTTCGTTGTCGGAGTCGGAGGAGGAGCAATCCGAGTCCCACTCCTTTCCTAGATGCGCCTCGCCCTTTGCCTTCTTGTATTGCTTCTTCTTCTCTCTTTTGTTCCCCTTTTCCTGGTCACTTTCATTATCGGGACAGTTAGCAATGAAATGACCAAGCTTACCGCATTTGAAGCATGAGCGCTTCCCCTTGGCTTTGGTCTTGCTTGGTTGTCCCTTATGACCTTTAAGCACCGTCTTGAATCTTTTAATGATGAGAGCCATCTCTTCATCATTAAGGCCAGCCGCCTCAATCTGTGCCACCTTGCTAGGTAGCGCCTCCTTGCTTCGTGTTGCCTTGAGAGCAAGGGGTTGCGGCTCGTTGATCGGACCGTTCAACGCTTCGTCGACGTATCTTGCCTCCTTGATCATCATCCGCCCGCTCACGAATTTTCCAAGTACTTCCTCGGGCGTCATCATCGTGTACCTGGGATTCTCACGAATATTGTTCACGAGATGAGGATCAAGTACGGTAAAGGACCTGAGCATTAGGCGGACGACGTCGTGATCCGTCCATCGCGTGCTCCCGTAGCTCCTTATCTTGTTGATGAGGGTCTTGAGCCGGTTGTATGTTTGCGTCGGCTCCTCGCCCCTTATCATGGCAAACCGTCCAAGCTCTCCCTCCACCAACTCCATTTTGGTGAGCAAGGTGACGTCGTTCCCCTCATGAGAGATTTTGAGGGTGTCCCAGATCTGCTTGGCATTGTCCAAGCCGCTCACCTTGTGATACTCGTCCCTGCACAAAGAGGCTAGCAACACAGTAGTAGCTTGTGCATTTTTATGAATCTGTTCATTAATAAACATAGGGCTATCCGAGCTATCAAATTTCATTCCACTTTCCACAATCTCCCAAATGCTTGGATGGAGAGAAAACAGGTGAGTACGCATTTTGTGGCTCCAAAATCCGTAATCCTCTCCATCAAAGTGAGGAGGTTTGCCAAGTGGAATGGGAAGCAAATGAGTATTTGAGCTATGCGGAATACGCGAATAATCAAAAGAAAAGTTTGAGTTAACCGTCTTTTGTTTGTAGTCGTTGTGGTCCTCGTCCTTTTGGGAAGAAGTAGACTCGTCGCTGTCGTAGTAGACAATCTCCTTGATGCGCCTGGTCTTCTTCTTCTTCCCTTCCTTCCGTCTTTGGCCCGAGCCGGAGTCGGTAGGCCTGTCATCCTTCGGCTCGTTGACGAAGGTCTCCTTCTCTTTATCGTTGATCACTATACCCTTCCCCTTAGGATCCATCTCTTCGGGCGGTTAGTCCCTTTGAGAAGAGAACGGCTCTGATACCAATTGAGAGCACCTAGAGGGGGGGGGGGGTGAATAGGTGATCCTGTAAAAACTTCAAACTTAAGCCACAAAACTTGTTAAGCGTTAGCACGATTTATGCCAAGTGGCTAAGGTGAAGTCTCAACAAAACACAATACCACAAGAATCAAGCACAGAGGGACACAGTGGTTTATCCCGTGGTTCGGCCAAGCCAATGCTTGCCTACTTCCACGTTGTGGCGTCCCAACGGACGAGGGTTGCAATCAACCCCTCTCAAGCGGTCCAAAGACCCACTTGAATACCACGGTGTTTTGTTGTTCCTTTCACTATCCCGTTTGCAAGGAATCTCCACAAATTGGAGTCTCTTGCCCTTACAAGTATATGATCACAAAGAAAGCACAGAGTAAGGGAGGGAAGCAACACACACAAATCCACAACAAAAGCGCACACACACGGCCAAGACTCGAGCTCGAATGACTATCTCAGAGTTCACACTAGAACAGAGCTCGAATCACTTAGAATCACAAACGAATGCGCAAAGAACTTGTGTGGATGATCAAGAATGCTCAAGAGTTGCTTGTGTGTCTCCTCCATGCGCCTAGGGGCTCCTTTTATAGCCCCAAGGCAGCTAGGAGCCGTTGAGAGCAAATCCGGAAGGCCATCCTTGCCTTCTGTCGTCGGGGGCACCGGACAGTCCGGTGCACACCGGACACTGTCCGGTGCCCGATTTGTTTCCTTTTCTGGCGCTGCCGACCGTTGCAGCCCGTTGGAGATCTGCGAGCCGTTGGCGCACCGGACAGTCCGGTGCACACCGGACAGTCCGGTGCCGTCTTCCGACCGTTGGCTCGGCCACGTGTCTCGCGCGGATTGCGCGGCCGACCGTTGGCCCTGGCCGACCGTTGGCTCACCGGACAGTCCGGTGCACACCGGACAGTCCGGTGAATTATAGCCGTACGCCGCCGGCCAGTTTCCCGAGAGCGGCCAGTTCGAGTCGAGTCAGTCTGGCGCACCGGACACTGTCCGGTGCACACCGGACAGTCCGGTGCTCTAGACCGAGCTGGGACTTGGCTGCACACAGCCAAGTCATTCTCTCCCCTTTTCTCTTTTTCTTCTTTCTGTTTCTAACACTTAGACAAATATGTTAGTCCACAAAACCAATGTACTAAGGCTTAGAAACATACCTTTACTTCATGATTTGCACCTTGTTCGTCCATGTACACAAATTTACAATTAAACACATGTGTTGGCACTCAATCACCAAAATACTTAGAAATGGCCCAAGGGCACATTTCCCTTTCAAAGGGTGAGACACAAGGATTTGTTTTACCGAGGTTCGGTTCTTGCAAACCTACTCCCCATTGAGGTGGTCACAAAGACCAAGTCTCTTTCAACCCTTTCCCTCTCTCAAACGGTCACTTAGACCGAGTGAGCTTCTCTTCTCAATCACATGGGACACTAAGTCCCCACAAGGATCACCACACAATTGGTGTCTCTTGCCTCGGTTACAATTGAGTTTGTCACAAGAAAGAATGAGAAAGAAAAGAAGCAATCCAAGCGCAAGAGCTCAAATGAACACAAGTCACTCTCTCACTAGTCACTATTGATTGGAATTGAACTAGAGACTTGGGAGAGGATTTAATCTCTTTGGTTGTGTCTAGAATTGAATGCTATAACTCTTGTAAGGTGTAGAAGTTGGAAAACTTGGATACTATTGAATGTGGGGTGGTTGGGGTATTTATAGCCCCAACCACCAAAAAGTGGCCGTTGGAAGTCTGCTGTCGCATGGCGCAACGGACAGTCCGGTGCGCCACCGGACACTGTCCGGTGCGCTAGCCACGTCAGCCAGCCGTTGGGGTTCGACCATTGGAGCTCTGACTTGTGGGGCCTCTGGGCTGTCCGGTGGTGCACCGGACAGGTCCTGTAGACTGTCCGGTGCGCCTGCTGCGCGTGCTCTGACCTCTACGCGCGCTGGCGCGCATTTAATGCGTTGCAGTCGACCGTTGTGCGCGAAGTAGCCGTTGCTCCGCTGGCACACCGGACAGTCCGGTGTGCCACCAGACGCTGTCCGGTGCATTCACCGGAAGGTCCGATGAATTATAGCGGAGCGGCCTCTATTTTCCCGAAGGTAGCGAGTTCAGCGTCGGTTTCCCTGGTGCACCGGACACTGTCCGGTGGCACAACGGACAGTCCGGTGCGCCAGACCAGGGTGCCTTTGGGATTTCTTTAGCTCTCTTTATTTGAACCCATCTTTGGTCTTTTTATTGGCTTGTTGTGAACCTTTGGCACCTGTAGAACTTATAGACTAGAGCAAACTAGTTAGTCTAATTATTTGTGTTGGGCAATTCAACCACCAAAATCAATTAGGAAAATGTGTAAGCCTATTTCCCTTTCAATCTCCCCCTTTTTGGTGATTGATGCCAACACAAACCAAAGCAAATATAGAAGTGCAGAAATGAACTAGTTTGCATAATGTAAGTGCAAAGGTTGCTTGGAATGAAACCAATAAATATTACTTTACTAGACGCGCATGGATGTCTTTTCTTTTTATTAACATTTTGGACCACGCTTGCAACACACGTTTTGTTTTTGCAAAATGTTTTGAAAATTCTTTTCAAAGTTCTTTTGCAAATATTCAAAGGTAAATGAATTAGATTTTGAGAAGCATTTTAAATTTTCTCTCCCTGTTTCAAATGCTTTTCCTTCGACTAATTAAAACTCCCCGTTAATGAAATCCTCCTCTTAGTGTTCAAGAGGGTTTTAGATATTAATTTTGAAGAGGGCATTCTAATTTGAAATTATATCAAAATAAGACATTAATTGAAAAACTTCTTTTAATACCAAATAGAAGACTATAATTTTTAAAATTGGTGGTGGTGCGGTCCTTTTGCTTTGGGCTAATACTCTCTCCCCCTTTGGCATGAATCGCCAAAAACGGATGACTGAGTGAAATATAAGCCCTTTCAAACTACTCTCTCCCCTTTTGGACGGAAGTAAAGGAGTGAAGATTATACCAAAGTTGGAGAGTTAGTGCGGAGCGACGGCGAAGGATGAAAGATTCGATGGAGCGGAGTGGAAGCCTTGTCTTCGCTGAAGACTCCTTTTCCCTTTCAATCTATGACTTAGCATGAAGTGGACTTGAAAGAACACATTAGTCATAGCATATGAAAGAGATGATCAAAGGTATACATATGAGCTATGTGTGCAAAACATCAATAAAAGTTTCTAGAATCAAGAATATTTAGCTCATGCCTAAGTTTGGTAAAAGTTTGTTCATCCAATGGCTTGGTAAAGATATCGGCTAATTGTTCTTTGGTGCTAACATATGCAATCTCGATATCCCCCTTTTGTTGGTGATCCTTTAGAAAATGATACCGAATGGCTATGTGTTTAGTGCGGCTATGCTCAACGGGATTATCGCCATGCGGATTGCACTCTCATTATCACATAGAAGAGGAACTTTGGTTAATTTGTAATCATAGTCCCTAAGGGTTTGCCTCATCCAAAGCAATTGCGCGCAACAATGGCCTGCGGTAATATACTCGGCTTCGGCGGTTGAAAGAGCCACAGAGTTTTGCTTCTTTGAAGCCCAAGACACCAGAGATCTTCCCAAGAACTGGCAAGTCCCCGATGTGCTCTTTCTATTAATTTTGCACCCTGCCCAATCGGCATCGGAATAACCAATTAAATCAAATGTGGATCCCCTAGGGTACCAAAGGCCAAACTTAGGAGTATAAACTAAATATCTCAAGATTCGTTTTACAGCCCTAAGGTGAGCTTCCTTAGGATCGGCTT
Organism: Zea luxurians; assembly: GCA_029449295.1. Lineage (NCBI taxonomy): Eukaryota > Viridiplantae > Streptophyta > Magnoliopsida > Poales > Poaceae > Zea > Zea luxurians. The sequence goes on along the minus strand of JAOPSE010000052.1, from coordinate 5,323,402 downwards.
GGAATCTTGCACACATGCATACGGAAAGCATAATATCCGGTCGTGAAGCACATAAATAGAGTAGAGAACCTATCATCGACCGTTATACCTTTTGATCTACGGATTTACCTCCCGTGTCGAGGTCGAGATGCCCATTAGTTCCCATGGGTGTCTTGATGGGCTTGGCGTCCTTCATCCCAAACTTCTTTAGAATGTCTTGAATGTACTTCGTTTGGCTAATGAAGGTGCCCTCTTGGAGTTGCTTGACTTGGAATCCTAGAAAATACTTCAACTCCCCCATCATTGACATCTCGAATTTTTGAGTCATGATCCTACTAAATTCCTCACATGTAGATTCGTTAGTAGACCCAAATATAATATCATCAACATAAATTTGGCATACAAACAAATCATTTGCAAGTGTTTTAGTAAATAAAGTAGGATCGGCTTTTCCGACTTTGAATCCATTAGCAATAAGAAAATCTCTTAGGCATTCATACCATGCTCTTGGGGCTTGCTTGAGCCCATAAAGCGCCTTAGAGAGTCTATAAACATGGTTAGGATACTCACTGCCTTCAAAGCCAGGAGGTTGCTCAACATAGACCTCTTCCTTGATTGGTCCATTGAGGAAGGCACTTTTCATGTCCATTTGATAAAGCTTGAAGCCATGGTAAGTAGCATAGGCAAGTAAAATGCGAATTGACTCAAGCCTAGCTACGGGTGCATAGGTTTCACCGAAATCCAAACCTTCGACTTGTGAATATCCCTTGGCCACAAGTCGGGCTTTGTTCCTTGTCACCACACCATGCTCATCTTGTTTGTTGCGGAAGACCCACTTGGTTCCTACAACATTTTGGTTAGGACGTGGAACTAAATGCCATACCTCATTCCTCGTGAAGTTGTTGAGCTCCTCTTGCATCGCCATCACCCAATCCGAATCTTGAAGTGCTTCCTCTACCCTGTGTGGCTCAATAGAGGAAACAAAAGAGTAATGCTCACAAAAATGTGCAACACGAGATCTAGTGGTTACCCCCTTATGAATGTCGCCGAGGATGGTGTTGACGGGGTGATCTCGTTGGATTGCTTGCTGGACTCTTGGGTGTGGCAGCCTTGGAACTTGCTCATCCTCCTTGTCTTATTCATTTGCATCTCCCCTTGATCATTGCCGTCGTCTTCAGGTGGCTCATCTTCTTGATCTTCCTCTTCATCATCTTGAGCCTCATCCTCATTTTGAGTCGGTGGAGATGCTTGCATGGAGGAGGATGGTTGATCTTGTGCTTGAATGGGCTCTTCGAATTCCTTAGGACACACATCCCCAATGGACATGTTCCTTAGCGCGATGCACGGAGCCTCTTCATCATCTAATTCATCAAGATCAACTTGCTCTACTTGAGAGCTGTTAGTCTCATCAAACACAATGTCACAAGAAACTTCAACTAGTCCAGTGGACTTGTTAAAGACTCTATATGCCCTTGTGTTTGAATCATATCCTAGTAAAAAGCTTCTACAGCCTTAGGAGCAAATTTGGACTTTCTACCTCTTTTAACAAGTATAAAACATTTGCTACCAAAGACTCTAAAATATGAAACATTGGGCTTTTTACCGATGAGGAGTTCGTAAGATGTCTTCTTGAGGATTCGGTGTAGATACAACCGGTTGATGGCGTAGCAAGCGGTGTTGACCGCCTCGGCCCAAAACCGATCCGAAGTCTTGTACTCATCAAGCATGGTTCTTGCCATGTCCAATAGAGTTATATTCTTCCTCTCCACTACACTATTTTGTTGTGGCGTGTAGGGAGAAGAGAACTCATGCTTGATGCCCTCCTCCTCAAGGAAGACTTCGATTTGCGAATTCTTGAACTCCGTCCCATTATCGCTTCTAATTTTCTTGATCCTTAAGCCGAACTCATTTTGAGCCCGTCTCAAGAATCCCTTTAAGGTCTCTTGGGTTTGAGATTTTTCCTGTAAAAAGAATACCCAAGTGAAGCGAGAATAGTCATCCATAATAACAAGACAGTACTTACTCCCGCCGATGCTTATGTAAGCGATCGGGCCGAATAGGTCCATGTGGAGGAGCTCCAGTGGCCTGTCAGTCATCAAGATGTTCTTATGTGGATGATGAACACCAACTTGCTTCCCGGCTTGGCATGCGCTACAAATCCTGTCTTTCTCAAAATGAACATTGGTTAGTCCTAAAATGTGTTCTCCCTTTAGAAGCTTGTGAAGATTCTCCATCCCAACATGTGCTAGTCGGCGATGCCAGAGCCAGCCCATGTTAGTCTTAGCAATTAAGCAAGTGTCGAGTTCAGCTCTATTGAAATCAACTAAGTATAGCTGACCCTCTAACACTCCCTTAAATGCTACCGAATCGTCACTTCTTCTAAAGACAGTGACACCTACATCAGTAAATAGACAGTTGTAGCCCATTTTGCATAGTTGAGAAATGGAAAGCAAATTGTAATCTAAAGAATCAACAAGAAAAATATTGGAAATGGAATGGTCGGGTGATATAGCAATTTTACCCAATCCTTTGACCAAACCTTGATTTCCATCCCCGAATGTGATAGCTCGTTGGGGATCTTGGTTTTTCTCGTAGGAGGAGAACATCTTTTTCTCCCCTGTCATGTGGTTTGTGCACCCGCTATTGATGATCCAACTTGAGCCCCCGGATGCATAAACCTACAAAACAAGTTTAGTTCTTGATTTTAGGTACCCAAATGGTCTTGGGTCCTTTGACATTAGATATAAGAACTTTGGGTACCCAAACACAAGTCTTGGAGCCCTTGTGTTTGCCCCCAATATATTTGGCAACTACTTTGCCGGATTTGTTAGTCAAAACATAAGATGCATCAAAAGTTTTGAATGAAATGCTAGGTTCATTTGATGCACTAGGAGTTTTCTTCTTAGGCAATTTAGCACGAGTTGATTGCCTAGAACTAGATGTCTCACCCTTATACATAAAAGCATGATTAGGGCCAGAGTGAGACTTCCTAGAATGAATTCTCCTAATCTTATGCTCGGGATAACTGGCAGGGTACAAAATGTAACCCTCGTTATCCTGAGGCATGGGAGCCTTGCCCTTAACAAAGTTAGATAATTTTTTAGGAGGGGCATTAAGTTTGACATTGTCCCCCTTTTGGAGCCAATGCCATCCTTGATGCCAGGGCGTCTCCCACTATAAAGCATACTACGAGAAAATTTAAATTTTTCATTTTCTAGCTCATGCTCGGCAATTTTAGCATCTAATTTTGCTATATGATCATTTTGTTGTTTAATTAAAGCCATATGATCATGAATAGCATCAATGTCAACATCTCTACATCTAGTGCAAATAGAAACATGCTCAATGGTAGATGTAGAGGGTTTGCAAGTTTTTAGTTCAACAATCTTAGCATGTAAAATATCATTTTCACTTCTAAGATCAGAAATGGAAGTATTGCAAACATCTAAATCTTTAGCCTTAGCAATCAATTTTTCATTTTCAATTCTAAGGCTAGCAAGAGAGGTATTTAATTTTTCAATCTTAGCAATAGAAATAGCATGATCATTTCTAAGATTGGCATATGAATCATCACAAATATTTGAATCAACCTTAGCAACTAATTTAGCATTTTTATTTCTAAGTTGGCAATAATATCATGGCAAGTGCTTAGCTCACTAGATAATTTTTCACATTTTTCCATTTCTAGAGCATAAGCATTCTTAACCTTAACATGCTTCTTATTTTCCTTAATTAGAAAGTCCTCTTGGCTATCCAAGAGTTCATCCTTATCATGAATGGCGCTAATCAATTCATTTAACTTTTCTTTTTGTTCCATGTTAAGGTTGGCAAAAAGAGTAAACAAATTATCCTCCTCATTACTAGAATTGTCTTCATCACTAGAGGATGCATATTTAGTGGAGGATTTAGATTTAACCTTCTTCCTTTTGCCGTCCTTTGCCATGAGGCACTTGTGGCCGACGTTGGGGAAGAGAAGTCCTTTGTTGACGGCGATGTTGGCGGCGTCCTCGTCGGAGGAGGAGTCGGTGGAGCTCTCGTCGGAGTCCCACTCGTGGCACACATGGGCATTGCCGCCCTTCCTCTTGTGGTACCTCTTCTTTTCCTTTCTTCTCCCCTTCTTGTCGTCACCCCTGTCACTGTCACTAGAAATAGGACATTTTGCTATAAAGTGACCGGGCTTACCACACTTGTAGCAAACCTTCTTGGAGCGGGGTTTGTAGTCCTTCCCCCTCCTTTGCTTGAGGATTTGTCGAAAGCTTTTGATGATTAAAGCCATCTCCTCATTGTCGAGTTTTGAGGCATCGATGGGGAGCCTACTTGGTGTAGACTCTTCCTTCTTCTCCTCCGTTGCCTTAAATGCGACGGGTTGTGCTTCGGGCGTGGAGGAGGTGCCTTGCTCGATGATTTTCTTTGAGCCTTTGATCATTAGCTCAAAGCTTACAAACTTCCCTATAACTTCCTCGGGAGACATTAGCTTGTATCTAGGATCACCTCGAATTAATTGAACTTGTGTAGGGTTAAGAAAAACGAGGGATCTAAGAATAACCTTGACCATCTCATGGTCATCCCATTTTCTGCTCCCGAGGTTGCGCACTTGGTTCACCAAGGTCTTCAAGCGGTTGTACATAGCTTGCGGATCCTCCCCTTGGTGAAGCATGAAACGACCGAGCTCCCCCTCGATCGTCTCCCGTTTGGTGATCTTTGTCACCTCGTCTCCTTCGTGCGCGGTCTTAAGCACGTCCCAAATTTCCTTTGCACTCTTCAACCCTTGCACCTTATTATACTCCTCTCGACTTAGAGAGGCGAGGAGTATAGTAGTGGCTTGGGAGTTGAAGTGGTGGATTTGGGCCACTTCGTCCGAGTCATAGTCTTCATCCCCTACGGATGGTACCTGTACACCAAATTCAACAACATTCCAAATGCTTGTGTGGAGTGAGGTTAGATGATGCCTCATTTTGTCACTCCACATATTATAATCTTCACCGTCAAAAACCGGTGGTTTGCCTAATGGAACGGAGAGTAAAGGAGTACGCTTTGAAATACGAGGATAGCGTAGGGGAATCTTACTATACTTCTTGCGCTCATGACGCTTAGAAGTAATGGACGGCGCGTCGGAGCCGGAGGTGGATGGCGATGAAGAATCGGTCTCGTAGTAGACCACCTTCCTCATCTTCTTTTTCTTGTCGCCACTCCGATGCGACTTGTGGGAAGAGGATTCCTTCTCCTTCCCTTTGTTGCGGGACTCTCCCGATGGAGCCTTCCCGTGGCTTGTAGCGGGCTTGTCGCCGGTCACCATCTCCTTCTTGGCATGATCTCCCGACATCACTTCGAGCGGTTAGGCTCTAATGAAGCACCGGGCTTTGATACCAATTGAAAGTCGCCTAGAGGGGGGGGGGGTGAATAGGGCGAAACTGAAATTTACAAAGTTAATCACAACTACAAGCCGGGTTAGCGTTAGAAATATAAGCGAGTCCGAGAGAGAGGGTGAAAAAAACAAATCGCAAGCAAATAAAAGGGTGAGACACAAGGATTTGTTTTACCGAGGTTCGGTTCTTGCAAACCTACTCCCCGTTGAGGTGGTCACAAAGACCGGGTCTCTTTCAACCCTTTCCCTCTCTCAAACGGTCACTTAGACCGAGTGAGCTTCTCTTCTCAATCACACGGGACACTAAGTCCCCACAAGGATCACCACACAATTGGTGTCTCTTGCCTCGGTTATAATTGAGTTTGTCACGAGAAAGAATGAGAAAGAAAAGAAGCAATCCAAGCGCAAGAGCTCAAATGAACACAAGTCACTCTCTCACTAGTCACTAATGATTGGAATTGAAGTAGAGACTTGGGAGAGGATTTGATCTCTTTGGTTATGTCTAGAATTGAATGCTATAGCTCTTGTAAGGTGTAGAAGTTGGAAAACTTGGATACTATTGAATGTGGGGTGGTTGGAGTATTTACAGCCCCAACCACCAAAAAGTGGCCGTTGGAAGTCTGCTGTCGCATGGCGCAACAGACAGTCCGGTGCGCCAGCCACGTCAGCCAGCCGTTAGGGTTCGACCGTTGGAGCTCTGACTTGTGGGGCCTCTGGGCTGTCCGGTGGTGCACCGGACAGGTCCTGTAGACTGTCCGGTGCGCCTGCTACGCGTGCTCTGACCTCTGCGCGCGCTGGCGCGCATTTAATGCGTTGCAGTCGACCGTTGCGCGCGAAGTAGCCGTTGCTCTGCTGGCACACCGGACAGTCCGGTGTGCCACCGGACACTGTCCGGTGCATTCACCGGACGGTCCGGTGAATTATAGCGGAGCGGCCTCTATTTTCCCGAAGGTAGCGAGTTCAGCGTCGGGTTCCCTGGTGCACCGGACACTGTCCGGTGGCACACCGGACAGTCTGGTGTGCCAGACCAGGGTGCCTTTGGGATTTCTTTAGCTCTCTTTATTTGAACCCATCTTTGGTCTTTTTATTGGCTTGTTGTGAACCTTTGGCACCTGTAGAACTTATAGACTAGAGCAAACTAGTTAGTCCAATTATTTGTGTTGGGCAATTCAACCACCAAAATCAATTAGGAAAAGGTGTAAGCCTATTTCCCTTTCACGTATCAAAGGAGCAATCAAGTGAAAAGTTTTCCTCTTCTCCATCTCTACTCATACCAACTTTGTTTTAGCTTTCACTAACACTCATTATAAACCAAGTTTGTGTTGTTTAGAGTTGATTATTGTAGGATCACCTATTCACCCCCTCTAGGTACTCAAACTAGGTGATAAGAGACAAACACAACTCTCCTATCAGGGACGACCTCGGCATCAGAGCCTCTATAGTGGTCGGTATGGCAGAAACAACAAGACAGGACACCATGTTGAGTGAACCAGTCCACACGCACGGAAGGACAACAACGAGCCCACAATGGCGAAGGGGAACCATGTCATGTCATGTCAGTCGAGTCCTGGGCTTACACCATGGGACCCACCATGCATCACTACGAGGACGTTAGCCATGAACCCGCCGCAAGGATAGGACCAACAGGCGGCACATGTCCAAGAGCACTACTTCGTACAACTAGGAAAAGGGAGCCCGAGCAACGGATGGAAAACTTCTTCTCTCATTATTCCATCTATCTCTCTCCCTCCTCTCTCTCTCTCTAAAGAGAGAGCAATGTAAGGTCTGACCCTTGGGATATAAAATGGAAGGACCCTCTTACTCTCAGACATATAGACACACAAGCACACCAATTATAACACACTCCAAGCAATACTATGATCAGCACTACACTGGAGCAGGGTGCAAACCCTAACCAGTATAAACCCTATGTCCCAAGTTCATCGTTCGAATCCTAGCAATTCACCATTCGGAGTGAGTTCGCGCTAGCATCCCCTACCGAACACAAATCTTATTGTCTCCCGGTTTCCAAAACCACGATAGTTGGCACGCTAGGTAGGCGATCATTAGCGTGCCAAGTGACATTACCCACTCTGATGACCATCTTATCAACATCTGCTAGAGATAAGATTTTTGCCCCTGGGAGCGGCATCAAGTTTGGCTCCCTCGACTTCCTCACCAACTCTGCTAGAGAGCTCCACCTCGCCGGTCCCAACATGCGTGCCATCGCGAGCGAGGCGCCTGGGCGCTCCACCAGGAGCGGGACAGAGAGGCGACGTCGCGGGAAGAGCACCGCCAATCTCAAGCAACACCCCAGCCGACCTACTGCCTCTGCCAGGTGGCAAGTAGGGAAGGCACTGACACCAGCGTCTGAGGTCTCCGCCAACCATCCATAGAGGAGCGGCAACAAGCGCCCACACGAGTCCGGCAACCGGGAGGTGTACTCGACAGAGTCCTCTGGCTCGCCATGCCCCTCGTGGCTGGAGGCCCCAATCGCGTACGATCGACGCAATCACCCGAGCAGGGTCCCGCATCCTGGAACCTACACCCTTGTCGTCGAAGCAATCGTCGGCTCGAAGTGTCTCTCCAAAGTCCTCATGGACGGGGGAGCGGTCTCAACATCATGTACGTCGAGACTTTTGATGCCCTGGGGAACGCACGCTCCACGGTGCACCCAAGCGTCGCGCCGATCAACGATGTCACACACGACCACGACGCCCGCCCGCTTTGACGAATTATTCTGCCGTTTACGTTCGGAAACCCCTCTAATTTCCAGACCGAGCAGCTGCAGTTCGAAGTGGTGGACTTCCTAGGGGCCTACAACGCCATATTTCCATACCTTAAATTACTAGGTAGTTAACATATTGTTGTACATGGTTGCTGATCTTATGTGAAATTATAGTTTGGTTCATGTGAAAATTTGTTTGGGTGTGCTGAATTTGGGGTTAAGCATTTGGCATCGCAATCATTAAACAAGGAAACTTATGCTGATTTAGGTCCAACCTAGACCAAATTGAAATAAAATTTAACCACCCTGCTTGCGAGGTGTTCTATTAAATGCCAAGCTTCTTGTTGTCCTATGCCTACTTTCCAGGGTGTTTAGGTAGTTATGTTTTTTCATATTGTCTATGGTATAAAATGACACACAGTTTGCTATTCAACTCACATGTTTGCTTACAGTCAATTGAAGTAGCTGACCATAGGTTCTACTGTTTGTCTTAGTAAATGTGTTGTTCTGTAGACTGTATTTTGTAATGGAGTGTTCTGAGAGCTCTATGTGATCAGCAAGGTATGGAAGTATAAAACATATGGGAGTTGAGCATGAAGTTCTCATGTATATGCATTATAGCAATGATTAAAAAATCGGGTCATAGGGAAAATTATGTTTGCTACAAACCATTATAAAAAATGCACACATACAAATGCAAACGAGGAACTTTTCATGACACTCTGTACTGGATTATTAAAACTTATTATTGCGTTCCGCATGGTTTTTTGAAACAAATGTGGTTGCTTATGTACTGGTGTCCCTAACTTGCAGTGACGTACGAAGCTGCTGTTTTGGTGTTGCAAACATGATATTGGTAAAACCATGCTAGATTCCTCATGCTAACGAGTTTGTCCATTCCATACTCTTTCATATGGTTTGTCTCTGACACTCATCATCTGATTTTTTTCTAAGGTTAAGGATGATAGAGGAACTATCTGATTCCATTCTTTCATACCTAAGAAAGGATGCAGAAATATGGAAGCTGAATGTTTGCGTACCTTAAAAGATATAGTAAGATGTCCGTGTGTTGCTAAAATTTGGATTTCTTTGTGGCTGCGACACAAGCAATGCCTACTGGTTTTTACGGGTTTTGCCCGTTAATATGTTGGTAGCTTCATATTTTATCTTCCTATGTATGACATCTTTGGCGTTTTAAAATTCTTGGGATGAGTAAATATAACTAGAGAAACTTCTTATGTGTTCATGTTCTTATTTAATTGTGTCAGCTCAGTCAATCATGCAAATTCTAAAATGGGTATATCATATAATTCCGATTCCTTTTATACTAAGTTTGGACAAAGATATTCAGCTCTGGAATTTAGAATTGGCATTGACCAGGAGTAAATGCTATTGTTTGGATGCTCAATAATTTGGAATTGGAAATCTATCCCAATACCAAACGCTATTCAGTGCAGTTGTAGGCCACCCACCCACAATACCGAGCTTCACCCATGGGTTTTGTTGAATTGGCTGCAACAAAAAAAGAAATGCTCTCGTGACGCATCTATTAGCACGGTAAAGAGGGAGGTAGGCGAGGGGAACCTGAATTCAATTCCCATGTTCTACACTTCCAAACAGAAAATAAGTTTTGGTGATTTATACGATTCGAAAAGCCCGTTTTATGGTCATCCAAACAACAACTACAAATTGTGGCCCATTTCAATATTATCACTGATTTGGTATTCTCTCCAATTCAATACCATATCTTTCAATATCTCCATCCAAACGAAGCATTAAACAATTTAGTTTACGAAACAAACTATGTTTATATATAAATAGAAGATAGTCATATCAATGCACGGACACTTTACTATATTTTTTAAAATATATAAACATCCACTAGTGACGCTAACAAAATTATAGAATAATAATTAGTGTTTTTACGTATCAAAGTATTTTATCATTGTAACAATGCACGTACCTAGTCAACTATTTTATTTGTCATTACTAGATCCGACTGAGAAAATGCTAAAATCAACAGACACGTTTTGCGGTTGACAAACTTTTTTCAGTCTTGAGCCTTTACAAACTTCACCGTCTACCTACTGCTACAGGTTTTTGCGCAGGTTCAAGAAAAGGACAAGCAGATGCAGCAACTGATGACAAACACAAAATTGCAAAAAATTAGCAAACAATGCTGCGAACAGATTTTATACTAAAAATCATTCTCAAATTGAGGCACTAAGCAATTGACAGTACGAGAGCAATGAACCAACGATCTATTTGCTTTAGTCAGAACATTGTAACTGATCCAAGAACTAACAAATCATCGTTTCTTGAGATCAACACCACGCACCACTAGACTACTCTCGATCAGTTCGAAGAATGCACAGACCAACAAAACCCACAGGGTTTTGGCTCTCGAGAAAGCAGATGAAGCAACTGACGTCAAGTACTACTGCAAGAAATTAGCAAACCATGCTGCCAACATTCATACTGAGAATTGAACAGAGTATTATAGCTGATCCAAGAACTAACAAGTCATCGTTTCTTGGCATTCAGACATTTTGGTTCGTTAAGGTGGACTCAAATCTGAAGTCTGAACAAAAGAACAGGAATGCAACTAAGCTCGATGAGTTCGAAGAAAGCAAAAGCTGAACATCGATCATCAGAAAGACGCACTACCCTCGATCAGTTCCAAAGAATGCGGAAAAAGAAATGACGAAAGAATCCTTGAAGAACCTCTGCGAGAACTGATCCAGTTCCAGACCGGCCCACAGGACGTGTCAACAGCGTCCTATCCAAGCTTGATCACGCGCGTGTCGACTGCGATGAAGGCGCCTCCTCTACTATCTCGCTGTCCACCGGAACTGAAGCGGCCTCGGCGTCCGTTTCTCGCCGTGCCTCGGAAGCAGTGGGTCCTCCAAATCCCGCGTCGACGACGACTTCCGCGGCAACTGTTGTTGCGCTGCCGCCGATGCTTTTTGTGAAGGTGGTGGCGACGGTGGCGGTGTCCGTTTCCACGGCAGCGCGTGTCGACTGCGATGAAGGCGCCTCCTCTACTATCTCGTCGTCCACCGGAAGCGTCGTCGACGTCCGTGTCTCGCCGTGCCCCGGAAGAAGCGGGTCCTCCAAATCCCGCGTCGACGACGTCCGCGGCAACTGTTGTTGCGCTGCCGCCGATGCTTCCTGCGAAGGTGCTGACGACGGTGCCCCTCCCAACAAGGTATTCCACGGCTGCACGGAACGGGGAAACTTGCGACACTGCGGGCAGTAATTAATCGGTTCCCTCATAAGAAGCCAGTGGTCGATGCCCTCGCACTTGACGCTGCGGCCGTAGTGGAACTCGTGGTTGCAGGAGAGCGTGCGGACCTTCTCACCGGCCTCCAGGCTTTGTTGGCACAGGACGCAGTTTCGGCTCAGGTTCCGCCTCAGGGTGGTGACGCCGCCGAGCCTGAAGACGCGCCACCATTGCTTGATGTACAAGAAAATGAATACGACGAGCCACGGGGCCACGGTGACGCTGGCAAAGATGACGACGGGCAGGACGAGGTCTTCGATGTCCATCCGATCCCAATAGCTGGGGTCGGCCATCGGTCCTTCGCTCCCTTGACTCTTGATCGTTCGTCTCTTGCTCTTGCTCTTGCTCTGGCTTTTTCGCTCCCTCTCCCTCGTCGTCCTTTGGATTGTGCTGTGATTGTTTGAAAGTGAAAGGCTGGCCAAATTGGCGAGGCGGCACGGGTATTTGTAGGGAGGATGCTCTGAGCTGCTGATAAGGTGGGGGACCCGGCCCGCGGTTAGATTCCCCACGCCGGCAGTTCAGGGAACGAAAAGGGCAAGGATGCTGGAGATGGGATGCTAGCAAGCGTCGATGTTTCATACAGTTCAATGACATTGGTGAAACTAACGGCAAAAGCGCCAAGGCAATGGTTATAGATGTACAAACGGGCTACCCACGGCACGGCCCGGGCTCGTTAAAGCATGACCTGTTTAGGGCACGGTCTGTCAGACACGATTGTCAAATCAGGTCAGGCCTTAATGACTCGTGGGCTTTAGAATCTGTACGAGCCCGACACGGCGTAGGCCTAAACGTGCCGGGATGGCACGGTTTAGACCGATCTAGAAACAAGGTCATGCTGCCCTGAGCTCGTTTTACACAAGTGCACTACTAAATGAACACAGCAGCAGCCAGCAGCACAATGCACAACTCAATTACAGTTTACACAAGTACACAATAGACAACAGCAGTAGGCGCAGGCACACAGAGAATTCAACATAAATCTCTACTACTTATTAAGGCGGTAAGGGCTATGTTGTCATTCCGTGTTCTGCCATTCTCATTCCCCCCTCCCCGCACTGTCTTTCTCATTCTCCCCTCCCCGCAAAGTCCATTCCCATTCCCGACTTCCATTCCGTGTTCTGTCATTCCCATTCCCCCTCCCCGCACTGTCTTTCTCATTCTCGCCTCCTCCGCAAATCCCATTCCCATTCCCACGTGCATCCCACGCCTAGCTAAAATTAAATTAAAAAAACACAAATGTGGCCCCAATGGAATTCGAACCTACGACTCCTCAAACAAATGTGCTCATAGCTGAAAGGGAAATGTGCCTTTGGACCATTTCTATAATGTTTTGGTGATTAAGTGCCCAACACGTTTAATTAAGTTCTTATGTGCCAAATAAAGTGAGAATTGCAAATCAAGGCAAAATGTATGTTTCTAGACTTGGTGAATTGTTTTATGTACTAACATGGTTATCCAAGTGCTAGAAACAGTGCTGAGAAGAAGAGAATCGAATTGCAAAAGACTTGGTTGTGTGCAGCCAAACTTCAGCTCAGTCTGGCACACCGGACTGTCCGGTGGTGCACCGGACAGTGTCCGGTGCGCCAGGCTGGTCTCCGGTGAAATGGCTGCTCTCGGGAAAAGGATCAGCGGCGTACGACTAAAATTCACCGGACTGTCTGGTGGTGCACCGGACTGTCCGGTGAGCCAACGGTCGCCTGAGCAACGGTCGACCGCGCAATCTTTGCGCGACACGTGGACTGCTCCAATGGTCAGCTGGTGCACCGGACTGTCCGGTGTGCACCGGACAGTGTCCAGTGCGCCAATCAGCCCAAAGGAGCAACGGTCGAATATGCCAAATTTGGAAGGAGATCGCGCACCGGACAGTCTACAGGACCTGTCCGGTGGCGTACCGGACTGTCCGGTGCGCCACTCGACAGAAGGCAAGGATAGCCTTCCATGTTGATCTCCAACGGCTCCTAGCTGCCTTGGGGCTATAAAAAGGACCCCTAGGCGCATGGAGGAGTCACCTAAGCATTCACTAAGCATTCTAAGACTCCCACACTCCGCCTCCGCGTATTTGATTGATTGTGTTAGTGATTTGAGCTCCGTTCGAGTTGTGAACTCTCTGTGCTACTTTTCGAGCTCAAGTCTTGGCTTGTGTGCGTGTGTGTGCTGCGGAATTGTGTTGTGTGTGCGTTGCTTCTCCCAACCTTACTCCATGCTTTCTTTGTGATCTTAATTGTAAGGGCGAGAGACTCCAAACTGTGGAGATTCCTCGCAAACGGGAAGATACTCTAAAGGAAAAGACCGTGGTATTCAAGTTGATCATCGGATCACTTGAAAGGGGTTGAGTGCAACCCTTGTCCATTGGGACGCCACAACGTGGAAGTAGGCAAGTGTTACTTGGCCGAACCACGGGATAAAATCGCGTGTCTCTTGTGATTGCTTTCTCTGTGATTGTTTTGTCCACAAGAACTCGCCTCTCAACTACTTAGTCGCACTAACACTTTTATAACCAAGTTTTGTGGCTATTTAGTGTTTAATTTTACAGGATCACCTATTCACCCCCCTCTAGGTGCTCTCAATTGGTATCGGAGCCGTACTCTTCATCTAAGGGACTAATCGCCCGAAGAGATGGATCCTAAGGGAAAGGGGGTAGTGGTCAACGACAAGGAGAAGGAGTCCATCTTCAACGAGCCAAGAGATGACAAGCCCACTGACTCAGGCTCGAGTCACAAGAAGAAGGATGGGAAGAAGAAGAGGCGCATCAAGAAGATCATCTACTACGACATCGATGCATCTTCTTCTTCACCAAGAGACGACGACGATGATTCTTCGTCAAAGAAAAAGACAGTTAATCAAAACTATTCCTTTGATTATTCCCGTATTCCGTATAATTCAAATGCCCATTTACTTTCTATTCCTCTTGGAAAACCCCCACACTTTGATGGAGAGGATTACTCATTTTGGAGTCATAAAATGCGTAGCCATCTATTTTCTCTCCATCCTAGCATTTGGGAAATTGTGGAAAATGGAATGCATTTTGATAGTACGGATAACTCTGTGATGATAAATGAACAAATTCATAAAAATGCCCAAGATACTACTGTCTTGCTAGCTTCACTTTGCAGGGATAAGTATAACAAAGTAAGTGGCTTGGACAACGCCAAGCAAATCTGGGACACCCTCAAGATATCTCATGAGGGAAACGATGCCACTATGATTACCAAAATGGAGCTGGTGGAAGGCGAGCTGGGGAGATTCGCCATGATCAGGGGAGAAGAGCCAACACAAACCTACAACGGGCTCAAGACCCTGGTCAACAAGATTTGAAGCTATGGAAGCACAAGATGGACGGACTATGACGTCGTCCGACACATGCTAAGGTCATTTACTGTAATTGACCCCCTAAAAGTCGCCTAGAGGGGGGGTGAATAGGGCGAATCTGAAATTTACAAACTTTAAGCACAATTACAAGCCAGGGTTAGTCGTTAGAATTAAATTCGAGTCCAAAAGAGAGGGTAAAACAAATCACAAGCAAATAAGACGGAAGACACGGTGATTTGTTTTACCGAGGTTCGGTTCTTGCAAACCTACTCCCCATTGAGGTGGTCACAAAGACCGGGTCTCTTTCAACCCTTTCCCTCTCTCAAACGGTCACTTAGACCGATTGAGCTTCTCTTCTCAATCAAACGGGACACTAAGCCCCCACGAGGACCACCACACAATTGGTGTCTCTTGCCTTGGTTACAATTGAGTTGGAATCAAGAAAGAATGAAGAAGAAAAGCAATGCAAGCGCAAGAGCTCAAATGAACACAAGTATCTCTCTCTCACTAGTCACTATTTGATTGGAATTGTCTTTGGACTTGGGAGAGGATTTGATCTCTTGTTTGTGTCTTGTATTGAATGCTATAGCTCTTGTATGAGGTGTGAAGGCTGAAAACTTGGATGCAATGAATGGTAGGTGGTTGGGGGTATTTATAGCCCCAACCACCAAAGGAGTCGTTGGTGGAGGCTGCTGTCGCATGACGCACCGGACAGTTCGGTGCGCCACCGGACACTGTCCGGTGCGCTATCCACGTCACCCGGCCGTTGGATTCTGACCGTTGGAGCTTCTGACATCTGAGCCACCGGATAGTCCGGTGGTGCACCGGACAGTCACTGTTCACTGTCCGGTGCGCCTTCTGGCGCCTGTCCTGACTTCTGCGCGGGTAGGCGCGCACTATAGCGCATTTATTGTTCTTGCAGACGACCGTTGGCGCTGTGTAGCCGTTACTCCGCTGGCGCACCGGACAGTCTGGTGCTACACCGGATAGTCCGGTGAATTATAGCGGAGCGGCTCCCAGAATTCCCGAAGATGGCAAGTTCAGACTAGAATTCCCTGGTGCACCGGACACTGTCCGGTGGCACACCGGACAGTCCGGTGCGCCAGACCAGGGCACACTTCGATTGTCTTTTGCTCTCTTTGTTTGAACCCTTTCTTGGTCTTTTTATTGGTTTGTTGTGAACCTTTGGCACCTGTAAAACTTATAATCTAGAGCAAACTAGTTAGTTCAATTATTTGAGTTGGGCAATTCAACCACCAAAATCAAATAGGAAAAGGTGTAAGCCTATTTCCCTTTCACCCCCATCTTGTCAATCTTATTCGTGAAAACCCCAGGTACACCAAGATGACACCCGAGGAGATACTCGGAAAATTTGTAAGTGGGCGCATGATGGTAAAGGAGGCACGATACGTGGATGACGCGTTGAACTGTCCACTACCCGTCTACGAGCCTCAACCCGTTGCTCTCAAGGAAACCAGTAGCAAAGAGGCGCTACCAAGCAAAGTGGCACAAGTGGAGGCTGCTGGCCTCAACGAAGATGAGATGGTGCTTATCATCAAGCGCTTCAAGACCGCGCTTAAAGGACGCAAGGAGTACCCCAACAAGAACAAAACAAGGGGAAAGCGCTCCTGCTTCAAATGCGGTAAGACTGATCATTTTATTGGTCAATGTCCCAATAATGAAAATGACCAGGGACAAGAAAGACATGGGAAGAAAGAAAAGAAGAAGAACTATAGGAAGGCGAAGGGCGAGGCACATCTTGGAAAGGAATGGGACTCTGATTGCTCCTCATCCGACTCCGACGATGAAGGATTGGCTGCCACGGCCTTCAACAAGTCTTCGCTCTTCCCCAACGAACGCCACACTTGCCTCATGGCCAAGGAGAAGAAGGTATGTATTCGAGATTCTCCAAAGTACTCTACTTCTAGTGATGAGGAATCCTCCGATGATGAAGTAGATTACTCTAGTTTATTTAAAGGTTTAGATAGAGAAAAAGTAGAGAAAATTAATGAATTGATTGATGCTCTATACTTTTAGAGAAGCAAGAGAACATTTTATATGAAGAACATGATAAATTGGTTAGTGCTCAAAAATCTCTTGCTCTAGAAATTAAAAGAAATGAAATGCTATCCTCTGAGTTGTCTGCTTGCCATGAATCTGTTTCTAGTTTAAAGAATTTAAATAATGATTTGAATGCTAAACTAGAGGAAGCTAGTAAAATAAGTTCATGTGTAGAGCATGTTGTCATTTGTAATAGATGTAAGGATTTTGATGTTAATGCCTGTGATGAACATCTTATTGCTATTACTAAATTGAATGATGAGGTGGCAAGTCTTAATGCTCAACTTAAGACTTGCAAAAGTAATTTTGATAAATTAAAATTTGCGAGGGATGCCTACACTATTGGTAGACACCCCTCAATTAAGGATGGACTTGGTTTTCGAAAGGAAACCAAGAACTTAACAAGCCAAAAGGCTCCCGTTCTCAACAAGGAGAAAGGGAAGTCCCCTATGGCTAGTAGCCCTCAAGGGAATCAAGCTTTTATTTATGATAGGAAAATTGCTAGTCATAATAAGAGTTATGTTCATACTGCTTACAATGATTCACATGCTATGTTTGCCTCTAGCTCTACTTTTGTGCATGGTAGAAGTAGGCCTAGGAAAATCATGTTGTGCATCATGTGCCTAGGAAAATGTGTAATAAACCTACTACTGTTTTTCATACTTGAAACACTTCGTTTGTACTTTCATGTAAGAATGAAAAAGTAGTAGCTAGAAAATTGGGATCCAAATGCAAGGGAGACAAGACTTGTATTTGGGTTCCAAAAGTTATTGTGACTGTCGGTACCCTGAATCAGGGGTACCCCCTACTACAGTATGAAGACGCGGTGCCCGTACGGCATTCTCTAGCCGCACGGTGAACAGCACCTGACCCCACCATGTGGGCGGCTCAAGGGGCACCACGTGGCGAGAAAAGATGATACATCCCAGGATGTATCAGTTGGACCAGACCTCCGCGAGGGAGCACCGGACCCCTGTGCGCACAACCCGGACCCCCGATTACGGCCCGGACTCCTAAGTAAGCATGTCGGGTCCCTTGGATGGGGTCCAGATCCCTCCGAGTAAGGTCCGGGCCACAACAAGGTCCCGGGACAGGGGAGACCCTGGCATAAGCAAGGGTCCGGTACTGACACGTGTCCTGGCCTTATCCTGTGCGCTTGCACTCCCCGCTCAGGTGAAGATCCGATGCTGCCACGTGGCTTGTTGCCCGTGACATAAGCCAACGGGCGGAGCCTGACGTAAGGCCTCTAGGCCGTGCAGTCTTTGCACTTATTGTGGAGAGGACACACCGCCTGTCCACCCTGCTGACAGGCGATGTGCCCCCTCAGCATTTAATGTGTCCTGTCCACTCCGCTGGCAGGCGGCGCCAGGGCCACCCTGCAGACGGAGCACCTATCCAGTCCATTGTCAAACAGTGTGCCCGTGCTGCGCGGCGCACTGTACTCATCATCCCTTATGCGAGAAGCTTCCCCTGTACGCCGAGGCTACACAGATCTCAGACGTCAGGGCATAAGAAGATTGCTCCAGCAGCAAACATTAGTAGCTCCAAGTACTACATCTTAACATCTGTAATGTTCCTGGGCCCACATGTCGGGGCTCAGTACCCTTGTACATGCCCCCCTTGGGAGGCATGCAACGTTACAAAGGGGGCTCGCTTAGACCAGACTTAGACAGTGACCCTCAACGCTCAAGCTTCCACAACAATCCAACACACAGTGGAGTAGGGTATTACGCTCCAGCGGCCCGAACCACTCTAAATCCTCGCGTGTTCATGTGCTTGGTGATCGCTTAGCAAGATAGGCAAAACGCTTAAGCCCCTTCCTCATCTTAGGATTTAGGGCAGGTGCATTCTGCCACCCGGCCAGAGAATTCCCTCTCCAACATTTGGCGTGCCAGGTAGGGGGCTAGGCATTAGGTTTTTGCTTGTTTCCTCGCTCAGCATGATGGTGCAAATTGTGGAGTACCGCGCCGAGACATCAACGGATTTCCTAGTGGAGGAAGAAGCTGTCTCTTCCACGCCACAGGTTCCCAACCGCCCAGTGTCGGGCACTGCTGCTGTGCACGCTGCACGGCAGCATACAACTGCGCAGACATCCCGAACTCCATCGAGGGCGGCTCCGGGAGCATTGTCAGCAGCCAGGGAGTTGCTCCGTCACCCTCCAAGCTCCATGGCCTCACCAGGGGCCATGAAGCAGTGGCGGGACGACGTCGACCGACTGCTCGGCATGGCACATTCTACCTCGACCAGGTCGAGGCCACGGTCATCCCGGCGCCAACATGAGGCGTCAGCGTCTGTGCGCTCGCCCTCAGTAAGGGGCGCACAGACCAACGACCTCCGGGTCGAGCTCAACCACAGGCGTGTGGGAGAGGATGCCCGGGTCTCTTTAGAAAGGGCGCGCGAGCGCCGCCAAAACATCGAGGGTCGCAACCTCGATCAAGACTTTGTTGCGGTAGCACCGCAGGCCCCAATGGGCACCCGATCCCGAGCGGGTGTCCCCTTGGTCAGCGTAGGCTGCGCCGCTCTCGCGGATCATCTCCGTGCGGTGTCATGGCCATCCAAGTTTCGGCCGCACCTGCCGGAAAAGTACGACGGTACGTCGAACCCATCGGAATTCCTGTAGGTGTACGTCACCGCTATCACAGCAGCAGGTGGAAACACCGCTGTGATGGCGACATATTTTCATGTCGCCTTGTCTAGACCTGCCCGAACTTGGCTCATGAACCTTGCCCTAGGGCTAATCTACTCCTAGGAAGAGCTCTGCGCGTGGTTTGTTGCGAACTTCGCCAGCGCTTACCAGCAGCACGGTGTGGAGGCCCACCTCCACGCGGTAAGGCAGGAGCCTGGGGAGACTCTGGACGTTCATCTCCCGCTTCACCAAGGTGTGAGGTACTATACCTCGCATTTCCAATGCTTCCATCATCACGACCTTTCGCCAGGGAGTACGTGATGAGAAAATGTTAGAGAAGTTGGCCACGCATGACGTGGAGACTGTCCCCACACTCTTCGCTCTGGCCGACAAATGCGCGAGAGCCGCCGAGGGCCATGCATGGCACTCGGCCCCACAAACCAGGGTTGCCCAGTTGGGTGGCTCGGGTGCCGTCCCCTAGGATGGTAGGAAGAAAAAGAAGAAGGACCACGACTACCAGAAGCCACGGTCCACCACTCTAGTCATTGCAGCTGCGACCGAGGGCCGGGGCGACCGCAACAAACGCCCACGACCGCAGAGGGGTAACAGCGGCTCATGCCATGTGCACCCCAACGGTCGCCACAGCGCCGTAGAGTGTCGCGAGATCATTGACCTCGCGAAACGCGTCAGCGAGCAACGCGAGCAGTCTTCCAAGGACGTCTCCCCACCTCGTCGCCGATCTGGCAAAGAAAAGGTCGACGACGGCGAGGTGGCCGCGACAGAAGGGACCTCGGGTATCAGTCACCCGAGGGGGACCTGAAGGATGTCTTCGCCGGAGACTCCCACTCCGGTGGTGACAATTAGGTGAACCCCCGGAGGGACCCCGAGCTCCCCGGTCTACAGGGTCGAAGCCTGCCTTCCCCCGGAAACCCTTCTGGACTCCCCACGGGTCCAGGCTTCTGACAGGTCCATGCAGAAATGGCTACAGCACGAGGACGAGGACTCCCTCATCAAACGCAGATGGGAACCCAGGGTCGGGACCTAGTCCTATGGCAGGTACCAAACCAAGAAGGGCTCTGCAACTCCCCCCCCCCCCAGCTGGGAAGGACCCTTCAAGGTGACGGGAATACGTCGACCCGGGGGTGACTATCTTGCTATGACTGAAGGAGTACCTCTTCCTGGCCACTGGAGCATCTCTATAAGTTCTATCCATAGGAGCAAGTCTGAGGGGCCGAATTTTTCTCCCTTTTGTAACTAGGTAACGCATACGTGTATGCCAACCCAGTGAGGTCCGCCCTCATAAGCCCGACCTGTTGGTCTGCACCCATGCATGACAGGTTATAAAAGAAAGATTTACCCTCTCAGACGTGTGTAACGCCCCGAATTTTGCAGTTGAATTTTTTCTTTTCTTTACTCGCCAAAATTCGGGCGTTACCTTTTCCTTTTCTCTTTCCCTCGCTAAACCTTGACCTTTTCCAAAGTTTTAGCGGGATTCGGTTTGGAATTCCCGTGTAAAGAAAACCCCTAAATTGCTTTATGTTGTTTGATGCACCATGCCGAACCTTGCATTTTTCTGATTGTTTGAAAGTGCAAACGCATTCATCTAAAAGATCGGATTTCGAAAAACAGGGAAATGATCTTTTCTTTTTCTTTCTCTCTCTTTCTCTCTCCTCTTTCTCTCTCCCGCGCCCTGGGCCGACCCCGGCCGGCCCAGCCGCCCCTGGCGCCCCCCTCTTGGGCCTTGGCAAGGCCCAACCGCCCCCACCCCCCCTTTTTTTTCCCAAAACCCCCTCTCCCTCTCCCTCATTCTCTCCCTCTCTCTCTCCACCGCCGCCCTACCCCTACCCGCCCCTGCCCTAAGCCGCGCCGCCCTAGGCCGCCGCCGCCCTTGGCCGCCCTCGCCGTCGGCCACCCCCCCCCTCGCCGGTGAGCCCCTCCCCCCTCTCTCCCTCCTCTCTCCCTCTCCCCTCCCCCCCCTCTTCTTCCCCGCCCTGGCGCCCCAGCCGCTGGCCGCTGCCGGCCGCTGGCCCGCCCCGGCGCGCCCCCTGGCCGCCCTGCCGGCCGCTGGCCCGCCCCGGCCGCCCCCCAGCCGCGCCCGCCTGGCCGCTGGCCAGCCCCAGCCGGCCGCTGCCGCCCCCAGCCCGCGCCCTCGGCCGCCCTGGCCCCCTGGCCGCGCCCCCTGCCCCGGACCGGTTCAGCCGCCTGGCCGCCGGTTCAACCGGCCGGCTCAGCCGCCCCGGCCCCAGCTCGGCCGCCCTCCCCCGCGCGCCCACCCCAGCTCGGCCGCCCCGCCTAGGGCCGGTTCAACCGCCCTAGGGCCGGTTCAACCGCCCCCCCTGTTTTTTTATTTTATTTTATTTACTTTCTGTGATCATGATTACCTTATTTTAGGTAGACTAATCATTGTTCATGCTATGGAAATAGGAAGTTTAATTTAGAATTTCGTTGCACTAGTTGATTCATTTAGTTAATTGTTTATCTCGTGCAATGTTGATCAACTTAAAATGAATAGGTTTTCCGTGAGTGCATATAACAGAATTCTTTTGTTAAGAACCAATTGTAATTAATCATTAGTGCATAAGCTTTAACCCCCTGCGAGACCTTTCCCCATTTCTTTCTAACCATAACAAATGCGATGTCAAATGTCATACCTGATGCATATTCGTTTTACCTGTTCCCTTGTATGGTGTACTGTTCTTTTGTATTAAATATGTGGATGTATGTATGTTTGCGCTCACATAGAGAACGATCCGGTCGAAGAGCCCGAGGAATTCGCAGGAGAAGCCCCTGAGCAGCAGTCGGTTGGTGGAGGCAAGTGTCCTTTGACCTATCTCTGTCCTACTCATTCTTTAATTCACCTCCCGCATTACACATTTATACCTAAGGATTGACTAGCTTTTGTTATCCATGTCCTTGTTTACCTATTTGGGTCGGATTATTACTGCTTAGTTTGATGCTATTGCCCAACTCTAATCAATGAACATGATGTGATTATCTATGATACGCTGTTTTCCCGTTCTTATTTATGATTATATTTGTGACCTTTAAGGGGACTCGAGCGGTTTCTCGAGTACCTCTCCGTAAGGACCTGTTCAATGGATGACCGCCCGGGAAAACAGTGCAACCATGAGGGTGGAATGGGACGCCCTTAGCTGAATAATTAGAGGAACCGGGGTGTAGTTCGCTTAGCCGTTGTGCCGTCAATGGGGCTCGGTGTATGCGGCTCGCTCTGCCAAGGTTGATTTGTCCCTTGGGGAGGAGTGCGGTACATTTAGGAAACCTAACGGGCGGCTACAACCTCGGGGAATCTTTGTAAAGGCTTCGTAGTGAATCCCTAGCCATTCACCTTGGGAGTGAATAAGGGTCTTGCAAGCCCGGGCTAGAAAGGGAATCACGGCTTGTGGGTAAAGTGCGCAACCTCTGCAGAGTGTTATGAAACTGATATATCAGCCGTGCTCGCGGTTATGAGCGGCCAAGGGAGCTCCAGAGATTAGTGATACTTGATCAGAGATATTTGGTACAGGTGGCAATGAGATTGATGATTCTGATTATGATTATGGTGCTGGTAAGTGGTATTCTTTCCGTTTGGAAAGGATACATTGGGCTAATAACTTGGGTTAATGTTAAAACCTGGCTTTCTACTAGTAAGTAATAACCTGACCAATTAAAAGCAACTGCTTGACTTATCCCCACATAAAGCTAGTCCACTACAGCCAAACAGGATGCTTGCTGAGTATGTTGATGTGTACTCACCCTTGCTCTACACACCAAATCCCCCCCCCAGGTTGTCAGCATTGCAACCACTGCTCAGGAGAAGATGAAGCTGTGGAAGGAGACTTCCAGGAGTTCCAGGACTGCGACGAGTTCTAGGCGTGGGTTAGCGGCAAACCCCCAGTCGGCTGCCTGTGAAGGCCGTGTTATCTACGTTTCTTTTCCGCACTTTGATTTATTGTAAGAACTATATGGACGTCTCAGACGTATGATGTAATCGACTATTATTTCCCTTTTAATGCTATTTTGAGCACTGTGTGATGATGTCCATGTTATGTAACTGCTGTGTACGTGAATAACTGATCCTGGCACGTACATGGTTCGCATTCGGTTTACCTTCTAAAAACCGGGTGTGACATAAGTGGTATCAAAGCCGTGCTGACTGTAGGACCGCTAACCTAGAGTAGAATGGTCGTTCTAAGGATTATAGACCTCTGTCCCTGCCTTGACTTTGGTATCCCTTCAAAAGTTGGTCCTACTGACCAAATCTATGTTCTACTATATATTATACCTTGCTGAAAATTTTGTTTTATTCTGATCCTTCATTTATTTATGATTCATTATTATTCTGATCCTTCATTTATTTATGATTCATTATTTGCTGGTCATATTAATTCTGTTCTCACCCTTTTGCTTGCGATGTCTTTTGTAGATGGCTCGACTTAGACACACTGCACGAAAGTCCGTCATCCCCTTCTTACCCTCCCGCCTTGCTGAGCGTCCGCTTCGCCGTCCCGTGGCCGGACAGTCCAGCCACTTGGAGAGACTGCACCACCGCCTGCATGAGGAGCAGGAACGTCGACGACAGGAGCAGCAGGGCTCTTCCTTCTCGCTCCAGCAGGAGATAGAGTCTGTGAGGAGCTGCTCCCCTGTGCTTCCCCTGGAGGCGCCCCCTGCACCACCACTGGGCGTCCCAGCTTCTGGAGTAGCTGCTGGAGGAGACCCAGACGATGGAGGTGGCGACGACAGCCCGAGCCACGACACCGACCTCGACCTCTCTAACCATGAGCCGGAAGGATGGGTTGCTCGACCCATCACTCGCGACGCTGCTCGCGGGTGTCACTTCCACGACGCGCTCGACACCCTGCTACGTCGGGCACTTGACCGGCGTACTTGGTCCATCGAGTATCGTTGTGTGGTCTACCAGCATAGTCGCGGGGTCTACCCGGACCGCTGGGAGGCGACCTGCTTGGTGCGCCGTCCGGAGAACAGTCTCCAGGGCGCGGAGGCTTGCTCAGAGCACTATTCTATCGCTGAGCGGGACTCAGCTGAGGCAGCCATGCAGGATGCTGCATGGCGTGCGCTTTCGCACTACTGCTCGGTTCTCGGTGGGGTAGCTGACGGCCTCGACCTGAAGTATTACCCCCGCCGTCCATCTGGCAGCACAGGAGGCGTGATTGTTTCACCTGCTGGTGAGGACAATCCTAGGTTGAGCAGCACAGTCAACCTAGCCGTCGTGCTAAACACGGAGCTGGACCATGCATTAGACGAGCTGAGTAGGGCTCGTGCTGAGATCGCCTTGCTGCGGGCTGAGCGCGCGGAGCGTCGTCACTTGGATGATGGTTCCCCCGCCCCCGTTGGGACTCAGCACCCGTACCGCTCACCTCGGCGTGGACTCCAGTCTTATGGCAATCCCGACTGCAAGACCAAGATAAATCTAGAACCATAGATCGTTAGAGTTGGATCTTGTAATTAATACAAAATATATGCATAGAAGCTTCAGTCTTAGCGTTAGTCTCGGTCTTAGTTAGTCTTAGTTAGACAGGGTAGTTTGCTATATCCTGTGCATTTATGTTTGTCATGATGAACTATGTTTGGTTTGGATCTTTGTAATGACTGTCACCAGAGTGTGGGTATCCCCTGCATTTTGGTTTACCTGTTATATGTTAATGGAGTTAGTTATATAGTTGGGAAAAACCTTTATTCCACTTTCCTCTTTATCTGAGAAGCTGTGTGGTCTGTGTTGGAGATCAGTGAAGATGCTCATCTGTTCAGTGCTGTTGGAGAATTCTATACTCTTTTCTTATGCTGCAAGATTTGCCGGATCAGTTCTGATGTGTGGTTGCGTTCTGCAGATGTCAGAGAACAGGCGCAGAGGAGGAAGGCGTGCTCAGCAGGAGCAAGCCGGTCAGCAAGATGAGGCGCCCCAGCAGCAGCACCTGCCGCCCTCGCCCCCGATGTCGATCGAGCAGATGTTTCTGATGCAGACTCAAGCAGTTCAGGCCATCGGTCAGACTCTGGCCGCCATTCAGCAGCAGCAGCAGCAGCAGCAAGCACCACCCCAGCCTCAGATGCCTCAGATGCCTAGAGACAAGCGTGCTGAATTCATGAGAGGTCATCCACCAACGTTCGCTCATTCTTCTGACCCCATGGATGCTGAAGATTGGCTGCGCACTGTGGAGCGGGAGTTGCATACCGCTCAGTGTGATGACAGGGAGAAAGTCTTGTATGGTCCCCGTCTGTTGAGAGGAGCAGCCCAATCATGGTGGGAGTCTTACCTCGCCACCCATGCCAACCCCGATGCCATCACCTGGGAAGAGTTTAGAGGTAGCTTTCGTCAGTACCATGTGCCTGCAGGTCTGATGACAGTAAAGAAGGAGGAGTTCTTGGCCCTCAAGCAAGGGTCATCGTCTGTCAGTGAGTATCGAGACAGGTTTCTGCAGTTGTCTCGCTATGCTCCTGAAGATGTCAACACCGACGCCAAGCGACAGTACCGTTTTCTGAGAGGCTTGGTTGACCCTCTGCAGTATCAGCTGATGAATCACACCTTCCCGACATTTCAGCACCTGATTGACAGAGCAATCATGACAGAAAGGAAGCGTAAGGAGATGGAAGATCGTAAGCGCAAGATCAGTGGACCCCAGCCTGGAAGCAGCAGTCGTCCTCGTTTTTCAGGCAATCAACCTCAGCAGTTCAGGCAGAACCAGCGTCCACCTCAGCAGCATCAGCAGCATCAGCAGCGCCAGCAGTATCAGCAGTTCCAAAGGCAGTATCCTCAGCACCAGTACCAGAACCGTCAGAGCAATCAGTCAGGAGGTCAGTTTCAGAGGCAGAATCAGCAGACACCTCGTCTTCCTGCCCCAGCAAGCCAGCAGAACAATCAGGCAGCACCCGCTCAGGTTGGAAACAGGGCATGTTTCCACTGTGGAGAGCAAGGCCACTGGGTGATGCAATGTCCGAAGAAAGCAGCCCAGCAGCAGTCAGGCCCCAATGCCCCAGCAAAGCAGAATGTGTCCCAGCCTGGATCAGGCAACCGCCCTCAGCAGCGCTATAATCATGGAAGATTGAATCACTTGGAGGCTGAAGCAGTTCAGGAGACCCCCGGCATGACAGTAGGTATGTTCCCAGTCGATTCCCATATCGCAGAAGTGTTATTTGATACTGGAGCAACACATTCTTTTATTACTGCATCATGGGTGAAAGCACATAATCTTTCAATTACTACCATGTCAACCCCCATTCAAATTGACTCAGCCGGTGGTAGAATTCGAGCTGATAGCATATGTTTGAATGTAAGTGTGGAAATAAGGGGGATAGCGTTTCCCGCTAACCTTATAGTAATGGGTACTCAGGGAATAGATGTCATCCTAGGGATGAATTGGCTAGATAAGTATCAGGCAGTTATCAGTTGTGATAAAAGGACAATCAAGTTGGTGTCCCCACTAGGAGAGGAAGTGGTGACCGAGTTAGCCCCGCCTGAGCCGAAGAAAGGAAGTTGTTATCAGATGGCTGTCGATAGCAGTGAAGCAGACCCAATTGAGAGTATCAGGGTTGTGTCTGGATTCCCAGATGTGTTTCCAAAGGATTTACCGGGTATGCCACCAGAGCGGAAAGTTGAGTTTGCTATAGAGCTTCTTCCTGGAACCGCCCCTATCTTTAAGAGAGCTTACAGAATATCTGGACCAGAATTGGTTGAGCTTAAGAAGCAGATTGATGAGCTGTCAGAGAAAGGTTACATCCGGCCAAGCACCTCGCCTTGGGCCGCCCCTGTCTTGTTTGTGGAAAAGAAAGATGGCACCAAGAGGATGTGTATCGATTATCGAGCTTTGAATGAAGTCACGATCAAGAACAAGTATCCCTTGCCCAGAATAGAAGATCTGTTTGACCAGTTGAGAGGAGCCAGTGTGTTCTCCAAGATCGATCTGAGGTCAGGTTATCATCAGCTCAGGATCCGGCCTTCGGACATTCCGAAGACGGCATTCATTACCAAGTATGGTTTGTATGAGTTCACAGTGATGTCTTTTGGTTTGACCAATGCACCAGCGTTCTTTATGAACTTGATGAACAGTGTATTCATGGATTATCTCGATAAGTTTGTGGTGGTATTCATTGATGACATTCTGATTTATTCTCAAAGCGAAGAAGAACATGCAGATCATTTGAGGATGGTATTGCAGAGATTGCGAGAGCACCAGTTGTATGCAAAGTTGAGCAAGTGTGAGTTCTGGATCAGTGAAGTCCTGTTCTTGGGTCACATAATCAACAAAGAAGGATTGGCTGTGGATCCGAAGAAAGTGGCAGACATTCTGAACTGGAAAGCGCCAACAGATGCTCGAGGAATCAAGAGCTTCATTGGAATGGCCGGATATTATCGGCGATTCATTGAAGGGTTTTCGAAGATTGCGAAACCAATGACAGCGTTGCTAGGCAACAAGGTTGAGTTCAAATGGACCCAGAAATGTCAAGAGGCCTTTGAAGCGCTGAAAGAGAAGTTGACAACAGCGCCTGTCTTAGTCTTGCCTGATGTGCACAAGCCCTTCTCGGTGTACTGTGATGCTTGTTACACAGGTTTGGGATGCGTGTTGATGCAAGAGGGAAGAGTTGTGGCTTACTCGTCCCGACAGCTGAAGGTTCATGAGAAGAACTACCCAATCCATGACCTAGAGTTGGCAGCAGTGGTTCACGCACTGAAGACATGGAGGCACTATCTGTATGGACAGAAATGCGATGTTTACACAGACCACAAGAGTCTGAAGTACATATTCACTCAGTCAGAATTGAATATGAGGCAACGAAGATGGTTAGAGTTGATCAAAGACTATGAGTTGGAGATCCATTACCATCCAGGCAAAGCAAACGTAGTGGCAGATGCTTTGAGCAGAAAGAGTCAAGTCAATCTGATGGTCGCTCGTCCGATGCCTTATGAGTTGGCCAAGGAGTTTGACAGGTTGAGTCTCGGATTTCTGAACAATTCGCGAGGAGTCACAGTTGAATTGGAGCCTACCTTGGAGCGCGAAATCAAAGAAGCGCAGAAGAATGATGAGAAGATCAGTGAGATTCGGCGACTAATTCTAGATGGCAGAGGCAAAGATTTTCGAGAAGATGCAGAAGGCGTGATATGGTTCAAAGACCGCCTGTGTGTTCCCAATGTCCAGTCCATTCGAGAGTTGATTCTCAAGGAAGCTCATGAGACAGCTTATTCGATTCACCCTGGCAGTGAGAAGATGTATCAGGATCTGAAGAAGAAATTCTGGTGGTACGGAATGAAGAGGGAAATCGCAGAGCATGTGGCTATGTGCGATAGTTGTCGAAGAATTAAGGCAGAGCACCAGAGACCTGCTGGATTGTTGCAACCGTTGCAGATCCCTCAGTGGAAATGGGATGAAATTGGTATGGATTTCATAGTCGGATTGCCTCGCACTCGAGCCGGCTACGATTCCATTTGGGTAGTAGTGGACCGTTTAACCAAGTCAGCCCACTTCATACCTGTCAAGACCAGCTACAACAGTGCAGTATTGGCAGAGTTGTATATGTCTCGGATCGTTTGTCTTCATGGTGTGCCAAAGAAGATAGTGTCAGACAGAGGAACGCAGTTCACCTCTCATTTCTGGCAGCAGTTGCATGAAGCCTTGGGCACACATCTGAATTTCAGTTCAGCTTATCACCCGCAGACAGATGGCCAGACTGAAAGAACCAATCAAATTCTCGAAGACATGTTGAGAGCCTGTGCGTTGCAAGATCAGTCCGGATGGGACAAGAGATTGCCTTATGCAGAGTTTTCCTATAACAACAGTTACCAGGCCAGTTTGAAGATGTCACCATTTCAAGCGCTCTATGGAAGGAGTTGCAGAACTCCGTTGCAATGGGATCAGCCTGGAGAGAAGCAAGTGTTTGGGCCAGACATTTTGCTCGAAGCTGAAGAGAACATCAGGATGGTTCGAGAGAATCTGAAGATAGCGCAATCGAGGCAGCGAAGCTATGCAGACACAAGAAGAAGAGAGCTGAGTTTTGAAGTCGGAGACTTTGTCTATCTGAAAGTGTCACCGATCAGAGGAGTCAGAAGATTCGGAGTGAAAGGCAAGCTAGCACCCCGCTACATTGGTCCGTACCAGATCCTCTCAAAGCGTGGAGAAGTGGCCTATCAGCTCAGTTTGCCAGAGAATTTGTCAGCTGTGCATGATGTCTTTCATGTGTCTCAGTTGAAGAAGTGCTTGCGTGTGCCAGAGGAGCAGTTGCCAGTGGAAGGTCTGGAGGTCCAGGAGGACCTGACCTACGTTGAGAAGCCAGCTCAGATCCTTGAGGTTGCAGATAGAGTCACCCGAAGGAAAACCATCAGAATGTGCAAAGTCAGATGGAGTCACCACTCTGAGGAAGAAGCAACCTGGGAGCGTGAAGATGATTTGATGGCTAAGTACCCAGAGCTCTTTGCTAGCCAGCCCTGAATCTCGAGGGCGAGATTCTTTTAAGGGGGATAGGTTTGTAACGCCCCGAATTTTGCAGTTGAATTTTTTCTTTTCTTTACTCGCCAAAATTCGGGCGTTACCTTTTCCTTTTCTCTTTCCCTCGCTAAACCTTGACCTTTTCCAAAGTTTTAGCGGGATTCGGTTTGGAATTCCCGTGTAAAGAAAACCCCTAAATTGCTTTATGTTGTTTGATGCACCATGCCGAACCTTGCATTTTTCTGATTGTTTGAAAGTGCAAACGCATTCATCTAAAAGATCGGATTTCGAAAAACAGGGAAATGATCTTTTCTTTTTCTTTCTCTCTCTTTCTCTCTCCTCTTTCTCTCTCCCGCGCCCTGGGCCGACCCCGGCCGGCCCAGCCGCCCCTGGCGCCCCCCCTCTTGGGCCTTGGCAAGGCCCAGCCGCCCCCACCCCCCCCTTTTTTTCCCAAAACCCCCTCTCCCTCTCCCTCATTCTCTCCCTCTCTCTCTCCACCGCCGCCCTACCCCTACCCGCCCCTGCCCTAAGCCGCGCCGCCCTAGGCCGCCGCCGCCCTTGGCCGCCCTCGCCGTCGGCCACCCCCCCCCCCTCGCCGGTGAGCCCCTCCCCCCTCTCTCCCTCCTCTCTCCCTCTCCCCTCCCCCCCCCCCCCCCCTCTTCTTCCCCGCCCTGGCGCCCCAGCCGCTGGCCGCTGCCGGCCGCTGGCCCGCCCCGGCGCGCCCCCTGGCCGCCCGGCCGGCCGCTGGCCCGCCCCGGCCGCCCCCCAGCCGCCCCCCAGCCGCGCCCGCCTGGCCGCTGGCCAGCCCCAGCCGGCCGCTGGCCGCCCCCAGCCCGCGCCCTCGGCCGCCCTGGCCCCCTGGCCGCGCCCCCTGCCCCGGACCGGTTCAGCCGCCTGGCCGCCGGTTCAACCGGCCGGCTCAGCCGCCCCGGCCCCAGCTCGGCCGCCCTCCCCCGCGCGCCCACCCCAGCTCGGCCGCCCCGCCTAGGGCCGGTTCAACCGCCCTAGGGCCGGTTCAACCGCCCCCCCCTGTTTTTTTTATTTTATTTTATTTACTTTCTGTGATCATGATTACCTTATTTTAGGTAGACTAATCATTGTTCATGCTATGGAAATAGGAAGTTTAATTTAGAATTTCGTTGCACTAGTTGATTCATTTAGTTAATTGTTTATCTCGTGCAATGTTGATCAACTTAAAATGAATAGGTTTTCCGTGAGTGCATATAACAGAATTCTTTTGTTAAGAACCAATTGTAATTAATCATTAGTGCATAAGCTTTAACCCCCTGCGAGACCTTTCCCCATTTCTTTCTAACCATAACAAATGCGATGTCAAATGTCATACCTGATGCATATTCGTTTTACCTGTTCCCTTGTATGGTGTACTGTTCTTTTGTATTAAATATGTGGATGTATGTATGTTTGCGCTCACATAGAGAACGATCCGGTCGAAGAGCCCGAGGAATTCGCAGGAGAAGCCCCTGAGCAGCAGTCGGTTGGTGGAGGCAAGTGTCCTTTGACCTATCTCTGTCCTACTCATTCTTTAATTCACCTCCCGCATTACACATTTATACCTAAGGATTGACTAGCTTTTGTTATCCATGTCCTTGTTTACCTATTTGGGTCGGATTATTACTGCTTAGTTTGATGCTATTGCCCAACTCTAATCAATGAACATGATGTGATTATCTATGATACGCTGTTTTCCCGTTCTTATTTATGATTATATTTGTGACCTTTAAGGGGACTCGAGCGGTTTCTCGAGTACCTCTCCGTAAGGACCTGTTCAATGGATGACCGCCCGGGAAAACAGTGCAACCATGAGGGTGGAATGGGACGCCCTTAGCTGAATAATTAGAGGAACCGGGGTGTAGTTCGCTTAGCCGTTGTGCCGTCAATGGGGCTCGGTGTATGCGGCTCGCTCTGCCAAGGTTGATTTGTCCCTTGGGGAGGAGTGCGGTACATTTAGGAAACCTAACGGGCGGCTACAACCTCGGGGAATCTTTGTAAAGGCTTCGTAGTGAATCCCTAGCCATTCACCTTGGGAGTGAATAAGGGTCTTGCAAGCCCGGGCTAGAAAGGGAATCACGGCTTGTGGGTAAAGTGCGCAACCTCTGCAGAGTGTTATGAAACTGATATATCAGCCGTGCTCGCGGTTATGAGCGGCCAAGGGAGCTCCAGAGATTAGTGATACTTGATCAGAGATATTTGGTACAGGTGGCAATGAGATTGATGATTCTGATTATGATTATGGTGCTGGTAAGTGGTATTCTTTCCGTTTGGAAAGGATACATTGGGCTAATAACTTGGGTTAATGTTAAAACCTGGCTTTCTACTAGTAAGTAATAACCTGACCAATTAAAAGCAACTGCTTGACTTATCCCCACATAAAGCTAGTCCACTACAGCCAAACAGGATGCTTGCTGAGTATGTTGATGTGTACTCACCCTTGCTCTACACACCAAATCCCCCCCCCCCAGGTTGTCAGCATTGCAACCACTGCTCAGGAGAAGATGAAGCTGTGGAAGGAGACTTCCAGGAGTTCCAGGACTACGACGAGTTCTAGGCGTGGGTTAGCGGCAAACCCCCAGTCGGCTGCCTGTGAAGGCCGTGTTATCTACGTTTCTTTTCCGCACTTTGATTTATTGTAAGAACTATATGGACGTCTCAGACGTATGATGTAATCGACTATTATTTCCCTTTTAATGCTATTTTGAGCACTGTGTGATGATGTCCATGTTATGTAACTGCTGTGTACGTGAATAACTGATCCTGGCACGTACATGGTTCGCATTCGGTTTACCTTCTAAAAACCGGGTGTGACAACGTGCCTCTATGATAGTTTATCCTACTGCTCCATGGTCTTACCTTGCAGTTTTCCAGATATTATTTTATCTAACCCACCCAATTAGTTCCCTTTCCATCAGACATAACGACATCCGAATTGAACAGCCAGGCTTGTAGTTTAGGACATCTTTGCGAAAGCAGGAGGGCCCGACAGCCTGGGGGCCGGTTCTAAAGAACGGAAGCCCGTTCCATGGGGTGGTCCGGAGCCTGTGTGGCCGCTTAGCCTGGTCCCATACCCGAAAGCCTGCACACTCCACCACTCCGTGACGGGTACCCTAGTATTTGGAGCTATAAGTCCTGTGGGTCCGGCAACCTAGGGTCCGGAACTAGAGAATGGACACTTGTCTCCTGGGGTGGTCCGGAGCCCGTGTAGCCGCTCAGCCTGGTTTCGTACCGTGGGCCTGCACGCTCCACCACTCTGCGACGGGTGTCCTAGTACCTAGAACCACCATCCAGGGGGTCCGGACGCACAACTTGGCCTCTTAGACTAGACCCTGCAGGTCCCAAGCATGTATCAAAGGATGGCTAGTGTCAGATGGCGGGTCTTGTGGGTGTACTACTAATGCTCCCTAGCCAAAGCTGTGTGCAGGCTCAGGTCCCAGTCGAGGCTACCTCCTGGGGGCCATTGCTAACTCTTTCTTAGGTATGCTGGTCTGCAGCCTCGACAAATCGAGCCTACATCCCGGGGGCCAGGTACCAAGGAGGAATCAGTTAAACCACACACAACAGGAACAAGTGGTACACAGGTAAGTGCTAATACTGCTTGATAAATAGTACTCAAAAGTACCTTACAAAAAGCAAAAGTATTACATCCGCCTTCAAGTGGAGTCCTAGCTCCATCTCTACTCTGTAGGAATGGACTACTCTGCACCAGCAGGGTCGCGTTGGAAGCTAGCTACGGGTAGCCTCACCAGCGAAGGCGGCCACCTCTGCACCAACGGCTCACCGGTGGCTTGCCGGCGGCGGCGGCCACCTCAGCGCGTGCAAAGAGGTCCTCGCCCCCGTCCTCCTACGGGGGTGAGGACAAGACCATCCAAGAACGCGGCCGCCACCTCCACGGCGTACGACGTCTTGTACGACCCCCGAGCAGCGTCAGAGCAGTGCGGCCGACGGCGCAGGAGACGCCATGGATGCGGTGGACCTGCGCACGGCGCGACCGTCACCCGTGCTGTGGACGGACAGCCACGCCCCGCTTGGCGGCGGGAGGCAGCGTTGGAGGCGGCACCAAAACCATCAAAGCCAAAGAGATGGAGCCGCAGCACGGCTCGCTTCCCACCCCAAAGAATTGGGGGCGCGTGGGATGGAGCCATGGCTCAGCCCGCTGTCCACCTTCACGAGGCTGGTGATCATCCTTCCCCCCGAATGCTGGACGAAGAAGCGGGAAGGAGCGTCGCCTCCACGGACATCCCGTGGAGGTAGGCAACGATGGCCGCCTGAAGGATGAAGCAGGACACCACGGGTAGAGGCTGGGGGCCAAGCCCCTCCAGCAGCTGCACGAAGAAAGATGGGATCGGCAGAGCCAACCCGCTGGGGAGTTTGGAAACAAAGAACACAAACTCTTTGGCAGCAAGGTCACCGAGAAGAGAGACACCAGCACAAGTCCTCCTGGCAAATGCCAGCACACCCCATCCGAGCGGGTTGCGCACCAAGTTGAGTGCCACCTCGGGCTGGAAGCACTCGCAAGGGTCTAGCAAGGCCATGGTGACTACGACAACGCGAAGCAGAGACCTTGAAGGCAAAAGGACACAGGGAACTCGGAGGTGAAAGGGCGCCGCGAGTGGGAAAGAAGCAAGACATGGCTGCTACTCGAGGGGTGAACCCCTTTTTAAAGGCAGATTTCCCGCTCGCGCCCTGAAGCGTCACGGGCAAGGTCTACCCCAATGCGCACCAGGGTTCCCATCCTATGACACGGGGGCCAGGCCTCACATGCCATACAAGATGGCCCGAAGTGTAACACCCCAGGTGTTACCTAGGTGTTGGCTTCTTATTAGCACATATACCCATTATCACATGTAGTTAAAACTTGGAGGAGAGGGAGTGCTTAAGACCTTGGAAGGATGAGTGAGTTAAGAAATACCAAGGACCCAAGTATTACCCAAGCTTTTAGGCAATGATCACCTAGGGCAAAGGAGGATTGAACCTTGGACCCCCCCCCCTCTCTTAAAGCCTTTAGTTGAGAAAAAGATCAAGCAAATGCACATTTCATAAATTAAACCTTAACCAAAGTTTAAGAGTACCAAAATGTTTACAAAAGCCAGCAAAGGAACTTTACAAAAAGACCCCTATAAGACCCCTAAATCAGTCCCAAGTGGAGAACACTATGGAATCACCCCCATTCCCTCTAAGTCCAAAATCAGCCCTAATCTAGAGATCAGGGGTGTTCACCTAGCTAATGGCACCAAAACCCTAGGGACTAAATAACAAAAAGGAGCCAAATTATCTAAGGAACCCCTGGAAGAGTTTGAACCCAAGCCAAGACCGTTTGACACGAGTTGGCACCTGTTTTGTCTCGGGTTGAACAGTGCAGACAGACAAGACTTGGCGCCACCATATCTTCTCAACTAGACCCGATCTTCCCTTGGAACTTACATGAACTAGGTAGCCCTAGGTGCAGGGAAGAAATCTTACACAAGCCGTAGGGCGAGATTCGCACGTTTGGCTGCTCAGCAGGCGTAAGAACAAAGGCAGAAATCAACGGCCATGTGTTCGACGCGCTCTGGACTCGCCAGAGCACGCCCGACGCGCGCCACGCGTGCCCCGCGTCGCGCCAAAGACCAGCCGGCGCCATGGCCTGCGCCCGCGCCTATAAAGCACCCAGGGACCTTGACCGTACCCCTCCGCACGCGCTCGACCTCACCGGAGCCCAAACCCACCGGCGTTTGCCCGTGCACGGCATGTCCGCGGCCGCCCGATCCCCCTGCCACCGTAGACCGGCCAACCGAGCCCTTCCCAACCCCGTCCGACCTTCAGAGAAGACTGAGCACACCTCGGTGAAGCTCCCCGAGCGAGGAATCGGAGTTTGCTTCACCGGAGAGGCCAGTCCACGGTCGCCGGACTCTACCCGACCGCCGGCGAGCGTAGACCGGGTAATCCTCTGCTACATTCTTCGATTCCTTGTGCACATAGCCTCTACGTCACCCCGTGAAGCTCACTGTGCCATTGGATTGAACTAGGTCGCCGTGGTTTGGCCGGCACACCCGCCGCCGACGAGAGCACCCACCTGCGCACGTGGACCGGGCGATTCCGGCCACCCCCGCCGTCGAGCCGTACACCGTTGTGACCGCCAGAGCCTCCCAGAGCCAACCCCGCCCCTCGTCGGACCTCTCTCGCCGCCGGTAAGCCGCGCCACCCTTTTCTTTCTCGCGGGTACTGTTTAAACCTAGGGAGGGACCGCGGGGGAGAAGAAGAGAAGGCTAGGGGGTTTTGCGCAATGTCAGTGACTCAGATGAATAGTAGCGCGGGGGTATAACTGAGA
Organism: Zea luxurians; assembly: GCA_029449295.1. Classification (NCBI taxonomy): domain Eukaryota; kingdom Viridiplantae; phylum Streptophyta; class Magnoliopsida; order Poales; family Poaceae; genus Zea; species Zea luxurians. Next base: position 5,287,299 of record JAOPSE010000052.1, on the reverse strand, counting down.
GAGTCAGTTTAGAAATAACCCAGGGACTTCGGTGCAAAGTGGTTTTCCAGAAAACCTTTTATTAAATCTGATTGCAAATTTAAACAGAACTTGAATAATTCATATCTTCTGTTTTATTCATCCAAATTGAGTCAAACCAATTTTGTCAGATCTTAAATAATATAAGCTACTTAAGAAAAATATAAAACCCCTATGTGCTACAGAAAACTTTAGGGTTCTGATTTAATTATTGTTTTGGCCAAAAGCTAAATAATAGGAAGAAAAATGGTTGCACTATTTAACTGAGGTTAAGAAAATTTGGAGAAGTGCATGACCACCTACTGACCTATTAAAAAAATGATAAACCCCTCTGTCCACCCCATTAAGGGAGCATTTGCCATTTATTTCACATTATGTTTAAAGTTAAAGAAAATAAGAAAGGTGATTTAATTAAGGAACCAGGGGCACCCCTATTTTTGTTAGGGTACTTATTCAGTATAGTTTACTAGAAAAATTTATTATACCCTGGTTTAATGTAAAGTAAATAGGATACCTTTTATTTTAAGAAAACAAGGAAAACTTAGAAAAACCCTACAAAAACAACCCCAAGCTGAAAACACCCCAATCCTTGGGATAGTTAATGTTTTGTTATGAAGAACATAGGAAAAATATGGAATCTGCTGTTTGACATTTTTCAAATAACAATGTAGTAGAAAGTACCTTTTTAGCATTAAACTTTGGAAAATCACAACTAAATAACCATCCCTTAGCTTTTTGTGATTTTTGACACAGAAGCTTATCATTACTGTTAGATACCAACAAAAATAACCCTTAGGACAGAACCCACCCCTAGTTAAGAGTTGTAGTACAAAGTGGCCCATTTACACAACTTTTGTTATTTTTGTCTAAAGCATAGCCTTTTTATTTTGAACCTCAAATTCCTAGAATGGGCTATAGTGACCAATGGCAACCCACTGTAATTTTTACAGAAATTTTGGAAAAAGTTAAACCACTGTTGTAGTTCAAACCTCCACTAGAATTCATAAATAGAAAATAAAGAAAGGAAAATGAATAATGGAGATTAGTGTCATCCTAAAACCCTTTGTAAATTATCCACTGAAATATGTAAAGGAAATACCAATCCACTATGCTTATCCTTAACAAAACCTAAACCTAGAGTGATAATCATAAACCACTAAAAGCCACGTATGACCAAGAAACCCTAAGTTACTCATTAACTTAGTTTTTCTTCCTTTAGCATAATGTTATTAAATCCTGCATAATCATGACATACATATTCATTGCATTTCGATAGACTATAACCTCGCTGACGGAGAGTACGTCCTCGTGCCGGAGCAAGGAGCTGCTCAGGAGGTAGCCCCGGATCCAGCACGAGAGCCTGCACCAGAGGATCTGCCTGCCACAGCTTTGGAAGGCAAGCCCGATTTATGCATAACCTGTTATTTATGCTATTTTAATACACTTAATGATTGTAGGATTTAATGTGCACTTAAGTGTAGGAGTTGTTTGAAACCCTAGTTGCATGACCTCAGGAACCCTATTGAGATGAATACTAGTATGCTAGGTCGAGTAGCTGCTTTACTAATTAGGATATCGGTAGAAGTCGAGTGATTTTTCTAGCACTTGCGCGAGATCAGGAATTGGTTGTACCCACTTTTCATATTATCATGACACTAGTCTGTGGACAACAATCCATGGGGATTGGTTGTCTACGAGATGGGAAATGGGAATAAGGATCAACGTGCGGATACCTGTGTCAAGCGTTTGAACGTACTAAACACATACCGAAAAATATGGTAAATCGGTAAGCCTAGTACCTGATTGAACCTGGCAGTGGACTTTACCCCTCACGCGACCTGAGACGTGGTCTCCCATTCCGGTTATGGTGGGTACAAGTGCGGTCACTGCACGATGGCAGTCGGGGTCAGTGAGGCATTGTACGCCAAGGTGGTGAGCCTTGATCTGCTGACGGGGAATCGATGGGGACGGTTGATGTGTGTGGGGACGGAGTGCCCCTGCATGTCGTGTGTTTAGGTTTACCTTGCAAGGATAAAAACTCGATTCGAATCGTCTGCTTCTCGCAGCTAATGAGACTGCTTGATCCATTGTACTGCATTGAGTAACAAGTGGAAATATGATGAGTTGATACAAGATGTTGATTGCTAAAAATGTTTGCTACTATGTATGAGTAGATAGTACATATTTAGCCTTAAGAGAGTCACACTTAAAATTGACAAAGCTAAAACTTGATTTAGAACTCAGCTAGTGCTTTTGGCAACCAAACCCCACAGCCAAACAGTTGCATGTCTAGAGGTAGAGGAGTAGACTCCTCACACCGGGTAAGTCTACCTGAGTATTAGTATACTCAGCCTTGCTTGTGGCACAATTTTACAGGTTCTTTGGAGGACATGGTTGCTGGAGTGACTTGGCCGTCCATCTTGCCACCGGGTTGGACTGTCGAGTGGGACCCCGCCTCGGCTGAGGAGGAGCATGAGGAGTGATGGGACAGGCTTCCCCATCCCTCCATTTATTTATCGTTAGTTTATTCCGCTGCACTTCGAACAATGATAGCTACTTTTGCAAAAAAAACTCTGATGGTGATGTAATAATTTAATACTCCTTAATGTATGGTTTTATGCTTTATTGTATTTGCTCTGTGACTCACCATCGAGTGAGATTGTGGTACTTGATCCTGTCAGTGGCCTCGTCGGACTAGATCCGAGGGATTGACGGGTTATTCCCATTTAAGTGTGGTCTAGTCTCTAAGGCGGGACTTAGGCACTTAAGTCGGAATAATTCGGGCAGTTCGCCACAGCTGGTATCGGAGCTTGTACCACCACAGAGGAATCAATAAAATATAAACACCATCCTTTTCCGAAGTAAAACTTGATAGAAACAATGTTGGATAGATCGTAGGACGATCAGGATAGACCTAGGACGTGAAGCCTTAGGATGATAGAGGGGTAGTTAGGTGGCTAAGTGATTAAGCCCTATAGGCTACTATAAGGGATGGGAGTCCTTCCCTATTCCCTTTACATTTGATGTGATGTCGTTCAGGACGAGCATGCATGCATTCTTAATTAAACAAATAGATAATTGAGTAAAGACTTAAATACAAAATGATGACCAACTAAGTATCCCAGTACCATTATTATATTTAGAGAGAGGCTGAGTTGTGTTTCCTTTTTCTTTTATAATTCTTTTCTTTTACTTACGCTTAACCGTACACAGATGACTTCCCACGGATCCTCAGACGACGGGATTGCAATGTCCCACACTGACGGGCTTGCACGAGAGGGCTTTCCCCGTATTTTGTGGGAGGTACTTCAGGGGGCCGGATACACGACACCTCCTCAGTACGCGGTGCAGCAGTTCGAGAAGCACCGAGTGCCCCGCTGTAGGGTGAGGATGACCTTGGAGCCTCATCCCCTGTAGCCAGGCTGGCGTTTGCTGGACTCTGAGTCCTTTGGATACCGGGCTGAGGACACGATCGAGGCGATTGCTCTGCACGGGTTGACCACTTTCTGTGGATTTCACCCCTTGGAGCTGTCCACCCACCCCGTTGGCTTGTTTCCCGCAGAGAGGGAGGACGACCCAATGTGGAAGGATCGGGTGGAGCATGCCAAGGACATCTAGGCTATCTACCCGGGCCAGACGGCTCACTTGACAGTGTGGTGCATGAATGCCCTGTACCGTCTGCAAGTGATGCGTGGTGAGGCAATGTCCCATCTGATGGCATTGCTGGAGGCAACAAAGATCACCCTGGACAACAGAGAGGAGCTTGTGGTTGATTTGTTCACTGAGATGGTGGAAAAGGACTTGCAGGTGGAGCAGCTATCAAATGAGATCCAAGAGCTGGAGGAATTAGTGGGAACCAGAGAGAACACCATCGAGGTTCTCGAGGATCAGCTTATCAACACCCAGCAGCAGCTGGCCGAGGCTAATGAGCACCTGGATATGCATCACCAGGAGATCCAGGACATGGAGGCCAACGAGGACGTCGACATTGAGGGAGGAGAGGAGCCTGCCTCCAGCTTGGACACTGCTGGCTCAGGGAGACCACCTTCCCCCGAGTCGAGTGTTGCCTCGTTCGCTCACTAGGTATCAGGAGTAGGGCTAGAAGTCGGTAATGGTGGGACTCCTCAAAGCTAGCTTAGCTTTTGCACCCTTGGGGTACTAGGCTAGATAGAGTTGAGTCTTTTGGGCCATTGATGTAATCGTGATAAACTCTTTTGGAAACATGGTTGATGGATGATGTTAGTCTTAATTTGGGAAGAAAAGTTTATGCCTTAAGAAATCCTTTATATTTATACAAGAATCTATCAATTTCGCCTTTTGACTCTTTCACCGCGATTAAACCTTAAACTTGAAGATGTGTTATTAAGAAAATATGTGATTTTTTAGATGGCCGGGAGAGCGCGTCGTGGCCAGAATGAGCGCGTTCCTCCACCGCCGCCACCGCCTCCCACTCTGCAGGAGCTAATGGCTCAGCAGAATGAGATCTTGAGGCTGCTAGCTTAGCGTCAGCCACCACCTCAGCACTATGGTGGTGGAGATCATCAGCGTCACCCCGCGGCAGCCACCTACCAGGAGTTCCTCAGTACCCAGCCTCCATTGTTCACCAGGGCAGAGGACCCACTTGATGCGGATGTATGGTTGAGAGTAGTGGAATCCAAATTCCCGCTACTCCATGGAGTTTGCTCAGAGGTCACTAAGGTTAGGTTCGCCACCCAGCAGCTTCGTGGACCCGCAAGGACTTGGTGGGACCATTTTCTTGCTATGCAGCCAGATGACCGAGAGGTGGAATGGAGAGAATTCAAGGCAGCTTTCAGGGGGCACCATATACCAGCCGAAATTATGGACCGAAAGCTCAACGAGTTTCTGGCACTCACTCAGGGCAACAGGACAGTGTTGCAATATGCTCAGACTTTTAATGACTTGTGCCAGTATGCCGGATATCATGCAGACACAGACGAGAAGAAGAGAGACAGGTTCAGAAGGGGGCTCAGCACTAAGCTCCGTGACCGTCTCAACACCGTCAGGGCCAACAGCTATAATGAGTTAGTCAATATGGCCATCTCCCAGGAGGACTGTATCACAGCTCGTCAGGCAAAAAATAAGAGGAAGACTCCTATGGCAGGACCTTCAGCTCAGCCACAGCATTTCAGGATTGTGTCTGACACTCAGAACAGGGGGCCTCAGCAGCAGCAAGGACGATGGGTGATCCGACCACAGCAGCAGCAGCAGGCACCCAACCGTACCCAGTTTCCAGCTCAGAGGAACACTTAACAGCAGCAGCAGTATCGCTAGGCAAATGACAACAGTTGTTTCACATGCGGCAACACCGGACATTATGCTAAGAATTGCCCCAGGAACCAGCAGAGGCAGGGGCAGAATGTTAACCAGAACCAAGGCAGGAGACAGAAGGTGCAAGTGAGGCAAGGCCGGCTGAACTTCACCACCATGGCTGATATTCCAGAGGGGGCACCCGTCATGACTGGTATCTTTACGGTTTTGAATTATCCTGCCATTATTCTTTTTGATTATGGTGCATCGCATAGTTTTATCAGTGCCAAATTTAGTGCCAAGTGTCAATTGCCTTTTCACCACACCAATGGGGGTATCACAATTTCAACACCAGGAGGCAGGGTTGCCACCTATCAAGTCAACAGACATGTGCCCATAAGGTTTGGTAGTCTAATAATTAAAACCACCCTCCTCATTTTGGGTTTGGATAGCGTGGATATCATATTGGGAACTAACTGGTTAACCAGGCATCAGGCAGTTATTGACATTGCAGCTAGGGCCATTGAGGTGCACTCACCAACTTGTGGTGAAACCACACTATATTTGCCCGACCAAGGTTGTACCCGTTCCTGTGCCTTCGTTATGCTAGAATCCCCAGTAGAAAAGATCCCAGTGGTCTGTGACTACCCAGATGTTTTTCCGGATGAATTGCCGGGAATGCCACCTGATAGAGACATTGAGTTCGCCATTGAATTGCAACCCGGACTGCTCCTATCTCCAAGAGACCCTATAGGATGCCTCCCGCGGAATTGGCAGAATTGAAAAAGCAACTGCAGGAGTTGTTGGACAAGGGGTTTATTCGCCCAAGTACTTCACCATGGAAATGTCCTGCTTTATTTGTGAAGAAAGAGGATGAGAGTTTGAGAATGTGTGTTGATTACCGCCCTCTCAATGCGGTGACTATCAAGAACAAATACCCACTGCCCCGCATTGATGTTTTGTTCGATCAGTTGGTAGGAGCCAAAGTGTTCTCCAAGATAGACCTTTGCTCGGGTTACCATCAGATCAAGATCCGTGCCAGCGATATTCCCAAGACGGCCTTCTCAACCAGATATGGGCTTTATGAGTTTTTGGTGATGTCTTTTGGGCTAACCAATGCCCCGTCTTATTTTATGTACTTGATGAACTCAGTATTCATGCCAGAGCTGGACAAGTTCGTGGTCGTTTTCATTAATGATATTCTGGTCTATTCCAAGAATGAAGACGAACATACTGAGCATCTGCACATCGTGCTTCAGCGACTGCGCGATCATCATCTTTATGCTAAGTTGTCTAAATGTGAGTTCTGGCTGAAGGAAATTAAATTCTTGGGTCAAACAATTTCTCAGGATGGGTATCAGTTGATCCTGAGAAGGTACAAGAGGTAATGGATTGGAAACTCCCGACTACAGTGAGGCAGATTCGGAGTTTTCTGGGATTGGCAGGGTATTATCGACGATTTATTCCGGATTTCTCCAGAATTGCCAAACCAATGACTGAACTATTAAAGAAGGGAGTCAAGTATAATTGGAGCCAAAAGTGCGAAGATGCTTTTCATACACTGAGGCAACATTTGACAACAGCCCCAGTGCTGGCTCAACCTGATAACACCAAGCCCTTTGAAGTTTATTGTGATGCTTTCGACACTGGATTGGGATGTGTATTAATGCAAGATAACAGAGTAATTGCTTATGCCTCCCGAGCACTCCGACCCCATGAGCAGAACTACCCTACACATGATCTAGAGTTAGCAGCTGTGGTTCATGCTCTCAAGATATGGAGGCACTACCTGATGGGAGCTCACTGTAACGTTTACACGGATCACAAGAGCCTCAAATACATTTTCACTCAGGCAGATCTGAACATGAGGCAGAGGAGATGGTTAGAATTAATCAAGGACTATGATTTGGAGGTGCATTACCATCCTGGCAAAGCCAATGTCGTGGCAGATGCCTTGAGCAGAAAGGCCCAGTGCAATTGTATGAACATGGATGCAAGAGTTACCACCCTGTGTGATGAGTTGTGCAAATTGAACCTGGAGGTTGTTTCTTCGGGTGATTTAAGTTATATCTCGGTGGAGCCCACACTGCAAGAGCAAATAGTCAGGGCACAGATTGAAGACAAGGGTGTGCAGGTTATCAAAGAAATGATCAAGCAGAAGGCGGAGAAATACAAGTGCTTCCGTCAGGACAGCAAGGGGATTTTATGGTTTGGAGATCGATTGGTTGTTCCCAAGGACCCTAAACTCAGAAAGAGGATATTGGATGAAGCTCACCTTTCCAAATTCTCCATGCACCCTGGTAGCAACAAGATGTATCATGATCTCAGATCCTTATACTGGTGGACCAGGATGAAGAGGGAAATTGCCAAGTATATATCTGAATGTGACACCTGCCAAAGGATTAAAGCCAGTCATTTGAAGGCAGCAGGCCCTTTGCAACCCCTTCCCATACCATCTTGGAAATGGGAGGACATTTGCATGGACTTTATCATGGGATTGCCCAATACCTCCATGCACCATGATTCCATTTGGGTTATTGTGGACAGATTGACCAAGACCGCTCATTTCTTACCAGTGCATACCACCCACAAGATAGAGAAGTATGCAGAAATTTATGTTGATCAAATAGTGCGGTTGCATGGTATTCCAAAGACCATTGTATCTGACAGAGGAGCACTGTTTGTGGCACGCTTTTGGGAGCAGCTGCAAGACTCACTTGGGACCCAGGTAATACGAAGCTCAGCATACCATCCTCAAACAGATGGCCAGACGGAAAGGGTAAATCAGATTTTGGAAGACATGTTGCGGGCATGTGTACTACACTATGGAAAGGATTGGGACAAGTGTCTTTCTTTGGCAGAGTTTTCTTATAATAACAGCTACCAGTCTAGTCTGAAGATGGCACCTTTTGAAGCCTTGTATGGGAGAAGGTGTAGAACCCCGCTGAATTGGTCTCAAGCAGGAGAGAGGGAAATATTTGGGCCAGATTTAGTGCTTAAAGCAGAGGAAAATGTCAGAGTTATTACAAAGAACTTAGAAGCTGCTCAGGCCAGGCAAAAGAGCTATCATGATAGGAGGCGGAAGCCTCTACAATTCGAAGTGGGAGATCATGTTTACCTTAAGGTGTCACCCACCAAGGGTGTCCAGAGATTTGGGATCAAGGGCAAGTTAGCTCCTCGCTACATTGGACCCTATGAGATCAAAGCAAGTTGTGGACTCGTGGCCTATCAATTGGGATTGCCACCTCACATGTCAGCTGTTCATGATGTGTTCCATGTATCTCAGCTGCGGAAATGTGTCCGCCTACCCACTGAAGTGCTACCTAAACCAGACCTTGAGATAGAACCAGACCTATCCTATCAAGAGTACCCCGTCAAGGTATTGGATCAGAAGGAGAGATCAACACGGGCAAAGTCGATCAGAATGTATAAGGTTCAGCGGAGTCACCATTCAGTAGAAGAAGCTACATGGGAGACTGAGGATTTTCTACGCTCTCGCTTCCCCGACTTTCTACCCAAAGGAGTCGGTACGTAACTTAAAACCCCACCCCCACCTGCCCTTTGAATACAATTGTAAGAAAAACTTAGATAACAAATATAGTCTAAGTTGTGGTTTTAACTTAAAAAGGGCTTCCTTCTGAAGTTGCAAAGAGAATGACATTCGAAGAGCAGTTAACAAGAGAAACTTGGATAAGGGAAGGGTAGCACACCAGCACACCTTCACGGCACCCCTCCAAGGGACTCTACCTAAAATCTCGGGACGATATTCCTTTAAGGGGGGAGGGCTGTAACACCCCAGGTGTTACCTAGGTGTTGGCTTCTTATTGGCACATATACCCATTATCACATGTAGTTAAAACATGGAGGAGAGGGAGTGCTTAAGACCTTGGAAGCATGAGTGAGTTAAGAAATACCAAGGACCCAAATATTACCCAAGCTTTTAGGCAATGATCACCTAGGGCAAAGGAGGATTGAACCTTGGACCCCCCTCTCTTAAAGCCTTCAGTTGAGAAAAAGATCAAGCAAATGCACGTTTCATAAATTAAACCTTAACCAAAGTTTAAGAGTACCAAAATGTTTACAAAATCCAGCAAAGGAACTTTACAAAAAGACCCCTATAAGACCCCTAAATCAGTCCCAAGTGGAGAAAACTATGGAATCACCCCCATTCCCTCTAAGTCCAAAATCAGCCCTAATCTAGAGATCAGGGGTGTTCACCTAGCTAATGGCACCAAAACCCCAGGGTCTAAATAACAAAAAGGAGCCAAATTATCTAAGGAACCCCCTGGAAGAGTTTGAACCCAAGCCAAGACCGTTTGACACGAGTTGGCACCTGTTTTGTCTCGGGTTGAACAGTGCTGACAGACAAGACTTGGCGCCACCGTATCTTCTCAACCAGACCTGATCTTCCCTTGGAACTTACATGAACTAGGTAGCCCTAGGTGTAGGGAAGAAATCTTACACAAGCCGTAGGGCGAGATTCGCACGTTTGGCTGCTCAGCAGGCGCAAGAACAAAGGCAGAAATCAACGGCCACGTGTTCGACGCGCTCTGGACTCGCCAGAGCACGCCCGACGCGCGCCCCGCGTGCCCCGCGTCGCGCCAAAGACCAGCCGGCGCCATGGCCCGCGCCCGCGCCTATAAAGCACCCAGGGACCTTGACCGTACCCCTCCGCACGCGCTCGACCTCACCGGAGCCCAAACCCACCGGCGTTTGCCCATGCACGGCGTGTCCGCGGCCGCCCGATCCCCCTGCCACCGTAGACCAGCCAACCGAGCCCTTCCCAACCCCGTCCGACCTTTGGAGAAGACTGAGCACACCTCGGTGAAGCTCCCCGAGCAAGGAATCGGAGTTTGCTTCGCCGGAGAGGCCAGTCCACGGTCGCCGGACTCTACCCGACCGCCGGCGAGCGTAGACCGGGTAATCCTCTGCTCCATTCTTCGATTCCTTGTGCACATAGCCTCTACGTCACCCCGTGAAGCTCACTGTGCCATTGGATTGAACTAGGTCGTCGTGGTTTGGCCGGCACACCCGCCACCGACGAGAGCACCCGCCTGCGCACGTGGACCGGGCGATTCCGGCCACCCCCACCGTCGAGCCATACACCGTTATGACCGCCAGAGCCTCCCAGAGCCAACCCCGCCCCTCGTTGGACCTCTCTCGCCGCCGGTAAGCCGCGCCACCCTTTTCTTTCTCGCGGGTACTGTTTAAGCCTAGGGAGGGACCGTGGGGGAGAAGAAGAGAAGGCTAGGGGGTTTTGGGCAATGTCAGTGACTCAGATGAATAGTAGCGCGGGGGTATAACTGAGAGAGTCAGTTTAGAAATAACCCAGGGACTTCGGTGCAAAGTGGTTTTCCAGGAAACCTTTTATTAAATCGGATTGCAAATTTAAACAGAACTTGAATAATTCATATCTTCTGTTTTATTCATCCAAATTGAGTCAAACCAATTTTGTCAGATCTTAAATAATATAAACTACTTAAGAAAAATATAAAACCCCTATGTGCTACAGAAAACTTTAGGGTTCTGATTTAATTATTGTTTTGGCCAAAAGCTAAATAATAGGAAGAAAAATGGTTGCACTATTTAACTGAGGTTAAGAAAATTTGGAGAAGTGCATGACCACTTACTGACCTATTAAAAAAATGATAAACCCCTCTGTCCACCCCATTAAGGGAGCATTTGCCATTTATTTCACATTATGTTTAAAGTTAAAGAAAATAAGAAAGGTGATTTAATTAAGGAACCAGGGGCACCCCTATTTTTGTTAGGGTACTTATTCAGTATAGTTTACTAGAAAAATTTATTATACTCTGGTTTAATGTAAAGTAAATAGGATACCTTTTATTTTAAGAAAATAAGGAAAACTTAGAAAACCCCTACAAAAATAACCCCAAGGTGAAAACACCCCAATCCTTGGGATAGCTAATGTTTTGTTATGAAGAACATAGGAAAAATATGGAATCTGCTGTTTGACATTTTTCAAATAACAATGTAGTAGAAAGTACCTTTTTAGCATTAAACTTTGGAAAATCACAACTAAATAACCATCCCTTAGCTTTCTGTGATTTTTGACACAGAAGCTTATCATTACTGTTAGAAACCAACAAAAATAACCCTTAGGACAGAACCCACCCCTAGTTAAGAGTTGTAGTACAAAGTGGCCCATTTACACAACTTTTGTTATTTTTGTCTAAAGCATAGCCTTTTTATTTTGAACCTCAAATTCCTAGAATGGGCTATAGTGACCAATGGCAACCCACTGTAATTTTTACAGAATTGTTGGAAAAAGTTAAACCACTGTTGTAGTTCAAACCTCCACTAGAATTCATAAATAGAAAATAAATAAAGGAAAATGAATAATGGAGATTAGTGTCATCCTAAAACCCTTTGTAAATTGTCCACTGAAATATGTAAAGGAAATACCAATCCACTATGCTTATCCTTAACAAACATCCGTTGCCCTATCCACCGCTGAGGCCGAGTATGTTGCCGCAGGACAGTGTTGCGTGCAACTACTTTGGATGAGGCAAACCCTCCGGGACTTTGGCTACAATCTGAGCAAAGTCCCACTCCTATGTGACAATGAGAGTGCTATCCACATGGCGGATAATCCTGTTGAACACAGCCGCACTAAGCACATAGACATCCGGCATCACTTCCTGAGAGACCACCAGCAAAAGGGAGATATCGAGGTGTATCATATTAGCACCGAGAACCAGCTAGCCGATATCTTTACCAAGTCGTTGGATGAGAAAACTTTTTGCAGGTTGCATAGTGAGCTAAATGTCTTAGATTCACGTAACTTGGATTGATCTATAGCATACATGTGTTCTATGCATTTGATCATCTTACTTTATGCATTTTGTGTTATCTATTTGTGGTGCTCAAGTTGTACAAGATCTCCCCGGACCTCACAAGTCCATATGCAAATGGTGCACACATTTAGGGGGAGATGTGCTACAACTTGACCCTGTGAGACTAACATGTTTGTTTGAGTACATTTGATGTAGTCTCAAAGGTGCATTGAAAGGGAACAATGAACTTGGACGTTGAAAAGACTTCCACTGCACTCCGGTATAAGTGTACTTACTTCCAAGTTCATATTTGAAATTTCATTGCCCTTTGCTCTTAAATTGACATTTTTGGTGAGGCAATGTGGTTTAAAGGGCCAAAAATGATCCTGTTTTGGTGCTTAATGCCAAAGGGGGAGAAATTAAGGTCAAAGCAAATGGATCAGCTACCACTTGTGAATTTTGAAAACAATAGAGTTAGAACTTTTTATTTGTCCAAAATACTCTTATTGCAAAATTTGGTCTCTTGTGGGAGAGAATTTTGATTATGGGAAAAGGGGGAGTTTTTCGTACTTGATCAATTTTTCTCTTGGAATATCTCTCCTTGTGCCCAAACAAGCGTGTTTGACTTAGAGATAGGAAAATGAATTTGATTTGCAAAAACAAACCAAGTGGTGGCAAAGAGCGATCCAAATATGCCAAATTATTGTCAAAAACAATTTGGTCCTCAATTGCATTGATGTTGCACTTCTTTTGGTTGCTTTTGGTTGTGTTGGCATAAATCACCAAAAAGGGGGATATTGAAAGGGAAATGTGCCTTTGGGCCACTTCTATAATGTTTTGGTGGTTAAGTGCCCAACACGTTTAATTAAGTTCTTATGTGCCAAATAAAGTGAGAATTGCAAATCAAGGCAAAAGGTATGTTTCTAGACTTGGTGAATTGTTTTATGTTCTAACATGGTTATCCAAGTGCTAGAAACAATGCTGAGAAGAAGAGAATCGAATTGCAAAAGACTTGGCTGTGTGCAGCCAAACTTCAGCTCAGTCTGGCACACTGGACTGTCCGGTGGTGCACCGGACAGTGTTCGGTGCGCTAGGCTGGTCTCCGGTGAAATGGTTGCTCTCGGGAAAAGGATCAGCAGCGTATGGCTAAAATTCACCGGACTATCCGGTGGTGCATCGGACTGTCCGGTGAGCCAACGGTCGGCCGCACAATCTTCGCGCGACACGTGGACTGCTCCAACGGTCAGCTGGTGCACCGGACTGTCCGGTGTGCACCGGACTGTGTCCGGTGCGCCAATCAGCCCAAAGGAGCAACGATCGGATATGCCAAATTTGGAAGGAGATCGTGCACCGGACAGTCTACAGGACATGTCCGGTGGCGCACCGGACTATCCGGTGCGCCACTCTACAGAAGGCAAGGATAGCCTTCCATGTTGATCTCCAACGGCTCCTAGCTGCCTTGGGGCTATAAAAAGGACCCCTAGGTGCATGGAGGAGTCACCTAAGCATTCACTAAGCATTCTAAGACTCCCACACTCCGCCTCCGCGCATTTGATCGATTGTGTTAGTGATTTGAGCTTCGTTCGAGTTGTGAACTCTCTGTGCTAATTTTTGAGCTCAAGTCTTGGCTTGTGTGCGTGTGTGTGCTGCAGAATTGTGTTGTGTGTGCGTTGCTTCTCCCAACCTTACTTCGTGCTTTCTTTGTGATCTTAATTGTAAGGGCGAGAGACTCCAAACTGTGGAGATTCCTCGCAAACGGGAAGATACTCTAAAGGAAAAGACTGTGGTATTCAAGTTGATCTTCGGATCACTTGAAAGGGGTTGAGTGCAACCCTCGTCCATTGGGACGCCACAAAGTGGAAGTAGGCAAGTGTTACTTGACCGAACCACGAGATAAAATCGTGTGTCTCTTGTGATTGCTTTCTCTGTGATTGTTTTGTCCATAAGAACTCGCCTCTCAACTACTTAGTCGCACTAACACTTTTATAACCAAGTTTTGTGGCTATTTAGTGTTTAATTTTACAGGATCACCTATTCACCCCCCCCCCTCTAGGTGCTCTCAATACATACCACTACACCACATGTGTGTTTATGTCAATATCTGTTACAGTAAAAATATCTAATACATCTCTCCCAAAGCCCACCTGCTACCTTTGCACAATGTGTAGTAGTAGATAATTATCAACGAGATTCCTGAATTATATTTTTGGATGGAGGGAGTAGTATTTAAAGAAGAGCCTTGCATGCAATTTCTTTTGTTTGAATAATGTTTTCAACTTAAATTCTTTTTTATATGTGTGACATTTATTCTTCGTAATATTTTTTCCATGGATCTGACTTGTGAGTCATTTTCATAAACCAACGCCAAAGATGAATCCATGTTTCTTACTTGGAAACCCCGAACAAACACCACTGGCAGGAGGTGCTCGCGTTGGCGTCGCTCATCAACGACGAGAAGAAGCTTAACGAGTGCCAGTTCAACCTCTGGAAGCAGTACTACATGGTTGCTTGTGTCGCTGTGTTCGGCAAGCTCCGGCGCAGCCGCCGCTTGGACGCGGTCCAGAGAGGCTGCACCGCGCTGTCCATCTTCAAACAGGGGGACCTCATGGTCGTCGCCAATGCCGGCGACTCTCGGGTTGTTCTGGGCACCGCATTCGACAACGGTGCCGTCACACCATCCAACTCATCATCCACCTGAAGCTCAACCTGCCACGTAAGTCACTACTGACCGGCCATGAATTCTTGTGTGCTGGGACGACGGCCGTTGCTGACGTTGTGTGAGTGTCCTCGAACAAGATGTATGTAGAGGAGTAGCACATCCGGTGGTGCAACGACTAGGTGTACTACATCGCTGATGAGCCCGAGGTACACTTTGTTTGGCAGCCCAGCCAAGAGTCATCGGTACTCGTCGTGTCGTGCGCGTTCGACGACTACTATATCAAGGACTATGGCGTCATCTTGATGCCAGAAGTGACGCAGAGGAGGACCGACAGCAATGACCACTCGCCATTGTCGGGGTAGCTTTTGTGCCGGCCTGCCTTTAATTCTCTTCGCAAACACATACACTTGTTTTTTTTTGTTTAAGCAAGCGTGTATAGTGGTGCGTACCTGATCATTGACAATGTACGAGGGAAACTTCTACCGGTAGGTGTGGCACGTGCTCTTCAATGATGAGACCATGCAAATCGTGGCATATATCGAAGTCTGCATGATACTGATGGTTGCAATGTAGTAGTGAAACATCTAAATTAACATAACAAAATTAATGTATGGCTAGGATTACAAATTAATTATGAAACATTTTCTTATAACAATATAATATACATTTTGTATATAAGTTATTATGTTATTATATGTTCCCGTTGCAACGCACGGGCACTCACCTAGTTATACTTAAAAGAGCTATTTATGCAATGACTGTCTCGTTAAAAACCTTTCTAGTTAAAAACTCACACCTCGTGAGAAAACCCTAAAAAGAAAAAGAATATAGTCCCCGCTCATATATATTGTTCGTTCTTGAGTACTAAAGATTACATGGATGAAACATGAAGATACAGTCCTAAGACCCTAAGTCTTAGGCTGCTCCACCTCATCAAGATACAGTCCTTCAAATGCATCTTTTAATTCTTTATCCTGGGAAGAGTGTTGAGCTCTTGCATCACCTAGCTCCCACTACTTAATGCAAAGGAGTATCTCAACCATCTCTGGGGCTAATCGTCATCGTCGTTCCTCGATGATCCTGCCACAAAGGCTGGGAGCATACTCGGAAGATACTGCTGAAATAGGAACTGAAATAACATCTCTAGCTAATATTGAGAGAATAGGAAAGGTTAGTTTATGCTCATGCCATCAGTTTAAGAGGTTGAAATCGTCCTCAAACTTCTGAAGAGTGTCATTGTCAAGGTAGGAGGAGTGTTATGAGTCTATAGAACTTAGGCATGCACCAGAGCTTGTTGTCTGCAGCAATTCAGATGTTGATGTTCCCCTAGACAAGTTAGGAGGAGTATACTCATTTTCAGATCCATAGATCCAGCCTCATTGTTGTTTCCTCTTACCAGTAATAGATGTTGTAGGAGTGGGCCTCTATAGTTTAACTGCACCAAACTTAGCATCATATTTGGTAAACATTGCAATCAGTTCAGATCTCACATTAGAATAGAAAGTTGAGTAGTCAGTACCAGTGAGACTAGACAATATCCTCAGAATATTATGAAAACCTCTAATCTTTGCTCTAGGGTCCAATATGAAAGCAAAAGCATATAACATTGGAAATCCCTCCAGTACTTATGGAATTTAGACTTCATAGGAAAAACAACATTTCTAAGCAAGTGATCATTATCATACTCATTTAAATGCTTAGCAATATCAAGTATGTTATGGAATATCAGAGGAGATGTGGGATAATAAACACCAGAAAGGGACACAATTGCATCATAGAACAATTCCAAAAACTTCAGAACCTTTTCAGCCACATACCAATGAGCCTCTAATAATAGATTAGGTTCACCAGGCTTTCTAGGGTAATGAGTATGCATGAAAACAGAAAATGTTGACTTGTATGGAACTAAATGCTTAAGCATGAGATATGTAGAATTCCACCTCACATCCATGTCAAGCCCAAACTTACGAGGGTGTACATTCATAGCAACACAGTAACTCTTATAAGCAGCAATGCGCTGATTAGAGGAGTTCAGGAATGAAATAGAAGTTCTAAATGCTTCAATGTAAGGCTTAAGCCGTTTCAAGCCAGACTTCACAATAAGATTGATAATATGGCATGCACAACATTGATGCAAAAAAGACTACCAACATAACCAGATAGTAGAGGTTTAAGCTTCTCCATAGCTCTGGAGTTAGAAGATGCATTATCCAAAGGGATAGAGATCACTTTGTTAGTGCATCCAAAATCATCAATCACATTATAGATATGATCAACAATGTTCACACCAATGTGAGCAGACTCTATGAGCCTAAGGCCAATGATTCTCTTCTCTAGCATCCAACCCTTATTAATGTAATGAGAAACTACATTAAGGTAGTCCTCTTTAGCATTGTCTGACCAAATATCACAAGTAATCGCAATGGACGAAGCAGACAACAAGCAATCGACTATAACCTTACGGCGATTAGTATAGTACTTAACCATATCCCTAGATGTAGTCTGTCTGGTCACAGATTTGAAGCCAGGATTATGGGATAATTTGATGTACTCCTCAAAAGCAGAGGACTCAACAAAATTTAGAGGAAGATCAAGCCTGGCAATCAACCTACACATATTAGTTCTAGCACGATGGGGACAATAATCAAAATTACAAGCAGAACCATTAAGGTTGAACTTAATCATGGACTACTTGCCCATCCTAGCATTTTTAACTTTGCAATCACGTTGATGCCTAAGCAAATGGCCAGTACCACTAGAAGACACAACAGACATAGTGACTTTGCACCAGTGACACTTCCCACCAATCCTTACCCTCTTGCCATTCTTAATCGTGTACACAGGCTCGAAGTCATCCCATATCTTTGAGGTGGTACACCTCTTGCGATCGCTAGAGCCCTGACCAACCGCGGCAGGAGCTTCTGTGCCTTGGCCAGCGTGTAATACTCAAAATTGTATACAAGGAATATATAGAGGTCTTCTTATTTTGTATGCCATATTTTCATCATAAAAGAGCATACCTATAATTAGGAGAGATGATTTTAAAACAAATGATAAAAAAGGAGTATGCATCATATTGGAGTTTTTGTTTGTGCACTTAATAAAATCATAACATGGATAAAAATATAAAAAAATGAGTTGAAGATTGGATTAAAACATAAATTGAGTTTGGAATTTAAAAGGGTAAAGGAGAAAGAATATAAATATAAAGGAAATTTATATATTTCCAAAATTAGTATTTTAAAGTCACAATATACTTTGAAGATAGTTGGCACAAGATTTGAATTTAAATTTTAAGTTAAAGTGGAATTTGGGAATGAAGAAAATAAAAAGAAAAGAAAACAAATAAATAAAAAGAAAAGAGTAAAATCAATCATCTGGGCCCAGTTTCCCTTTTTCTGCCCACTATCGCCTATCCACCACGCGCGGCCCAAACTGCGGTCGCCGACAGGCGGGCCCGCGCCGTCAACCCCTCACGCACGCGTGTGTGCCGACTTGGGGGCCCCACTGGGCGGTCTCTCTCTATCTCTCTCGCGCTTGTCCTCACCATCTCACTGCGTGTGGACCCATTCTTCCACCTTCCGGCCTTCGTCATCGCGCGAGAAGCGCAGCGCCGACCGGATCACGACCACCTCGCGTGGCTCCCCAGTTTTGCGCCAACCGAATACCGGGCACCCTCGATTTAAGGCCCAGGCTGCCACCTCTTCCCCGCCCTATACCTCGAGCCGTAGCTGCGCGCTGTGATTTACTCAGTCATACCCGTCGGTAGGAGAGAGAAGAACTGAGGTTAGTGTTCGGCGAGGGTCATCGTCGGTGGGCCGCTGCCATGTCCCTCTGGATTGACAACCTCACCAAGCGCCGACGCCGCGGGTGGAGTAGAGGGTACGCTAGGCAAGGTCTAGGTCTCGACGTGGACTCCCTCGGTGAACCGTGGTCGGGTCTACGTGGCTTACAACTTCACCCAGGGTGATTTTTCTTTCCCTGCCTGCTAGTCATGGTCACGTAGGGTTCGAGCAGGGTCGTCCGGGCGGAAGTTAGAGATCGGATGGCGAGCTCGGAACTGCTCGCTAACGCTGCTATGGCGTTCGGCCGTGGGGGATTAGCCGGGGAAAGAGAAAAAGTAGAGATAGAGGGAGCCAGGGTTGAAGACGACATTCAGGTCGTAGATTTGGATTTTGGCGGCCAGGATTAAAACGTGACTTACCCCTTCGTTGTATTAGATCCGTGCCATCGGTCGAAAATCGAACGGTTCGGAAAGATTAGAGTGATGCATAAATTGCCGACCGTAGATCTCCGATCGTAAGGCCGAAGTCGTGTACTGATTCGCGGGATAGGGAGATCTAATCCTGGGCGTTGAGAATAGATCTGACGGCTAGTATCTGCCCATACCCCTTCGACATGGTATTTCATATAAGAGACCGTGGCCTTTTCCTTAACCAACCCGTAGTCCTGTCAGTAGAACTCTGAGTCTTAGGATTATTTGCGCAGTGAACCCTAGCATTTGGTTTAATTATGCGCCCAGTCCAGAAAAGGTTGGAAATAGAAAAATTAAATTATAAATGGATTTTTAATATATAAATAAGTGCTAGAACTTGTAAAATTCATAGAAAATTCATTTTTAGTCCAAATTGATCCATTCCAATTTCTATAATTTTATAGTATTATTGTTTATTCATTAGTGCCACTGTTTTGATACGAAAGTCACATTAAAATTTATCTCTCACTTAACCTTGTATTAAATACATAAAACCTTTGGAAATTCATATCTTAAAATCTATAACTCCAAAATTAATGATTCCTGTTCCTAGGTTCTTATTTTAATGTGTAGATTTTTATTTTGTATTTTGTTTATATGTTTGGTGTGATGTTAATTTTTGCTATACTATGTATGTTTTTATTGATGCGAGTAGACGAGCAACCTACTAAGGATCCTGGTGCCCAGCAGATAGAAGTTGTTGAGCAGGAGCTCATTGAAGGCAAGTTGTGCCCTTGATCACTTATTTTTACCCAGCCATGTTTTTATTAATCATAATGATCTGCATAGGTTAATTTTGATGGGATCCAATAGGTTACCCCAGTTTTGGCTATCTTTATACCTTGTTTTACCACTAAAATATTTTTGGGTAGTACTTGCTATTGCTTTATGTGGTTTTGGGTATGGAGATACATTATTCATGATTACACTTTTATTATTTGTTTCTTATTACTGTTCATGTTAAGATCATTATGTTAATGGGAACATGGAGCGACCACCCGAGAAAACAGTGCTACCACAAGGGTAGTATGGGATGCCCTTGGCTGATTAACTAGGAAAGCTATTGGATGACTTCCTTACCAGAAAGGGGCAAGGGGAGTAGGGGAGTGGTCAGTGTAGGGAGGTCCTTGGGTTGATTTTGCTGCGATGGCGGTCAGACGAGGGATTCCTGCACTGGAGCTTCATATAAACTGTAGCGGGTTTTCTGAAGCTAGTGGAACTTTGTAAATGCCTCATAGTGTTACCCTATCTCGCCTCCTCGGTACATGTGTATGGGATTGGTCGTCTCTTGGCAGATGGGTAACATGACTTGTGGGTAAAGATGTGCAACCTCTGCAGAGTGTAAAACTGGTATACTAGCTGTGCTCACGGTCATGAGCAGCTCGGATCCTCAAGGTTTGGTATTTACTTACACTTAGTAACTGCTAATAAAATATTGACCAACTTATAAAAGCAATGCTCAGCTTTAGCCTTTATTTTGTTGATCAGCCTTACACTTCATATGAACTCCCACCTTTGGTGAGTTCATGCACATTATTCCCCACGACTTGTTGAGCTATGAACGTATGTGAGCTCACTCTTGCTGTCTCACACCCCCCCCCCCCCACAGGAGAAGAACAGGTGGTCAAAGAGGAGCCGCCTAACACTGAGGCTTTCGACTTGATCTAGGTGGCATCTCCCAGTCAGCTTTGTGGCGCCAGGGAATAATAATTAGTTCGCTTTATTTTATCATTTATTTTTGTAAGACTTCCGCTATGTAATAAGTACATTTATGATATTTATGACATTTATCTCTATGCACTCTCTGATTATATATGTTGTCTTCTCTGACGCATATATGAGATGCACCCGGCTTTGTTCCTTAAATCCGGGTGTGACACAGCGCCAGAGTCCCCGACGGTGAGGTCGATAGGAGCAGCATCACTGCTACTACTGCCACTACCATGGCCGGTAGTGGCAGTAGCACGGCTTTCAGGGTCTCCAGGTTCTCCCAGCAGCCTCATATCGTGGTTGATGGAGCGACTAATGTCACCACCACTGTCCCCCATCGCCGACACGTCGGTTCCTCGGCCTACAAACAAAACAAGGTCACCACTCACAACTTGTTACCTACAACAGATCTAGACATCAGGTGAGGAGGACGTGTTACCTACCCAACTTAGGATTGAAGCTGGTCTGCTGGAGCACCGATTTCGTCGGCGATGGCCCACAAAGGAGATGAGGAAGAAGAAGGCGGAGAGGAGACAGAGACGGAGATAGATCCTTGAAGAGGAGATAGATGTCATGCCTAAGAGCCGGTCAGCCGGTGACGGTGACGGATCCGTGGAGTGGCACGGGCGCGCGACGGAGATGACGAGAGCCGGAGACGGATCCGTGGAGAGGCACAGCGCCACGGTCAGCCGGTGACGGAGACGGGTCCGTGGAGAGGAGCAATGGAGACGGATTTGTGGAGAGGCATGACGCCATGGCGAGCGGAGGCGATTAGGTATTTAGGGTTTTGGAGAAGGAGACAATGTGCCGCAGCGGAGTGCGGTGCGGACTGCGGGCTGGGGCCTGGGGGCGTGACCGCGTGAGTTTTAGCCGGCGAACATGAGCCGAGTGGGCTATGCTGTGGGAGTGGGAGTGTGGCCTGTGTGGGCTGCGTTGTGGGTTGTGGCCTGTGGGAGTGTGGCATGTGGGCAGCGCAAATGCGGGCTTGAACCGGACCTGGTCAATAAAGCGGGTCATGCGGTGTTAGCCCAACGGGCTGCATACTATGCACGAGCCCGGCACGCTTATCTGGACTGGGCTGGCACGAACCCGGACAAAGCAGGCCGGGCCAGGCCTAGTGCTAGGCCAACGAAGCGGGCGTCCGTTCGTGCTTTCGGGCCGTGGGTCTTCTGTACATCTCTAGCAATGTGCATGGACTACTCCAAACACAGGGCAACGAATAGAGAAAGTCGCCAACAATACAAGCAACTCTGAAAGTTGAATATGATTTTGAACATTTCACACTGAATGCAACACATGAGGAACCAAATGACACTCGTTAATGTAGACTAACTTGCATTGCGGAATCTAGTAAATCACTTGTGGAATCCAGTCAATCCACCGATAGATGTAGTTAACACAATATGAACAGTGAAAATTAGTGATTGACTAGTCGCCCGAGCATATATAAATCCTATGAAATATGAATGCATTGTCACCCTGTTGGGGACTTGTTCTCAAATGCTAAGAGTTAAGAACAAGGCAACATAAAAAGTGTTAAATGTTAAAGTCCTTCGTCCTTATAAACATTATGTCCCTTCGGATATAATGAATTCTGGACGAAGGTTACGAAGAAAAAGACCTTCGTAAGTTCGATAGATGATGAAGAAGAACATATATATGAAATACAAATAATAATACAGATATTTTTATCAACTTCTTTTTATTATCAAATCCATAAAAAACAAATTATAAATGTACCTCCAGATTGATGAAAAGTAAAGGTACGGGCGTGATGCAAAAAGCGAATGCTAAGTCAGCGTGAACAGTACTGTTCATCTATTTATAGGCACGGGACGTAGCCCATGTAAAATTACATTAATGCCCTTTACATTTATCAATAACTCTATAGTAATTCTTCGAGGTCTAATTTGGCTTTTCATCTTTAAGTCGATTCCCCTTTTCTGCTGTCATGCCGAAGCTTTTTTGCACATAGCTTCGTGATCGTCTTATCCTTCGTCATGATCGCCTTCCATCCCAGTCAAACTTCGTCTTGACCATGCTCTTGTATACCCGTAACCTGATTCCGAAGATACCTGCTCGCATACTTGGAAAACATTGTCAAATCATGTTTTTGAGGACCTTCGGAAGCCAAAGGCCCCCAACAGTAGCCCCTCGCAATATTAATTTGCTGGAATGATAAATTCATATTGCGACATGGACAAAGGCTTTAAGCCGAAGGTCCGAAAAAACACCTTCTCTTTGCTAGAATAGCAACAGTCTTTGACAAGCGGGACCCTCCAGTTTTCAACGCACTAGGTGTATAAATAAGAGCTCACCACGAGTTTATTTAGCACGCTCTCTTGCCATCTGCTTTTACTCACCCAACTTTTAGCCTGCGCGCAACAACACTTGCTTGGCTTTTTAGATTTTTAAGCTTCGGTTTCGAGAGCACTTTCTCAGCGTTTGCAAAGATGTCTGAAGATAAGAAAGTTGTTGGTGATTCGAAGCTAAGTCTTTCTGAGGAGATGCATTTGGGCTTTCTTCAACCAATGTCAAAGACTAATACAGAGAAGATTACTAAGGAGATTTTGGAGGGTTTATCTGAAGATACTGGTGACAGTGACAGTTATGATGTGGATAGTGGTGGTGAAGACTCCGAAGATCGACCTTGGCGACCAAGCCATGCGGTTTTTGGTAAATCCAGTATTAAAGAAAATCATCTTGTCAATATGAGGGGCAGATATTTTCGGGACTTGTCCGTTGTGAGGGCTGACGAAGGAGAGAAGACTTGTCCGACTCCTGAGGTAAATGAAGTCGTGGTATTCTGAAGCTTCTTGAAGGCTGGATTACGATTTCCCTTGAGCAGTTTTGTTGTGGAAATACTGAAGATATTTGAAATCTACCTTCACCAACTTACCCCCGAAGCAATCATAAGGATGAGCATCTTTGTGTGGGCCGTGAGGAGCCAAGGTTTGGATCCTAATGCGAAAAGTTTCTGCAACATGCATGAGTTATTGTACGAGACAAAACCCTGGGGTAAATAACAGTATCACAACAATTTTGGCTGCTACAGCTTCGGCGCCCGGTCTGGGTCAAGCTGCCCCGTGCCAACCTTTCGAAAGAGGTGGCCCGGCGACTGGATGACGGAATGGTTTTACGTGAAGAATGACTTGAAATCACGAGAAGATATTAAAAGTATCATTATGTGTCCTATCTGGCAACGCTTCGGCCTGCGGAGGCCGAAGGTGGAAATGAATGAAGCAGCCGAAGAATGCCAGAGAGCCTTCGGCGTTGTTTGCTCTTTTATTGGGACACGAGATTTGGTCCAAGAACACATTGCCTTCAGAGTATGGCCACTTGCGGAAAAATGGGAAATGCCGAAGGAGACCATTAAAGAAACTGACAAAGGTGGACTAGTCAGGCTGAAATACACATTTAAATACGGAGATAAATTCGTTGAGCCGAATGATGACTGGTTGAAAAGTATTGAGGCCATCAGTGATGAATTGCTTGGTGTATACTCAAAGGCCGAAGATACTGCATTATCGGCGGCCTTCGGAGGCCGAAAGAGGAAGAGGCTCAACCGGGTATTTGATGCAATTGGGTTTGTCTACCCCGACTACCGTTATCCAGCGCGGGGTCAAAAAAGAAAGAATACATCTTCTGCGAAGGAAACTGCTTCAGCCACTCCTAGCGAGCCGGCGCCGAAGAGAAAAAGGGTAAAGGTTCTCACACACCGGCCACGTTATATTGAACCAGCCACAGTGCCTGAGTTTGTCGGTGAGACCTCTTCGGCCACCGAAGCTAAAGAACCAATTCCACTGCCGAAAATCGATGATCTGGCCGAAGTGCCAGCGACAGAAAAGATAGAAGAACCAAGGAATGAAGAAACTAAAGCGTCAAAAGTTTTAAGTCCTTCAGCAAAAATTGAGGCAGTAAAAAGCCAAAAGGGTCCAGCAGTGACCCCGAAAAGAAAAAGGATGGTTAATGTGCTGGATGTTTTGGAGTCAATTAAATCTTCAAGCACAACTCCGAAGCAAACTGTGAAAACTTCTGAAGTACATACTGAAGCCTTTGTCGCCGAAGCTTCAAAGCAACAATCTGAAACTGAAGCTGGGCCTTCAGAGCCCACCAAGGTAAAATCCTTGGAAGCCGAAGAAACAAAAATGGCAGAGCCAACTTTGGTTGAAGAAACTAACACTGCTGCCCCCGAAGCATCCTCCAAAGCCCTTGATTATATTGTACGACATGCTTCGGGAAAAAGATTATCTAAAGAAGAGATTTTTGAAGCTAATCATTATGCCCGAGAATTGAAGTATCCAAAGGGGGCCTTAGTATTCAATGGCACAGACGAAGATGACTTCTTATACTACCTCCCAGACAACAAAGAATTATCTGTCTGCCGGGAGATGGCCAGGAGTATGGGGTTCCCGAAGCTTGAAGCTGGCCTCTGCGCTATGACAAAGGATGATCTTGCAGATAGCCTTGCATATAATAGTCTGAAGGTATGAAAATTGTATATTTGGAAATTTATAATTTTTGAATTATTCTTTTATTCTTTCATATAGGGTTTAATACTTAGCAATGCTTTGAGAGCGCAAAAGAATGCTGAAGACGAGAGCTATAATATTGCTTTTAACAACCTACGAACAGAGGTTATTAAGCTAAGAAACGAAGCTTTGGAAAAAGATAAAATTCTGCTTACATTGGTGGATAAGATAAAGGAAGACGAAGCTACTTCTACGGCTCAAGCTGAGGCTCAGAAGCTCAAAATTGAAGATCTTCGGAAACAGTTAACCAGAGCTAAAGAAGAGCGCATACTTGAAGAGACGAAACGAGAACTTAGCGATCAGTGGGCAAATCATTTAGAAGGAAACGTTGAAGAGCTTCGGGCATCCAAGAAAAGGTGCTATGACAAATCTATAGAATGCGCTAAGAAAATAAAAACTAGCTTCGCCAGTGTTGGCGCATTCTCGAGCGAGGAAAACTTCACAAGGGGTAACCCCGAAGGCCCGATTGAATGGATCAGTCACGAAGCTGAGGCCTTTGAGGAAATTTTGAATAGCCGCGGAGACATATGCACTTTTTCGGGTGCCAGGGGGATTGCTACTATTTTGGAGAGGAAAGGCTGCGAGCATGTAAAATCTTTAGCACAATCTGAAGCTACCTTATCCTCTGAAGATATTAAAGACCCCTCAGCCGAAGCAAGCCTGGTCGGTGGAAAATTTTTTACTGACATCTGGGACAATGGCGGCCGGGAAATGGCCTGAGAAATTATTCAAAAGAGCGAAAAAGGCATCCATGATGCTAGAAAAGTAGCAGAGGCTGCTGAGAAGAGCGCATAGCCCGAAGGGCAAATAGGTATTAATTAGTGGTTTTTGACTCTTTGTTGTAATTTTTTGATTTCGACCTTGTTCATGGTTTGTAATAGTAATATATCCGTATCTTCTCTTCCCTCAGAACCTGCTGAGCTATCTCCGGGCCCCCACACGAAGGGGGATGATGAAATTAGACAGATGGTCGAAGCCATAATGGATAAAGTTGTTGATCAGCTTCTAAATGAAGCTGCAGAAGTAGTCTTAAGGGAAGATTAAATGGTGCTGTAAAAACATTTAGATTGTAATGCTTGTTGAGAATCATGTGTAATATCGTGTAACTTTGGATGTAATATATTAGCTGTTTATAATTCTATTCTTTACGATGCATGAAACATTAGATACATACCGTTTTTGAGCCTTTGGCGAAAAAAACACCTTCCCTTCTTTTCATGCTTCGTAAATAATATCCGTGTTCTTGTAAAATCAGTAACCAATTCTCGTAAAATCAATAATCAACAGATATTTCCATTTCAGAGTTTTGACGACGATATAACTCTCCAATGGCTATTGTTTGTGTCGTGTCACTATTTCTTCAAAAATGATTCTTCGAATAACAAGACCCCCCTTCTTGCGTTGTTGATGCACTATGATGTATGATGTTATGCTATGTGAATGATGTAATGATGTGATGTTATGCAAAATGATATTTGCCGAAGGTCGACATCTATTTTTCACTGTAAGCCTCCCTTAGGAGCTTCTTCGCCTTTTACTTCAGCGGAATCAGCGTTTATTTTTCACTGTAAGCCTCCCTTAGGAGCTTCTTCGCCTTTTACTTTCAGCGGAATCAGCGTTTATTTTTTGCTGTAAGCCTCCCTTAGGAGCTTCTTCGCCTTTTACTTTCAGCGGAATCAGCGTTTATTTTTCGCTGTAAGCTCTGCATTCCCTTCGGAACGACTTTTGAGCAGAAAACTTACACTGCGCTCCCTTAGGAACAACTTTTTACTACTTCGAAGAAGTTGCACTGCGTTCCTTAGAACAAATTTTTGATAATTCGAAGGTCCTCCGTGCCACCATAAATTCTTATGCTTCGGCAACTCAAGCCTATGGAGAAGATATATTTTCATTATGATAAAAAGTGAAACTATTACAAGAGATTGAAAAACGATAAAAGACACTTAAACTTCCCATAATTGTTCCTTACTAAAAAGAAAGTAATACTGAATGCGAAAATGTGAAAAGCTGCTGTCGAGGTAGGCTATTTGTCAGTAAATGTGCTTCGACTCTGGCACAGTGCTATTGACTGTGCGAGCTTCGGACTCCTCTCTGAAGTCCCGCTGGAGGTGAGTGTGCTGACTCCCTTCTGGCTGTTGAGCTCGTTGTGTTGGTGGTGGCGGTGGAGGCTGTTGCCAAGATGCTTGGGGTTGGCTTGCCGAAGCAACAGAAGCTGCAGGGTGATTGCCTACATATTCTGGAATATAAGGCGAATGGTACGAAGCAGTATGCATGACCTGCTTCGGCTAACTCTGTTGTGCTGCAGCTTCTGCTATCTCCTTTTGCTTCTGGATGGTAACATGGCACATCCTGGTGGTATGGCCCTTGTCTTCACCACAGAATAGGCAGTAATTTTTTCTTGGCTGATCCCCAAATTTTCCCCCGAAGCCCCTGGCGCCTCTGCCCCTTGGCGCTGGCGGCCGGAAAGAGCTTTGCTGCTGCCCCAAAGCTTGCGAGGAGTATTGTGGTCTTTGCTGTTGACTCCCTCTATCATCAGTTTGAGTAGAATTGTGAATTGACCTGGCGTGCCTCAGATGGAATCTTCCTCCGAAGCCCCTGGTCATTTCAGAGAACCTAAATGCTTCCTCCCTTCTTTGGCGAATGTTATTGTCAGCTCGAATATACTCGTCCATCTTCTGGAGCAACTTCTCCAAAGTTTGGGGAGGCTTCCTGGCAAAATATTGAGCTCAAGGTCCCGGCCGAAGTCCCTTAATCATGGCCTCAATGACAATTTCATTGGGCACTATTGGTGCCTGTGCCCTCAGACACAGGACCCTTCGGACATACGCCTGAAGGTACTCTTCGTGGTCCTGGGTGCACTAGAATAAGGCTTGAGCAGTGACCGGCTTGGTTTGAAACCCTTGGAAGCTGGTTATCAACATGTCTTTCAGCTTCTGCCATGAAGTGATTGTTCCTGGCCGAAGAGAAGAGTACCAGGTTTGTGCAACACTCTTGACGGCCATGACAAAGGACTTTGCCATGACTGCAGTATTGCCACCATATGAAGATATGGTTGCTTCATAGCTCATCAAGAATTGCTTCGGGTCTGAATGACCATCGTACATGGGGAGCTGGGGGGCTTGTAAGACTGAGGCCATGGTGTAGCCTGCAGTTCTGTTGACAGGGGAGAAGCATCATCAAAAGCAAAATTTCCATGATGGAAATCTTCATACCAGTCGTCCTCGTTGTAGAAGCCCTCCTAATGAAGCTCTCTGCGCGGAGGCCTTCAGTTCTGGTCATCTTGAGCAAGATGACGAACTTCTTCCGAAGCTTCATCTATCTGCCTCTGTAGGTCAGCTAGACGAGCCATCTTTTCCTTCTTTCGTTGAACCTATTGGTGGAGCATTTCCAAGTTTTGGATTTCTTGATCCAAATCATCCTCTGGAGGCGTCGGACTAGTGGCCTTCCTCTTCTGGCTTCGGGCCTCCCTAAGAGAAAGGACATCCTGATTGGGATCCAGCGGCTGCAGAGTGGCAGCCCCTGTGGATGAAGCTTTCTTCGGCGGCATGACGAAGGTGATGCTTGCCGAAGGTGTTCAAAACTCAAGAAATGGACGTGAGTTCACCGGAGGTGGGCGCCAATGTTGGGGACTTGTTCTAAAATGCTAAGAGTTAAGAACAAGGCAACATAAAAAGTGTTAAATGTTAAAGTCCTTCATCCTTATAAACATTATGTCCCTTCGGATATAATGAATTCTGGATGAAGGTTACGAAGAAAAAGACCTTCGTAAGTTCGATAGATGATGAAGAAGAACATATATATGAAATACAAATAATAATACAGATATTTTTATCAACTTCTTTTTATTATCAAATCTATAAAAACAAATTATAAATGTACCTCCGGATTGATGAAAAGTAAAGGTACGGGCGTGATGCAAAAAGCGAATGCCAAGTCAGCGTGAACAGTACGGGAGTACTGTTCATCTATTTATATGCACGGGATGCAGCCCGTGTAAAATTACATTAATGCCCTTTACATTTATCAATAACTCTATAGTAATTCTTCGAGGTCTAATTTGGCTTTTCATCTTTAAGTCGGTTCCCCTTTTCTGCTGTCATGCCGAAGCTTTTTTGCACATAGCTTCATGATCATCTTATCCTTCGTCATGATCGCCTTCCATCCCAGTCAAGCTTCGTCTTGACCATGCTCTTGTATACCCGTAACCTGATTCCAAAGATAC
Source organism: Zea luxurians (assembly GCA_029449295.1). Lineage (NCBI taxonomy): Eukaryota > Viridiplantae > Streptophyta > Magnoliopsida > Poales > Poaceae > Zea > Zea luxurians. The sequence goes on along the minus strand of JAOPSE010000052.1, from coordinate 5,257,838 downwards.
CTGCTCGCATACTTGGAAAACATTGTCAAATCATGTTTTTGAGGACCTTCGGAAGCCGAAGGCCCCCAACACACCCTAAACCAAGCGTCATCGAACCTAGAAGAGCCTAGAAGTTTTATAGATGATCGGTCAAATGTGGCAATGTATCAGACCTGTTACAACTATTACTAGTGCTCATGCAACACTAGTCGCCGCAGCTCCGAGAGGCCCTTGGCGACCAGGACTACGTGCTAGGCACGAGACGAACCACAAGGTACCAAATGGACATATCTGAAGTAGAGGAGACCAGATCCGGCCATGGAAACTCAGGATCCACCTTGGCAGCGCACCCAAAGTCGTCGAGGCTCGTCGGGTCGACAATAGGTTTTTGAAGAGAGATGGAAGCAGGGAAAGGAAGGGTCGGCGAGGCTTCAAACAGACGCCATTTTGCCTCTGCCATTGGCCATCGTCGCCACACACCAGTTGCCGACGCTACACATCGACGGATGGGCCATGGTGATGGCGGCGGTGGAAGAAGGAATAGGGCGAGGCTTCTTAGGCGGGCGGTGTGTCACCTATCTGATCACCAGTGGCGGATCCAGGATTGATCCAAGAGAGGGGCTGCTAAGCTAAGACTATAACAATTTTTAAACCAAACAAAAAAAACATTCACTGCTTGTCTGCTTCACATCTAACAGCTTCACCTTCGGAGATCCGCCCCTAGCGTGTGGCGGCGCGAGGCATCCACGAGGAGACGCTGCTGTGCATCCCGGGCGCGTCCGTGCACCTCCTGGCCAGCTCATCCGACGGCCCGGTCGAGCTCGCACGTGGGGACCTCGCCGTCATCAGGCTGACCAAGGACGACGTGGCCATGGCCACCGCGGTGCGCGTCGGCAGGGACCAGGGTTGGCCGCTGGCGCGGGACGAGCCCATCGTCAGGCTCGACCCCCTGCACTACCTCTTCACGCTGCCGGCGGACAAGGACTGGACGTTCCTCAACTACGGCGTCTCCTTCAACGTCGTCGCCGACGCCTCCACGCTGACGTCGCTGGACGGCTTGCTTCTCCGCGCCTTCCTCCGGGGCAGTGGTCCCGCCGTCCAAGGGCTCCAGGACACGGCCGCAGCCGGGGCCGGTTGTTGCGTCGGGGGACGGGTACTGGACACGGTCGCAGCCGGGGCCGGTTGTTGCGTCCAAGGCGAAGGAGGCCAAGAGGGAGCGCCCGCGGTGCCGCATCGGTGCTCCGGGCGCGAGACGGTGAGACCTCGAGAGACGAGAGGCACGCGGTCGGCGGCTGGCGACTCCGCGACTGGCGTAGATGCGTAGACGCGTAGTGGCGGCTGGAGGACTAAAGAGCGGCCGAGCCGACGTCGGGACGTGAATGCCTTACGTGAATACCTAATGGGCCTATTCGCTGTAATAACTGGGCCACGACCGGGGCTGCAGCCCAGGCAGCCCCGGACCTAGATCCACCCCTGCCGATCACTAAGGGTGGCACGGAGGGGTACCCGCTCTATCTTTTCACCACCGTGAAAAACCCCTCGTTGGCACAACTCTATATTTTCACCACTGTGAAAAACCCTAGTTGGCATTTTATACCCAGTTGGGAAGTGTCGGGTACCGTAATTAGGGGTACCCCCAACACTCCTAAACGCGGCTGGAAAACATCTTCAGAACAAACCGTAAACAGCTGATAAAGCGCGGTTCAAGTCAGGGCCTCGTCTACCAAGGGACGCGACCTCATCCGAGCCCAGCCTCAGCCTCGGGCGGGAACAGTAGTCCCAGGCGGATTCACGCCTCGCCCGAGGGCCTCCTTAGGCAGTGAGCGCACCCTCGGCTCGCTTGAAGCCCAGCTTGGGCAGACCTTGTCGTGCAGCGACCTCGGCCGGATCGCCCTACCAACCGACCGTATCGCATGCACATTTAATGCGAGGATCGCCTGACACCTTATCCTGACACGCGTGCCTCAGTCGGCAAGGTCAAAGTGACCGCAGTCACTTTGCCCCTTTACTGATCGATCTGACAGGAAAACAGCGTTGTACGCCCCGTTCTGACTGCTGTGCCAACCACCAGGATAAAGCTGAGCCATGATCTCCCACGAGTTTGCCCTCGGGCGCAACAGGGAGCTCCGCCTCGCCCGACCTCAGGCCTTGGCCTCAACCTCGTCCTAGGGAGAAGGTCTCCGCCTCGCCCGACCCTTAGGCCTCGGCCTCGGGAGAAGGTCTCTGCCTCGCCCGACCCTAAGCCTCGGCCTCAGCCTCAGCCTCAGGAGGAGTCACATCCTCGCCCGACCTCGGCCTCGGCCTCAGGAGAAGTCTCCGCCTCGCCTGACCTCAGCCTCGGACCGACTAAGCTACAGGGGATACATCATTACCCTACTCCTAGCTAGCTACCTCAGGCTATGAAGGAACAAGACCGGTGTCCCATCTAAGGTTACTCCGGCAACAGGTAATGATGGTTCCCCGCATGCGCCCATGACGTCGGTTGCTCTCAAACCCCCTACGGAAGCAAGCAAACATCAGCAGGATCCATGCCGCACCGCTAGCTATGCTTCTACAGGGCTCAAGGCACTTCTCCGACAGCCATGTTAGCTCATGTACAGGGCTCAAGGCGCTTCTCCGCCAGCCACGTTAGCACATAGCTACACTTCCATTGTACAGCTGGGCATCTCCTTTTATCTATAAAAGGGGATGTCCAGGGCCTTCCTAAGGCACGTTCAGGTGGGCGCAGGGGCACGTGGAGACACAGAGAGGTGGAGATTCACGTTGACACACACAGACACATTGACAACGGGGCCTCTCTCTCTCGCTCTCGCCCTCGCTCCCTCGCGACGCTTGTAACCCCTACTATGAGCACTCCGGTGCAGGATAACATAAGCCTCATTTCCCTCTTGTGTTCCATCTTGCATCAACCCATCTGGGCAGGGGCACGCAGCAACAAATTTACTGGTTGGCTGACGGACCTCGCGGGTCCGAAACGCCGACAGTTGGCGCGCCAGGTAGGGGCTCGCTGCGTGTTTACGAATACTTTCCCGTTGAGTTCCAGATGGGTAGCCTTCAGCAGCCTCTTCGGCTGGGGATGGTGCTCCGCTTTAGGAGTCTCAAGTTCATGTCCCACGACGGTAGCTATGACATGGTACTCCTCCCCTCGCAGCGCGACAGCAACGACGGTCGTAAGCTCGCCCGACAGCGCCGAGCTAGACGATGGTTTCCCACCGTGGCAGAAGAGGAACACCCAGGTTTGCCCCGCCACCCTCCTCACCGGAGGAGGAGGAGAGCGGGCAACTGTGGCCATGCAGGAGGCGGCACCTCGTCGGTTGTCGGGCCAGAGCGAGTCGACGACGTCGGCACCCCTGCGGGGGCCATGTCGGGTGTTGTCCTCGCACCTGAGACAACGACGGGTGTCGCTTCCCCGCAACACGCCAACCCCAAGCGGACTGATGACGCCAGCACCCTCGTGAAGGACTTGCTGGGCGTTAGCCTCGTACCTGAGATAACGGTGCAGTCTGTCCCCGACGCGACTTCCCCACCATCCATTGACCAAGAGACGATGGCTCCGACTTCGGTTGGGATTTCTCCAGACTCTGTGATCCCAGTGCCATGCGAGACTTCATGTCCGCATGTGACTACTGCCTCTCCGGCTGCTCTGACGATGACCACAGCCTCGGCGATGAGGGTTGCGACCCGAGTCACGAGTGTTTCCACATCGATCAGGGAGATCATGGCGGAGACAACCACCTCGGCATGCCGGAAGATGACAACGCCCCTGTGCCTACGTCTCGCGTTGACATCCCGCGGGAGCTAGTTGTGGTCCCAGTCCCTGCGAAGGGTCAGGACACACAACTCGAGCAATTCCGCGAGATGCAGGCCAGGCTCGACGAAGAAGCGGGGCGGCTTGTGCAGCTCCGACAAAACATCGAGCAGGAATGGGCAGGTCGAGCACTCGCCGGAGGAGCGCATCATCGGGCCCGGGACGTCCAGTGCCGTATCATTGACGGTGCCAGGGCAGGGCTGCCCCCGGCATTCAGTGGGGTCGGCCAAAATCTAGCTGCAGCAGCGATGCTGCTTTGAATGATGTCGGAGCCATCCACTACCGAAGGGTGGCGTATCCAGGGCGAGCTCTAGGATCTCCTGGAAGATGCCGCAGTCCGACGAGCTGAGAGCTCTGCCTCCTGAAGGCAAGGATGCCCCTTGGAGCATTGCGCAACGCCCTCCCGACGCGTACGGGAGGCCTCGGTCCGCACCGAGCGCACACGGGACGAGACGCTCGTGGCCCCGGATCACCTCGGCAACGAGCCACACCGCCGCGACCGCCAAGCTCGCCTCGAGGAAAGGGTGCGCCAAGGCTACCACCCCAGGCGTGGAGGACGCTATGACAGTGAGGAGGATCGGAGCCCCTTTCCCGAACCGCCAGGTCCGCGAGTCTTCAGCCGGGCCATACGACGGGCGCCGTTCCCGGCTCGGTTCCGAACCCCGACTACCATCACCGAGTACTCAGGGGAGACAAGGCTGGAGTTGTGGCTTGCGGATTATCGACTGACATGCCAGTTGGGAGGGACGGACGACGACAACCTCATCATCCGCAACCACCCCCTCTTCCTCTCCGACGCTGCCCGGGCATGGCTGGAGCATCTGCCTCCTGCGTAGATCTTCGACTGGGACGACCTGGTCAAGGCCTTCGCGGGAAACTTCCAAGGTACGTACGTGCGCCCTGGGAACTCATGGGATCTCCGAAGCTGTCGCCAGCAGCCAGGGGAATTCCTACGAGAGTACATCCGTCGGTTTTTGAAGCAGCGCACCGAGCTGCCCAACATCACCGACTCAGACGTCGTCGGGGCATTCCTTGCCGGCACCATGTGCCGGGACCTGGTGAGAAAACTGGGGCACAAGACTCCCACCAAGGCGAGCGAATTGATGGACATCACCACCAAGTTCGCCTCTGGTCAGGAGGCGATCGAAGCCATCTTCCGGAAGGACAAGCAGTCTCAGGGAAGACCGAAGGAAGACGCCCCCGAGGCGTTCGCCCAGCGCGGCTCAAAGAAGAAGGCCAAGAAGAAGGCGCAAGCAAAGCGCGACACCGCTGACGCGGATCTTGTCGCTGCCGTCGAGCACGGGAACCCCCGAAAGCCTCCTGGAGGAGTCAACACGTTTGACAAGATGCTCAAGGAGTCGTGCCCCTATCACAGGGGTCCCGTCAAGCACACCCTTGAGGAGTGCGACATGCTCCGGCGCTACTTCATCAAGGCGGGACCCTCGGCAGAAGGTGGCAAGGACCAAGGCAACAACCAGAAGGGGGCGACAAGGAAGAGGAGTTCCTGGAGGTCCACGACTGCTTCATGATCTATGGTGGGCAAGTGGCGAACGCCTCGGCTCGGCACAGCAAGCAGGAGCGCCGGGAGGTCTACTCGGTGAAGGAAGCGGCGTTGGTCTACCTAGACTGGTCTGACAAGCCCATCACCTTTGACCAAGGCGACCACCCCGACTGCGTGTCGAGCCTGGGAAGGTACCCGCTCGTTGTCGACCCTGTCATCGGCAACGCTAGGCTCACCAAGGTCCTCATGGACAGAGGCAGCAGCCTCAACATCATCTACGCCGAGACCCTAGGGCTCTTGGGGATCGATTTGTCCATGATCCGGGCTGGTGCAGCGCCTTTCCATGGGATCATCCCCGGTAAGTGCGTCCTGCCCCTTGGGCAACTTGACTTGCCCGTCTGCTTCGGAACTCCCTCCAACTTCTGAAAGGAAACCCTCACGTTCGAGGTGGTCGGGTTCCGAGGGACCTACCACGCGGTGCTGGGAAGGCCGTGCTACGCCAAGTTCATGGTCGTCCCCAACTACATGTACCTCAAGCTCAAGATGTCGGGCCCCAAGGGAATCATCACCGTCGGATCCACGTACCGCCACGCTTACGAGTGCGACGTGGAATGCGTGGAGTACGCTGAGGCCATCGCCGAGTCTGAGGCCCTCATCGCCGACCTGGATTGCCTCGCTAAGGAGGCGCCTGATGCGAAGCGCCGCGCCGGCAACTTCGAACCAGCCGAGGCGGTTAAGACCGTTGCCCTCGACCCCGGCAACGACGCCTGCAAGCACGTCAGGATCGGCTCCGAGCTCGACTCCAAATAGGAAGCAGTGCTCGTCGACTTCCTCCGTGCAAACGCCGAAATTTTTGCGTGGAGTCCCTCGAACATGCCAGGCATACCGAGGGAGGTCGCCGAGCACTCGCTGGATATCCGAGCCGGTGCCCGACCCGTGAAGCAGAACCTGCGCTGTTTTGATGAAGAGAAGCGCAGGCCATAGGCGAGGAGGTCCACAAGCTGATGGCTGCGGGGTTCATCAAAGAGGTATTCCATCCCGAATGGCTAGCTAACCCTGTGCTTGTAAAGAAAAAAGGTGGGAAATGGAGGATGTGCGTAGACTACACTGGTTTAAACAAAGCATGTCCAAAGGTTCCCTACCCTCTGCCTTGCATCGACCAAATTGTGGACTCCACTGCTGGGTGCGAAACCCTGTCATTCCTCGACGCCTATTGAGGTTATCACCAAATCAAGATGAAAGAGTCCGACCAGCTCGCGACTTCTTTCATCACACCTTTTGGCATGTATTGTTATACTACTATGCCATTTGGCTTGAGGAATGCAGGTGTAACCTACCAAAGGTGCATGAACCATGTGTTCGGAGAACACATCGGCAGAACGGTCGAGGCTTACGTCGATGACATCGTTGTCAAGACAAGAAAAGTCTCCAATCTTCTCTCCGACCTCGAAGTAAATTTCGGGTGCCTGCGTGCAAAAGGCGTGAAGCTCAATCCCGAGAAGTGTGTCTTCGGAGTCCCCCGAGGCATGCTCCTAGGGTTCATCGTCTCCGAAAGAGGCATCGAGGCCAACCCGGAGAAAATCGCAGCCATCACCAACATGGGACCCATCAAGGATTTAAAAGGAGTACAAAGGGTCATGGGATGCCTTGCGGCTCTGAGTCACTTTATCTCGCGCCTTGGCGAGAAAGGATTACCCTTGTACCACCTCTTAAGGAAGGCCGAGCGCTTCACTTGTACCCCCGAGGCTGAGGAAGCCCTCAGAAACTTAAAGGCACTCCTTACTAATGCGCCCATCTTGGTGCCCCCCGCTGCGGGAGAAGCCCTCTTGATCTACGTAGCCGCAACCACTCAGTTGGTCAGCGCCGCGATCGTAGTCGAGAGACGAGAAGAGGGGCATGAACTGCTCGTCCAGAGGCCGGTCTACTTCATCAGTGAGGTACTATCCGAGACCAAGATCCGCTACCCGCAAATCCAGAATCTACTATACGCAGTAATTCTGACACGGCAAAAATTGCGACACTACTTCGAGTCTCATCCGGTGACTGTGGTGTCATCCTTCCCCCTGGGAGAGATCATCCAGTGTCGAGTGGCCTCGGGTAGGATAGCAAAATGGGTGGTGGAACTCATGGGCGAAACAATTTCATTTGCCCCTCGGAAGGCCATAAAATCTCAAGTCTTGTCAGACTTCCTCGCTGAATGGGTTGACACCCAATTGCCGACAGCTCTGATCCAGCCCGAGCTTTGTACCATGTATTTGTTAGAAATATGCCCTAGAGATAATCATAGAGATGAGCATATTTCTTTGTATCCATGATATATATATTGCTTAATTGAATATCCATGGAAGGCACCTTGTATTGATTAGCAATTATGTGAATTGTTTGTGAGATTCTTTACTTATATGGTTATTCTAAATGATGTCCCTAGTCAGAGTCGATGACTAGCACATGTATTAGTTGATGACTACATTTCACAAGTCATGAACATGGAGATGTTAAATTAATAATGTGGGCGCATGTATGACATGAGGCTGGACCGACCCAACGTGAGATATTGTAATATAGTTCTCTTCTTGCAACATGAATACTGTATCCTTAGACCTGAGATTGTCGCATGTTCTCAAGATGTGAATTGACTTACTTAGGGACTATCAAACGCTATCCCGTAACTGGGTAGTTATAAAGGTAGTTTTGGGTTTGTCAGGAAGCATGCTATGAGGCATGGTCAGTCAAGATGGAATTTGTCCCTCTCTTTGTGAGAGAGATATCTCTGGGCCCCTCGAGTGATTGGATCAAGAAATGCATGCCCGTGCTAGGGTTAAGAGTTAACCATTGAAAGGATTCCAATTCACAGTATCGAGAAAGAGAGGTCAGCTTAGAGCCAGACCAAATATCGTGAGACAAAGGGAACAGCATGTACTTAATGTCGCAATGGTTCGTCTGATATGATCTTTACGTACACATAGGAGTTGACATGTCTTGCTAGAGGCCGCTGTCAATTATTGGGCCAAGTAAGAGTACTCGGGCTATGTCTATTTGTACGTGAACCTATAGGGTCACACACTTAAGGGGAAGGAAGCCTAATTCGGATTAGATCCGAAATTAGACTGGGCTTTAGGGTTAATGATGGGCCTCAGTGTCAGAAGCCCACCATAACGCCTATATAATGAGGGGCGGGGGCGCGGTTAAGAGATAACCTAATTCGCCACCTGCAAATCAGCAGCCACCGCTCGCCTCTCGCCCTCGCCAAGCCGCCGTCGCGAACCTAGCAGTTCGGTACGTGGCGCTTCCTCCCTGTACGTGTGGATACCTCGGAGGTGCTGCATCTGGAGCACTTGGACGAACCGTGCGAGGACGTGAAGGACGCCGGCGACTGCACGGCACTGCTCGACGCGTTCGTCTACATCGAGACGTCTTCCGCTGCTCTGCGCGTCTAGTGATAATTCCATGACCTATAACCGCAGTAGTTCTTGGTATTATGGGGATGAAAATTTTGTTTTGCGCTAGCGTAGCCTCCCCGTAATCCTACAGTATTTCGATGGGTCACTGATGAAAACAGGAGCAGGTGCTGGCTTGCTCTTCATCTCACCCCTCAGGAAACATGTGCGCTACGTGCTGCGCCTCCATTTTCCGGCATCAAACAATGTGGCCGAGTACGAGGCTTTGGTTAATGGGTTGCGCATCGCCGTCGAGCTAGGGGTTCGGTGCCTCGACGCTCATGGCGAATCACAGCTTGTCATTGACCAAGTCATGAAAAACTCCCACTGCCGCGATCAAAAAATGGAGGCCTATTGCGACAAAGTTTGGCGCTTGGAAGATAAGTTCCACGGGCTTGAACTCAACCATGTTGCTCGACAGTACAACGAGACCGCGGATGAGCTGGCGAAAATAGCCTCGGGGCAGACGATGGTTCCCACGAACGTCTTCTCCAGGGACATATATCAACCATCCATCAAACTCGACGACGCGCTCGAACCTGACGAGACCTTGGCTCAGCCCGAGGTACCCTCGGCCGCCGAGGGTGAGGCCTTGCGCATCGAGGGAGAGCGGAATGGGGTTACGCCAAACCAAAGTTGGCAGACCCTGTACCTGCAATATCTCCTCCGAGGAGAGCTGCCCCTCGACAAGGCCGAAGCTCGGCGACTGGCTCGGCGTGCCAAGTCGTTCGTTTTGCTGGGTGACGAAAAAGAGTTATACCACCACAGCCCCTCAGGCATTCTCCAATGATGCATATCCGTCGCCCAGGGACAAGAGTTGTTACAAGAAATACACTCGGGGGCTTGCGGTCACCATGCAGCACCTTGGACCCTCGTCGGAAACACTTTCCGATAAGGTTTCTACTGGCCGACCGTGGTGGCCGACGCCACTAGGATTGTACGCTCCTGCCGAGGGTGTCAATTCTACGCGAGACAGACGCACCTGCCCGCTCAGACCCTGCAAACAATACCCATCACTTGGTCATTTGCCGTATGGGGTCTGGACCTTGTTGGTCCCTTGCAGAAGGCACCCGAGGGCTTCAAGCACCTGCTGGTCGCCATCGACAAATTCTCCAAGTGGATCGAGGTCCGACCCCTAACCAGCATCGGGTCCGAGCAGGCGGTGGTGTTCTTCACAAATATCATCCATCGCTTTGGGGTCCCAAACTCCATCATCACCGACAATGGCACGCAGTTCACTGAGAAGAAGTTCCTGGACTTCTGCGAAGGCCACCACATCCGTGTGGACTGGGCCACCGTGGCTCACCCAATGACAAATGGGCAGGTGGAGCGCGCCAACGGTATGATCTTGCAGGGACTAAAGCCGAGGATCTACAATGACCTCAACAAGTTCGGCAAGTGGTGGATAAAAGAACTACCCTCGGTGGTTTGGAGTCTGAGGACGACGCCGAGCCGGGCCACGGGTTTCTCGCCGTTTTTCCTAGTCTATGGGGCCGAGGCCATCATACCCACGGAGTTGGAATACGGTTCCCCGAGGACAAAGGCTTACGACGACCAAAGCAACCAGACCAGCCGAGAAGATTTGTTGGACTAGCTGGAAGAGGCTCGGGACATGGCCTTACTACACTCGGCATGGTATCAGCAGTCTCTGCGACGCTACCACGCCCGAAGGGTTCGGCCCCGAGGCTTCCAAGTGGGAGACTTGGTACTTCGGCTGCGACAAGACGCCCGAGGGCGCCACAAGCTTACTCCTCCCTGGGAAGGGCCTTTCATCATCGCCAAGATTTTGAAGCCCGGGATATACAAGCTGGCCAACGATTAAGGCGAGGTCTATAGCAACGCTTGGAACATCCAACAGGTACGTCGCTTTTACCCTTAAAAATGTTTCAAGTCGTTCATGTATCTCGCTTTTCTTTACATGCATAAATAAAGTCTAACCATCAAGGAAGGATCAGCCTTGCCTCGGCAAAGCCCGACCCTCCCTCGGGGTCTAGAAGGGGGGAACCCCCTCTGCGTCAAAATTTTCCTCGGAAAAGTCTTTTACCAGAACGTCTTTCGTGCTTTTCGACTGCGTCGATAACAGAATCCTAACGACGAGCGAGAGAGACCTTGAACGGCAAGGCCGACCGAGCCGAGGGACTCCTACGCCTCCGGGATATGGATACCTCACTCATCACCTTCCGCGAAAAGTAGCTCACGCTCGGATAAGCGATTCTGCTACCGAACAAGTCCTAACGCTCGGAAACTTTTCTACCAAAACGACTTTCGTGCCTCTTCGACTGCATCGACAACAGAATCCTAAAAACGACAGGAGAACACGTAAGCGGCAAGGCCGACTGAGCCGAGGGACTCCTACGCCTCCGGGATACGGATACCTCACTCATCACCTTCCGCGAAAAGTAACTCACGCTCGGACAAGGGATTCTGCTACCGAACAAGTCCTAATACACGAAACGAGAGGAAAACATAGCTTTATAATCTGACAATTACAATGTTTTGGCCTCAGCGGCCGCAAAAAAACATACGCATACTTCAAGCAAACTGTTCTTGCAGGCTCAGATATCGGCAGGGGGAGGAGCAGCACGCTCAGCGTCATTTCCACCCTCGGCAGAAACTGGCCCGGCCTCGGACGGCGACACGAGCGGAAGGATCTCCACCTCAAAGGAGGAAGCCAGCGCCACACTCGGGCCCTCGATAGCCGCGTCAAGCCTCTGGATCTCGGCTAAGGCAGCCTCCTCTTCGTCGGGTAAGCAGTACCCCTCACTAACCCGCTCTAGATCCACGTCGTAGTGGGAAGCGAGCACGGCGAAGGCCCGCCTAACGCCGTGGTGCAGCGCCCCGCGGAGTCTGTCGCGCACATGGCCGCCCAAGGCCCGTAGATGACTCTGGGGGGAGCTACCCGAGGAGACGCCGTCGAGGCCGAAGGCCTGGCAAAAGTCCGAGATAGCCTCGGACATGGCCACACGGTCGGCCTCCTTCTGCTCAGCCGCCTCGGCAAGCGCCTTGCAGTTCTTGACGGCCTCGTTAAGAGCCGTCTCGAACCCTGCAGCCAGCAGGACAACTTCCTTCAGACGAAAGGAGAAGAATGGAGCCAAAAACAAAGTCGCAAAGCGGGCAAAGCATACCTTTGGCCCGGGCACGCTGCTGCGAGGCCTCGGCTTGGGCGGACTGGGCAGACCCGACGGCATCGGCCAGGCTCTCCGCAAGGGTCCCGGCCCGAGCGGACGCCTCGGCTAACCGCTCCATAGCCTCAGCCAGCTGACTCCTAAGGGCCTTAGCCCAGCTCACGACCTCGGCAGCTTGGCTCCGAGATTGGTCCTCCTCGCCGATAGCCTAGCCAAGCTCCAGCTGCCGCTGCCGCATCTCCTCGGTCTGGGAAGCCACCTGCTCCCGGGCCGACAAAGCCTCCGCTCGTGCCGACGCCACCTCCGACTTCAGCTCATCACAGAGCAGCCGAAGGTCCGCCACCTCGGTGCTCCGTTGGGCGAGGCGCTCATTGGCCTCGGTAAGCACGGCTCACTGGGACCGTAGCGAATCCCAGACGTCGCTCTCATGGCAGATGAACAGCGACTTGGCGGTGCTCACGTCCGCAAGTTCCTAAGGAGGGAAAACAGGATATTACGAAGAATGCCCTGGTCACGAAAGGTGTACATCCAAATCCGTACCTGGAAGACCCTGGGAACGTCTCTGGAAAGGATCTCCATGGTCGACCGAAGCGACCTCATCGCCGCCTCAGTATACTCACGGAAACTATCCCGAGACCTCTCCTCCAGCTCATCGTTGAGGGAGAGGAGGGGTTCCGGGTCCAAGGTAGCGCGGCTCCAGAATAGGAGCGGCTGCCCACCCCACTCATTGGAGTTGAGCTGCATGGGGATAAGGCCGCTGCTCCCCAAGACGGGCCACGGTACGGCACGCCCCTCCACTGAGACGTTAGGTCCCCCTGCAGCCGATGCATCGGGTACCACCGCCATCGACGTGCTGGGCCTCTCCTCGGCTAAGGTGGCGAGCCTCCGATCGCCAAACTCAGCAACGACGGTCGTCCCCTCCTCATGGCCGAGAACGGGGAGGTCGGGGATGACCACGGGCGGCGGTGCCTCAACCATCCCAACGTCGACGGCGACGGGCGGCTCCACGGGCGAATCAGCGACGGCCCTGGCAGGGGTCGATGCTGGTGCCGACAGCAAGTCAGGCGGGCTCGAGGCCGCGGCCGCGTCAGCGACCTCCCCCAGCACGATGGCCGCTCCAACAGGGGGGTCGGCCGGGGAGGCTTGCCCCATGGCAACTCGTGCCGCCTGGGCCCCCCGCTGGAGGGCGCCTTGTGCGGAGGCCAACCAACCGGCATGGCGCGCCGCGGCACTGGCCGCCGAAGCCGGCTTCGTCTTAAGGGCCTTCCTTGGGGCCAAACCAGCTAAGCCCTGCCTTCGCTTGCTGAAAGAGAGAGACGGCAAGTTCAAGACACACAGTGAAAAAACCGAAACAGGGGTATCCTCAGATACTTACCCACTCCGGACCAAGGCCAATCATGCCTGTGGGGAGGCCCCTCGAGCCCCTACCCCCGCAGGCACTGCCGAAGGTTGCCCCGCCGCCGGCTTCGGCACCGTTTCCGCCTCGGATGCCCGAGGCGCCGAGGGAGCGGCCTGCCCAGGCGTCATCACGACGGTCGAGGGACCAGCCTCCTGTGCGGCCGGCGCGGGCACCTGCTCTTGGGGGACGGGCAGATCGGCCTGACCCCCCCCCCCCCCCGGAGTCACAACAATTACCTCGGCCAAGGGGTCAAGTACCCCGTCGGCCTGCCTCCGCTCCTCGGATTGGGACCTTGGTGTCCCGGCCCCAGGCACTGATGGTGCCAGCCCACTTGGAGGCTGGCTCGGCGACCCCTGGCCCAGCCTTGGGTTCGGGCTGAGGCCAAGTTGGGCCACCATGTCGTCATCTTCGTCGTCATCATCGTCATCATCATCTTCGTCGTCAGGCGTCTCTGGCGACGACTCCCTCGGGAGCCCATCCCTTGCCTGCCTCCGACGACGCTTCTCCAAGGCTTCCCGAGCTAGAATCCTCTCGCAAGCTCGGGCCTTCTCCGCGTCCTTCTTCTCCTTATCCTTCTCCGTGGCAAGCCTCCGCGCGGCTCGGTCCACCGCGTCCTCCGGGACCGGTGGCCGGACGGGTTTATAAATCCTCAACCCCTGGGGACGAACAAAAATCCCAACAGTAAGAATCAAGGGCGTAGAAAACTCGGCGCAAAATAGAAGGAGGATCGGACACTTACCAGGGACACATACCCATGGTCGGGATGCATCGCGGGTTGGCTAAGGGCGCCGGCATTCGGCCTCCCTACCGTACTTGTTACCCGCTTGAGGAGGTCGTCGACGGAGAGGGAAGTCGAGGACATCCATGAGTCCTCCGAATCAACCCCCGGCTTCATCTCCGCGAGCCACAACCGCCGCTCAGCCAAAGGGAGCACCCTCCGACGATGGATAGCGGTGATGACCCCCGCAGCGGTAAGGCCCACATCTCGTAACTTCTACAAGGCCTGCAGAATAGGCTGGAGCTTCTCCTGGTTTTCGCGCGTGGCCCCTAGCGCCAGTTAGTGCCAGCGGCGGTCACCACTCGTTGAGAAAACGGCGGAAGCATCCCGCCGTCGTTCCGGAGATAAAACCACCGGTTCTGCCACCAGTTGTTCGAAGATGCAAGGGTGGCAGGGATGTACTGCTGCGCGCGCCCCGGCCTTAGCTGAAGGGTGCAGCCGCTGGCCCGCACCGCCATACGGACCTTCTTCGCCTCCGTCGTCGTGGCAAAGAACTCCGCGGAAAAGAGATGGATCCACAGGTCCCAGTGAGGATCAATCCCCAAAAAACCCTCGCAAACCACCGCGAAGATGGCCGCTTGCGCGATAGAGTTGGGGTTGAAGTTATGCAGCTCCACCCCGTAGTGGTGCAGGAGCGCCCGCATGAAGCGGCTCGCTGGCACTCCAAACCCCCGCTCATGGAAGGGGATGAAACTGACCACATACCCCGGCGGCGGAGTCGGGTCAGCCTCGCTCGCGGGAGCCATCCACTCTGGCTGCGACCCATCGGAGAGGGGACGGAGCAGACCATCGGCAACGAGGGCCTCCAGCTCCTCCACAGCGACGGTGGAGAAAGGCCACGGGTCGCGCGGTGGAATGACGGTCACCTTGTCATCCATCGTCGAATGGAGGTGGTGGAGGCGGAAGGGATGAGGTGCGTGGTTTCCGTTTCTCTGGCTACTCTCTTAGGTTGCGGAAACCAAAGCAGAGGGCAAGCGCAAATGGCAGGGTAAAGAACCACCACTGGTCCCTCTTCTGAGTATATAAAGGCCCGAGCGAGATCCACCCAAAGCTTCGCCCGAACCCATCGCGAAATTCAAACTCGAAGGTGAAACGGTCTTTCTGTTCCTCAAACGGCTTGCGCACGCGCAACAGATGCCCCGCGAATCGCCCGTCCCATCGCATTAACTCCTTGGCAGGGCAAGCGACACCTCCGGCAGGAGAAGCGGACGTCGTTTCACCTTCGTCATGATGGATGTGTCGAAAAAGGTGCGCCGCCTTATTTAAATTCATATCCTTTTTCTTTCCCTCTCTCTCTCTTGCCACAGGGACCGAGAAAGGGGATATTTCGAAAAAGGATCCTTCCCAGCGAAGGAAATGGGCCCCAAGCCCTCCTACCGATCAGGGGTTCGAAGGTTGCGCCCTCCGGGGTTCGGCAACCGCTCCAGAGCACTCGGGCTCCGAGCCCTTTACTGATCAGGGGTTCGAAGGCTGGCCCCTCGGAAGGGTTCGATAGCTGCCCCAGAGCACGCAGAGTCAGGGATGACCCTGGGTACGTCCGTTACATGGGCGAGGCTCGGGCTACGCTCCCAAGGTACCCTAGGACATTTCTGAGACCAGCGGGAACGATTTTGTAACGGAATCCCACCGGAGGGAGGCATCGAGCCCTCGGACCCTATCGAACGGGTCTGGGTCCGGCAAATCACCTGCAGGTACTTTTGGAGCGCGCCTTTGGGCCACTAGCCGACCCTTATCGAATGGGGCTCGGGCGTCCACTCGGATCACCCGCTAGCAACTCACCGGAAACACCATGTTCGGCGCCCTCCGAGGGCAACATGGCGCTTTCCCCCCCTTACTCCTTGCGGAAAGGCGATGAAGGGGCGTACAATAAAAGTCGAGACGGTCCTTGATCGTCCTCTCGCTCCGTGTAGAGGCTCGGGGGCTGCTCTCGCATCAGGAAACGGCCGAACCGTTGACCACGTCAACAAACCTGCATGAAAACTCGGAGCCTGACCGTGCACCCAGGCTACGGCCAGGCCGCATGAGGGAACAACAAGGCCGACCGAGGCATCGCAAAAAGAATTAAGACCTCAGAGGAGTCAAACCACTCCTCCGAGGCCTCGGGGGCTACACCCGGCGGGTGCGCTCGCGCGCAACCACCGGAACAAAATATAACCGAGAAGGGCCGGTCCCCTTGCAAAAATCCGACAGAACCTCCAAGCGAGTGCCCGCACTCCCTTTGAGGCTCGGGGGCTACTGTCGGGTACCATAATTTGGGGTACCCCCAACACTCCTAAACGCGGCTGGAAAACATCTTCAGAACAAACCGTAAACAGCTGATAAAGCAAGGTTCAAGTCAGGGCCTCGTCTACCAAGGGACGCGACCTCATCCGAGCCTAGCCTCGGCCTCGGGCGGGAACAGTAGTCCTGGGCGGATTCATGCCTCGCCTGAGGACCTCCTCAGGTAGTGAGCGCACCCTCGGCTCGCTTGAAGCCCAGCTTGGGAAGACCTTATCGTGCAGCGACCTCGGCCGGATTGCCCTACCAACCGACCGTATCGCATGCGCATTTAATGCGAGGATCGCCTGACACCTTATCCTGACACGCGTGCCTCAGTCGGCAAGGTCGAAGTGACCACAGTCACTTCGCCCCTTTACTGACCGATCTGACGGGAAAACAGCGTTGTACGCCCCGTTCCGACTGCTGTGCCAACCACCAGGATAAAGCTGAGTCACGATCTCCCACGAGTTCGGCCTCGGGCGCAACAGGGAGCTCCGCCTCACCCGACCTTAGGCCTCGGCCTCAGCCTCGGCCTCGGGAGAAGGTCTCTGCCTCGCCCGACCCTTAGGCCTCAGCCTCGGGAGAAGGTCTCCGCCTCGTCCGACCCCAGGCCTCGGCCTTAGCCTCAGCCTCGGGAGGAGTCACATCCTCGCCCGACCTCGGCCTTGGCCTCAGGAGAAGTCTTCGCCTCACCCGACCTCAGCCTCGGACCGACTACGCTACAGGGGATACATCATTACCCTACTCCTAGCTAGCTACCTCAGGCTATGAAGGAACAAGACCGGTGTCCCATCTAAGGTTACTCCGGAAACAGGTAATGATGGTTCCCCGCGTGCGCCCATGACGTCGGTTGCTCTCAAACCCCCCTACGGAAGCAAGCAAACGTCAGCAGGATCCATGCCGCACCGCCATCTATGCTTCTACAGGGCTCAAGGCACTTCTCCGACAGCCACGTTAGCTCATGTACAGGGCTCAAGGCGCTTCTCCGCCAACCACGTTAGCACATAGCTACACCCCCATTGTACAGCTGGGCATCTCCTTGTATCTATAAAAGGGGATGTCCAGGGCCTTCCTAAGGCACTTTCAGGTGGGCGCAGGGGCACGTGGAGACACAGAGAGGTGGAGATTCACGTTGACACACACAGACACGTTGACAACGGGGCCTCTCTCTCGCTCTCGCCCTCGCTCCCTCGCGACGCTTGTAACCCCTACTACGAGCACCCCGGTGCAGGATAACATAAGCCTCATTTCCCTCTTGTGTTCCATCTTGCATCAACCCATCTGGGCAGGGGCACGCAGCAACAAATTTACTGGTTGGCTGACGGACCTCGCGGGTCCGAAACGCCGACAGGAAGAACTTCACTTCAAGAATTTCAACTTCGTTTCAACTTTTTCCACCTAAACAGATCCAGCTCCACGAGCTCTAGCTTTTAAAAAAATCGAAACTAGATGCCAGTTTCATGAAATTAATGAAGCTCCTTAGAGGGTGCTTCAAAAACACTATTTTATATCTCCTCATGAAGCTGTACAAAAATTACCCACCGTGTCACTGGTTACGCAACATACAACTTTCGTTCTCTCTCGCGACAGCCCACTAATCACACAAATCAATTGTACTATAGAAGCTGGAGTCCATATGCAAGCCAAATCAATTGTACTATAGAAACCAGTATCACAAACTTTATTATATAAGTAAAATATCTTTAAAAACAACTAATTCTGAGCAATAAATATAGCAAGGCTGAGATCACTTACAGTGAGGGCTTAGCAAGTGTGTAGAGAAAAGCGTAGTTTAAGGTTTACTGAGAAATATGTCTAAGACTTAACATTAGCTTTAAATTAAATTGGTCAAACTTTTATTAGCAATTACTAGGTATAACTAGATATCATCCCAATTAAATAAATGATCGTAAATGAAATACCCACAATGCAATGCATGTCAAGTTTAATTTAATTTTATAATTTAATTATGTGAGGGTCGAGTCGCTCGTAACCGTGCGCACGACTGATATATCAGTTTTACATTCTTTAGAGGTTGCACATCTTTACCCATAAGTCGCGTAAAAGTTTAAAGAACTCTACACCCAACCACGATGTGCTGATTAGACACAATACCACATTTCCGGTGTGTGATTGTATTTCCGACTGATTACAAAGTTCCACTAGAATGAGAAAATATGCTACAAATTCATGCAGAGGTGGTATAAGAATCCCTAGTCTAAAAGCTATCACAGACCTCCCTATACTTGAGAAACTCCTCTCTGCTTGCCCCTTCAAGGTAAGATTTTTACACACTAGCTTTCCTAATTAATTAGCAAAGACTAGAGCCATAATAGTCCTTATGGTTACACTCTTTTTCTGAGTGGTCGCTCCATGTTCCAATTAAATAAAGTGATCTTATCATACATAATAATAAAGCCAATAATAAATCATAATAAACATGATCATGATTCAAATGTATCATTAACCCAAAAACTAGGTAGAGCGCTAGCAAGTCTACCCAATAATAATTAACCCATGTGCAAATAAGGTATAGGAAAAACAAATCTAGGGTAACCTATAAGGTCCCATCAGGTTAACCTAACTATGCAATGCATAATGAATAGATAACAGTAAATATTATTAGGTTAAAAGAAACATGATCAATGACACACTTGCCTTTTTGTTACAACTCCAACTGCTCATATGCTTTTCAAGGTTGGGCTTCAGGTTCCTCGTAACATATACAAACAATAAATAAAAATAAAATTACACCAAACATAAAAAACATTGCGTAAAATAAATCTACACATCAAAACAAATGTGTAGGTTTGAGAACCACTAAAAGCGAAGTTAAAACATGAAAGTTATGGAATAAATAAAGATTTGGGGCTATTTTTATATTTGAAATATAAATCCAGGGCTATTTTATGAAAATCAGGGACCTCTGCGTGCTTTAGATTATAAACCTAGGGTCCTTGATGTAAATATGCTAAAGTAGGACGGTAGGTACAATTATTTCAACTCAGGGACTATTTTGAAATAAATAGGACCTCTTCATAATGATTTCGCATAGGAGGAGACGACGAGTTGAATCAAGGAAAAGACAGTGGCTCTTAAAGAAAATGTCTGGAGCCATACTATCTGAGATCAAGGGCTCTCGTTTACCATGCAATGATGCAAAGGGGTATATGCCTGTTCTAATCTAGGATGTTCGTCCTAGATCTCCAGCAACGTTCTCTAAATTTCATCCCCTAAAGGTATATTCTCTGTACTTTACAGCACACTCTAAAAGATTCTGTCCTCTATATCATCTTAGTCTCCAGCAATGTCCTCTAAATTTGGTCCTCTATAGCTACAATATTAATAGAATACACAACTACCTTATTTATTAATTGTTTTCATATAATTTTAATTGGATCTAACGTGTCGCATTAAAAATGATGCAACTAATAATTTTCCAAAACCACAAATTAGTGAACGTGTAAATATTATGCAAAAAATAATGTATATAAATTATGTGAATTTTGTTCTCTCTCTTCAGCCTTCGCCATCTACTCGGTGGCCAACTCCAGGTATCCATAGTGGTGGTGTCAGAGACAGATGCCGCGGATAAAATATCCAACCTGACGCGCGAACCAGCAAATCAAGGCGATAGAGAACGAGCCCAGAACCTCTATGTTTGGCGGATACACTTCGTCCTCCAAATTTTACCGGATCCTTTACAGGAGCTTGTTGGACGCATAAAGTAGCTGAAGAACCGCTATATATAACGTACAGAACGTTTTACCGAGCGTTGCTGGAGGCAGCCTAAGGCTGTCTCCAACAACGTCCTCTATATTCATCCTCTATATCTGTCCTTTACAGTCTCCTCTAAAAGATTCCATCCTCTATATCTTATTTCTCTCCAACAACGTCCTCTAAATCACGTCCTCTATACTCAAATACCTATATTAAAGACATTTTTTAATTTTATTTTTTGTACATACGTATTTATCATACTCTCAAATGTATTGTACATATTTTAATTTTGCTAAACCGGTTATTTAAAGTAGTCAAATGGATAGAGGACCGTTTAGAGAAACTCTACATATAGAGGATCCAACAGCGTTCTCTAAATTTAGAGGACCGTTTAGAGGACGTTGCTGGAGGGGGTAGAGGACGTCCTCGTCCTCTATATTTAGGGTACAGGACCCTTTAGGGGGCCTTGTTGAGCCAGCCTAAGGGTCCAGATTCAATACCGAACCGGTATAGTATGTTCTAATCCCAGCCCTTCATTTCAAGATCTACGGTCTACGACGCTTCCTCCTTCTCCCACCTACAGACCGCGACGGTGACTAACTGGCGTAAAGCTTGTCACGGTGACATAGTGATCTACTCTGAATGCGAATGCGTGCAGAACAAAGAGGAGACAGTGGCGAATCGAGTCAAGCATTTTTACCATGGATTAGAGTGTCGTCGCTATCCATGACGAATGGTGGCGGTGGCGCTCATGCTCCGGCGACGGATTCCCTGATCACCGTCCACATATATCGCTCCGTAATGCTGCTACCACGCGCGACGTGCTCTAGAGATCACTCTTGTCCGCTTGCCAAGGGCTGGATGAGAGTATATCTCGACCCCGACTATGTTGGTCGTCTCTCTCTCTCCTCCATGTTGTCTGCTAGCTCTCGACGACGGTGTTCTCGGGCCCTCAACTTGCCACGAGCCCACGACTAAGGGGATTGGTGGACGAGCTAGGGGTGCGATGCCCGACTATATATACTTTGCAGCACAAGAGTTCATGCCGAGAGGGATCGACTGGCCGGTAAGATTTCCTAGTCGAGCACGGGGTGATGGAAGAACAAGCTGGCAAGGTGACCTGAGATGGAAGAACGAGCTGGCAAGGTGACCCCACCGCTCAGCACGTCTATGGAAAGAAATAGTATAGATCCGTTCTGTGGACCCTTCTGCCAGTGACCCCCATTTGGAACATATGCGGACGAGCGTGAGCAAACCGGCTGATATCATGGCCCCACCGGACAGCGGCAGGAGCGCGCACAAAAGGATTCTCTGGGCCGCGCGCAAAAGGTTCCAGTCCGCGAGTCTTCTTTCCATTTTATTTTTATTTTTAAATTTTCTGTTGTTGTTTTCAAATTCCAATTTCAAATCAAATCCAAATTAAATTTTCAACTCAAATTCAAATGCACAATCAAGAATACCATCATGATATGCAAAATACATATTTTTATTTAGTGTTTATTTAAAGGGACATATCTCAAATGCATAATTCACACACAAATAAATTCTTAATTTATACTCTCTTCTCTAATAAATAAGTAAAATAAAAAATACCTAGACTCTAAAACAAACTTTTTGGGGTTTACACTTGAACATTGAGTTTCCTAACACATCGCTACAAGCATCTGTTCTGTAGGATACAAAATTCCTGATAATTACATGTATTCAGAATTGCATGATACAACTTTGTAATCTTCTTTTTTGAATCTAACATAAATGAGACAATCTCGTACTATATATGCTGAAATCGTTAAGGGTGAAAACCCTGTACGCGTTCACTATTAATGTCCCAGTCATGGGAAATTTATTTGTCAATTAGAAACTCTGTTTTTACTTAGAATTGTAGCACAAGTTGTCACTACCCAATTGGCTTGATTCTCTATGGGCATGACTTAATGTTGCCTGGTTCATTATCTTATTGTTGTACGAGAACAGATATGCTAAGAACATAGTACCTGCTGATTTCTTCCTCACTTACTGGGCCATCTTTTTTTGTTTCGCATAAAAATGTTTTATTCCTTCTCATCTTTGTACTTAGCAATCGTCTTACTGCTCTATGATAAGATTTATGATTTTTTCCAAAAAAAAAGGGCTCTACTAGACCAAATCAGATTCTAATTCACGAAAGGGAATGCTTGAAATTACAACTACATTCTCTCTCTCTCTCTCTCTCTCTCTCTCTCTCTCTCTCTCTAATACACACACAGCGTAATAAGTTATTCAAATGCCCAATAAAAATTTCTGTATACATATTCTACTTTTCATTCATAGTTTGTCCATCTTGTGTACGGTACAGAGTTCAGACCATAAGCGAGTTCAGGTTCAGACTATAAGCATGAACCTAAGCTTTCATCTATGGAGAAACCCCAATGGCCCAATCAACTATTGCACTTGTCATTACCGGACCTGACAGAGTAAATTGCTAAAACCAACAGACAAGTTGTTGATGCCTTTTCGGAGCGCCAAACACTCAACAAGAACCGTGGCGGTGCCTTCTGCACAGGGGCGGACGGTCCGCGCGCAGGGGCCGGACGGTCCGCGGCCTGGTGCGAGGCGCGGTGGTACTCTCTGCGCAGGGGCGGACTGTCCGCGGCCTGGGGCCGGACGGTCCGCGACCTGGTGCGCGGCTAGGGCTCCTGCCTGACGACCGGACGGTCCGCGCCCTGGGGCCGGACGGTCCGCGCGTACGCAGGGACGGCGGAAGATCGCCGACGGCGCCTGGATCTCGCTCCCGGGAGGGACCCCGTCGGGGAGTAGAGATCCTAGGTTGTGTCTAGGCTCGGGTAGACCGACCTAGACTCCTCTAATCGACGTAGAGTCGAGGAGAGGCGGAGAATTTGGGGATTGGATATCTAAACCTAAACTAGACTAGAACTACTCCTAGGATAAAATGCGAAATAGAAGTTGTATTGATTCGATTGATGATGATTACAAATCGGCCGTAGACCTCTCTATTTATAGAGGAGGGGGGCTGGACCCTTTACACAACTGATTCCGAGCTAATTCCGCGAATCTAGCTAACAACCGTAGCACAAAACTCGGAACCCTAATCTGTTCTGCGCACGCGCGGACCGTCCGGCCCACAGGCGCGGACTGTCCGGACCGCGGACCGTCCGGCCTCAGGGCCGGACCGTCCGCCCGCTCTTTTTTGGTTCCAACATATGCCCCCCTGCCTTTTGGTGGAGCTGGGCGAACCAAAAGCAACTAACTCGATGTAATCACATCGGTTCTCTTAGGCATCTTGCCACATACTAGGATGGTACTGTTTGAGGAAACGCCCATTCAAAGCCTTTGGTAAATCCTTGCCTTGTAATGTTTGTAGCAAATAGGCGTTACCAGACATTACCTGTTTTACTTTATAAGGACCCTCCCAACTTGGCGACCATTTTCCAAACTTACGGTCTTTATTCCTTAAAGGCAAGATGGTCTTCCACACCAGATCCCCTACTTGAAATGACTTTGCTTTGACCTTCTTGTTGTAGGCCCTGGCCACTTTGATCTTGTCTTTTTCTATTGCTCCCAAAGCTATCACCCTCTTATCGGTCACCTCATCAATATTATCCATCATTGAATTATAATAATCCATGACGGTTAGATCATTTTGTCTGGCGAACCTAACAGCATTCAAACTTATCTCCACAGGCAACACTGCTTCCTGCCCATAGACCAGCTCAAAAGGAGACACTTTAGTAGCACTATGTTTAGATATTCTATGAGCCCATAAAGCTTCAGACAAAATCTTATGCCAATACTTAGGATTATCAGATATCTTCTTTTTTATCAAGTTGATCAATGTCCTATTACTAGACTCGGCCTGCCCATTGGCCTGAGCATAGTATGGAGATGAATTAAGCAACTTAATTCTATATAATTCAGCAAATTCATGTACCTCCTTAGACATAAAAGAAGTCCCTTGATCTGTAGTCAAGGTCTGGGGAATGCCGAATCTATGAATAATATGCTCAGTTATGAACTCAATTACCTCCTTGTGTGTCATGTTCTTCAGAGCAACGGCTTCAGTCCATTTGGTAAAGTAGTCAGTGGCAACTAACACGAACCGATGCCCTTTTGATGATGAAGGATGAATTTCTCCAATAAAGTCTAATCCCCATCCTCTGAAAGGCCAAGGTTTGATGATAGGATGCAATTCGGCTGAAGGGACCAACTGTAGGTCGCCGAATTTTTGACATACCTGGCAACCCTTGTAGTACTTGAAACAATCAGCTACCATGTTAGGCCAATAAAAACCAGACCTTCGCAACAGCCATTTCATCTTTGGAGCCGATTGGTGGGTACCACAAATTCCTTCATGTACTTCGGCCATGGCCAATATAGCATCATCTGGGCCCAAGCACTTAAGCAAGACATCATTGACTGTTCGGCGGTAGAGTTCATCACTCATCAAAACATACTTGAAAGCTGTTCGCCGAATGTTTTTATCTGTCCTGTTATTGGGATTTCGTAAATAATTAAGTATAGGTGTCCTCCAATCACTTGCATCGGCTTCATTGTCAGCCGAATCAATTAAGAGGACGTTTCTGGTAACCCCGGACGGTCCGGCGTCGTCACGCGGACGGTCCGCGACCTGGGAATTTGGCTCTGCACTGGTTATCAGATTTTCAGTTTTGTGAAATTTCCCTCTCTTTATCCGATAACCTGATGCATCTTGTGCCAAATCGTTAGCTCTATGATTCTCAACTCTAGAGACATGCCGAATACTGAATTCGTCAAAAGAATGGATTATGCTCCAACATTTCTCAAGATAACTATTTAGAGTACCATCAAAACATTGATATTCCTCTAACACTTGTTGGACAACCAGCTGAGAATCACCAAATACCTTCACATGTTTTACTCCCATACTATTTAAAAGTTCTAAACCGAATAAGAGGGCCTCATATTCAGCTTGATTATTAGTGCAATAAGTTTTCAATCGGCTAGAGAAGTCAAAGGAGACATTACTTGGTGAAACAAGTACAATGCCAATTCCTTGCCCTTCATTGCAAACCGATCCATCAAAATATAAAGTCCAAGGAGTAATAGTGAGGTATGACATGTCTAGTTCATGAATATCATTAACCCGATGTTCTACAATAAAATCCGCTACGACTTGGCCTTTCATAGATTTCAATGGTTCATAGGCCAAGTCATATTCTATGAGTGCATAAGCCCACTTACCAATTCTACCACTCATAATTGGGTTATGCAACATGTATTTGATTACATCGGCTTGACCAGAAACAGTGCAATGACTAGACAGTAAATAACATCTACATTTGGTGCATGCATAAAACAAGCATAAACATAACTTTTCAATAAAAGTGTACCTTGTTTCAGCATCCACCAACCTTCGGCTTAGATATGTCACCACATGCTCCTTCCCCTCAGTTTCTTGTGTTAGAACAGCCCCAATAACCTTGTCTTCAGCTGCAATGTATAATCTGAATGGTGCTCCTACTTGTGGTGCTTTTAACACGGGAGCCGAAGACAAGTATTTTTTAATGATATCAAATGCTTTCTGCTGCTCTGCCCCCCAAGTGAATTCAGCATCATTCTTAAGCCGAAGGATAGGGGTGAAGGCATCAATCTTCCCGGCTAGGTTAGAAATAAACCTTCGTAAATAATTCACCTTGCCGAGAAACCTCTGCACTTCGACCTTACAAGTCGGAGGCCCCACATTCCGAATAGACTTGATTCGGTCAGGGTCTATTTCTATACCATGTTCATGGATGACAAATCCTAAAAACTTACCAGCCGACACCCCAAAAGCACATTTACGTGGGTTCATTTTTAAACCATACCGACGCATTTTATCAAAGGCTTTGCGCAAATCAGCTATATGAGAACTAAACTTAGCCGATTTGACTACAATATCATCAATGTAGACTTCCACAGTGTTTCCTAACAACTCATGGAAGATCAGATTCATAGCCCTCTGATAAGTAGCACCAGCATTTTTAAGACCGAATGTCATGACAACCCATTCAAATAAACCAATGAAGCCTGGACATATAAAGGCCGTTTTAGACGCATCTTCTTTGGCCATGAAAATCTGATTATATCCGGCATTACCATCAAGAAAGCTAATAATTCTATTCCCTGATGCATTATTGATTAATGTGTCGGCTATGGGCATGGGATATTCGTCTTTAGGAGTTGCTTTATTTAAATTACGAAAATCAATGCATACTCTAAGTTTATCTGACTCCTTCTTCTCCACCGGCACAATATTGGAGACCCACTCTGCGTATCTGCAAGGTCTAATAAAATTAGCTTCTAGCAGCCGGTGGATTTCGTCCTTGATTCGTGGGAGAAGATCTGGACGAAACGTTCTGGCTTTCTGCTTGAAAGGTCTGAAACCAGACTTAATGGGCAGTCGATGTTCGACAATCTCTCGGCTTAGTCCAGGCATCTCAGTGTAATTCCAAGCAAAACAGTCTGAATACTCCTTCAATAGATCGATCATCTCATCTCTAGGATCGGCCTCCAGGGTCTTGTTTACAAAAGTTGGCCTTGGAGTTTTACCATCTCCTATGTCAATCTCCTCCAATGGATTGGCCGATGTAAACCCCTGTCCTAGTTTATCAAGATCTCTGAATTCCTCTATCATGTCCCCCACAGAGGAATTAGATGATCTTTGTGTGATGGCGGGCTTTCCGGTCTCAGGGACCGGATCATCCGTAATACTGTCTTTTCGCTGTGGTAGATGTTCGGTCTTAAAGCCCGAACTGTTTTGTGAAAGACCAGACCATACGGCTTCGAGAGCCGAATTGTCCGTGATCAACGACTCATGAACTTCATGTGTATTCATCATTTAAACTTTATTTAGGATTTAGCCGATTCTCCATCGGCTCTAGCATTACAGGAATGAAACCTTTCTTATCTATACTTATGAACTGATAATCAGAAAAATCTACTCCTGTGAGACATGTAGCAGTCTCATAAGTCCAGAGTACAGGGGCATCGGCCACAGCGATGCAGGCCGATACATCAGCATGTACTTGTTCTACCTCATCGCCTACCCATTGTATTAGCATTTGATGTAATGTAGAAGGTATACATTGATTGGCATGAATCCAATCTCTGCCTAGAATTAAACTGTAATTCCCTTCTACATCAGCGACGAAGAATGCAGCAGCAAGGGTCTTAGTCCCGATGGTTAATTCAACGGACGTGACTCCCCTGGCTTTAATCGAACTATTCCCAACACCACTGAGGGTCATGTTGGTTTTGACAAGTTCGTCATCTTGTTTACCTAATTTTCTGTATAATGAATAAGGCATTAGATTTACAGCCGCCCCTCCATCCACCAACATCTTAGCAATCGGTATTCCATCAATGTGACCGCGCACGAAGAGCGGCTTTAAATGATTTACCGATTCCTTTGGTTTAGAAAAGGCGGCTTCTTTAGGACCAAAATCGAACTGGGCAGCAACAAGTTCATCGTTGCCAATGATAGTGCAATCGGAAGAAAATGTAATAATATTTACATCCATACCTGGGCGTTCTGGAGAAGCCTCGTAGTCGACCAGGTCTTCTCCTAGCAGGTCGTCCTCTTCCATGGATGTTGTCGTGTTGTTGGAGGCTTCCTGGTGAACGGCGGACGGTCCGCATGCGGGGGCCGGACGGTCCGCGCCTGGTGCAGGTTGCCCAGAGCCTTCCTGGCGAACGGCGGACGGTCCGCACGCGGGGGCCGGACGGTCCGCGCCTGGTGCAGGTTGACTTTCTATTTCTATGGCCGTTTGTTTTTCCTCAACGGCCTTCGGTCTCCATTTCTTTTGTGGTAGCGGGTATAGTGGATGTGTGTCATTAAATGTCTTTTCCGCCTCCTTCTCCTGGCTCTCCTTTGCTCTTAGGCGCTGTAATTTTCTTTTTTGTGACCGCGTCAATCCCGCTGGGCACCATCGAGGCATGGAGTATTTTGGATCAGCTGTTTTGATGGTAGTCGTATCCTTTTCGGTCGTGTTGGCCGATTCGCCGAAAATCATCGGCCCTTTATTGTCTCCCTGTATGACAACATCCGCAGTGCCTATTTTGATGATATCCTTTTTTGCTTTTTGAGTTGCTACAGGCATATGCCCCCCTGCCGGATTGGTCGGCCTAGGAGGCCGAGTAGTCCGGCAACCTTGTTGGGCCTGTGCCTGGTGACCGGATTCAGCAGAGCTCAATCGGTCTTGCACTGGCGGTGCCAACCTATCAAAAACGGATGTTTGGGGTGCCCCCCAGGCGGGGTACTGTGGCATCCCAAATGGATATGGTGGCATGCCCCACATTTGATTTGGGACATATGGTGGAGGTAAGTATGTGTATGGATATGGCATAGATGGATAAGGAGGTGGAGGGGTCCATGTCGGCATGTTAGGTCTCAATTGTACAATAGGACCTTTCATTTCTTCCGATTGGTGATGTGGTCCAATCGGCCTGACCTGACGTTGCTCATGAATGGGTGAGCGGGGTCGCTTCGGTGGCCGGTCACTGGGGCCAGCCTTCTTTTTCACATATTTAGACAACAATTGATCGAAAGTCGGGCCAGGCTTGATCAGCCGACCAGCTGCTTTAAATGTATTTGTTTTCCACGTACCTATCTCTGGTCGTCGTGGTTTGAAGGTACGTGGTCGCTGCGAGTCCTGAGCATGGCCGGACCGTCCGCCTGAGCTCTCCGGACTGTCCGGTGGGGTCCCGGACCGTTCGCGCCTACGTGCCGGACCGTCCGGGATACGCAGCACGGGTTCCTGTATCTGTCTCCCTGTCTGCGCTTGCCCCCCAGTACTGGAGGTTGTAATGGTCACCTTTAAGGTCTCCCCTCCATCGGGAATCTTCTCGGCTACCACTTTCCTGCAAGAAACTTTATGATCCTCATCGGCCTTTTTAGAATTGTCGATGATTGCCTCTTTGCCTTTGCCTTTATCGGCCGTGTTTGGCCGAACCAGGACTTTTTTGCCCTCGAAGTCGATCACGTTCATTGGAAATGGCTCAGTATCCACCTGCATTTCCTGAAATTTCAATCGTCCCTCATTAATGGCCGATTGAATCTGTCGTCGGAATACATTACAATCATTAGTGGCATGAGAAAATGAGTTATGCCACTTGCAGTATGCACGACGTTTTAGCTCGTCGGCGGATGGAACAGTGTGATTTATTTTAATATTGCCATTTTTGAGTAATTCGTCAAATATTTTATCACATTTAACAACATTGAATGTAAACTTAACCTCCTCCTGCCGTTTCTTTTGAACCGGCTGTAAGGAGGCACAAGCCGAAGATTTGGCCTGCTTTGGCCAAACCATTTCAGCAGCATACACTTCTGCTGATTCGTCTTCTGAGCTACTTTGGTCGCATTCTACTACACGTATGTTGTGACGAATTGCTTTAGTAGTTTCTTTGCTTCGGCTTTCACAAGCCGAAGCTCTCTGGTGTAATTGTGCTAGTGTAAAGAATTGGATGCCTTCTAATCTCTCTTTTAAATAATATCGTAGACCGTTAAAGGCTAATCCTACTAGCTGTTTCTCTGCCAAATGAATTTGAAAGCATCGGTTTCTTGTATCTCGGAATCTCCGGATGTAATCATTAACCGATTCATCTTTTGTCTGTCGCAACGACGCTAAATCTACCAAATCCAATTCATAGTCACCGGAGAAAAAATGATCATGAAATTTTTGTTCTAAATCCCCCCATGATGAAATGGAATTAGGAGGTAAAGTGGCGTACCATGCAAACGCAGTTCCTGTTAAAGATAATGAAAACAAACGTACACGAAATGCCTCTGTGTCGGCCAACTCTCCTAATTGTGCTAAAAATTAGCCTATGTGTTCACGTGTGTTCTTTCCTTGATCACCCGAAAATTTTGTGAATTCGGGTATCCTGGTTCCCTGTGGGTATGGGTGGTGATCAAATCGGCTGTCATAAGGTTTCCGATATGATTGCCCCCCAGGGACCATGCTTACTCCGAGCTTATCTCGGAACGCCCCGGCTATTTCTTCCCTTACTATATCAATGGCAGCCGGTGCGAGACCACCGGCTCTCTGGTCAAACATAGGTGGGGTTGGCTGGATATTAGCATGTTGTCTTTCCCCCCATTGGTTTGAGTTACGTGGTGCATTTCCATTTGCTCTATATGGCTCATACGTTTGATCGTTTCTTTCCGGCCTTCCAGGTGGAGCCGGAAAGCTTTCCTGGGCTTTGGATCCTGAATTAGTGGGCTGGTGCATTGCATAGTGTGATGGGAAGTGTTGCTGGGACGGGCGAGGATTCATGTAATAATCCTCCTCAAAAGACTTATGCGCGGACTGTCCGGATACGTACCCGGACCGTCCGTGGTCATATGCGGACCGTCCGTCATTGTATGCGGACCGTCCGGCTGGGTAGTTTAGGTTCTGTGTCATATGTGGTGGCTCGGGCGCATATCTAGGTAACTCATTAAAAATAGGCCCGACTGTTGTTGGCCCGGACGGTCCGCGCTCACGTGCAGACGGTCCGGGCATGTGCAGATCGGCTGGTTTGCTGCCGATTTGCGGTTGCTTAGGGTATGTGTCCATCGGCATCCCATAAAGGGGTTGTGACTGGTCGTGACAACCTGTAGCCGATGTGTTATGCGCGTTATCTCCTAACTCAACCTCGTGCGAAGGAAAATTTGCGGTACTAGATTTATCGAATGCACGTACTAGTCTCTTAAGATCGCTTTGCATACCCCCTATGATGTTCTGCATTTGTTCACGCTGATCTTCTACATAATTTCTAAGAGATTGCAGATCGTTGGTATTACTTACATTGGGGATATCTGGCGTGGGTTGGAGCGAAGCCGGATCCGTTGCCCGATGTCGGACGACCTTGTTGTTCCTGTCCACTTTGAAGTTGGCCAAGAACTTTGCTTTCGCCTCCTGGATCATCCGCTCCTTGTGCTCTTCAAACTGGAGCTGCTCGTCAGCCGGCAAGGTTTCCCAAGTCGGCTCTATGATGTTGCTTAGAGAAATATCAGAGCTATCCTTTGAACCGGCCATTGAGGGCCGATCTGATGAGCTTAGATGTGTTGTCCCCAGCGGAGTCGCCAAAAAGTATGTTGACGCCTTTTCGGAGCGCCAAACACTCAACAAGAACCGTGGCGGTGCCTTCTGCACAGGGGCGGACGGTCCGCGCGCAGGGGCCGGACGGTCCGCGGCCTGGTGCGAGGCGCGGTGGTACTCTCTGCGCAGGGGCGGACTGTCCGCGGCCTGGGGCCGGACGGTCCGCGACCTGGTGCCAGGGAAAACATTCTCGGCGAAAAATTTTCGAGAAAACCGAAAATCACGTTTATCGGTGGGATCCGGTTTTTTATTTATCGGCCGAAATTTTCATGATTTTGAATCCAGTTCGTCTAAACCTATAGCTATGTATTTAGGCTACAAAGAAGAGGTCTAAAACGCTACCATCTACTTCTTTTAGCCATTATCTACAAATAATCTATATTTTTATGATTGAATTGAACTTTTTTCTCTGAATTTTGTCCGAAATTTTTTTGAGAAAAACGAAAAAAATCGAGAAATCCGAGAAACACGTTTCTCGGTGAGGTCCGGTTTTTTTTGGTTACCGGTAAGTTAAACCCTGCCTGGTGCGCGGCTAGGGCTCCTGCCTGACGACCGGACGGTCTGCGCCCTGGGGCCGGACGGTCCGCGCGTACGCAGGGACGGCGGAAGATCGCCGACGGCGCCTGGATCTCGCTCCCGGGAGGGACCCCGTCGGGGAGTAGAGATCCTAGGTTGTGTCTAGGCTCGGGTAGACCGACCTAGACTCCTCTAATCGACGTAGAGTCGAGGAGAGGCGGAGAATTTGGGGATTGGATATCTAAACCTAAACTAGACTAGAACTACTCCTAGGATAAAATGCGAAATAGAAGTTGTATTGATTCGATTGATGATGATTACAAATCGGCCGTAGACCTCTCTATTTATAGAGGAGGGGGGCTGGACCCTTTACACAACTGATTCCGAGCTAATTCCGCGAATCTAGCTAACAACCGTAGCACAAAACTCGGAACCCTAATCTGTTCTGCGCACGCGCGGACCGTCCGGCCCACAGGCGCGGACTGTCCGGACCGCGGACCGTCCGGCCTCAGGGCCGGACCGTCCGCCCGCTCTTTTTTGGTTCCAACACAAGTTTTGCGGCAGACAAACTTTTTCAGTCTTAAGCCTTTACAAACTTCACCATCTACCTACAGCTACAAGTTTTTGCTCAGGTTCAAGAAAAGGACTAGTAGATGAAGCAACTGATGTCAAACACAAAAATGCAAGAAATTAGCAAACAATGCTGCGAGCAGATTTTATACTAAAAATCATTCTCACATTGAGTCACAAAGCAATTGAGCAGAGTACGAGATCAACGAACCATGGATCTATTTGCTTCAGTCAGAACATTGTAACTGATCCATGAACTAACAAATCATCGTTGTTGAGATCAAGAAATTCAGATCGTCACAGCTGAACACAAATCTGAACAAAAGAGCAGGAACCCAACTAAGCTCGACCAGTTCCAAGAAAGCAAAGGACAGAAACAACGGAGGAATCTTTCAAGAAGTAATCCATACCATCAGACAACACGCACCACCAGACTACTCTTGATCAGTTCCAAGAATGCACAGACATACCAAACCCACAGCGTTTTGGCTCTCGGGACAGCAGATGAAACAATTGATGTCAAGCACTATGGAAGAAATTAGCAAACCATGCTGCTAACAGTTCATACTGAAATCATTCTCATTTCGAGGTACTAGAGAATTGAACAGAGTATAATAGCAATTAACCAAGGATCTATTAACTTTTGTCGGAGCATTATAGCTGATCCTAGGACTAACAAGTCATCGTTTCTTGGCATTCAGACATTTTGGTTCGTTAAGGTAGTCTGAACAAAACAACAGGAACGCAACTAAGCTCGATGAGTTCGAAGCAAGCAAAAGCTGAACACCGATCATCAGAAAGACGCACTACCCTCGATCAGTTCCAAAGAATGCAGAAAAAGAAATGACGAAAGAATCCTTGAAGAACCTCTGCGAGAACTGATCCAGTTCCAGACCGGCCCACAGGACGTGTCAACAGCGTCCTATCCAAGCTTGATCACGCGCGTGTCGACTGCGATGAAGGCGCCTCCTCTACTATCTCGCTGTCCACCGGAACTGAAGCGGCCTCGGCGTCCGTTTCTCGCCGTGCCTCGGAAGCAGTGGGTCCTCCAAATCCCGCGTCGACGACGACTTCCGCGGCAACTGTTGTTGCGCTGCCGCCGATGCTTTTTGTGGAGGTGGTGGCGACGGTGGCGGTGTCCGTTTCCACGGCAGCACGGGACGGAGAACCTGGTCACAGATCGGGCAGTTCCAGGGCGTCATCGGTGTAGTGCAAAGCCGTTGGTCGACGCCCTCGCACTTGACGCTGCTGCCGCAGTGGAACACGTGGTTGCAGGAGAGCTTGCGGACATTCTCGCCGGCCTCCATGCTGCCTTGGCACAGGGTGCAGTGGTAGTTCAGCTTCTGCCTCAGGGTGGTGACGCCGCCGAGCCTCAAGATGCGGAACCGTGGCGATTCCCACCACTGCAAGACGGAGTTGTACCCGAAATAGAAGACGAGGCACGGGACCGTGGTGACGATGGCAAAGGAGACGATGAGCTCGGCGACGGCGCAGACTTCGATGCCCATCCACTCCCAATAGCTGGTGTCGGCCATCGCTCCTTCGCTCCCCTGACTCTTCCGTATTCTCCTCTCGGTCGCTCGTCTCTTGCTCTTGCTCTCCCTCGTCGTTCTCGTTTGAAAGCGTAAAGGCTTGCCAAATTGGCGAGGCGGCACGGGTATTTGCAGGGACGATGCTGAGCAGTTGCTACGTTTGTTACAAGGTGGGACCCGGGGTTAGATTCCCCAAGCTGGCAGTTCAAACTGGAAGGCTGGAAATGGAAGGGCGGGGACGCTGGCGATGGGATGCTAGCAGTTCAAACTGGAGGGCTGGAAAGTTTGGTTTGTGAAACCTTTGGAAGTTCGATGACATTGGTGAAACCATTAGTATGAATACTTCACATTGGCACTGAATGTAACGCACGAGGCACAAAATAACACTTGCAGAATCCGGTCCATCCACTGGCGAATGTAGTTAACATGATATGAAATTATCAGTGCCGGTCCTAACATTTTAGAGGCCCGGGGCAAGACTTATAACGAAGGCCCTTGATAATATTAATTATTACACATAATTATAGTGCATATATATATTGTTAATAAATATTTATGTATATTTAAAAACGTTGTTCATATTAAATACAAAGTAACTAAAATATAACATAACATCTCGTAGAAAAATAGGGTATATATGTGTCCAAATGACTCAAAAAAGGTTACCTCGAACAATGATCAAATAGATGTAATACGTTGTGAGATCAATCGATTATGTCATGTTAGTTTCGTGTTCGCTATGTAGGGAAAGACAAAAGCGTTGTCGTACCCAATGTCGTGTGTTAGCTACCGAGAGGAGAGGGCACGACCGCATATCTGTTTGCGACTGAGAGCCTAGGCAGATGGGTCTGAGACTAAGAAGTACTACTACTAGAATATAGAAATCAAGGTTATTGGGTTACGTCTAATTCTCCTTCCTTGTTGTTGCCGTGTTGTTGACTTATAATTAGGTCTTTAAAAGTTTTGTAGAGCTAATATATATATATATATATATAAAATATACGATATATGGTTGTATATATATATACTGTTATTTATTAACTAAAGTGAGACTCCATTAATTTGGGGGCCCTGGTCGGGGGCACTGCTCGACCCCCGCCAGGGCCGGCACTGGAAATTATGAATACAGTATGAATAGTAAAAAATAGCGATTGGTTAGCCGAGCACAAATATCCTATGAAATATGAATTGCATTTTCTCCTTTACACTGGAACTAGGACTGATCGAACCTACAAGCCGTCAGGCGTTGAAGGCAACAATAAGCCTTGCCCAGTTCAAGTTCATATTTCGTGTTGATGATTGTGGACAACAACCACAATTTCGTGTTCTTGATGGGCCCAGTTCTTCGAAGAAGCCTAGCCCAGAAGAAAGAATCCTTTTATGGCTGATCGGTCCAAGTTATCGCGTGACAGAACTTGAAAAATTATTTCTCTTAAATTGTGGTTTCAATTTCGTGTTGATAATTGTGGACATCATCTCTAAATACAGGTATACAACCATTTCTCATACTAGACCGTCTTTTTTTTTACTACCGCTATGGGAGACAATATACAATTGTGCCAATGTATTTTGAACATACCTAACGTTTTTTAAGAAAAAAATACTATCTCCATCTTTTTATATTTGACACCAAATAATACAGCAATAAACTACAAAATGTCAAATAAAAATAATGGAGGTAGTAGTTAATAAGAATATACACCTATAATATACTAAAACACGCTCACACGGACAAGTGGCCCCACCAACACCCACTAATTCCCACCTCGGATTGAGATCCTCGACAATCAATGGCTGCGACTGCCACACGGGTCCGATGGCTGGCTAGACCTACACGCAGCGATGATGGACTCGAAGTCGACTGTTGAGGAGTGCTAAATATCGAGCTAGCTCGGTTTAGCTCGGTCGAGTTTGAGCTGACTCGACTCAATTCATTAAGAAACCGAGTCAGAGAACTAACTCTGATCGATTCGTTTGCGAGCTCGAGCTGGCTCGTTTAGCTCACAAGCTACAAAAAAAATGTGTGTATATATATAATATAAGAATATAATCTATTACTAATTAATTTTAGACTAATTTAATACTCGAAAAGAGTAATAGTACTCATGATTCCACATACCACATGAATTCAACATCTAATTAACGCAGTTCATCACTTATTAGACCAATCCAACATAAGTGGAGACTTTGTTTTGCTCACAAATGCTAGCTCATTCGAGCTAACGAGCTGGCTCGTTAACAAACCGAGCTAAGATGCTAACTCAGCTTGTGATAAAACTAAAACGAGTCGAGTCGAGCAGAACTGGCCACAAGTCCACCGAGCTAACGAGCCACAAGTATTTTATCCAGTCCTAGCTAAGGATCCTGATCCTTCCCACCTCCTCTCGATGCAAGGCGGTGTGACTTAGGGTATGTACAATCGTAAGTCTTTGGGAGGGTCTTTTAAATATAGGAAACAGATAAGAGACTTTATGATACAACTTTAAGACTTTAGGTAATAAATACAATCAAAACACAATACGCGTGTGTCGGTGTTTCGGACCCGGGGGACCCTCAACCGGACCGACTAGTGAATTTGTTGCTGCGTGTCCCTGCCCAGATGGGTTGATGCAAGATGGAACACAAAAGGGAAATAAGGCTTATGTTATCTTGCACCGGGGTGCTCGTAGTAGGGGTTACAAGCGTTGCGGGAGAGCGAGAACGAGAGAGAGAGAGAGAAAGAGAGGGTTCGGCCTTGAGGCGAGCTGTCTGAGGCTGCCTCTACCGCGTCTCTCCTACTCTGCCTGCCTCCGCTCGTCTGCGTCGCGCGTCCGTGTGTTCGTACATCGCGCGTTCTTCTCCCCCCTCCCTCTCCCTCTCCCCCCCTCCGCGGGGCCCTGGACATCCCCTTTTATAGATACGAGGAGATGCCCAGCTATACAATGGGGGTGTAGCTATGTGCTAACGTGGCTGGCAGGTAAGTGCCTTGAATCCTGTACAGGTAATAACGTGGCCGTCGAGGAAGTGCCTTGAGCCCTGTAGATGTACCAACGTGGTCGTCGGAGAAGTGCCTTGTGCCCTGTAGAAGCATAGCTGGCGGTACGGCATGGATCTTGCTGACGTTTTCTTGCTTCCGTAGAGGGTTTGAGAGCACCCGACGTCATGGGCGCACGCGGGGAACCATCATTACCTGTTACCAGAGTAACTTAGATGGGACACCGGTCTTGTTCCTTTGTAGCCTGAGGTGGCTAGCTAGGGGTAGGGTAATGATGGGTCCCCAGTAGCGTAGTTGATACAGGGCCGAGGTCGAGCGAGGAGGCGACTCCTCTGAGGCTGAGGCCGAGGCCCAGGGTCGGGCGAGGCGGAGGCCTTCTCTCGAGGCCAAGGTTGAGGCCGAGGCCTAGGGTCGGGCGAGGCGGAGTCCTTCTCCCGAGGCCGAGGTTGAGGCTGAGGCCCAGGGTCGAGCGAGGCGGAGTCCTTCTCCTGAGGCCAAGGCTGAGGCCGAGGCCCAGGGTCGGGCGAGGCGGAGCTCCTTGTTGCGCCCGAGGCTGAACTCGGGGGAGGCCACGACTTAGTGTTGCTAGTCTTGCCCTGGTGGTTGGCACAGTTGCCGGAGCGGGATGAACAGTGTTGTTTTCCTGTCAGAACGGTCAGTAAAGGGGTGAAGTGACTGTGGTCACTTCAACCTTGCCGACTGAGACGCGCGTGTCAGGATAAGGTGTCAGGCGATCCCCGCATTAAATGCGCATGCGATACGGTCGGTTGGTAAGGCGATTCGATCGAGGTCGCTGCGCGACAAAGTTCGCTCGAGCTTAGCCTTGGGTGAGACGGGGGTGCGCCTGTTGACAGAGGGGACCCTCGGGCGAGGCGTGAATCCGTCCAGGACTACCGTCCTTGCCCGAGGCTGGGCTCGGATGAGGTCACGTCCCTTGGTAGACGAGGCCTGCGCTTTATCAGTCGTTTATGGTTTGTTCTGAAGATGTTTTCCAGCCGGATTAAGGAGCATTGGGGGTACCCCTAATTACGGTCCCCGACAGTAGCCCCTGAGCCTCGAAGGGAGTGTAGGTACTCACTTGGAGGTTCTGCTGAATTTTTTGCAAGGGGACCGGCCCTTCTCGGTTATGCTTTGTTCCGGTGGGTGCGCGCGAGCGCACCCGCCGTGTATAGCCTCCAAGGCCTCGGAGGAGTAGTTTGACTCCTCTGAGATCTTAATCCTTTTTGTGATGCCTCGGTCAGCCTTGTTGTTCCCTCATGCGGCCTGGCCGCAGCCCGGGTGCACGGTCAGGCTCCAAGTTTTTGAGCTGGTTTGTTAACGTGGTCAACAGTTTGGCTGTAGCCTGGCACGAGGGCAGCCCTCGAGCCTCTGCACGGAGCGAGAGGACGATCAAGGACCGTCTCGACTTTTATTGTACGCCCCTTCGTCGCCTCTCCGCGAGGAGGAAGGGGGGGGAAAGTGCCATGTTACCCTCGGAGGGCACCGAACATGGTGTTTCCGGTGAGTTGCTAACGAGTGATCCGAGTGGACGCCCGAGCCCCGTTTGATAAGGGTCGGTTAGTGGCCCAAAGGCGCGCTCCAAAAGTACCTGCAGGGGATTTGCCGGACCCAGACCCATTCGATAGGGTCCGAGGGCTCAATGCCTCCCTCCGGCGGGATTCCATTACAAATCGTTCCCGCTGGTCTCAGAAATGTCCTAGGGTACCTCGGGAGTGTAGCCCGAGCCTCGGCCATGTAACGGACGTACCCAGGGTCATCCCTGACTCTGCGTTCTCTAGGGCGGCTGTCGAACCCTTCCGAGGGGCCAGCCTTCGAACCCCTGATCAGTAAAGGGCTCGGAGCCCGAGTGCTCTGGGGCGGTTGCCGAACCCCGGAGGGCGCAACCTTCGAACCCCTGAGCAGTAGGAGGGCTCGGGGCCCATTTCCTTCGCCGAGAAGGATCCTTTTTGCAATATCCCCTTTCTCGGTCCCTGTGGCAAGAGAGAGAGAGAGAGGAAAAAGGAAAAGGATATAAATTTAAATAATGTGACGGTCAACAGTTTGGCCGTAGCCCGGCGCGAGAGCAGCCCCCGAGCCTCTGCACGGAGCAAGAGGACGATCAAGGACCATCTCGACTTTTATCGTACGCTCCTTCGTCGCCTCTCCGCGAGGAGGAAGGGGGGAAGTGCCATGTTACCCTCGGAGGGCGCCGAACATGGTGTTTCTGGTGAGCTGCTAATGGGTGATCCGAGTGGATTCCCGAGCCCCGTTCGATAAGGGTCGGCTAGTGGCCCATAGGCGCGCTCCAAAAGTACATGCAGGTGATTTGCTGGACCCGGACCCATTCGATAGGGTCCGAGGGCTCGGTGCCTCCCTCCGGTGGGATTCCATTACAAATTGTTCCCGTTGGTCTTAGAAATGTCCTAGGGTACCTCGGGAGTGTAGCCCGAGCCTCGGCCATGTAACGGACGTACCCAGGGTCATCCCTGACTCTGCGTGCTCTGGGGCGGCTGTCGAACCCTTCCGAGGGGCCAGCCTTCGAACCCCTGATCAGTAATGGGCTCGGAGCCCGAGTGCTCTGGGGCGGTTACCGAACCCTGGAGGGCGCAACCTTCGAACCCCTGATCAGTAGGAGGGCTCGGGGCCCGTTTCCTTCGCCGAGAAGGATCCTTTTCGCAATATCCCCTTTCCCAGTCCCTGTGGCAAGAGAGAGAGAGTGGAAAAGGAAAAGGATATGAATTTAAATAATGTGGCGCACCTTTTATGACGCGGTCATCATGATGGAGACGAAACGGCGCCCGCTTTGCCTGCCGGAGGTGTCGCTTGTCCTACCAAGGAGTTAATGCGGTGGGACGGGCGATTCGCGGGGCGTCTGTAGGTGATTGGACCGCTGCTTCCGCATGCCTGTTGCTGCAATTACTATCGGCCCGCCTCTGATCATAATGACTGTCATGCCTATCTCCGTGGCTGAGTGACCCGTGATCGCCACACTTAATGGGCACTGTTGGGTCACGCGCAGGGCTGCCTTGAGTCGCTGTGCTGGTTCCGCAGTCGAGAAGACGCAGCATTGGCGCAAGCGGCGGTGCGGTTTCCTTGCACGCAGTGACCGGCGCGCCGGTTACATGACATGTGGGACCGAGCCTCCGTGCTGGACCACCGGATGCGACGAAGCTGAAAGGGTGCACAATTGTGGCACGGTTGCATGCTCCCTGTGTGGCGGTCCGCCCTTTCGACCGCTGGTTTCGGCGGGGACGAAGGAATGCTTATAACCGCGGGGCGCTTATGTGCTTCGCGTGCGGCGGTTTGCCTCCTTCGCGTTTCGGGTCAGCTCGCACGACGTGTGGGACCCACCCCCCGTGTCATAGGGTGGGAACCCTGGAGCATGTCGGTGGAGACTTTGCCCGTGACGCTTGGGGTGCGAGTGAGGAGATCTGCCTTTAAAAAGGGATCGACCCCCTGGGCGGTTGCCGTGCCTTCACACTCCTCACACCCATCGCGCCTTTCCGCCTTCCGAGCCCCCAGATGGGGTGCACCTGTGTTGCCTTCTTTTTGCTGCTGTTTGAGGAGCGCGACCCCGTGGGGTTGGCGCTCTCCGGTCACCGCTCGGCTTCAAGGATTTTCATCATGCAACCCGGCTGCATTCCCCCACCGGCGGTCACCCAGGATGATGACCGCAGGCCTCATGGCGGGGAAGAGTGAGCCGAGCCGTGGCCTCCCCCCTACCCTTAGCTTCAAGGATGTTCATCATCCGTGCTGGGGAGGAGGGTGCACCGAGTCAGGGCCCGCCTCCGCGTGGGTAGCGGCCCGCTCCTTCCCTCAGTGATCGAGGGAGAAGGGCATTCGCCGCCCATGGCGCTGTCAGCTGCCGCGTGTCTGGCTCCCCGGCCTGAGCGGCTTTGGCGCTGCTTCTGGTGCCTCCTCCTACCGCTGGGGCAGAGCGTGGCTGCCCGTCCGCCGCACGGGTGTCGATCGCGCCGTGCGTGGGCTAGCCACGTCCGCGTCCTCCTTGCGCCGTCGGCTGCACCGAGGGGTCGCACGACACGTCGTACGCCGTGAGGGCGGTACTCGTGTTCTGGGACAGCCTTGGCGAGGACAGGAGTGAGGACCTGCCGGTGCGCTTTGGGGCGGCCGCCGTTCGCCGGTGCGGTGTTGGTGGGCAGGTGGTCGCTGTCGTCGGTGCTGAGGTGGTGGTCGCCATAGGTGAGGTTTCCTCTGCCGAAGCGGTTGTCTCTGCCGACGAGACCGTCATGCCACCTATGCCCCGGACCTTCGGCTCTTTGGCTTTAATGGTTGGTT
This sequence comes from Zea luxurians, assembly GCA_029449295.1. Taxonomy (NCBI): domain Eukaryota; kingdom Viridiplantae; phylum Streptophyta; class Magnoliopsida; order Poales; family Poaceae; genus Zea; species Zea luxurians. Next base: position 5,216,866 of record JAOPSE010000052.1, on the reverse strand, counting down.
CTCGTCCCCCGTGAGGGGACGTGAACGAGGGCCTTTCAGCAGTAGCGTTTGCCCTGAGGCCATCGCTGCTGCTGTCTAGCCGCTCGAGGCGGAGGTCGTTGTCACGCTACCAGTGCAGTGGTCGCCAGCGAGCCGCTTGGAGCTTGTTATCCCGCAGGCCTTCTGGTGTGGAGGTTGTTCATTCCTGCGGGAATGGAGCTGTAGTCCCGTTTGTAATGGTACCTTCTTGAGGGCAAGATGTAATAGCTTTAAGTACTAAGACATCTGCCGTAGGTCGAGAAAACCGCCGAGGGCGCTGCCGACGTCTAAGTCTAGGTACCATTGTTACCCCAAGCATGTGTGTTTGTTCTTTGTGGCTGCTGAGGCCTGAACATTTGGGTATAAAGCCGAGTTTCTTTCCTCTTGTATCGAGCATTAGGACTTGTTCGTCGGTAGCAGAATCACTTATCCGAGCGTGAGTTTCCTTTCGCCTTTCGCGGAAGGTGACGAGTGAGGTATCCGTATCCCGGAGGCGTAGGAGTCCCTCGGCTCAGTCGGCCTTGCCGTTCAAGGTCTCAGACGCTCGTTTTTGGGACTCCGCTACTGACATAGTCAAGATGCACGAAAGTCGTTTTGGTGGAAAAACTTTTTCGAGGAAAGTCTTCGGCGCAGTGGGTGCCCCCCCTTTCCGGACCGCAAGGCAACCGCTTGGGCCGGGACCCTTGCAGAGGGTTTGGCCGTGGCCATCGGGTCTGCTTGGTCCGCCCAAGCTAAGGCCTCGCAGCAGCGTGTCCGGGCCGAAGGTATGTTTTGCCCGCTTTGTGACTTTGTTTTTGTCTCTATTCTTCTCCTTGCGTCTGAAGAATGTTGCCCTGCTGCTCGCAGGGTTCGAGACGGCTCTTAACGAGTCCGTCAAGAACTGCAAGGCGCTTGCCGAGGCGGCTGAGCAGAAGGAGGCCGAGCGCGTGGCCATGTCCGAGGATGTCTCGGCTTTCTGCCGGGCCTTTGGTCTCGACGACGTCCCCTCGGGTAGCTCCCCCCAGAGTCATCTGCGGGCCTTAGGCGGCCATGTGCGCAACAGACTCCGCAGGGCGCTGCACCACAGCGTTAGGCGGGCCTTCGTCGTGCTCTCTTCCCACTATGATGTGGATCTAGAGCGGGTCAGCGAGGGGTACTGTTTACACGACGGAGAAGAGGCTGCCTTAGCCGAGGTCCAGAGGCTCGACGCGGCTGTCGAGGGCCCAAGCGCAGTGCTGGCTTCCTCCTTCGAGGTGGAGATCCTTCCGCCCGAGTCGCCGTCTGAGGCCGGGCCAGATTCTGCCGAGGGTGGAAATGACGCCGAGCGTGCTGCTCCTCCCCCTGCCGATGTGTGAGCCTGCAGGAACAGTTTATTCTAAGTATGCGTATGTCTTTTGCGGCCGCCGAGGCCTAAACATTATTTTCGGATTATAAAGCTGCATTTTCTTTCCTCTTGTTTCGTGCGTTAAGACTTGTTCGGTAGCGGAATCGCTTATCCGAGCGTGAGTTACTTTTCGCGGAAGGTGATGAGTGAGGTATCCGTATCCCGGAGGCGTAGGAGTCCCTCGGCTCGGTCGGCCTTGCCGCTTACGTGTTCTCCCGTTGTTTTTTGGATTCCGTTATCGATATAGTCGAAACGCACGAAAAGTCATTTTGGTAGAAAACTTTCCGAGCGTTAGGACTTGTTCGGTAGCAGAATCGCTTATCCGAGCATGAGCTACTTTTCGCGGAAGGTGACGAGTGAGGTATCCGTATCCCAGAGGCGTAGGAGTCCCTCGGCTCGATCGGTCTTGCCGTTCAAGGTCTCTCTCGCTCGTCTTTAGGATTCTGTTATCGACGCAGTCGAAAAGTGCGAAAGAAGTTCTGGCAAAAGACTTTTCCGAGGAAAATTTTGACGTAGAGGGGGCTCCCCTTCTAGCCCCCGAGGGAGGGTCGGGCTTTGCCGAGGCAAGGCTGATCCTTCCTTGATGGTTAGACTTTATTTATGCATGTAAAGAAAGCGAGATACATGAACGACTTGAAACATTTTAAGGGTAAAAGCGACATAGATGTTCGATGTTCCAAGCGTTGTTGTAGACTTCGCCTTGATCGTTGGCCAGCTTGTATGTCCCGGGCTTGAAAATCTTGGCGATGATGAAGGGCCCTTCCCAGGGAGGGGTAAGTTTGTGGCACCCTTGGGCGTCTTGTCGCAGCTGAAGTACCAAGTCTCCCACTTGAAAGTCTCTGGGTCGAACCCTTCGAGCATGGTAGCGTCGCAGAGACTGCTGATACCGCGCCGAGTGTAGTAAGGCCACGTCCCGAGCCTCTTCTAGCTGGTCCAACGAATCCTCTCGGCTGGTCTGGTTACTTTGGTCGTCGTAAGCCTTTGTCCTCGGGGAACCGCATTCCAAGTCCGTGGGTAAGATAGCCTCGGCCCCATAGACTAGGAAAAACAGCGTGAAGCCTGTGGCCCGGCTCGGTGTTGTCCTTAGACTCCAAACCACTGAGGGTAGTTCTTTTATCCATCGCTTGCCAAACTTGTTGAGGTCGTTGTAGATCCTCGGCTTTAGTCCCTGCAAAATCATACCGTTGGCACGTTCTACCTGCCCATTTGTCATTGGGTGCGCTACGGCGGCCCAGTCCACACGGATGTGGTGGTCCTCGCAGAAGTCCAGGAACTTTTTCCTAGTGAACTGCGTGTCATTGTCGGTGATGATGGAATTTGGGACTCCAAAGCGATGGATGATATTTGTGAAGAACGCCACCACCTGCTCGGACCTGATGCTGGTTAAGGGTCGGACCTCGATCCACTTGGAGAATTTGTCGATGGCGACCAGCAGGTGCGAGAAGCCCCCGGGTGCCTTCTGCAAGGGACCGACGAGGTCCAGGCCCCACACGGCAAACGACCAAGTGATGGGTATTGTCTGTAGGGCTTGAGCGGGCAGGTGCGTCTGTCTCGCGTAGAATTGACACCCTCGGCAGGAGCGTACAATCCTAGTAGCGTCGGCCACTGCGGTTGGCCAGTAGAAACCTTGTTAGAAAGCGTTTCCCACGAGGGCTCGAGGTGCTGCATGGTGACCGCAAGCCCCCGAGTGTATTTCTTGTAACAGCTCTTGTCCTTGGGCAATGGATATGCATCGTTGGAGAATGCCTGAGGGGCTGCGGTGGTACAGCTCCTTTTCATCACCTAGTAAAACAAACGACTTGGCGCGCCGAGCCAGTCACCGAACTTCGGCCTTGTCGAGGGGCAGCTCTCCTCAGAGGAGATATTCCAGGTATGGGGTCTACCAGTTTGGAACCGGTGTGACCCCATTCCGCTCCCCCTCAACGTGCAGGGCCTCACCCTCGGTGGCCGAGGGTTCCTCGGGCTGGGCCGAGGGTCCCTCGGGTTCGGGTGCGTCGTCGAGTTTGACGGATGGCTAATATATATCCTTGGAGAAGACGTCCGAGGGAACCGTCGTTCGCCCCGAGGCTATTTTCGCCAGCTCGTCTGCGGTTTCGTTGTACCGTCGAGCAACATGGTTGAGTTCCAGCCCGTAGAACTTATCTTCCAAGCGCCGAACTTCGTCGCAGTAGGCCTCCATTTTTTGGTCGCGACAGTGGGAGTTCTTCATGACCTGGTCAATGATGAGCTGCGAGTCACCACGAGCGTTGAGGCGTCGAACCCTAGCTCGATGGGGATGCGTAGGCCATTGACCAAGGCCTCGTACTCGGCCACGTTGTTTGACGCTGGAAAATAGAGGCGCAATACGTAGCGCACATGTTTCCCAAGGGGTGAAACAAAAAGCAAGCCAACACCTGCTCCTGTTTTCATAAGCGACTCATCGAAGTACATGGTCCAAAGTTCGGGCTGTATTGGGGCCGTCGGCAACTGGGTGTCAGTCCATTCAGCCAAGAAGTCAGCCAAGACTTGGGATTTTATGGCCTTCCGAGTGGCAAATGAAAGTGTTTCGCCCATGAGTTCCACTGCCCATTTCGCTATCCTACCCGAGGCCTCTCGGCTCTGGATGATTTCTCCCAGGGGGAAAGATGACACCACAGTAACCGGATGAGACTCGAAGTAGTGTCGCAACTTCCGCCGTGTCAGAATCACTGCGTAGAGCAGCTTCTGGATTTGCGGGTAGCGGACTTTGGTCTCGGATAGCATTGATGAAGTAGACTGGCCTCTAGACGAGCAGTACGTGCCCTTCTTCTCGTCTCTCGACTACGACCGCAGCGCTGACCACCTGAGTGGTTGCGGCGACGTAAATCAAGAGGGCTTCTTCCGCAGCGGGGGGCACCAAGATGGACACATTTGTAAGGAGCGCCTTTAAGTTTCCGAGGGCTTCCTCGGCCTCGGGGGTTCAAGTGAAGCGCTCGGCCTTCCTTAAGAGGCGGTACAAGGGCAATCCCTTCTCGCTGAGGCGCAAGATGAAGCGGCTCAGAGCCACAAGGCATCCCATGACCCTTTGTACTCCTTTCAAATCTTTGATGGGCCCCATGTTGGTGATGGCCGCAATTTTCTTCGGGTTGGCTTCGATGCCTCGTTCGGAGACGATGAACCCTAAGAGCATGCCTCGGGGGACTCCGAAGACACACTTCTCAGGATTGAGTTTTACGCTCTTCGCTTTCAGGCAACTGAATGTTACCTCAAGGTCAGAGAGGAGGTTAGAGGCTTTCCTTGTTTTGACGACGATGTCATTAACGTAAGCCTCGACCGTCCTGCCGATGTGTTCTCCGAACACATGGTTCATGCACCTCTGGTAGGTTGCACCTGCATTCCTCAAGCTAAATGGCATAGTAGTATAACAATACATGCCAAAAGGTGTGATGAAAGAAGTCGCGAGCTAGTCGGACTCTTTCATCTTGATTTGGTGATAACCTAAATAGGCGTCGAGGAAAGACAGGGTTTCGCACCCAGCAGTGGAGTCCACAATTTGATCGATGCGAGGCAGAGGGTAGGGAACCTTCGGACATGCTTTGTTTAAACCAGTGTAGTCTACGCACATCCTCCACTTCCCACCTTTTTTCTTTACAAGAACAGGGTTAGCTAACCATTCGGGATGGAATACCTCTTTGATGAACCCTGCAGCCATCAGCTTGTGGACCTCCTCGCCTATGGCCCTGTGCTTTTCTTCATCAAAACGGCGCAGGTGCTGCTTCACGGGTCGGGCTCCAGCTCGGATGTCTAGTGAGTGCTCGGCGACATCCCTCGGTATGCCCGGCATGTCCGAGGGACTCCACGCAAAAACTTCGGCGTTTGCGCGGAGAAAGTCGACGAGCACTGCTTCTTATTTGGGGTCGAGTTTGGAGCCGATCCTGATTTTCTTGCTGGTGTCGCAGCTGGGGTCGAGAGAGATAGACTTGACTGCCTCAGCTGGTTCGAAGTTGCCGGCGTGCCGCTTCGCGTCGGGCGCCTCCTTGGAGAGGCAATCCATGTCGGCGATGAGGGCTTCGGACTCGGCGAGGGCCTCGGCGTACTCCACGCATTCCACGTCGCACTCGTAAGCGTGGCGGTACGTGGGCCCTACGGTGATGACTCCCTTGGGGCCAGGCATCTTGAGCTTGAGGTAGGTGTAGTTAGGTATGGCCATGAACTTGGCATAGCATGGTCTTCCCAGCACCGCGTGATAGGTCCCTCGGAACCCAACTACCTCAAAGGTGAGGGTTTCCTTTCGGAAGTTGGAGGGAGTCCCAAAGCAGATGGGCAAGTCAACCTGTCCGAGGGGCAGGATACGCTTTCTGGGTGCAATCCCGTGGAAGGGTGCTGCACCAGCCCGGATCTCAAACCGATCAACCCCCAAGAGGTCCAGGGTCTCGGCGTAGATGATGTTGAGACTGCTGCCTCCATCCATGAGGACCTTGGAGAGCCTAACGTTACCGATGATTAGGTCGACGATGAGCGGGTACCTTCTAGGGCTCGGCACGAAGTCGGGGTGGTTGCCTTGGTCGAAGGTGATAGGCTTATCGGACCAGTCTAGGTAGACCGGCGCTGCTACCTTCACCGAGCAGACCTCCCGGCGCTCCTGCTTGCGGTGTCGAGTCGAGGCGTTCGCCACCTGTCCGTTGTAGATCATGAAGCAGTTGTGGACCTCCGGGAACTCCTCTTCCTTGTCGCCCCCCTGGTTGTTGCCTTGGTCTTTGCCACCTTCTGCCGAGGGTCCAGCCTTGTTGAAGTAGCACCGGAGCATGTCGCACTCTTCAAGGGGGTGCTTGACGGGACCCCGGTGATAGGGGCACGACTCCTTGAGCATCTTGTCGAACGCGTTGGCCCCTCCGGGAGTCTTCCGAGGGTTCCTGCGTTCAACAGCAGCGACGAGATCTGTGTTGACGGCATTGCGCTTCGCTTGCACCTTCTTATTCTTCGTGCCATGCTGGGCGGACGCCTCGGGGGCGTCTTCCTTCTACCCTCCCTGAGGCTGCTTGTCTTTCCAGAAGATGGCTTCGACCGCCTCCTGACCAGAGGCAAACTTGGTGGCGTTGTCCACCAATTCGCTCGCCTTGGTAGGTGACTTGCGTCCTAGTTTGTTCACCAGGTCTCGGCAAGTGGTGCCGGCGAGGAAAGCCCCAATGACATCCGAGTCGGTGATGTTGGGCAGCTCGGTGCACTGCTTTGAAAACCGCCGGATGTACTCTCGCAGGGATTCCCCGGGCTGCTGGTGGCAACTTCGAAGATCCCATGAGTTCCCAGGGCACACGTACGTACCCTGGAAATTTCCAGCGAAAGCCTTGACTAGGTCGTCCCAGTCGGAGATCTGCGTAGGAGGCAGATGCTCCAGCCAAGCCCGGGCAGCGTCGGAGAGGAAAAGGGGAAGGTTGCGGATGATGAGGTTGTCGTCGTCCGCCCCTCCCAACTGGCATGCTAGCCGGTAGTCCGCAAGCCACAACTCCGGCCTTGTCTCTCCTGAGTACTTGGTGATAGTAGTCGGGGTTCGGAACCGGGCCGGGAACAGCGCTCATCGTATGGCCCGGCTGAACACTCGCGGACCTGGTGGCTCGGGCGAGGGACTTCGATCATCCTCACTATCGTAACGTCCCCCGCGCCTAGGGTGGTAGCCTCGGCGCACCTTTTCCTCGAGGTGGGCTCGGCGGTCGCGGTGGCGCTGATTGTCGCCGAGGCGATCCGGGGCCACAGGCGTCCTGTCCAGTGTGCGCTCGGTGTGGACCGAGGCCTCCCGCATGTGTCGGGAGGGCGCTGCGTGATGCTCCGAGGGGTCTCCTCACCTCTGGGAGGCAGAGCTCTCGGCTTGTCGGACAACGGCGTCTTCCAGGAGGCCCTTGAGCTCGCCCTGGATACGTCGCCCTTCGGTGGTGGATGGCTCCGGCATTGTCCGAAGCAACATTGTTGCTGCGGCTAGGCTCTGGCCGGCCCCGTTGAAGGCCGGGGGCGGCATCACCCTGGCATCGTCAACAATGCGGCGCTGGACGTCCCAGGCCCGATGATGCGCTCCTCCGGTGAGTGCCTGGCCTGTCCACTCCTGCTCGATGTTTTGTCGGAGCTGCACAAGTCGCCCCGCTTCTTCGTCGAGCTTGGCCTGCATCTCGCAGAGTTGCTCAAGTTGTGTGTCCTAACCCCCCGCAGGGACTTGGACCACAGCTAGCTCCCGCGGGATCTCAATGCGAGACGTAGGTGCAAGGGCGTCGTCACTTCCTGGCATGCCAAGGTGGTTTTCTTCGTTGTGATCCTCCTGATCGATGTGGTAGCACTCGCAAGTTGGGTCGCAACCCTCATCGTCAAGGCTGTGACCATCATCAGAGCAACCGGAGAGGCAGTGGTCACATGCGGACATGAAGTCGCGCATGGCACTGGGATCACAGAGTCTGGAGAAATACCAACTGACGTCGGGGTCGTCCTCTTCCTCGGAACCCGCGGGTCCGGAGGTTGAGACGGTCATCAGTCGGTCCCAAGTTGACCACATATGGTACCCCAGAAGGTCATGATATGCCCTAGCGAAAGCGCTCACCGAAGCGGGGTCGCTTGGCGGATCGAAACTGAATCTAAAGGGAATAGGGTGAAAAACGGATGATACCTCTTGGTTGATGGATGGTGGCGAAGTCGCATCGGGGACGGACTGCATCGTTATCTCAGGTACGAGGCTAACGCCCAACAAGTCCTTCGTGAGGGTGCTGGCGATATCAGTCCGCTTGGGGTTGGCACGTTGCTGGGAAGTGACGCCCGTCGTTGTCTCAGGTGCGAGGACGACACCTGACATGTCCCCCGCAGGGGTGCCGGCGTCGTCGACTCGCTCTGGCCCGATAGCCGACGAGGTGCCGCCTCCTGCCTGGCCACGGTTGCCCCGTCTCCTCCTCCTCCGGCGTGGAGGGTTGCGGGGCAAACCCGGGTGCTCCTCTTCCACCGAGGGAGGAAGTCGTCGTCGTCAAGTTCGCCTTCGCCGGGCGAGCCGACGATCATCGTTGTTGCCGTGCTGCGAGGGGAGGAATACCATGTCGTAGCTGCCGTCGAGGGACATGAACTCGAGACTCCCAAAGCGGAGCACCGTCCCGGGCTGAAGAGGCTGCTGAAAGCTACCCATCTGGAACTCAACGGGAAAGTATTGTCAACACGCAGCGAGCCCCTACCTGGCGCGCCAACTGTCAGTGTTTCGTACCCGGGGGACCCTCAACCGGACCGACTAGTGAATTTGTTGCTGCGTGTCCCTGCCCAGATGGGTTGATGCAAGATGGAACACAAGAGGGAAATAAGGCTTATGTTATCTTGCACCGAGGTGCTCGTAGTAGGGGTTACAAGCGTTGCGGGAGAGCGAGAACGAGAGAGAGAGAGAGAGAGAAAGAGAAAGAGAGGGTTCGGCCTTGAGGCGAGCTGTCTGAGGCTGCCTCTACCGCGTCTCTCCTACTCTGCCTGCCTCCGCTCGTCTGCGTCGCGCGTCCGTGTGTTCGTAAGTCACGCGTACTTCTCCCCCCTCCCTCTCCCTCTCCCCCCTCCGCGGGGCCCTGGACATCCCCTTTTATAGATATAAGGAGATGCCCAGCTGTACAATGGGGGTGTAGCTATGTGCTAACGTGGCTGGCAGGGAAGTGCCTTGAGCCCTGTACAGGTAATAACGTGGTCGTCGAGGAAGTGCCTTGAGTCCTATAGATGTACCAACGTGGCCGTCGGAGAAGTGCCTTGTGCCCTATAGAAGCATAGCTGGCGGTGCGGCATGGATCTTGTTGATGTTTCCTTGCTTCCGTAGGGGGTTTGAGAGCACCCGACGTCATGGGCGCACGTGGGGAACCATCATTACCTGTTACCGGAGTAACTTAGATGGGACACTGGTCTTGTTCCTTCGTAGCCTGAGGCGGCTAGCTAGGGGTAGGGTAATGATGGGTCCCCAGTAGCGTAGTTGATACGGGGCCGAGGTCGAGCGAGGCGGCGACTCCTCCGAGGCTGAGGCTGAGGCCGAGGCCCAGGGTCAGGCGAGGCGGAGACCTTCTCCCAAGGCCGAGGTTGAGGCCGAGGCCCAGGGTCGGGCGAGGCGGAGTCCTTCTCCTGAGGCCAAGGCTGAGGCCGAGGCCCAGGGTCGGGCGAGGCGGAGCTCCTTGTTGTGCCCGAGGCTGAACTCGGGGGAGGCCACGACTTACTGTTGCTAGTCTTGCCCTGGTGGTTGGCACAGTTGCCGGAGCGGGATGAACAGTGTTGTTTTCCTGTCAGAACGGTCAGTAAAGGGGTGAAGTGACTGCGGTCACTTCGACCTTGCCGACTGAGGCGCGCGTGTCAAGTGATCCCCGCATTAAATGCGCATGCGATACGGTCGAGGTCGCTGCGCGACAAAGTTCGCCCGAGCTTAGCCTTGGGTGAGACAGGGGTGCGCCTGTTGACAGAGGCAACCCTCGGGCGAGGCGTGAATCCGTCCAGGACTACCGTCCTTGCCCGAGGCTGGGCTCGGATGAGGTCGCGTCCCTTGGTAGACGAGGCCTGCGCTTTATCAGTCGTTTATGGTTTGTTCTGAAGATGTTTTCCAGCCGGATTAAAGAGCATTGAGGGTACCCCTAATTACGGTCCCCGACAGCGTGATTGGTTGACGGCCTCCTCTCCGCCTGGCTTGTGCCAGCCCGCGTCTATAAAAACACGTCGGACTCACGTCTCCATCGATGCAGGCATTTGACTGAAAAAACATTTAAATTGTACCCACACGTGTAGGCTGAGCTTATGTCATACAAGTAACCAATCACACACCCAAGTTCAGTCAACGCATGCGCTAAGCTTGGATGTGGCTGACCGGGCAACCAATCACACAAAATATGTATAGAGTCGTGTAGAGATGATCTCTTCACGTGTCTTTTGATTATTTTTTTCATTTAGACTTCTAGAGACCTCTCATTTAATTTGGCTATACATGTACTTTAGAATCTGGTTATACATGCACTTTAGAGTCAAGCGGAATTCATAACCACTTACCGCTTGACTGGTCAGCCCAGCCGGCTATGAGATAAATGTTTTGTCGGTACAATTTAATTGGATCATCAAGGAGTACGTAATAGTATAGATCACCTAAGTATTAAACTGAGACATTATCAGTAATTGTATAGCCGTTACCTACTGACGGTTTGATGACCCAGAGGGCTTGTTTGGCAGAACTCCACTCTATAATTTTCTAGCTTCGAGAGTTGATTCTCCAATATAGTAATTTTAAATAATTCTCTAACAGAAGTGAATTTATCTCATAAAAATTGTTTGGCAAATAGTATGTGAAGTTATTGGTTTGGAGAATGGGGAGCATGTTGGAAGTGGCACGAAGCAGATTTTTTGGTTCCTACTATAAAATGGAGACTAACTCGCTCTGCTCTCACTATAGAGCAGTTCAGTTTTTACCATTTAATTATGTGAAAGTGATTTTCGCTGGGAGCAAAACGCTCTGTCAATAGTCCTTAACAGCGCCGGCCCTGGCGGGGGTCGAGCAGTGCCCCCGACCAGGGCCCCCAAATTAGTGGGGCCTCACACCATATACCAAATAACAATATATATGTTGTATAGGTTTGTCTGCTAGCTCTATAAAAATTTTAAATACCTAATTATAAGTCAACAATACGATGACAACAAGCAAGGATAATTAGGTATAGCTTATCAATCTTGATTTCTATATTTTAGTAGTAGTACTTCATAGTCTCAGGCCCAACCACCTAGGCTCTCAGCGTACAACGAGACAACGACGTTTGACGTTTCATCTCTATTTCTCACACAGTTATAGACAATATATATATACATACTATATTTATGTGTAATAATTATTATTATAAAGGGCCTCCTTTATAAGTCTTGTCCTGGACCTCCAAAATGTCAGGACCGGCACTAGTCCTTAAAAAACCGGCACCTCTTCTGCTCTCTTTGCCGAGTCACAATTCGCATGTATTCCTGCTCAGAAGGCCCCTCTTTGAGGTTTTTAGAGGGGGTCTTTACGTGATTGCTTATTGAACTATTTCCTCGAGGCCTGTGAACGATTACAACATATATTTCTCGAAGGCCGTGAACGACTGCTTTCTACCGTTAGAGGGACTGTATAGTGCCAATTCTTCACTGCAACGACTTGTACGACTATACCAATTGAGACCAACCGACATCACTACTCTTTAATTAATTAGTAACGATGCATCTGGTGGCTACGGCACCGGCCGCACCTCAGGGTATATTCATAATCTACTTTGCTTCTTTTTATTTTGTTTGTTCGTGCTTAAACGAGTGTTGAACATGAACGCATGCACATGCTATTTCACTTAAAAATATGTTAATATTTTACCTAATTAATTTTGGAATTAAAAAGAAGCGTAGAATATCTAGATATCTAAGAAGTGTATACACAAAGATCTTGGAGGTAAGATTTATGAAATTTTCCAAAAAAAAAAGGCTCTACTAGACCAAATTAAATCCTGGTTCACAGAAGGAAATGCTTGAAATTACAACGTAATAATTAAAAAGTGAAAAGAAAGATATATATATATATATATATATATATATATATATATATATATATATGTGCGCGCGCGCGCGCGCGTGTGTTGCAGACTTGCAGTTAGCGTCACAGCGTAATAATTAAGTTTTTCAAATGCACAATCAAAATACAGAGTTCAGACCATAAGCGAGTTCGCAGTTCAGACTATATGCATGAACCAAAACTTTCATCTATGAGAAGCCCAAATCAACTATTGCGCTTGTCATTACCGGACCTGGGTAATCTTGTGTACGGTAGACAAACTTATCCGGTCTTGAGCCTTTACAAAGTTCACCATCTACCTACACAGGTTTTGCGCAGGTTCAAGAAAAGGACTAACAGATGAAGCAACTGATGTCATACACAAAATTCCGAGAAATTAGCAAACAATGCTGCGAACAGATTTTAAACTAAAATAAGCTATTGAGCAATGAACCACGGATGTAATTGCTTCAGTCAGAACATTGAAGAACTAGCTAGCAAATCATCGTTTCTTGACATCAAGAAATTCAGTTCGTCACAGCTGAACCTGAACACAAATCTGAACAAAAGAGCAGGAACGCAGATGAGCTCGATCAGTTCTAAGAAAGTGAATGACAGAAACAACGAAGGAATTTTTCGAGAACTAATCCAGACCATCAGACAACACGCACCACCAGAGACTACTGCTCTCGTCTCTCGATCAGTTCCAAGAATGCACAGACAGAAACGACGAAATAATCCATGAAGAGCCTCTCCAAGAACTGATCCGGAACGCCCCACAGGGCACGTCAACACTGTCTTTAGTTTGGTCATCTGCGTTAGACACAGGGCAAGAGCTTGTACCAAGATTTTGTATCCGCTTAATGTAATGTTCTTGGTATTTTTTTCTAAAAAACTTCCTGCATAAAAAAACGCATGCCTACTGCGATGGCGACGCCTGCCGTTGTCTGCTCCGATCCTCATCGTCATCATCATCCGAAAGGCTACGGTGGCGGCGATGACGGTGGCCGCTTCCCCTTCTGCACGGGATGCGGAATCGGGCGGCAGATCGGGCAGAGCATGAGCCACGCGCGCGCAGTGAGAAGCCATTCGTCGATGTCCCTCTCGCACTTGGCGCTGCCGCCGCAGTGGAACACGTGGTAGCAGGAGAGCGTGCGGACCTTCTCGCCGACCTCCATGCTCTCTCGACACAGGGTGCAGGGGGTAGCTCAGGTTCCGCTCCAGGGTGGTGACGCCGCCGAGCCTGGAGAGGCGCATCTGTGGCGATCGCCACCATGCGAAGATGCACGCGGAAACGAATACGAAGCACCCACGATGAAGACGATCAGGGCGCGGGTGCCGTTGTCCATCTGACTACAATAGCTGGGGTTGGCCATCGATCCATCGCTCGCTCCCCCGACTCTTTCGTCTTCTCCTCTCTCGATCGCTCGCTCCTCTCTTGCTTATTGCTCTGGCTTTCTCGCTCGCTCTCCCACGTCGTTCTTTGGATTGTGTTGTGATCGTTTGAAAGCGAGGAGGCTGGCCAAATTGGCGAGGCGGCACGGGTACTCCGTACTTGTAGTTAGGGCTGGGCATTCGGTCTACTTGGTCTATACGGTTCGGTCTATTCGGGTTCTAAAAATTTCGGGTCCTAAAAAATAAGAACCGAAATTATAGTCAAAAGTATAAGAACCGAACCCTAATAGACCGAAATTTTCGGGTCGGTCTATTCGGTCTCCCAAATAGACCGAAATAACATAGGCTCTTGTAGCCCTTTATACTGTGTGCAAAACTGGAAATCAGTTGTCTCGATTATGGATAAACATGCTTAAGGGAAAACATAAGAATTATATACTACAACATCAGAAAGTATCACACACAGGTTTTCAGACAATCAGACAGGTGACATGGACACATAAGTTCACGCATACAACGACTGATACACATACACTTTTCTGAATTTAAAGTTCACACAGCCACTGCCACACAGTGACACAGGTGACAGGGACGCCGGACACCGGACGCAGCTCTGCTATCTTCTCTCCACACATACCCTTTTCTGAAAATAAAATGCTTGATCAATGAAACAGTGGCAGTGCGAAAGTATGACAAAAAGGAAACTATGTGCAGTTTATGTTCTTAGTTTATCACCTTAGCACTCAATCGCAACTCACAATCTCCTTCCCCTTGTCTGAAGACTGAGAAATAGAGCTAGCAATATTCAGGTCACCCATTTCCGCAAACATTGCTGAAACAATAGTGAATGTGAAAGTAATCAGAACAAAGAAAACTTAATGCACACAGCCACATAGGGAATATTACGGATTGTACCTTCTTCTAGCTTGGCTAGCTCCTCAGTATTCTCTTCATTAGTGATAGGAGACGCACGCCTCAGCCAATCTTGAGTGCAGATAAGGGCTTCCACCATGAATGGAGTAAGAGAGCTTCTAAAATCATCCAAAACACGCCCACCAGTACTAAACGCAGACTCCGATGCAACAGTGGAGATGGGAATGGACAGGACATCACGAGCCAAGCGCGCTATCATTGGAAATCTAGAAGAATTCTTTTTCCACCAGTCCAAGATATCAAACTTGCTGGTTTGTGGCTCAACCTCTTCAGCAAGGTACTTCTCTAACTCTGATTTTGAAACACTAACACCACAATTATTCATCTTCATCCTCTTAGCAATCAAAATCCTCATCAAGCTGCCACCTTCCTCTTCATCCTCCCTCTTTTCTTCATTTGATTTGGTTACCTTCTCACTTGGAGTATATTTTTTCTCATACTCTTCAAATAGCTCGGTAAGTGTTTGAGTCATTTGTTTCCAAACCTCCTCTCCTTTGACCTCACCAAACATCTCTAAGGTAGCAATCTTTGTGTAGTTTGAAAGTTTATACCTTGGATCAAGTGCAACAGCCACAAATATGAGAATATTGAAGCTAGTATGATCGCCCCAATACTTGTTGTACTTTACTAACATTCTTTTAGCCATTTCCTTGCGTAAAGGGTCACTACTTTCACACCAGGACCGCAGCAAGATGATAAGTTCAGCAACCTCATGAAAGAAGATGTGAGCAGTAGGGTGGAGGGTGACAGAAACACGAAGAGTCAGCTTGTGGAAATGCTGCAGGAACTCAGCCATCTTTGTTGCGTTTTCCCAATCATCAGAATCAGGCACTCCAGGTTGTTTGTTAGCATTTAAATCAATTGTGTAGTATGGATCATCTTCTGCATATCTCTCAAAAACCTTCTCATATGCTACTGCTGCATTCAACATGTTATATGTTGAGTTCCAGCGTGTGACAACATCAAGACACAAGAATGCCTTGGTATTGACTTTCTCGAGCTCAGCACATTTCTTAAATTTACCAATCCTAGCAGGGGAGCTCTTGATGTATCTAACAGCTACACGAACACGCTTGACAGATGTATCCAGCTCCTTCAATCCATCTTGAACTATCAGGTTCACGATATGTGCAGCACACCTCATATGAAGCAACCTAGCTTGCAAGATGCTAGTCTTTGATTTATTACTGACCCTTCCTATGTAGGAGACTGCACCATCATTAGCTGAAGCATTGTCAACTGTGATGGTAAACACCTTGTCTAATCCCCAAGCCACCAAGCATCTCTCCAAGTCTTTTCCTATGTCATCTGCCTTATGACCCTTGACCAAGAAAAAACCAATGATCCTCTTATGCAGCTGCCATGACTCATCAATAAAGTGAGCTGTCACACACATGTAGCTTTGTTGTTGACTAGATGTCCATGTGTCTGTTGTCAAGCATAATCTTTCACAAGATTTCTTTAAAAATTTCTTGAGCTTCTCTTTTTCATTGTTGTAAGCAGCAACAACATCTCTTGTTGTTGTTCTTCTAGATGGAACAAAAAATCGTGGACAAGCCTTGGACATGAACTTCCTAAAACCTGGTCTCTCTGAAAATGCAAAAGGAAGCTCATCTGAAATCACCATTTCAGTAAAAGCCTCCCTTATCATTTCTGGATCAAACCTCCAAGCAGTGATACCAGGCTTGCTGCCATCTTCACTAGCTGTTGCTTGCAAAACTGGTTGCTTTGTATCATTTATCTTGTTTGGATTTTTTTTGCAGATTTTCAAGTGCTTGCATAGTGAGGATGTACCATTAACTCTTGATTCACACTTGATAATAGCCTTGCAATAGTTGCACCTTGCTTCCTTCACAACATCAGAATCTTTCTCTATAATTTTTGTGAAGCTTTGCCATGCTTCTGATCTAGGTGCCATTGCTTTCCTTTTCTTGACATCTTTGTCTTTAGCTGCTTCTGCATTCTCTTTATTAGGCTCCTGACTTTGACTTTGGCTCCTTGACCCATTGGCACTGAGTTCCTCAGAATTGTTGGTTAATGCCAGTTGTGACATATTCTCTTCTGTTTGTGACATCTACATATTAGGAAATCAGAATAGCAGTATATTAGTGCTTTATGCATATCCACTAACTCAACAACAGTAACAACTAGATGTAATTAATCAACTAGCCATGGATTGTCTGCCATACAAAAATGTTCAATCAATGAGCCCAGAGGACTTACGTTGCAAGACTCCTCACTGGTTGCCGTCTTGCTTGACCCAGAGAGCTATTGGCTGCGTCTTGCCACTCCTCGACACCGTCACGTGGTCGTCGTTGGTCGCCGTTGCTTGATACGCCGGCACGCCGCAGTCGGTGTCTCGGTGGTGCTACGGCTACCTATTGCAGATTTGCAGTAGAGCAGTAGCAGTATTGCGCGCGGGCGTGACTGCGTGAGGCAGCGCCGCAGCGGCACTGCGGCGGCCGGCGGGTTGCAGGCGTCGATCGAGAGGAGGAGGAGGACCCTGTGCGGCTGTGCAGGCGTCGGGGCGTGCGGCTGTGCTGAGTGCTGACTGCTGAGTTAGTCTAGGGTTTCACCTTACCTGTGTGGCGCATCCGACGGGTTCTAGAAGAAGCGACCCGGAGTTGGGCCGAGCTCTACGTTGTTGGGCCGATGCGCGGATGTGTGGGCAGTGGGCTAGATGGGTGACAGTGAATTAGTTCGGGTTATTAGGTATTTTCGGGTTCCATGGCTTAGGAACCGAAGCCGAACCCGGTACCCGAACTAGCAAAGAATATGGACCGAACCCGAGAACCGACACCCGAATAGACCGCAAATTCGGTCTATTCGGGTTCGGGTCGGTTCGGTCTTCGGTTTGCGGGTTCAAAGTGCCCAGCCCTACTTGTAGTGAGCATGCTGAGCTGCTGATATGTCGGTTGGTTTTATCAGTTCGTACCCCAAGGCGGCAGTTAAAAGTTAAAACTGTTGGGCTGTGTGCATCATGCAGAGCCTGAGCGTTTTAAAACACGTATGGGGGTGTTTGGTTTCTAGGGACTAATTTTTAGTCCCTACATTTTATTCCACTTTAGTTACAAAATTATCAAATATAGAAACTAAAACTCTATTTTAGTTTCTATATTTGTCAATTTATATACTAAAATGGAACAAAATGAAGGGACTAAACATTAGTCCCTAGAAACCAAACACCCCCTATGTAGGGTGTTTTTGCATTAGGTAAGCAAACTAGCAAGGGAAAGACTTGTTTTCAGTCTGTAGTCTGAAGAATCCACAAAAGATTTTCTTTCAAGTTTCTTTCAAGCTTAAGTCGGAAGAATCTGCGTAAAAGTTTAGCAATTCGGATTGTTGCCCATAGATTCTCATTTTTAAGTAACTGTATCATGTCGCTTCACCAGAGTGTCTATGATTGCCTCATGATTCTCTGCACATCACATCGTGTTGTACAGCTTGCGCGTTGTAGATGTTAAAACAGCCACAAAATAGATGATGAAAAGGGAACAAATTGTTCCTTAATGATTTGTTTAGTCTCAAACTACTTTGCCCCTCTTAGTGCTACACAATAATCTATCCTCAGGATGGTATACACCGGAGAGCAAAAGATGCCCAGGGGGGGTGAAAAACTGGGGCCAACTCTAGTACAACACCGAACTGTTTTCATATCGACTCCTCTCAAGTGACAAGCTCGCCAAGCACGTGCGATAAGGAAAGCCATCACATCAGATAATGGGCATTCCTGTAGTATCTGTTGATGTACCTCGCCTGCAGAAAACAGTAGGTACAAAGTTAAATCTATTCAGTTATGCTTTAGCTGAGGAATGCTTAACAACAACACTGCATACCTTTACATTGTTTACATCAGGCGTGTCTGGGGTTTTCACAGGATAAAATTTGTAAAATTTGATGTTCTCGAATGCCTCTTTCACCTTAGGATCCATATCATCAATAGCTTTCCTCCTGGCTTCTTTAGCCTACATAGAGTTTGCAGAAACATTTAATACTAATGCAATAAATACCTTGTAAATAAAATAAATAGTTCCCATGATTGTGAACCTGTTTAAGCTCTCTCTTCCTTTCTCTAACCTTCTCCTTCAGGAACTCCTATTTTCAAATAAATGTGGCAGCAAAACTGTAAGTATAAGACACAGCTGTAACCAATTCCCTAAGATTAGCTTAGCAACAGATTAAGCACACAATAAATGCAGTACCTTGAATTTTTCTTTCTCATCCTCTGGCAGGCCACCTTCTTGAACTTTCTGATCAGAAAAATCCTGCATTGCAAGATAATAATTGAAGCCATTCAACACAGATGCACTTTAATGGGTAGCAACTCTAGCATATTCAGCAGAACAAAGCACATTTCAACACAAACCTCGTAATCGTCCATTTCCCAGTCAAACTCATCTACTATCTGCAACAAGCAGTAGAAAGTAAACACAGTGATGCATGACAACAATCTACACCTATATGAAATCAAAATGCATGCATAAATTAGGAAGCGTCAAATACAATAATATTGGAAGGAGAAACTAATAAAAATTTCGAAGTGAAAACCACAGTGAGGCAGTGAGCAGATTTATTATAATCTCACAAAATAGAGGAAAACTTCAAACAGCCCCAACCTTACATTTCAGTTTGCACTGATTAGGTAATACTCCTCACTGAAATAAATAAGGAATCTTACCGGGGGTTCTAGAGGATATAAGAAACTGATAACAGTGTCATTCTCGTCTTCAAGAGGTTGCAGCGGCATATAGTCTGCAGAGATGATAGACACAGTTTATACACAGATGATGAGATTACTCAGAAAAATATACATAAAATCAGATAATTCCATACATATTATTTAAACTAAATGACTTACTGACTTATAGATAATATAAGTAGAATAGTTCGAGGATGTGTAAACATGCGAGAACACAGGTAGGGCTTATAAGGGTTCAGCGGGTTATTTCAAATGATTGTCCGTGCTGCTTTAGAAGGTGATGACCTCAGCCACCTAGACAGTTCCTAAGCACCACCGTCCCATCTACCTTACGATTTCTGGCTAGGTTTAGGTGGTCATTGCGCGCAATGTGCCATCTCAACACTTTCGTGGCGACTTTTATAACAAAAACATGCTTGGATACTTTACAACATGACTACAAAACGAGGACAAAACACTCATATTACAAAAGAAAATTTCAACCCATAAACAACACAACAATCAGCCAACTAAGTAGCTTCTAAAGACTAAAGAGTTTAGAAGTTTGTTTCTTCATGACCACATTATTCAACTACCGTTCCAATGAATTAGCTGACATATAGTTGCATTGCAACCATTTAACTAAGATGTAGTTGCAGCATCATAGAATATTATGCACAAACTAGATTAAGCTTACAAGGCATGCAGTAGTCAAACTTCTTGACTCTCTCAATTTTGAGATGCTTCAGTGCAGACCTACAAACGGTGTAAACCAGAGATTTTGTAACTTGAACCAGTGGTAACAACAGCAGTGCTTAAAAAAGGAAATATAACACAACAATGGATGAGCACAAATACAAAACTAAAGCATGAATTCATATTACCAACCTCCGCTGCGTGCATCCGAGAGTGAATATTTTTGTTTTCAAACTGTCAATCCTGCTAAGCCTAAAGACAAAGCAAAGCCAAGGTAGAAAATTGAGTTGCAATGACTTAAGAGAAAAATCAATAAGTAGCAAATAATGTTCAACACGATAATACAGAAGTACCGGTCCTCAAGGGGAACATAAGGCACCCATGCCATTTTCATCGCCTTCATTGGCACTATTTCCTCATTTTCCCTTTGGACAGAGTTTATGCCAATTTTGTCTGATGGAGGGAAAGGGCAGTCTACCTGCAAATAAAAGAGTTCAAGTGTCAAATGAGACCCACACCACCCAGAGACTATATTTGACCCATTGAGCCATCATAAATACATATGTAAAAAGCAATACTTGTCACTGCATTTTAGAGTCAAAACACTAATGAGAAGGAAAATATCACCAGCCAAAAACTTTTATGTGGACATCACGAATATTATTAAAGAACAAAAATGATTTATAAGGTATTAAATCTGCTACCAAAATATAGTCCCATTGGTAATATCAGTGAACAAATTAGATTAAGTCCCTAGACTTTTTTACTTTCAAATGTTTGTCACAGTTTTTAATCTTAAAGACTGATATTTTCAATGATGTGTGGTTGACAGTACTAAATAAAAATTGGAAACACACACCCACCAAAGATGGTATGAATTGTTTGCTAATGCAAAAGTACAAACAGGATTGCTAATTTGTTTACCTGGCATAGATATGACCTAGATGAGTAGATTTTCATGTCCAGCAGTTATGTGGTTTGCTTCTATGGCTAGTGGCTAGCTGGTATCCCCAACAAGTACGGCGAACCTTATTTACTTTCAATAAAAACAGAATTATCCCATGATAAAGAGCTAGATGTTCATCATAAGATGGTGTGGAACTACAGGGGCCGTTTTCAATAGGTGTGTTTCTAATAACATGTTTTGGGACTCAAAATCATGGAATAAATATACACACAGGATAGGTGTCCAGCCAAGAGGGTAGACAAGAACTTACAGCAACTACAATTGGAATAAGCACTATCTTTGATTCGCCATTAACATCCAATAGTTGGGCTGCATGACAGCAGGAGCCAATTAGTCTTGTATGGAACAATAGTCAGCAGGCTCATAAAACTAGTAAGCAAATGAAACAGATGACCTATACTAAAATCCACTTTATAAATCCAACACATAAGTAGTGTTGCGCAGATAGAATTGTCGAAATTACTAAACTAATAGCTCTTCAAGTTTAAATTGGGATTAAAATTATCCCAGATAGCACTGGTGTAAAATATTACAAAGACTAACAAACATACATCAAGGACTAATGGCAGCAAATTAACTCCAGAAACTAGCTGAAAACGAAGTGCACTTACGCTCAGTGCTTCCAAACAGATAAACTGTTTTACCATGAAGCTCGCCCTCTTCTTCTAAGGCTTTCTGTTCACCAATAACAACCATATTCATTATGAAGGTGGAACTAAGTACTCAAAAGCAAAATGGTTAACTTCGATCGCCATACCTCTAAATTTTCAAAGCTCCAGTTGAACTCCTTTATCTTATCAATGTTTTCCCACTGCAGATGATATTGCGAGGTATATAAGTTGTTAGGACAAAACTGTGAGCTATGTCCAAATGTGGATCACTAAACATACACACTACTACAAATGAAAGAAAGGAGGGATGGGAACAAACCTCAGTACCAACAGGAAAAGCAGATAACCATAGATCCTCCTGGACATAGCAACAAATCATTAGTCAAAAACTCAAAATGCACGTAAGTAAATAGCAACATCATCATGCAGGGCAGTCAAACACAATCTAAATTGCTATTGTAAATTTCCAAAAAAAAACAAACCTGTTCTGTTCAAGCCAACATGTAAGGAAATGCTTATAGACCATCATGTTACAATTTTTACCTTAAAACCCTTTTGGGGTGGTAATCGAACATGGTTCTCAAACCTCATATATATCAGCCACAACCAACGGACAGAATGTTCGTTTGAAACTGCACACTTGCATCGCAAAGCACACATATTTGAAAATTTTCGTGAATAACTAATTCCTAACAGCACAGTAGTGTGTTCCGGTTTCCTGCTCAGATGAGGAGAATCCAATAGTAAAACCCAAGTACAATAATACATCACCATGGAATGCCACATTTGAGCATTACCAGCTGCAGAATGGAGCCATCATCCCAAGTTTTTTCGACAAATCAAAGCACTGCAAATCTTGACGCTAGAGCTAGAATCGAGAGAGTGAAGCCGTCCGCGAGCTAATCAGATGAGGACCAAACAACTACACGGGGATACCAACAACCTAACCCGAGCCAGGCCATCCTACAAAACCAACTCACCAGATTTCTTTTCTCGGCGAAGTAATCCGTCTCGGGCTTGGGCTTAGGCGGCGCCTTGACGCGCTTCCACCGCCCCCGATTTGCCGGCTCCGCCGCCGCTGTCTCCGTCGCCGCCGCCTCCGGCTGGACCGAATCAGTGGCGGCCGCCCGGGGCGCCGTGCGCTTCTTGCCCCTAGGGCGCGCCATTACTCACCGGTTGCTAGGGTTAGGGTTGCGGCTCGCGTTTGGATTGAGCGTTGTGAGATCCGGGCGTGAAATCAACGCTACGCAAATTTGAAGCGGAGAAGGCAGGAGAGGGAAGGCGGCGCAGGCGCGGACCGGGGGTTCGTGGCTTTACCCTTGTGATGTGCGTTCTGCGGGCTGAAATAGCCGTTGAACGGAACACGCGGCACAGTTTTGGGCCGTCCGATGACAGTTGGTGTGGTTTGTCGAGATGGTGCGGGAATGGGACGAGCCACGAGGGAGTCAGGAGAGAGACAGCAGTGTGGAGAAAATGCTTTTGGGCACTGCTGGAGATCCGCGTCGTTTGGCAGCGAAAAATTCAAATTAAGTGCGGCTGACACGTGGGCTCCACCAGTTATGTCGATTCACTGGTTCAGACATTATTTCAGGTACTGTCAGGCCGGTACAACAAGGCTATCCAAAAGAAAGCTAAAAATGTCGTCCTAAAAATATTTTTATTTATAGTATAAAAGTTTTTAGGGGTAAATTATAGTGTATCCTCCAACAGTTTCTTTAAATAAATGCTGAAAAATTGAAAACTGCGCCAAATTGAAAAGAAATCGCCGCCATCCAATCCTCTTTGCGTCGGCCTATAGGTTTATGGTAAATGGGCCTTCCTCCTACGGTTTATTCTACATGGCGCATACCATCGGCGCCAAATCCACAAGAAGGTGCCACACGTGAGAAGCTCCAGGAAGCTTGCTTCTCCCTGCACGATGTGGAGCACCAAAATGAGCCGTCGGACGGTCCGCGCGCGCAGAATCAGTTAGGATTTCGAATTTCTTGCTACAGTTATTGGCTAGATTCGTGGAATTAACTCGAAAAATCTGTTTGTAACGGGTCTGGCCTTCCTCCTCTATAAATACAGAGGATTACGGCCGATTAAGCACCAAAACAATCGAATCAATAATCAATTTATCTCACATTTATTTCTTGTACATTTAGGAGTGGTTATAGTCTAATTCTAGTTTAGTCTTCCAATCCTCAAATTCTCCACTTCTCTTCGACTCTACGTCGATTAGATGAGTCTAGGTCGGCCTGCCAAGCCTAGACAACACCTAAGATCTCCTCCCCGACGGAGTCCCTCCCAGGAGCGAGATCCAGGCACCGCCGGCGACCTTCGCCGCCCCTGCGTACGCGCGGATCGTTCGGCCCGTCAGGCAGGAAATTCTAGCCCTACCCCAAATCGCAGACCATCTGGCCCCTGGCCGCGGACCGTCCGCGCCTGTGCAGAGAGCACCGCCGCCGATTCTCACACAGTGATTGGCACCCAAAAAGGCACCAACACACTTTTGGCGACTCCGCTGGGGACAACACATATAGAATCATCAGATCGACCCTCAATGGCCGGTTCAAGGGATAACTCTGAAGTCTCCCCGGCAATATCATAGAGCCGACTTAGGAAACCTTGCCAACTGATGAACAGCTCTAGTTCGAGGAGCACAAGGAACAGCTGATCCAAGAAGCAAAGGCGAAGTTCCTGGCCAACTCCAAGGTGGACAGGAGCAACAAAATTATTCGGCAACGGGCAACGGATCTGGCTTCGCTTCGACCTACCACGACTACCCCCGAGGTAAGCTACACAAACGAACTCCAATCTCTTAAAAATTATATAGATGAGCAGCGAGACCAAATGCAAAATATCATAGGGGGTATGCAAAAAGATTATAGGAGGCTAGTACGTGCGTTTGATAAATCCACTGTTGCAAATTTTCCTTTGCACAAAGTTGGATTGGGGAAAAGCACACGTAATTCATCGGCTACATGTTGTCACGACCAATCACAACCCCTTTATGGGATGCCGATGGACACATACCCTAAGCAATCACAACCTCCTATGCACATCGGCAATAAATTAGTCGATCTACACATGTCCGGACCGTCCGCACGTGAGCGCGGACCGTTCGGGCCAGCAACGGTCAGTCCTATTTTTAATGAATTACCGAGATATGCATCCGAGCCGCCACATGTTACACAAGCCCTAAACCACCTAGACATACCGTCCGCATATGATCACGGACGGTCTGCGTATCCGACCGAACGGTCCGGCACAGGATTGATTGAGGAGGATTGTAACATAAATCCTCGCCCGTCCCAGCAACACTTCCCACCACACTGTTGGGAGCCTTCGTCCTCCGAAGGTCCTCAAAAACATAATTTGACAATATTTTCCAAGTGAATTATATGAACAGGTATCTTCGGACTCAGATCATGAACATGGAGTACGGTCAGAACGAAGCCCAAGCCAGACGAAGGGGGATTGAGATAAAGGACGGGCTGATTACCAAGCTGTACGAAGGATGGTGCACAGCCGAAGCTATGCGCAGAAAGCTTCGTCGCAATAGCAGAAAGGGGAACCGACTTAAAGATGAAAAGACTACTTAGGCCTTGATAGATTCCCATAAGTCATTAGCAAATGTAATGGACATGAATGTAATTTTGCATGGGCTACGTCCCACGCCTATAAATAGATGAACAGTACTCCCGTACTATGGACGCTGACTTGGCATTTGCTTTCCGTCATCCTTGTACTTTTGCCTTCCTGCAATCCGAAGGTACACTTGTAATCTGAAATCATTTCTATTTTTATATGATAATAAAATAGAAATGACGTTGTGATAATATTTAAATGTTTATATTACTTTTTATGTTGCATGTAAGTTC
This sequence comes from Zea luxurians, assembly GCA_029449295.1. Taxonomy (NCBI): domain Eukaryota; kingdom Viridiplantae; phylum Streptophyta; class Magnoliopsida; order Poales; family Poaceae; genus Zea; species Zea luxurians. The sequence goes on along the minus strand of JAOPSE010000052.1, from coordinate 5,191,856 downwards.
TTCGTCATAATTTATTGTGCTTACATAGATATGTTGTTTGTGACCTTCGTCCGGAACACATTATATCCCGAAGGGAAATAATGTTTTAAGGGACGAAGGACTTTATCATTTAACACTTTTTATGTTGCCTTGTTCTTAATCCGAAGCATTTGAGAACAAGTCCCCAACATTGGCGCCCACCTCCGGTGAACTCACTTCCACTTTGAGTTTTTGAACACCTTCGGAAGCCATAAACCTTCGCTATGGCGCCGAAGAAAGCTTCAGCGACTAGGGCTACAGCCCTGCAACCGCTGGACCCCAATCAGGAGACTCTCTCTCTTCGGGAGGCCCGAAACTAGAAGAGGAAGGCTGTCAGCCCAACGCCTCAAGAGGATGAGCTAGATCAAGAGATCAGAGATATGGAGATGCTTCATCAACAGGTGCAGAGGAAGAAGGAAAAGATGGCCAGGCTAGCTGAACTGCAAAGGCAGATAGACGAAGCTTCTGAAGAAGTTCGCCATCTTACTCACGATGAGCAGAACCGAAGGCCTCAACAAAAAGACCTTCATCAGGAGGGTTTCTTCAACGAAGATGACTGGTATGACAATTTCCATCATGGAAATTTTGTTTTCGATGATGCTTCTCCCCTGTCCGCTGAGCTGCAGGCTACACCTTGGTCTCCGTCCTACAAGCCGCCCCAGCTTCCCATATTCGATGGCCATTCAGACCCGAAGCAGTTTTTGATGAGCTACGAAGCAACAGTATCTTCGTATGGTGGCAATGCTGCAGTCATGGCAAAGTCTTTTGTTATGGCTGTCAGGAGTGTTGCTCAAACCTGGTATTCCTCCCTTCGACCAGGAACGATCACTTCATGGCAAAAACTGAAGGACATGTTGTTAACCAGCTTTCAAGGGTTTCAGACAAAGCCGGTCACTGCTCAAGCCTTGTTCCAGTGCACTCAGGATCATGAAGAATACCTTCAGGCGTATGTCAGAAGGTTCTTGCGTTTGAGGGTGCAGGCACCAACGGTGCCCAACGAAATTGTCATTGAGGCCATGATCAAGGGACTTCGGCCTGGACCTTCAGCTCAATACTTTGCTAGGAAGCCTCCTCAAACTTTGGAGAAGCTGCTCCAGAAGATGGACGAGTATATTCGTGCCGACAACGATTTTCGCCAAAGAAGGGAGGAGGCTTTTAGGTTTTCTGAAATGACCAGGGGCTTCGGAGGAAGATTCTATCCGAGGCATGTCAGGTCCATCCACAATACTCAAAATGATGATAAGGGAAGTCAGCAGCACAGGCCGCAGTGCTCCTCACAGGCTTCGGGGCAACAGCAAAGTTTCTTCCGACCACCAGCTCCAAGAGGCAGAGGCGCCAGGGGCTTCGACGGAAGATTTGGAGATCAACCAAGGAGAATGTTTTGCTTGTTCTGTGGTGAAAACAAGGGCCATACCACCAGGATGTGCCATGTTACCATCCAGAAGCAAAAGGAGATAGCCGAAGCACAACAAGTTCAGCCGAAGCAGGTCATGCATACTGCTTCGTACCATCCGCCTTACATCGCAGAATACGTAGGCAACCACCCTGCAGTTTCTGTTGCTTCGGCGAGTCAACCTCAAGCTTCCTGGCAACAGCCTCCACCTCCACCACCGCTGCAACAGGGCCAACAGCCGGAAGGGAGCCAATATGCTCCACACCAATGGGATCTCAGAGAACAATCCGAAGCTCGCACAGTCAATAGCACTGTGCCAGAGTCGAAGCACATCTATTGACAAATATCCTACCTTGATAGCAGTCTTTTCCATTTAGTTCTATTTTCTGTGTAATAAAGAACATTTTTCAGTTTTCATGTAATAGTTTCGTTGTTTGCCACAAGGAAAATTTGTTTTCTCAGGCTTAAGTTGCTGAAGCTTTAAGATTTGCGATAACAAGGAGGACCTTTCGAATTATCAAAAATCCTTCGAAGCAACAAAAATTCGTTCTAAGGAGCGCAGAGTAAGTTTGCTGAAGTCACAAAAAGCCGTTCCAAAGGGAACGCAGTGTAAGTTTTCTGCTCCAAAGTCGTTCCTAAGGGAATGCAGAGCATACAGCGAAAAGTCAACGCTGATACCGCCTAAGTAAAAGGCGAAGAAGCTCCAAAGTCGTTCCTAAGGGAATGCAGAGCTTACAGCGAAAAGTCAACGCTGATACCGCCTAAGTAAAAGGCGAAGAAGCTCCAAAGTCGTTCCTAAGGGAATGCAGAGCTTACAGCGAAAAGTCAGCGCTGATACAAAAATATTGTGTGTTTTACGGGGATATGTGTGTATCTTTGAACAAATGTCATCTACATAACATAACACCATCACATCATTTTGCGTAGCATAAGCATCATACATCATGTTGCATATGGCAAAAGAAGGGGACACAGTATCAACCTTCGAAAGGATGCTTTGAGAAAGTGAAAATCGTGCTAAGTCACAAGGGGATACAATATTGATCTTCGGAATATAGCTTCGGAGAATATTTTCACGAAGCTTGGATATCTTTCATCAGAGCACTATGAACATTATCGTGATGCATAAGTTTTTCTATCTTCACGAAGCATGAAAAGAAGGGAAGGTGTTTTTTCGCCGAAGGCTCAAAAACGGTACGTATGTAAAGTTTCATGCATCGTAAAGAATCGAATCATTAAAAGCAAATATATCACAGGGTTACAAAATGTCACACATATTTCATTTCAGAAGTCTTTACAATAGTGCTTAATCTTCTCTTAAAACAACTTCGGCAGCTTCGTTCAGGAGTCGGTTAACAACTTCATCCATGATAGCTTCAGCCATCTTTTTAATTTCTTCGTCTCCTTTCGGGTGAGGGCCCGGAGACGCTTTAGTAGGATCTGAAGGAGGACATGATACGGCCACATTGCTATTACAAATTGCGAACGAAAGTTTAAAATCAAAAATTACAACACAATAAAAACCATTAGCTAATACCTATTTGCCCTTCGGGCTCTGAGCTTTTGTCAGCGGCCTTAGCTACTTCTCTAGCGTCGTGAATGCCCTTCTCACTCTTCTGAATAATTTCTCGGGGCATTTCTCGGCCACCATTGTCCCAGACGTCGGTGAAAAATTTTCCACCGGCCTGGCTAGCTTCGGCCGAGGGATCTTTAATATCTTCAGGAGATAAGCTGGCTTCGGATTGTGCAAGAGCCTTAACATGATCACAGCCTTTTTTCTCCAGCATAGTAGCAATCCCCCTGGCACCCGAGAAGGCACAAATGTCTCCGCGACTGTTTAGAATTTCTTCGAAGGCTTCAGCCTCATGGCTGATCCATTCGATCGGTCCTTCTGGGTTACCTCTCACAAAATCTTCCTCACTCGAAAATGCGCCAACGCTGGCGAAGCTGGTTTTTATTTTCTTTACACATTCCATGGATTTTTCGTAGCACCTTTTCTTAGAAGACCGAAGATCTTCAACGGTTCCTTCCAAATGATTAGCCCATTGGTCGCTACATTCCCGCCTCGTTTCTTCAAGTATGTGTTCTTCTTTCGCCCGGGCCAATTGCTTCCGAAGATCGTCAATCTCGTGCTTTTGAGCTGCAACTTGTGCTTTAAATGCAGCTTCGTTCTCCTTTATTTTATCCACCAATGTAACTAGAATTTTGTCCTTTTCCAGGGCTTCGTTCCTTAGTTTGATAACCTCTGTCCGAAGGTTGTTGAAAGCAATTTCATAGCTTTCGTCTTCGGCATTCTTTTGCGCTCTCAGCGCGTTGCTTAGTATTAAGCCCTATATGTAAAAAGTTAGTATAAGAATAAAACAATAGATTTCGAATCATAAATTTTCAAAAATGCGCAATTCTCGCACCTTCAGACTATTATATGCAAGGCTATCCGCAAGATCCTCCTTCGTCATAGCGCATAGTCCAGCTTCAAGCTTCGGAAACCCCATACTCCTAGCCATCTCCCGGCAGACAGATAATTCTTTGTTGTCAGGGAGGCAGTATAGGAAGTCATCTTCGTTTGTCCCATTGAACACTAGTGCCCCCTTCGGATATTTTAATTCTCTGGCATAGTGATTGGCTTCATAAATCTCTTCTTCAGATAATTTCTTCCCCGAAGCATGTCGCACAATGTAATCGCATATGTTGGAAGGTGCTTCGGGGGCAGCAGTGTCAATTTCTTCAACCAAAATTGGCTCTGACATTTTTATTTTTTCTTCGGTTTCCAAAGGTTGTTCCTTGGTGGGCTCTGAAGGCCCAGCTTCAGCTTCAAGTTGTTGCTTCGAAGCTTCAGCAACTAAAGCTTCAGTAGACACTTCAGAAAGTTCAACAGTCTTCTTTGGAGTTATGCTTGAAGACTTAATTGTCTCCAAAACATCTAGCACGTTCACCATTCTTTTTCTTTTCGGGGTCACCGATGGACCCTTTTGATTTTTTATTGTCTCAACACTTGCTGAAGGACTTAAGATCTCCAATATTTTTGGTCCTTCAATTCTCGGTTTTTCTGCCTTCTCTGCTGAAGGTGCTTCAGTTTTTTCTTCGATCTTCGGCACTGGAGCTGGCTCTGTAGTTTCAGTGGCCAAAGAGACTTCACCGATAAATTCAGGCACTGTGGCCGGCTCAATAAAACGTGCCCGGTGGGTGAGCACCTTCATCTTTTTTCTTTGCGGCGCTGGCTCACTAGAAGCACCTGTGGCAACTTCTGTTGCAGGAGACGTATTTCTTCTTTTGCGGCCTGGCACCGGATAATGATAGTCAGGGTAGACAAACCCGATTGCATCAAATACCCGGTTGAGCCTCTTCTTCTTTCGGCCTCCGAAGGCTGCCGATAATGCAGTATTCTCGGCCTTCGAATATACCCCAAGCAGTTCGTCACTTAAGGTTTCAATGCTTTTTAACCAGTCGTCATCAGGTTCAACAAACTTATCCCCGTATTTGAATGTGTATTTTAGTCTGACCAGTCCACCTTCGTCAGACTCTTTGATGGTCTCATTCGGCATTTCCCACTTTCCTGCAAGTGGCCACACCCTGAAGGCAATATGCTCTTGGACCAAATCCCTTGTCCCAATAAAAGAGCAGATTACGCCGAAGGCTCTTTGGCATTCTTCGGCCGCTTCATCCATTTCAACCTTCGGCTTTCGGAGTCCAAAGCGTTGCCAGATAGGGCACATAATGATACTTTTAACATCTTCCTGCGCTGTCAAGTCATTCTTTACATAGAACCATTCTGTCATCCAGGCACCGGGCCACCTCTTCCGAAAGGTTGGCACAGGGCAGCTTGATCCGGAGCGGGCACCGAAGCTGTAACAACCAAAGTTGTTGTGATATTGTTCTTTCCCCCAGGGCTTCGTCTCATATACCAACTCATGAATTTTGCAAAAGCTTTTAACATTTGGTTCTAAACCTTGGCTTCTCACAGCCCAGACAAAGATTCCCATTCTTATGATAGCTTCGGGAGTAATTTGATGAAGGTAGATTTGAAATGTCTTCAGGACTTCGACAACAAAGCTGCTTAGGGGGAACCGAAGCCCAGCCTTGAGAAAGCTTCGGAAGATCACGACCTCATCTTCTTCGGGGGTAGGAGAAGTTTTTTCTCCAGCATCAGCCCTCACAATAGATATATCTCGAAAATATCTCCCCCTCATATTGTCAATATGACTCTGCTTAATAGTGGTTTTCCCGAAAACCGAGTGACTTGGCCGCCATGGTCGATCTTCGGACTCTCCCCCGCCGCTTTCTACATCATAACTGTCGCTGTCACCAGTATCTTCAGATAAACCTTCTAAAATCTCTTTGGTGATCTTTTCCGTATTGGTCTTCGACATTGCCTCAAGAAAGCCCAGGTTCTTCTCTTCAGAGAGACTTAGCTTCATCTCGACACCAGCCTTCTTCTCCTCAGACATCCCTTCGGAAATCTTACTTCTCGCTTCCGAAGCTTAAAACTAGGAAAGAAAACAAATATTTTTGGGCAGAAAGCTTTATAAGCAGGAAAAACAGATGGCAAAGAGAGCGTGCCAAATCAAATGTGGCGGGCTCCTATTTATACACTCGATATGATGGAAACTGTGTGGTCCCAGGTGTCAGTGACTTTTGCTATTCTAGCAAAGGGAAGGTGTTTTTTCGGACCTTCGGCTTAAGGCCTTCGTCCATATCGCAATCTGAATTTATCACTAACAAATTAATATTGCGAGGGGCTACTGTTGGGAGCCTTCGTCCTCCGAAGGTCCTCAAAAACATAATTTGACAATATTTTCCAAGTGAATTATATGAACAGGTATCTTCGGACTCAGATCATGAACATGGAGTACGGTCAGAACGAAGCCCAAGCCAGACGAAGGGGGATTGAGATAAAGGACGGGCTGATTACCAAGCTGTACGAAGGATGGTGCACAGCCGAAGCTATGCGCAGAAAGCTTCGTCGCAATAGCAGAAAGGGGAACCGACTTAAAGATGAAAAGACTACTTAGGCCTTGATAGATTCCCATAAGTCATTAGCAAATGTAATGGACATGAATGTAATTTTGCATGGGCTACGTCCCACGCCTATAAATAGATGAACAGTACTCCCGTACTATGGACGCTGACTTGGCATTTGCTTTCCGTCATCCTTGTACTTTTGCCTTCCTGCAATCCGAAGGTACACTTGTAATCTGAAATCATTTCTATTTTTATATGATAATAAAATAGAAATGACGTTGTGATAATATTTAAATGTTTATATTACTTTTTATGTTGCATGTAAGTTCTTCGTCATAATTTATTGTGCTTACATAGATATGTTGTTTGTGACCTTCGTCCGGAACACATTATATCCCGAAGGGAAATAATGTTTTAAGGGACGAAGGACTTTATCATTTAACACTTTTTATGTTGCCTTGTTCTTAATCCGAAGCATTTGAGAACAAGTCCCCAACACACACTATACAATGCATCAGCCCGTTAATACAGAATCTCAAGCCCATGGGGTGAATACTTTCCGGCCACACTTAGAAGGCCGGAAAGGAATGTCAATCCTATGAACCATATAGGGCAAATAGTAATGCACCATAGAACTCAAACCAACGGGGGGAAGATAGCAAACTAATGTTCAAACAACCTCACCTATGATGGGACAAAGAGTCAGTGGTCTCCTGTCAGCTGCTATTGACATAGTAAGGGAAGAAATAGCTGGGGCATTCCAAGACAAGCTCGGAGTAAGCATGGTCCCTAGGGGCAGTCATATCGAAGGCCTTATGACAGCCGATTTGACCACCACACATACCCATAGGGAACCAGGATACCCGAATTCGCAAAATTTTCGGGTGACCAAGGAAAAAGCACACGTGAACACATTGGCCAGTTTCTAGCACAATTAGGAGAATTGGCCGACACAGAGGCATTCCACGTGCGTTTATTTTCGTTATCTTTAACAGGAACTCCATTCGCATGGTACACCACATTACCCCCTAATTCTATTTTGTCATGGGGGTTTAAAACAAAAATTTCATGATCACTTTTTTCGGGTGATTATGAATTAGATTTGGTAGAACTAGTGGCCCTGCGGCAAGGGAAAGATAAATCGGTTAATGAATACATCCGGAGGTTCTGGGATACAAGAAACCGATGCTTTCAAATTCATTTAGCAGAAAACAGCTACCAGGATTAGCCTTTAATGGACTACGATATTATTTAAAGGAAAGATTAGAAGGTATCCTAATTTTTACGCTAGCACAATTACATCAAAGAGCTTTGGCTTGTGAAAGCTAAAGCAAATGAACTGCTAAAACAATTCGTCACAACGTGCATATAGTTGTGTTCGACCAAAGCAGCTCGGATGACGAGTCAACACAAGTATACACAGCTGAAATGGTTTGGCCAAAGCAGGCCAAATCCTCGGCTTGTTCCTCCTTACAGTCGGTTCAAAAAAAGCGGCAAGAGGAGGTTAAGTTTATATTTAATGTTGGTAAATGTGACAAAATATTTGATGAATTATTCAAAAATGGCAACATTAAAATAAATCATAATGCTCCATCCACCGACGAGCTAAAACGTCGTGCATACTGCAAGTGGTATAACTCATTTTCTCATGCCACTAATGATTGTAATGTATTTTGATGACAAATTCAATTGGCCATTAACGAGGGATGATTGAATTTTCAGGAAATGCAGGTGGATACAGAGCCCTTCCCAGTTAATGTGATCGACTTCGAGGGCAAGAGGTCCTAATTCAGCAAAGCACAGCCGATAAGGGCAAAGGCAAAGAGATAATCACAGACGACGCGCGAGAGGCTGATGGGAATAATAAAATTTCTTGCAGGAAAGTGGTGGCCGAGAAGAATCCTGGTGGAGGAGAGACCCTTAAAGTGACCATCACAACCTCCTGCACTGGAGGGCAAGCTGCCAAGAGACGAGTGTTGGGGCGAAGGCGAAGACGCTACCCTTCGCTCCAGTGACGAGAATGTTGGGGTGAAGACAAAGATGCTACCCTTCGCTCCAAGTCTTCGTCACCTCGCCACCCTTCGCTCCAGGTCTTCGTCACCTCGCTTCACCAATGGAGGCAAGATGACCGGCGCGGCCCTCCCTTCGACCTCCTCACTGCAAGACGAAGGACCAACGACGAAGTCTCTCCATCCCACATCCTCACCCGACCTAGAGGCCCACTTGGGATTCGGCCCACTGTAACAGGCCCCGCACGAAGAAGCGTGTTACGGGCCCGATTTGTAATAGTTTTTCTGTAATGACGGTCTGTAACCCTCCCTTATGGGAATATTCTAGGGATAGTCCAGGTGCCCAAGGGCATAAACGTCCTTACATCGAGACGTTGGACACTCGGGCACCTATAAATACCCCCGTACAGTGCCCTTGAGAGGCCGGATTAACAGAGCAATCGCCATCTCGAGTTAAACCTTGCTTGCGTTCTTTCCACTCCCCCGTTGGATCAACTCACCCAGGAAAGCGAGTACCAACATTTGGGGCCCACCGTTCGTGCTACGAACAAACCACCCACGATGGCACCCAAGAGAGCTAGTTCGAAGGCAGCCCCATTCGTCGACGAAGCAGCGAAGGTAGCACTGTTAGTTGAGAAAAAGGGCAAGGCCCCCACAGACAACACCCACCAAGAAGCTGGCGAAGACGAAGCACTCAGTAAGAGACAGCGCAACGATCAACACACTCCCGAAGGCACCCTCCGCACCTGCAGCTCCAGAGGGCAACCACAAGCACCACCCCCAAGCTTCGCTCCACTAGAGGGCGAGGACGCAACAGAGGACGGCGAAGTCATCGACGTCTCAGCAGAAGAACAGCTACAGCTACGGGCCCTGCGCCTCAACAACCGCAACCTCCAAAAGCAGAAAGAAATCCTCGAAGCCAAGCGCCAACGTGTCTCCGCGCAAGCCAAGGTGCGTCAGATGATACGAGATGAGGAGCAGAGGGCCCAGGAACTGGAGCAAGAGATTGCGCTCATGCAGAGCAAAGGCCAGCACGATCTGCAGCATGGCCCACCCCTCCAACAGTGCGCGCTAGCCGGAGACTTATTCATTCCCAGCGCGGGCCCTTCATCCCACACGCCATAGCTTTGCAAGGCATCTAGGGATGGCATTTGGACCCGTGGGTATGGATACCCATGGGTTTCGTACCCGGTGGATATGGATACGGGTAGAAAAGCTCACCCGCGGGTCCTATCGGGTCGGATACCCGAAATACATCGGGTCGGGTATGGATAAAATACTCTACCCGTGGGTATCCAGTGGATACCTGAGATATCAATATATCTCTTTAAATGTACTACATCCACTCGAAATTAAGACCTATAAAAGAATGGAGCAAAAAAACATAGTAATCCTGGCTTGCTGCATGCTGCTACTTCACCATGGACACAGGCACGACCATGGGCTGCTGGTGCTAGCGGCAGGCTGCTGTAGTGTTGCTACTGTACACCATGTCACGGGCTGCTGGAGTTGGTTGCTGCATGTTGTTTTTATTTATCAATTTATCAATGGTGCATGTGTTGTTGATTAATGAATACTAATTTATGTTTTGTTAACAGTCAACTTTAATGTACTAGAGACCAATGAGACATTGACAATGTTATGACTGTCAACTGTTATGGACTCATTAAGCTTTTATTCTCTGTACTCGAATTTAAATCTATTGGATGTGATAATTATGAGTTGAGATACTGTATGGACGTGTAGCCAAATATAGTCATTCTCGTGTTGCACTGGTGCTTAGATGGAAACTAAAATATTTTATACATATATTATACCACTAACTGAATGTTATTTAGTCTACAATAACATATCCACTGGATACCCGATACCCGGTGGATACCCGATGGGCATGGATACAGGTATAGTTTCTCGCCCGATTGGCTTGGTGGGTATGGATATTTGTAAAAGTCTCGGGTACTATTTCTGGTCGGGTATTATTATACCCGAACAAAATCCGACCCGCTGTCATCCCTAAAGGCATCAACTACCTTGATGAGCGAAGCCCCCTAGCGCCGCAACACCAAGTGTCACCATGGCCCACCAACTTCAGGGCAGGGACCTACACCTACCCCAAGTACAACGGCAGCACCGACCCAGCACAATACATCATGAGCTATCAAGTCGTCGTCGCATCATCCGGAGGGGACGACGCCACAATGGCCAAGTCCTTCATCATCGCCCTCGAGGGTCCGGCCTTGACCTGGTACACTAGGTTGCCCCCATTGTCCATTGACTCCTGGAGAAGTCTCCGAGACAAGTTTCTGCTCAATTTCCAATGGTACCGCCCAGACACCGACGCCTTGGCCGAATTGTCGCTCTGCAAACAGCAAGAGAAGGAAACCCTGCAGGAATACTACCGCAAGTTCCTGACTCTCAAGTCACAACTGCCTTCGGTCGATGACCAAATTGCCATACACTACTCCATCAGTGGCCTTCGGGCTGGCGTCCTATACAGTCACTGCCTCAGGGACCCACCCAAAAATCTCCAAGAGCTCTATCAGTTGTTCGAGAAGTACGCCAGATTCGAAGAGCTCCATGTTGGTGACTTGTTCTCAAATGCTTCGGCTTAAGAACAAGGCAACACAGAAAATGTTAAACGGTAAAGTCCTTCGTCCTTCGAAGCATTATTTCCCTTAGGATATAATGCCTCTCGGACAAAGGTTATGAAGGGTGTACCTTCATGAACACAACATACGAAGATAAAGGATGAACCATATGAAATATAAAGAATAACATAGACAATTATATGTTATTATTAACTCATTTTGCATTATTATTATGAAGAAATAGAAATGACATCCAATTACAAAGGTACCTTCGGCTTGGAAGGAGATGAAAATACAAATGTGACGCAAAAGCAAATGCCAAGTCAGCGTGCCCAGTACGGTGGTACTGTTCACCTATTTATAGGCACGGGACACAGCCCATATAAAATTACATTCATGCCCTTTACACTTGATAGTAATTCTATAGTAATCCACCGAGGTCCGAATAGCCTTTTCACCTTTAAGTCGGTTTCTTTTTCCGCTACCACGCCGAAGCTTCCCCGCTCACATCTTCGGCGTTGAATCAACCTTCGTATTACTTTGGGCTTCTCCTACTGTGATATCGACTCGAGTCCGAAGATACCTGTTCACAGATTATACTCCAGAAACACTGTTAAATCCTGTTTTTAAGGACCTTCGGAAGCCGAAGGCCCCCAACAGTAGCCCCTCGCAATATTAATTTGTTAAAATAATAAATTTAGATTGCGACATGGACGAAGGCTTTAAGTCGAAGGTCCGAAAAAACACCTTCCCTTTGCTAGAATAGCAACATTCACTGACAGGCGGGGTCTTTCAATTTTTAACGGACTGGGCGTATAAATAAGAGCATACCGCGAGCTCATTTGGCATGCTCTCTTGCCATCTGTTCTCGCTCACTCAATTTTTAGCTCTTGCGCACCAAGATTTGCTTAGCTTTTTAAGTTTTTAAGCTTCAGCGTTGAAAACAGTTTCTTAGTGTTTCCGAAGATGTCTGAAGATAAGAAGGCTGGTCCCGAGATGAAGCTGAGTCTCTCTGAAGAGAAGAACCTGGGGTTTCCTATAGCAATGTCGAAAACCAACACAGAAAAAATCACCAAAGAGATTTTAGAAGGTTTGTCTGAAGATACTGATGACAGCGACAGTTATGATGTGGATAGTGGTGGTGAAGACTCCGAAGATCGCCCCTGGCGACCAAGCCATTCAGTTTTTGGCAAGTCAGGTATCAAAGAAAATCATCTTGTCAACATGAGGGGAAGATACTTCCGGGATTTATCCATTGTGAGGGTCGACGAAGGAGAGAAAACTTGCCCGACCCCTGAGGAAAATGAAGTCGTAGTGTTCCGAAGCTTTTTGAAAGCTGGACTACGATTTCCCCTGAGCAGCTTTGTCGTAGAAGTGCTGAAAATGTTTGAAATCTATCTTCATCAACTTACCCCCGAAGCAATTATAAGGCTGAATATCTTCGTGTGGGCCGTGAGAAGCCAAGGTCTGGAACCTGATGCGAAAAGTTTCTGCAACATACACGAGTTATCATACGATACAAAACCCTGGGGTAAGGAACAGTATCACAATAATTTTGGCTGCTACAGTTTCGTTTCTCGGTCTGGGTCAAGCTGTCCCGTGCCAACATTTCGGAAGAGATGGCCCGGCGACTGGATGACAGAATGGTTCTATGTGAAAAATGACCTGAAAGCACGGGAAGATACTAAAGGTATAATTATGCGCCCTATTTGGCAAAGTTTCGGCCTGTGAAAGCCGAAGGTTGAGATGAATGAAGCTGCCGAAGAATGCCAGAGAGCCTTCGGAGTTATTTGTTCTTTTATTGGAACGAGAGATTTGGTCCAAGAGCATATTGCCTTCAGAGTATGGCCGCTCGCGGAAAAATGGGAAATGCCGCAAGAGACCATAAAGGAGGCTGACAAAGGTGGACTTATCAGATTGAAGTATACTTTCAAATTCGGAGATAAATTTGTTGAGCCAGATGATGACTGGCTGAAAAGCATTGAAAATTTAAGTGATGAACTACTTGGGGCTTACTCGAAGGCCGAAGATACTGCATTGTCAGCAGCCTTCGGAGGCCGAAAAAAGAAAAGACTGAACCGAGTGTTTGACGCAATCGGGTTCGTCTACCCTGACTATCGTTATCCCATTCGAGGGCAGAAAAGAAAAGGCGCGACCTCTGCGAAAGAAGAAGCTGCAGCTGCTCCTAGTGAGCCAGCACCGAAAAGAAAAAGGATAAAGGTCCTCACACATCGGCCACGCTATATTGAACCAGCCTCGGTGCCTGAATTCACCGGAGAGACTTCTTCGGCCACCGAGGCTGAACAGCCAACCTTGCTGCCAGTAATCGCAGAAATAGCCGAAGCGCCAACAAGAACAGAATTGGAAGAACCAAAGATTTTGTTATCAGAAACCAAAGAGATGGCCGAAGTGCCATCAACAGAAAAAATGGAAGCACCATCAACAGAAAAAATGGAAGAAACAAAAGGATCAGCTGAGGGATCAAAAATATTAGAAGTTTTAAGTCCTTCAGCAAATGTTGACACAACAAAAATCCAAAAGGGGCCCACAGTGACTCCGAAAAGAAAAAGAATGGTCAATGTGCTAGATGTTCTAGAAACAATTAAGTCCTCAAGCACAACTCCGAGGAAGACTGTTGAAACCTCCGAAGCGAAAACTGAGATTTTTGATACTAAAGCTCCAGAGCAAGAAACTGAAGCTGAAGCTGGGCCTTCGGAGCCCACGAAGGTAAAATCCCTGGAAACCGAGGAAGAAAAAGTGACAGAGCCAATTCTTGTTGAAGGAATCAGTGCTGCTGCCCCCGAAGCATCCCCCAAAGTCCCTGATTATATTGTTCGACATGCTTCGGGGAAAAAGTTGTCTGAAAAAGAAAAGCAAGAGGCCCAGTTTTACGCCCAAAAACTAAAATATCCAAAGGGGCGTTGATATTCAACGGCAGCGGAGAAGAAGACTTCTTGTACTGTCTCCCTGACAGCAAGGAGATTTCTGTCTGCCGGGAGATGAGCAAGAGCTTCAGATTCCCAACACTAGAAGACGGACTCTCGGTGCTGTCGAAAGACGAGTTGGCCGACAGCTTGGCGTACAATAGTTTAAAGGTACAAAATTTGAGACCTTCGTATCGTTTCTTGAAACCAAAATTTTTTTTCATTTGCTTAGATTTACTAACGCACACACATTCTTCTTTGCAGGGCCTTATACTTAGCAATGCCCTCAGGGCCCAAAAAGATGTCGAAGATGAAGGATGTGTGATGGCCCTGAGCAACCTTTGTTCCGAAGTAATTGAACTAAGGAAGGAAGGTCTCGAAAAAGACAAAATATTGCATTCATTGATAAGTAGAATAAAAGAAGACGAAGCTACTTTTAAAGGTCAAGCTGAGGCTCAGAAGCGTGAAATTGAAGATCTTCGAAAACAACTAGCCAGAGCTAGAGAAGAACGCATACTTGAAGAAACAAAGCGAGAACTTAGCGACCAATGGGCAAATCATTTAGAAGGAACTGTTGAAGAGCTTCGTGCGTCCAAGAAGAGATGCTATAACAAATCTATAGAATGTGTTAAGAAAATGAAAACTAGCTTCGCCAGCGTTGGCGCATTTTCGAGTGAAGAAAACTTTACGAGAGGCAACCCCGAAGGCCCCATTGAATGGATTAGCCATGAAGCTGAGGCCTTCGAAGAAATTTTAAATAGCCGCGGAGATATATGTGCTTTTTCGGGTGCCAGGAGAATTGCCACCATTTTGGAGAAAAAGGGCTGTGAGCATGTAAAGATTTTAGCTCAATCCGAAGCTACCTTGCCCTTCGAAGATGCAAAGGATCCTTCAGCCGAAGCTAGCATGGTTGGTGGAAATTTTTTTACCGATGTCTGGGGCAATGGTGGCCGAGAAATGGCCCGAGAAATTATCCAAAAAAGCGAAAAGGGCATCCATGATGCTAGAAAAGTAGCAGAGGCTGCTGAGAAAAGCGTGGAGCCCGAAGGGCAAATAGGTATTAACTAGTGGTTTTTATTGTGTTGTAATTTTTAATTTTAAACTTCGTTCGCAATTTGTAATAGCAATGTAGCTGTATCCTGTCCTCCCTCAGATCCTACTAAAGCTTCTCCGGGTCCTCCCCCGAAAGATGACGATGAAATTAAAAAGATGGCCGAAGCTATCATGGATCAAGTTGTCAATCAACTCCTGAACGAAGCTGCAGAAGTAGTACTTAGGGAAGACTAGGTGCTACTGTAAAAACTTCTGAAATATAATATGTGTAATATCTTGTAACCCTGAATGTAATAAACTTGTTTTTTATGATTCAATTCTTTACGATGCATGAAATTTTACATACGTACCGTTTTTGAGTCTTTGACGAAAAAACACCTTCCCTTCTTTTCATGCTTCGTGAAGAAGAATTTTCATTTATCGCAACAATACCCATAGTGTTCTGATGAAGAACATCCAAACTTCATGAAAATATTTTCCGAAGATACATTCCGAAGATCAATATTGTATCCCCTTCTTGTGCCATATGCAGAATGATGTATGATGCTTATGTTATGCAAAATGATGTGATGATGTTATGCTATGAGAAAAGGTATTCGTTCCGAAGCTACACACACATCCCTGCAATAAAATACATAATCTTTTTTGAATCAGCGTTGACTTTTCGCTGTAAGCCTCCCTTAGGAGCTTCTTCGCCTTTTACTTCAGCGGAATCAGCGTTGACTTTTCGCTGTAAGCTCTGCATTCCCTTAGGAACGACTTTGGAGCTTCTTCGCCTTTTACTTTCGGCGGAATCAGCGTTGACTTTTCGCTGTAAGCTCTGCATTCCCTTAGGAACGACTTTGGAGCTTCTTCGCCTTTTACTTTCGGCGGAATCAGCGTTGACTTTTCGCTGTAAGCTCTGCATTCCCTTAGGAACGACTTTGGAGCTTCTTCGCCTTTTACTTTCGGCGGAATCAGCGTTGACTTTTCGCTGTAAGCTCTGCATTCCCTTAGGAACGACTTTGGAGCAAAAAACTTACACTGCGCTCCTTTTGGAACGACTTCTTGTTGCTTCGAAGAATTCATACCATGTCTTCTTTGTTAAAATAAATTTAATAATCCGAAGGTCCTCCTTGCTATTGCAAACTTTTAAGCTCCGACAACTTAAGCCTGTGTAGAAGATATGTTTTCCTTGTGGCAAATAACAAAACTATTACTTGAAATTTAAAAAATTGTCCTTTATTACACAGAAAATAAAACTGAATGGAAAAGACTGCTGTCGAGGTAGGATATTTGTCAATAGATGTGCTTCGACTCTAGCACAGTGCTATTGACTGTGCGAGCTTCGGATTGTTCTCTGAAGTCCCTTTGATGTGAAGCATATTGGCTCCCTTCTGGCTGGTGACCTTGTTGCAGCGGTGGTGGAGGTGGAGGCTGTTGCCAGGAAGCTTGAGGTTGACTCGCCGAAGCAAAAGAAACTGCAGGGTGGTTGCCTACGTATTCTGGGATGTAAGGCGAATGGTACGAAGCAGTATGCATGACCTGCTTCGGCTGAGCTTGTTGTGCTGCAGCTTCGGCTATCTCCTTTTGCTTCTGGATGGTAACATAGCACATCCTGGTGGTATGGCCCTTGTTTTCACCACAGAACAAGCAAAATATTCTCCTTGGTTGATCTCCAAATCTTCCGCCGAAGCCCCTGGCGCCTCTGCCTCTTGGAGCTAGTGGCCGGAAGAAGCTTTGCTGTTGCCCCGAAGCCTGTGAGGAGCACTGTGGCCTTTGCTGCTGACTCCCCTTATCATCATTTTGAGTAGAGTTGTGAATTGACCTGACGTGCCTCGGATAGAATCTTCCTCCGAAGCCCTTGGTCATTTCGGAAAACCTGAAAGCCTCCTCCCTTCTTTGGCGAAAATCATTGTCGGCACGAATATACTCGTCCATCTTCTGGAGCAGCTTCTCCAAAGTTTGAGGAGGCTTCCTAGCAAAGTACTGAGCTGAAGGTCCAGGCCGAAGTCCCTTGATCATGGCCTCAATGACAATTTCGTTGGGCACCGTTGGCGCCTGCGCCCTCAAACGCAAGAACCTCCTGACATACGCCTGAAGGTATTCTTCGTGATCCTGGGTGCACTGGAACAGGGCCTGAGCAGTGACCGGCTTCGTCTGAAACCCTTGGAAGCTGGTTAACAACATGTCCTTCAGTTTTTGCCATGAAGTGATCGTTCCTGGTCGAAGGGAGGAATACCAGGTTTGAGCAACACTCCTGACAGCCATAACAAAAGACTTTGCCATGACTGCAGCATTGCCACCATACGAAGATACTGTTGCTTCGTAGCTCATCAAAAACTGCTTCGGGTCTGAATGGCCGTCAAATATGGGAAGCTGGGGCGGCTTGTAGGACGGAGGCCAAGGTGTAGCCTGCAGCTCAGCGGACAGAGGAGAAGCATCATCAAAAACAAAATTTCCATGATGGAAGTTGTCATACCAGTCATCTTCGTTGAGGAAACCCTCCTGATGAAGGTTTTGGTTCTGAGGCCTTCGGTTCTGCTCATCGTGAGTAAGATGGCGAACTTCTTCAGAAGCTTCGTCTATCTGCCTTTGCAGTTCAGCTAGCCTGGCCATCTTTTCCTTCTTCCTCTGCACCTGTTGATGAAGCATCTCCATGTTTCTGATCTCCTGGTCTAGCTCATCCTCTTGCGGTGTCGGGCTGACAGCCTTCCTCTTCTGGCTTCGGGCTTCCCGAAGAGAGAGAGTCTCCTGATTGGCGTCCAGTGGTTGCAGAGGTGCAGCCCTAGTTGCTGAAGCTTTCTTCGGCGCCATAGCGAAGGTTTATGATCGCCGAAGGTGTTAAAAAACTCAAAGGGTGGTAGTGAGTTCACCGGAGGTGGGCGCCAATGTTGGTGACTTGTTCTCAAATGCTTCGGCTTAAGAACAAGGCAACACAGAAAATGTTAAACGGTAAAGTCCTTCGTCCTTCGAAGCATTATTTCCCTTAGGATATAATGCCTCTCGGACAAAGGTTATGAAGGGTGTACCTTCATGAACACAACATACGAAGATAAAGGATGAACCATATGAAATATAAAGAATAACATAGACAATTATATGTTATTATTAACTCATTTTTGCATTATTATTATGAAGAAATAGAAATGACATCCAATTACAAAGGTACCTTCGGCTTGGAAGGAGATGAAAATACAAATGTGACGCAAAAGCAAATGCCAAGTCAGCGTGCCCAGTACGGGGGTACTGTTCACCTATTTATAGGCACGGGACACAGCCCATATAAAATTACATTCATGCCCTTTACACTTGATAGTAATTCTATAGTAATCCACCGAGGTCCGAATAGCCTTTTCACCTTTAAGTCGGTTTCTTTTTCCGCTACCACGCCGAAGCTTCCCCGCTCACATCTTCGGCGTTGAATCAACCTTCGTATTACTTTGGGCTTCTCCTACTGTGATATCGACTCGAGTCCGAAGATACCTGTTCACAGATTATACTCCAGAAACACTGTTAAATCCTGTTTTTGAGGACCTTTGGAAGCCGAAGGCCCCCAACACTCCACCAGCGCAAGGTCAAGTCTCAAAGAAAGCCCAAGGACCCTTCACAGTCCAGCCAAACCTGGACAAGGCCTTCACAGTCAGACTCTGGACGGGACAACCGCAGTCAGCAGCAGGTGCATAACATAGCCAACCAGCACCCCGCCGGCGAAGCCGCTCGCCGTCAAGACTATCCCCCTCAGGGCCGCGGCAATGGCACCCTTGGCTAGGGCCGGGGACGGGCGCAGCAACCATGCAGATTTTACTGCCTGTTTCATGGTGAAGACTGCGCGCATCCAACAAGGGATTACCCGGAAACAAAGGCCACCAGAGACAGGATGTCTCGGGCACAACCATCCGACAACCAAAGAGTTGTCGCGCGCACATATCAACACCACCACCCACAGCCATACAACCACGGCCACGCCCAGCATCTATCCAATCACGCATATCAGCACCACCAGGAGGTACAAGTCATACCACCCCCGCCCCCGCCTCCGCATCAACCAATCCCACACCACCAAAATCACCCACCAGCGCCGAAGCAAGAAGACTTTGCCGATCAGCCGTATCGCAGAGTCATCCACATGATCACCAGAGGGTCCAGCATAGACTTCGAGTCGAAGCGGCAGAAGAGGGATCACTACTGAAGCGTCAACCACGTCGCCCTCACCGGCCCAGTCGTGCAGACAAAGTGGTCACATGTGCCACTAACCTTCGACGCTAGAGATGTCAATCTGTGCAGCGCACCCCATGTCGACGCCATGGTAATCAACTGTAGTGTGGCAGGCTGGGACCTGCACAAAGTCTTAGTTGACAACGGCAGCCAGGCAGACATCATCTTCCTGCACGCCTTCGACCGCATGGGCATCAGCCACAGCTTACTCAAGCCATCGGACAACCCCCTATATGGCTTCGGCGGCAAGGGCACCTTCCCTGTGGGCAAGATAGAGCTACCCCTATCATTCAGCGTTGCACACAATGCGCGAAGCGAACAGGTCACATTTGACATCGTCGACATGGTCTACCCCTACAATGCCATAATGGGTCAGGGCTCCATCAACAAATTTGAAGCGGTCATTCACAACCTGTATCTCTGCATGAAAATCCCGGGCCCGCAAGGTGTGATAACAGTTTACGGGAACTAGCAGACTCGCGCAACATTGAGAGAGACTTCATTCCAGGCCAGCGGAACGTATACTGCCTTACAACACAGCGTGAAGTCTCTGAGGCGACCCGTCCAACCACCATCGAAAAAGTCAAGGCACAGCTGCAGAGCAACGATGGTACGAAGACAGTTCCCCTCGACCCGACAACGCCTAAGCAGACGGTTGTAATAAGCGAAGACCTGACTTCGCAGGACAAGGAGAAACTCATCTCCTGCCTATCCAGAAACAAGGATGTCTTTGCCTGGTCCGCCCTCGACCTGGTCGGAGTCAGTCGAACCGTCATCGAGCACAGCCTGGGCATCGACCCTTCGGTGCGCCCAAAGAAGCAGCGGTTGCCCAAAATGTCCGATGAAAAAACAGAAGCCGCCAAAGCCGAAGTACACCGCCTGCTGGAGGCCAATTTCATCGAACCAATCGCCTATCCTATGTGGCTCGCCAACGTAGTCATGGTGCAAAAGAAAAGTGGCAAGTGGCGAATGTGCATCGATTTCACCAGCCTCAATAAGGCCTGCCCCAAGGACAATTTCCCGCTTCCACGGATCGACAAGATAGTCGATAGTGCAGTCGGATGTGAAGTCATGTCACTTCTTGACTACTTCTCCGGCTACCACCAGATATATATGAAGGAGGAAGACAAGGCCAACACCAGTTTCATCACACCCTTCGGCACGTACTGCTTCATCATAATGCCGGAGGGACTCAAGAACGCTGGCTCAACCTTCTCTCGCCTCACCAAGACGGTGCTCGAGAACCAAGTGGGCCGCAACATCTTCACATATGTGGACGACATTGTCGTCACAGGCAGAAATAAAGAAGACCACCTGGCTGACCTCGTAGAGACATTTGCAAACATGCGGGACGCACGACTTCGCCTCAACCCTGAGAAGTGCGTCTTCGGTGTCCGCCAAGGGAAAATACTGGGCTACTTGGTGTCGCACCGCGAGATCGAAGCGAACCCGACCAAGATTCAAGCAATCATCGACATGACACCTCCGCAGTTAGCCAGGAACGTCCAACGTCTGACTTGCAGATTGGCCGCCCTCAACAGATTCATTTCCAAGTCCGCAGAGCAAAGTCTACCTTTCCTCAAGACACTGCGCGGTGCAAAAGACTTCGCATGGGAACCAGAACAAGCGGCAGCCTTCGCATCACTCAAGCAGCACCTGTCAGAATTGGCAATTCTTACCAGTCCTGACTCCTCGCTGCCTCTGCTGCTCTACATTGCAGCCTCGCCACATGCAGTCAGCGTAGTGTTGGTCCAAGAGCATGTTAGAGAGGGCACAACCCAGCAGTGCCCAGTCTACTACGTTTCCAAAGTCCTCACGACTTTCAAATGCAACATGACGGAATTAGAAAAAAATTCCTACGCAGTCGTCATGGCATCACACAAGTTGCGCCATTATTTCGAGGCATTTAAGGTGCAGGTCACCTCGGATAGGGGACCGGGTGAACTATCAGAAACCCGGAGGCGTCCGTCCGAATCGCCAAATGGGCAGCCGAACTCTTCGGGTACCATATCACCTTCGAGCCCAGGACAACAATCAAGTCGCAAGTCCTCGCAGACTTCATCGTCGACTGGACAGGGCTGACACGGCAACAAGAAGAACCCTCAGAGAAGGTGTGGACCATCCACTGTGACGGCGCATGGTGCCATGCGGGGGCAGGCGCAGCTGCAATTATCACCTCACCCACAGGCGTCAAGCATAGATACGTAGCACGCCTTAGCTTCGCTCTGGAGTTCGACAGGTGCACCAACAACATAGCAGAGTACGAAGCCATCATCCTGGGCCTTCGCAAGCTGAGAGCACTCGGCGTCACCACCTGCATAGTCAAGACAGACTCCAAAGTCGTTGCCGGCTAGGTCGAAAAAGAATATTCAGCAAGAGACCCCGCACTCATGCAGTATCTTACGGCTATTCGCAGTCTTGAGAGACAATTCAAGGGTTTTACCTTGCAGCATGTGGACCGCGTCAGGAACAAAGAGGCCGACGCATTGGCCAAAGCAGCGGCCAGAGGCGAAGCCTTGCCCTTCGACGTGTTCTACCATGTCATTGGCACACCAGCCGTCCGTAATCCAGAGGGTCTACAAGTAACCAACGACACCGAGGGCCATCGCATCGTCAACCTCATCATGACCGAAGATTGGCGGGCCCCAATAACCCTGTTCCTATAAGGATATTACCACCCAAGCAACGTCAACAAGGCCAAGCGCCTCAAGCACCGAAGCCGGGACTTTGTACTTATTAAGGGCCAGCTATACAAGAAGGGGGTCAGTCAACCCATGCTTAAATGCATCACCGAAACCGAAGGCATCTAGATCCTGCGCAAAGTCCACAGCAGAACTTGCGGCTCTCACTCAGGGCCCAGGGCCCTCGCCGCTAAGGTGATCCATCAAGGATTTTACTGGCCCGCTATAATCTGCGCAGCGAATCGAGTCACGAGGTTGTGTGAAGCTTGTCAGAAGTTCTCTCCATGCTCGGGCAACCCTTCACAGTTCACCAAGCTGATCGCCCATACATGGCCACTTCAATGCTGGGGGCTGGATATTGTCGGGCCACTACCTACGGCTCAAGGGAACCTCAAGTTCACCTTCGTCGTCGTCGAATATTTTACCAAGTGGATCGAAGCCAGGGCAGTATCCACAATAACATCGAAGACTGCCCAGAAGTTCTTCTGGCAAGACATTGTTTGCCGGTTAGGAGTCCCGTCCGAGCTCACAGTTGACAATGGCAAATAGTTTGACAGCCAGGACTTCAGGGTCTTCTGCTTATCCATCGGCACCAAGCTTGCCTTCGCCTCAGTCTACCACCCGCAATCCAACGGCATCGTCGAGCGCACCAACGGTAAGATCTTCACTGCAATCAAGAAAAGACTCCTCGATGACAAGAAGGGTAAATGGGCCGACCAGCTACTTGAAGTAGTCTGGGCACTAAACACGACCGAATACCGGGTAACTAGATTCACTCCTTTTTGTCTACTATATGGATCGGAGGCCATGACCCTGCAGGAAATAAAGCATGGGTCACCCCGAACAAGCGCATCAGCCGTCCCCGACGTAGACGAGCCAACGTCCAAAGACCTCATCGATGGAGACCGCGTCTTCGCCCTGCAGGCCCTCAACAAATATCAAGCTCAAACCAAGGCCTGGTGCGACCATGCAGTCATCCCAAGAGAGTTCAACGAAGGAGACCTCGTACTCGTCCAGACCACCTGGACAGAGTCACGGGGCAAGCTGGAGCCAAAATGGGAGGGTCCATTCATCGTCAAGTCGAAGGCGTCCCCCAGCGCATATAGACTAACAACATCATCCGACGAAGACCTAGAGCATTCCTGGAATATTGACAATCTCCGCAAATTTTTTGTCTAAAACTTCAGAGCCCACGCGCCCTTGTAATTCACCAAATAGTACTATTCCGGTCCGCACTCTTTTCCTCCCGGGGGGTGAGGTTTTTAACGAGGCAGAGCCATGTAATATAGCTGCAAAAATCCCCCGCAAAAACTCAGATGTAGCATGTCGAAAAAGACCACATCGACGGTCTTCGGTATTCGACCACTCCGAAGTCACCGCGAGAGGCAGTGCAGACTACCCTCGTGTGCGACACTCCACGCAAAAGTCGCCTAAGGGTGCAGCCGGAATAGCACAATAAGTGCGCAAAATCGAAGTCTTTTCCTAAAAGACTCTCAGTGCAAAAGTCGCCTAAGGGTGCGGCCGGAATAGCACAATAAGTGCGCAAAATCGAAGTCTTTTCCTAAAAGACTCTCCATGCAAAAGTTGCCTAAGGGTGCAGCTGGAATAGCACAATAAGTGTGCAAAATCGAAGTCTTTTCCTAAAAGACTCTCCGTGCAGAAGTCGCCTAAGGGTGCAGCCGGAATAGCACAATAAGTGCGCACAATCGTGCGTCAATCGAAGTCTTTCATTCAAAGACACTCCGCGCAAAAGTCACCCACGGGTGCAGCCGGATCAACGAAGGCGTGCAGCCACATCATACAAATTACAATTACATACACTCAGCGAGGGCATCATATATTACATTGGCTCAACCTTCGGGATGATACCCATCTCCCTGTAATTGAACAGCATTATCCTCAATTCCTCACCCTCAAAAAGATTTCGCAGCTCCCCTTCACCTATGCTCGCCCCAATCGGCGAGGACAACAATTCTCGTTTACCAGTCCGGTCCACGCAAAGACGACCACGCTCCATCCCAATACGATGACGCCTACCACTTCACGAAAATTCACTCACTCTTTGTTTCGCCACCGCCCTTCGTCGCCTATACCCAGCACTCGCACCCGGGAGACCCACAGAATCCTCCACACGCGGTGAAGGCTCTGCTGCAGCCACATCTAACGCTGCAAAATAATCCAAGCCTTCATCCGAAGACTCCTCCGTCCACAAAATCGAACTCCCAGATTCACCATCAGACTCAAAACACCCAGACTCAGAGCCAAACGAATTATCATCCGGCACTACGATTGAGGCTGTCATAAAATCAGTATTGTCAGTTGCGGTTGCTTGCGCAGGCCCAAACGCCGGAACCTGCGCAGCAACTGATGTTCAGTATCACACAGACAAAAGTTTACACTTAAAATCCCTAACCCCTATTCCGCCACTTGCGAAGGCCCGGCCGCTGCCGCCGTTGTGTCTTCGGCAGCTGGTTCGACCACCGCCTTCGAGGCATCCTCACCCATCAACGCAGGGGCTGGCGTGGGGTCTTCACCAGTTCCAGTCGGCGCGGAGGTCACCGAGGGGCCCTCGCCCGCATCGGTCGGCGGCGCCAGCTCCACCCCCGGGGCCTCGGGCAGCGTGCTGCCTAGATCGCCAAGGTCCTCAACCTCTTTGTCATGCGCCATCTGCAGCAATAGCACATTCATTCAGCAAAACCACACAAACCCAAACATACCCACACATATAACCACACAAAATGAGCCCTTACCTGATCCATTGCCCGGTCGGACCTCTCCCGGACCGTCTCTCGGCCGTGAGGACCCCACATCCTGTCGAAGAGCGCCCCCGCCGACCGCTTAAGAACCGAGTCCTCGACCTGGAAGATTTCACATTCGAAGCCTTCGTCCGACTGGTCGAAGACCTCGAAATGCTTGCACCCCTTGCGGGACAAAGCATTTACGCCCCCCTCGCAGGTGACGAGGGAGGCAAAGGACATGAGGCCCATCACGATTGTCGGTAGCACCCCTAGCTCCTCCTACAGCCACTCAAGGAAGCGGAGGCCAACCTCTTGGCTGGGCGCTTCGAAGGCGGCGGTCCGCGCACCCAGCTCCCGATACGCATTCACAAGCTGCGCATGTGTCTGCTCAACCTCCGCGCGCGTCGAGGCCTCGGCTTTATCCATGCGGTTGCGCAGACCACCGAGCCGCGCTTCCAGCTCCACGGCGCGTTGGCGGGCGAGACTGGCCTCCGCCCATGCAAGTTTAGCATCGGCTTAAGCAGCCTGCGCGTCGGCGATGGCCTTGTTCGCGTCCCTCCTCTCCTCCGCCAACTAACGCCGGAGTTCCCCCTTCTCGGCCTCCACAGCGGCCAACCTCTCCGTCAGCCTGCGGCTTTTGTTTTCCGCAGCCAACTTCTCTCGAACAACATCCGTATACTACGCCCAGAGACGCTTGACTTCGGCAGCAAACTACGAAGTCAAGGCGCCAGACGCAACATGGTCGGCGAAGGCGGCCACCTACCACAAAAACCCATGAGATTCGCAACCACATAAAACAATGAACTATCGAAGCCCAACACGACTTACATGCTTCAGCTGCTGCGACGCAAGCCTCAGCTGCTAGGACATAGAGCCCGCCACATCTTTCGCCGTGGCGGCCGATGAAATCTTGCCACTCGCGCAGAAGGTGGACCACGGGTCCTGCGAAGCACCTTCGCCCCACCCGCCGCCGTCGGCGAGGTGGCCGCCACCGTAGTCGGGACGACAGCCAGCTGCCCCGCATCCGACCCTGTACCATGACCTTATTTCAGACCTAGTCCTCGAAAAAACAAAACAAAAAAAACTTACCAACAAGGTAATACCCCACGCAGATGTCCGTGTCAAAGTCAGCAACACGTGCCGCTGCCACCTCAGTGAGCGCCGGCGACACCGGCCTTCGCTCCTTTGCGGCCTCGGCCAAGGGCAGCCTGCCCGTGCCGGAAGCAGCAGCCCTCGCACCCACCGAAGACTTGCTAGGCCCGAGGGCGGTCGACTTCGTGGCTGACGGTGGTTTGCTGCTGCCAGGGGCCGCAGACTTCGCGCCTCCCCGTGCCTTCTTCGCTTCGCGGAAAGGGTCCCCGACCCTAGTGACCGCTCGACGCTTCCGTGCCGCATCCTGACGATCCCTCTCCATCACTGCCGATACAACAGCAGCAATATTCCGCCTATAAGGAAAAATCTTCACTCATGAGCCATACGAGACGTAAACATGTCTTCGCCGGCCGTGCGGGGGATCGGAACGTTCCTAGGCCATCGACCCCCGGTAACCCTCAGCATTCACGCCGAAGACTCCCGGAGCTCAAACGAAGACATCCTTCCCCCGAGGGCCACGCAAGTACCCATTAACTCCATAGCAAAATGATCAAAGACCCCCAACCCTTCAGCTGTAGTACCTAATTTTCTCTTCTTCATGGCCGGCGTAGCCTCGTGCGACGAACCTTCCCCAGCCGCAGCCACCGGTTTCTTCCCGCGGCGATCGACGGCCACAACAGCGTCATCCCCGAGATAGCCGTCGTATGGCAAACGATTCAACTCGAAGACCCTATTCAAGCGAACATTGGCTCCACGAATATCCCAACTCCGCAGAGCCTCTGTCCTTGACACATATCGCCCCACAATCCTCACTGCTCCGTCCTCCACTTCACGCACGAACGCGGCTGGGTCCCAGCCGCGCAGATCTAACGCGAAGGCCAGACTTTGCACTTGCTACCCGTCCAGGGAGGGCATCTGGCGAGGGCATACTTCGCCCAGTGCCCAACCATGCTCCAAGGGACACACCCCATAACCGATGAATTCCTCAACCAAATCGCGCTCGCTACTCATGCGGGCAGCACACCGAAGGGCCCCTTCGTCCCTATCATCCTCCACCACCTCAAACGGCGGGAACGCCAAATAACAGTGGGAGCACATCACGGCCGCTGGGAGCCCTGGGAGGTCTTCGACTTTGGCCCCCGACACATAAAACCAATTATCATACCAGTTGCCCCACTTGTTGCGGACGCAGGGAACTAGCTCCACAACTTCCACCGAAGTCTTCCCAGTCCTCGGTGTAAAGGTGCACGATCCAAACTGTGCAATCTTGCTCCCAATTTTTCTCTTCTGCCAGTGCAGACAATAATTCTTGGCGAAGACCTCTACGGAGGGCTGACCGCGATACGAAGTCACCGCCCAGACATACTTCGCCAAGGCCACCACGACATTAGGTGTCAATTGATGAATCTGCACGTCATACCTCTGCAACACCTCCGCCACAAAATGATGCACAGGTAGGCGAAGGCCGGCGATAAAAAACGCCTTGAACACAACCATCTCACCCTCCGGCTCAGAAATCTCTTCCGCCCCCAGAACTCGTCCAACTCCATTCCCAAAATACCCTAACTGCTGCATGTTCTGCACGTGAACCGAGGAGATCCTCGAAACGCCAAACTCCACTGTGTGACCCGGGTGTAACTCCACCGCCGCCAAATCGCTCATGGTATCCTCGGACGACGATTCGCCCAACGGTGCATTCGCAGCGGACGAAGAAGAAGACAACATTGCTACGAAACCGTCGGCGGCGGCGCGCGGTTTGCTTGACGTGGGCCAGATCTCCGATGAAGAGGAACAAGGAGGGCAGGCGAGCGGGCGAACGGTTTCAAAATGTTAGGGTTTCGCGGCGCATAGAAAGGTAAGAGAGCCCAAGCCGCCTCGCCCCCCTTTTTATACACAGGGTGTGACGCTTCAGGAAGCCCGCAGTCCAACAGTACCACGTCCATCAACGGTCACATTAAAAACCCCCACGGAACCACTTTGAGTGAGGGCAGCGTCTCCAGCATCTAGCGACGCCTTCGGCACCAGATGACTTAGTCGAACTGGTCCCTCGGAGGGCAAATGTTGGGGTGAAGGCGAAGACGCTACCCTTCGCTCCAGTGACGAGAATGTTGGGCGAAGACGAAGATGCTACCCTTCGCTCCAAGTCTTTGTCACCTCGCCACCCTTCGCTCTAGGTCTTCGTCACCTCGCTTCACCAATGGAGGCAAGATGATCGGTGCGGCCCTCCCTTTGACCTCCTCACTCCAAGACGAAGGACCAACGATGAAGTCTCTCCACCCCACGTCCTCACCCGACCTAGAGGCCCACGTGGGATTCGGCCCACTGTAACAGGCCCCGTACGGAGAAGCGTGTTACAGGCCCGATTTGTAATAGCTTTTCTATAATGACGGTCTGTAACCCTCCCTTATGGGAATATTCTAGGGATAGTCTAGGTGCCCAAGGGCATAAACGTCCTTACATCGGGATGTTGGACACTCGGGCACCTATAAATACCCCCGTACAGTGCCCTTGAGAGGTCGGATTAACAGAGCAATCGCCATCTCGAGTTAAACCTTGCTTGCGTTCTTTCCACTCCCCCGTTGGATCAACTCGCCCAGGAAAGTGAGTACCAACAACGGGCGCAGGAACCCGTACTGCGCATCATGGACGCTCCGACGCCCAGGCGCGGATGGTCTGGCAATACTCAAGACCCGCAACGTCCGCGTACCTTGAAGCCATGACGACCAGAGATAGGTACATGGAAAACTAATATATTTAAGGTAGCTGGTCGGCTGGTCAAATCTGGCATGACCTTTGATCAATTATTATCCAAATATGTAATAAAGAAGGTCGGTCCAAGTGACCGGCCAGCGAAGTGACCTCGCTCACCCACTCAGGAGCGACAACAGGTAAGACCGATTGGACCACCTCACCAATCAGAAAGAATGACAGGTCATAATGTCCAATTATGACCCAACATGCATTCATGGACACCTCCACTCCCATGTCTACCTATGTCATATCCATATACATACATACCACCACCATATATCCCGAATCAAATGTGGAGCATGCCATCATATTGGTTTGGGATGCCACAGTACCCCGCTTGGGGGGCACCCCAAACATCCGTGTTCAGCAGGTTGGCACCTCCAGTACAAGACCGATTGAGCGCCACTCAATCTGGTCACCAGGCACCAGCCCAGCAAGATTGCCAGACCACTCGGCCGCAAAGGCCGATTAATCCGGTAGGGGGGCATATACCTACAACAACCGAAAGAACGATAAAAAAGGACATCATCAAAATAGGTACAACAGATGTCGTCATACAGAAAAATAATGAAGGGCCGATGATTTTTGGTGAATCGGCCAACACAACCAAAAAAGAAGATACAACTACCATCAAAATATTCGATCCAAAATACTGCATGCCTCGATGGTGCCCATCGGGATTGACATGGTCCCAAAAGCGAAAATTACAGTGCCTAAGAGCGAAGGAGAACCAGGAAGAGGAGGCGGAAAAGATATTTAATGACACACATCCACAGTACCCACCACCGCAAAAGAGGTGGAAGTCAAAGGCTGTTGAGATAAATCAAACGACCACGAAGATAGAAAATGAGACAACAACTTCACAGCTCTCTACAGGTACGGTATACAGTCGGACTATAAAGGATGGACCATCCGCAAATAGCATGGACCATCCGACTCTCGAGTCTGGACCGTCCACACTACGCCAGGACACATCCAACGACGTGCCGACGACCATGGAGGAGGACAACCTACTAGGAGAAGACCTGGTCGACTATAAAGCTTCTCCAGAGCACACAGGTATGGACATAAAAGTTATTACATTTTCCGCCGATTATACTATCGTCGGTGACGATGAACCTGTCGTTGCTCAGTTTGATTTTGGTCCTAAAGAAGCCGCCTTCACTAAACCAAAGGAATCGATAAATCATTTGAAGCTGCTCTTCGTGCGTGGTCACATTGATGGGATACCGATTGCTAAAATGTTGGTAGACGGGGGCGGTTGTAAATCTAATGCCTTATTCATTATACAGAAAACTAGATAAGCAAGATGACGAACTTGTCAAGACCAACATGACCCTCAGCGGCGTTGGAACTGATAGTTCGATCAAAGCCAAGAGAGTCACGACCGTTGAGTTAACCATCGGGACTAAGACCCTTGCTGCTGCATTTTTCGTTGCTGATGTAGAAGGAAATTACAGTCTAATCCTAGGCAGGGATTGGATTCATGCTAACTAATGTGTACCTTCTACGTTACATCAAATGTTACTACAATGGGTAGGCGACGATGTAAAACGAGTACATGCTGATGCTTCGGCCTGTATCGCTGTGGCTGATGCCCCTATACTTTGGACCTATGAGACTTCTACGTATCTGTAACACCCACTTTGTGATTGCTAGAAATAATACCAATAGAGAAAACAATTTCTCTTTATGTGAGTTTGATCTCTATGCATCATCATATGTGAACACCATGTCCAAAAACAATTAATAAAAAGATATGCTACTAAATCATTGCATCATGCTGAATATTTTATTGTGTGAGCATTACTTGTGACAATGTAAAAATAATATTAAAAAAAAATGAAAATGAATAAGTTAAAACTAGAGTGGAATTTGAGATCCAAAAGGATTTTTGGAATTTAGAAAAGAGAAGAAATGAATATTATGAGGAGAAAAATAAGTAAATAAAAATATATGGTTCCAAAACTAGAGTTTGAATTTGTGTAATTAACTCAATGGAGGAACTCATAACCAAATCCAAATTCAAGTTTGAATTCAAAAAAAAGGGAAAAAGGAAAGTAAAGGAAAAATAAAAAGAAACAGAAAAAGAAAAAGAAAAGAAAAAGAGCCTAGCTGGGCTCAATCTTCTCAATTCGGCCCATCTGCTGTTACTCTCGCGCGGCCCAACGCCCGCGCGCGCCGACAGATGGGGCCCGCGTGCCAGCCGCTAACTTCACCGCACGCGCGCACCTGGCATGCGGACCCGGTCGGGCAGCCTCTGCGCGGTTTCCCCCTTCGTCCCAGCGTCACTGTCACATGGGCCAAGCCTGTCAGTTCTCCGCGCTCAACTGAAATCCCGAGCATGGCGGTGATCACCGGAGAGCGCGGATTCCGTTGTTGACCAACTGCTACACATAAAATGAATTGCGTCGTGTGCTTCCTAATCTTCTGTCCAGCTCGCGTCCACCTGGGGGGGTTGAGAGAGAGAGAGAGCCAGGGCCGTAGTAACCAAGCGGGCGGAAGGTCGTCCTCCTCGTCGTCGGTCGTGCTCGACGCCAAATTGGGGCCTTGGGTGCGGGCAGAAGGCTTCGCCCAAGCCCCGGGACCGGTTGGGTGGCGATTGTGAGCTCGGAAGGTGACCTGTGGGGCGCTAAATTCATCGCCGCCGTGGCAGGGCCGTGGGTCGTCACCAGAGCTCAGTCGGAGGTTGGGGATAGGCTCTGCACCGTTGATCTCCATAGTGACGGCCCGGATTAGATTGGAGATATCCCTTCGCGTGTGTGATCCTAGCCGTAGATTTAGGATCAGTCGGATCAAATGAATCAGGCTTCATTAAATCTCCACCATAGATTTTTAATCGTAGGGCTAGTGTTGAATACTGGTTCGGGGCCGCTAGATCTAATCTGTAGCGTCCATTGGCGATCGTGCGGCCGAGATTAGAAGATACCCCTTCGCGGGTCCATTTTACTTAAGAGCCCCTCGGGTTTCAGTGAATCAACCCGCCGTCCAGTGAGCGCTGTTCACTGTGTCTGGGCTATTTTGCGCCAGAGCCCCTGCCCTTTTACAAATTTGAGGCCCAGTCCAGAACATAATAAAATCAGGGAAAATGATTATTAAATAGATTTTTAATAGGAAAATAATTGCTAGAACTTCAATAACTCATAGAAAATTCATACTAACTCCAAATTAATCCATTCCAGTTCCTAAAATTTTGTAATTTTATTCTTTATCACCTAGAGCCTCTGTTATGTCATGAAAACAGTAAGAAATTTATTTATCACTTAATCCTATCTAAAGCACATAAAACCTTTGAAAATGCATAACTTAAAATCTATAACTCAGAAAATTATGATTCCAGTTCCTAGGTTTTTATTTTAATATGTAGAATATCTCTGTGTATTTTGTTTACATGCTTGGTGTAATGTTAATTTTTCCCTGCATATTGTGCTTGTTTGTATTGTGGCGAGTAGAAGAGTCTGTGACCGAGGATCCTGGTGAGCAGCAAGTTGAAGTAGCTGAGCAGGAGCTCATTGAAGGCAAGTTGTGCCCTTGATCACTTTTTACCTAATAATGTTCTTTAAATACCACTTATCCATGCATAGGTTAATTTTGATGGGACCCGATAGGTCACCCTAGATTTGTTTATCTCATTACCATGTTTACCCCTGATTCACTTGGTAGTTTGCTATTGCTTTACCTGGTTTTGGGATAATCATTTATTACCTCTATGTTCCAATTCTTTTTGGTTATTCTATTTATGTTCATGTTGAGATCATTAATGTTAATTGGAACATAGAGCTTAACTTGAGAACCACGTGCCACCACAAGGGTTTAATGGGACGCCCTTGGCTGACTAATTAGGAAAGCTAGTGGAAGACTACCTTACCCGAAAGGGGCAAGGGCAGTAGGGGAGTGGTCAGTGTAGGGAGGTCCTTGCTTGATTTTGCTGCGATGGCGGTCAGGCAAGAACCCTGTATTGGAACTTCCTATAAACTGTAGCGGGTTTTCGGAAGCTAGTGGAACTTTGTAAAGGCCTCGTAGTGTTGCCCTGCCGCGCTTCCTAGGTAGAGGTGTATGGGAGTCGCGACCCCTTGGCAGATGGGTAACATGACTTGTGGGTAAAGGGTACAACCTCTGCAGAGTGTAAAACTGGTATACTAGCCGTGCTCGCGGTCATGAGCAGCTCAGGACTCTCTGATGTTTAAATTATGGAACTTAAACTCAATTTTGTCATTTGCATTGCATGGGTTTATTATTAATTTTGTTCTATTACTTTACTTATGGTTTGGTATTTACTTACACTTAGTAATTGCTAATAAAATTTTGACCAACTACTTAAAAGCAATGCTCAGCTCTAACCCCTATCATTGATTAGCCTTACACATCACATGAACTCACACCTTTGTGAGTTTATGTCCACTGGTTCCCCACAACTTGTTGAGCTATGATCATGTGTGAGCTCACCCTTGCTGTCTCACACCCCCCCACAGGAGAAGATCAGGTGGTTCAGGAGGAGCCGCCTAACACTGAGGAGTTCGATCTGATCTAGGTGGCGTTTCCCAGTCGACATTGGCGCCGACGATCCTTAGTTCGTTTTATCTTCATTACTTTATTTTGTAATAAGTCTTCCGCTATGTAATAAATACTCTGATGTTTTATGACATTTATCTCTATACACTCTGTTATTATATATGTTGTCTTCTTGGCGCATGTATGAGATGCACCTGGCTTTGTTCCTTAAAGCCGGGTGTGACAGAAGTGGTATCAGAGGAATGTTGACTGTAGGACGAGACCTAGATAGAAATGGACAAACCCTCTCCTACTTACCTTACTCTGACTCATTCTATACTCATCTCATCTTGATCTTGTCTCACCTTCTACTGTTCTACTCTGATCATTCTTATCTTTTCTACTCTTAGACAAGATGGATTTCACACCTTGGAACCTACCACTATGATCTTTTTAAGATATAGGGAACCTAAGACAAAATTTAAAACTATTTTCCTTAAAAATGTTGTTTGATTGTGCTGATGATAAATGCCTGATTTGCTTCTTTGATTGATTGATACATTATGTATGGACATCTTAGTATGTACCACCATAAGGTAATAAATTAGCTATGGTAGGTAAAATATTAATCTGCTTAGCTAATACAATTCCCCAAAGTAACCTGATTTGTAAATACCTGCCTTGTCTGCTATTCTCTTACCATATGTATCTAACTCAGATGGTCAATACCAGGCGGGGTGGTGGAATTGATTTGCCTCCTAACCAACACACTCGAAGGATATATAGACAACCTCAGCCACAGCCTGCAGAGATGAATCCTCCTAATCCTCCACCAGGCGGAGTTGACCCACTGGTTGCTGCTCAAATGGCGGTGATGCAGCAAATGGCGGACACTATGGCTGATATGCGTGCTCAGATGCAGCAAGAACGCCAGGAGATGCGTCAGGAAAGAGAAGATATACGCCAGGAGTTGCGCCAGGAGCGAGATGAGATACGCTAGGAAAGGAGGGCACAACAATAGCAGCTGCAACAACAAATGCAACAGCAGCAACAGCAGCAACAAGTGCCACTGCCTCCACCACCACCACCAGTTCCACCCCGAGACAAGCATAGAGAGTTCATGAGTCATAAGCCACCTACATTTGCAAGCTCACCTGATCCACTGGACGCGGATGATTGGCTGAAGTCCGTTGAGAAGATGCTGAATATTGCACAGTGCACGGACCGGGAGAAGGTTTTATATGCTTCTGGACGTCTGACAGGTCCTGCTGCTGACTGGTGGGATTCTTATACTGCTGCCCATGATGCTGCGGATACTATTACTTGGGCAGAATTCAGTACACAGTTCAGAAACTACCATATTCCAGCTGGTATGATAAAGATCAAGAAGAAGGAATTTCTGTCGCTGAAGCAAGGAAGTATGTCAGTCAGCGAGTACCGCGACAAGTTTATTCAGTTATCCAGATATGCCCCTGAAGAAGTTGCTGAAGATGAGAGGAAGCAGGAGCATTTCATTGAAGGACTTAATGGACCACTGCAGTATGCTCTAGTGGCACACACATTTCCGTCATTTCAGAGGCTACTTGATAAAGCTCTTGCTATTGAACACAAGCGTGTTCAACTGGGAGATTTGAAGAGAAAGGAAATATCTCAAGGACAAGGAAGCAGCAGTGTTCGTCCTCGCTACAGTTCACCACAGGGTACACCGACTCGACCAGGAGGACCACGCCCAGTTCAGCAATCACCACTGAGGACTCCACCTCCTCGACAGGCTACCCCTACTGGCACCCCGACGAAGTTTTCAGGACAGAGTCCAGGCACCACATGTTTCAAGTGTGGGAAGACTGGTCATTATGCAAATGTCTGCCCACAGAGGATGACTACTACTCCAGTTCAGAACAGGCAGCAAACTCCAAGTTCTGGCAAGGGATATTCTATTGCCAAGGTTAATCAAGTCAGCGTTGATGCTACTCCGGATGGAGGGGACCTCGTAATTGGTATGTTTTATGTTAATGCAATTCCTGCAACCATATTATTTGATTCTGGTGCTACACATTCATTCATGTCTGCTAGATATGCCAACACAAATGAAATACCACTGCTAAATATGAGAAAACCCATGATAGTAATTACGCCTAAAGGGCCTGTTGAGGCGAATCAAATGACACGTAGATTGACATTGACCATTATGGGTAGAGAATTTGGAGCTACTGCTATAATATTAGAGTCAAGCAGTATAGATTTGATCCTTGGTATGTCATGGCTAAGAAAGGCAAAGGCCGTTATAGCATGTGGTAGAGGTACCGTAGAACTCACTACTACTAAGGGAGAAAGGTTTCAAGTTAATATTGCAGTAACCTCCTCACCCATGCGTGCAATGTTCTTTATACCGGAGGAGTTTGTTGGTGACAACATCCGGGTGGTTAGAGATTTTCCGGATGTCTTTCCAGAGGAGTTACCAGGGATGCCACCTGATAGAGAAGTTGAGTTTGTTATTGATCTCTTACCTGGAACTGCCCCTATTTCTAAACGGCCATATAGGATGTCCGTAGAGGAGTTGAAGGAACTTAAGAAGCAGTTAACTGAGTTACAAGAGGCTGGGTACATTCGTCCGAGTTCCTCACCTTGGGGAGCACCGGTCTTGTTTGTACAGAAGAAGGATGGGTCGCAGAAGATGTGTGTGGATTATAGATCTCTTAATGATGTTACAGTGAAGAACAAGTATCCGTTGCCCCGTATCGAGGATTTATTTGATCAGATGAGAGGTGCAAGAGTATTTTCGAAGATTGATCTCCGATCCGGTTACCATCAGATGAGGATTAGACCATCGGATATTCCCAAGACGGCTTTCTCGACTCGATATGGATTATATGAGTTTACTGTTATGTCGTTTGGATTAACCAATGCACCAGCTTATTTTATGAACTTGATGAATAAGGTGTTTATGGAGTATTTGGACAGATTCGTCGTGGTGTTCATCGACGATATTCTCATTTATTCCAAGGGTGATATTGATCACGAGGAACATCTGAGGTTGGTGCTACAGAAGCTACGAGACAACCAGCTATATGCCAAGTTCAGCAAGTGCGAGTTTTGGATTGGCGAGGTGCCATTTCTTGGGCATATTATTTCTAATGGAGGAATTTCAGTGGATCCTGCTAAGGTTAAGGAGATAATGGAGTGGAGAGTACCCACTACAGTGACTGAGATTCGGAGTTTCTTGGGATTAGCAGGCTATTATCGGAGATTTATTGAAGGATTTTCTAAGATTGCTAAGCCGATGACTTCACTTTTGGAGAAAGGAAGAGAATTTAAGTGGGATGAGAGGTGTCAAGATAGTTTTGATCAATTGAAGAAAAGATTGATGTCGCCACCCGTATTAGTTATGCCAGACCTACATAAAGGATTTGATATCTATTGTGATGCATGTGGCCAAGGCTTAGGATGTGTGCTCATGCAGGAAGGTCATGTGATTGCATATGCTTCTCGTCAGTTGCGGAAACATGAATTGAACTACCCTACTCATGACTTGGAATTGGCAGCCGTTGTGCATGCACTTAAGATTTGGAGACATTATATCATGGGGACCAAGTGCCAAGTGTACACGGATCATAAGAGTTTGAAGTATATATTCACTCAGAAGGATCTCAACCTTAGGCAACGCCGTTGGTTGGAGCTTATTAAGGATTATGATTTGGAGATTCACTATCACCCGGGCAAGGCAAATTTGGTTGCAGATGCCTTGAGTCGCAAAGAGCATGTTCATTCAGCTATTGTTGCCCAGCTACCCGATGAGATTGTTGAGGACTTCAGGAGACTTAACCTGGGGATAGTTGCTCATACTGAGGGAGTTACTATTGATGTGGAACCTACTTTGGAGCAAGAGATCCGCAAAGGACAAATTGGTGATGCTAAAATAAAAGAGATTAAGGATCTGATTACTGAAGGTCGAGTTCCGAAATTCACGGAAGATGAGCAGGGCACTGTATGGTTCAAGGACAGGATGTGTGTCCCTGATATTAAAAGCCTTCGGGAGACTATTTTAAAGGAGGCCCATGACTCGGATTATTCTATTCATCCTAGTAGTACCAAGATGTATCAGGATTTGAAACGGAAATATTGGTGGTATGGATTGAAAAGAGATGTAGCTGCACATGTGGCTATGTGCGATGTATGTCAAAGAGTTAAGGCTGAACACCAGAGGCCAGCTGGACTATTGCACCCACTGATGATACCCGAGTGGAAGTGGGAAGAGATTGGTATGGATTTCATCACTGGATTGCCTCGCACCCAGAAAGGATATGATGCTATATGGGTGATTGTGGATAGATTGACTAAAGTGGCTCACTTTATTGCTGTCAAGACTACTTATAAAGGTTCTCAGCTAGCAGAGTTATATATGGCCCGGATTGTGTGTTTACATAGAGTACCAAAGAAGATCGTGTCCGATCGAGGTTCACAGTTTACCTCAAGATTTTGGAGAAGCTTTCATGAGAACATGAGTACAAAGTTGAATTTTAGTACAGCTTATCACCCTCAGACTGATGGACAGACTGAAAGGACTAATCAAGTATTGGAGGATATGTTGAGAGCATGTGCCCTTCAGCATGGAGGAAGTTGGGATAAGAGTCTGCCTTATGCTGAGTTCTCGTACAATAATAGTTACCAGGCCAGTCTGAAGATGTCACCTTTTGAAGCTTTATATGGGAGGAAGTGCAGGACTCCTCTATATTGGGATCAGACTGGAGAGAGACAGTTCTTTGGGCCTAAATTGATTCAAGAAGCAGAAGAACAAGTCCGTATAATTCGAGAGAATTTGAGAGTGGCTCAAACCAGGCAAAAGAGCTATGCTGATAATAGAAGGAGGCCACTGGAATTTGAAGAAGGAGATTACGTGTATCTCAAGGTGTCACCACTT
This sequence comes from Zea luxurians, assembly GCA_029449295.1. Classification (NCBI taxonomy): domain Eukaryota; kingdom Viridiplantae; phylum Streptophyta; class Magnoliopsida; order Poales; family Poaceae; genus Zea; species Zea luxurians. The sequence continues at coordinate 5,154,044 of JAOPSE010000052.1, read as the reverse complement.
TGGGGTTATGAGGAGATTCAAAGTTAAGGGTAAATTGTCTCCTCGCTATATTGGACCATTCTTGATCTTTAGGAGAGTTGGAGAGATGGCATACCAACTTGAGTTACCTGCTAGTCTATCAGATGTGCATAATGTGTTCCACGTGTCTCAACTTAAGAAGTGTCTCCGTGTTCCCGAGGAACAGTTACCAATGGAAGAGCTCAGTGTTCAAGGTGATTTGACTTACACGGAGTACCCGATCAAGATTTTGGATACATTGACTCGAGTTACAAGAAATAAGGTGATAAAGATGTGTAAAGTACAATGGAGTCATCACGGAGAAGATGAAGCAACATGGGAAAGAGAAGAAGAGCTTCGCATAGATTTTCCCCACCTTTTCCCTAGATCTTCTTAAATCTCGAGGACGAGATTATTTTTAAGGGGGGTAGGATTTGTAACACCCACTTTGTGATTGCTAGAAATAATACCAATAGAGAAAACAATTTCTCTTTATGTGAGTTTGATCTCTATGCATCATCATATGTGAACACCATGTCCAAAAACAATTAATAAAAAGATATGCTACTAAATCATTGCATCATGCTGAATATTTTATTGTGTGAGCATTACTTGTGACAATGTAAAAATAATATTAAAAAAAATGAAAATGAATAAGTTAAAACTAGAGTGGAATTTGAGATCCAAAAGGATTTCTGGAATTTAGAAAAGAGAAGAAATGAATATTATGAGGAGAAAAATAAGTAAATAAAAATATATGGTTCCAAAACTAGAGTTTGAATTTGTGTAATTAACTCAATGGAGGAACTCATAACCAAATCCAAATTCAAAGTTGAATTCAAAAAAAGGGAAAAAGGAAAGTAAAGGAAAAATAAAAAGAAACAGAAAAAGAAAAAGAAAAGAAAAAGAGCCTAGCTGGGCTCAATCTTCTCAATTCGGCCCATCTGCTGTTACTCTCGCGCGGCCCAACGCCCGCGCGCGCCGACAGATGGGGCCCGCGTGCCAGCCGCTAACTTCACCGCACGCGCGCACCTGGCATGCGGACCCGGTCGGGCAGCCTCTGCGCGGTTTCCCCCTTCGTCCCAGCGTCACTGTCACACGGGCCAAGCCTGTCAGTTCTCCGCGCTCAACTGAAATCCCGAGCATGGCGGTGATCACCGGAGAGCGCGGATTCCGTTGTTGACCAACTGCTACACATAAAATGAATTGCGTCGTGTGCTTCCTAATCTTCTGTCCAGCTCGCGTCCACCTGGGGGGGGGGTTGAGAGAGAGAGAGCCAGGGCCGTAGTAACCAAGCGGGCGGAAGGTCGTCCTCCCCGTCGTCGGTCGTGCTCGACGCCAAATTGGGGCCTCGGGTGCGGGCAGAAGGCTTTGCCCAAGCCCCGGGACCGGTTGGGTGGCGATTGTGAGCTCGGAAGGTGACCTGTGGGGCGCTAAATTCATCGCCGCCGTGGCAGGGTCGTGGGTCGTCACCAGAGCTCAGTCGGAGGTTGGGGATAGGCTCTGCGCCGTTGATCTCCATAGTGACGGCCCAGATTAGATTGGAGATATCCCTTCGCGTGTGTGATCCTAGCCGTAGATTTAGGATCAGTCGGATCAAATGAATCAGGCTTCATTAAATCTCCACCATAGATTTTTAATCGTAGGGCTAGTGTTGAATACTGGTTCGGGGCCGCTAGATCTAATCTGTAGCGTCCATTGGCGATCGTGCGGCCGAGATTAGAAGATACCCCTTCGCGGGTCCATTTTACTTAAGAGCCCCTCGGGTTTTAGTGAATCAACCCGCCGTCCAGTGAGCGCTGTTCACTGTGTCTGGGCTATTTTGCGCCAGAGCCCCTGCCCTTTTACAAATTTGAGGCCCAGCCCAGAACATAATAAAATCAGGGAAAATGATTATTAAATAGATTTTTAATAGGAAAATAATTGCTAGAACTTCAATAACTCATAGAAAATTCATACTAACTCCAAATTAATCCATTCTAGTTCCTAAAATTTTGTAATTTTATTCTTTATCACCTAGAGCCTCTGTTATGTCATGAAAACAGTAAGAAATTTATTTATCACTTAATCCTATCTAAAGCACATAAAACCTTTGAAAATGCATAACTTAAAATCTATAACTCAGAAAATTATGATTCCAGTTCCTAGGTTTTTATTTTAATATGTAGAATATCTCTGTGTATTTTGTTTACATGCTTGGTGTAATGTTAATTTTTCCCTGCATATTGTGCTTGTTTGTATTGTGGCGAGTAGAAGAGTCTGTGACCGAGGATCCTGGTGAGCAGCAAGTTGAAGTAGCTGAGCAGGAGCTCATTGAAGGCAAGTTGTGCCCTTGATCACTTTTTACCTAATAATGTTCTTTAAATACCACTTATCCATGCATAGGTTAATTTTGATGGGACCCGATAGGTCACCCTAGATTTGTTTATCTCATTACCTTGTTTACCCCTGATTCACTTGGGTAGTTTGCTATTGCTTTACCTGGTTTTGGGATAATCATTTATTACCTCTATGTTCCAATTCTTTTTGGTTATTCTATTTATGTTCATGTTGAGATCATTAATGTTAATTGGAACATAGAGCTTAACTTGAGAACCACGTGCCACCACAAGGGTTTAATGGGACGCCCTTGGCTGACTAATTAGGAAAGCTAGTGGAAGACTACCTTACCCGAAAGGGGCAAGGGCAGTAGGGGAGTGGTTAGTGTAGGGAGGTCCTTGCTTGATTTTGCTGCGATGGCGGTCAGGCAAGAACCCTGCATTGGAACTTCCTATAAACTGTAGCGGGTTTTCGGAAGCTAGTGGAACTTTGTAAAGGCCTCGTAGTGTTGCCCTGCCGCGCTTCCTAGGTAGAGGTGTATGGGAGTCGCGACCCCTTGGCAGATGGGTAACATGACTTGTGGGTAAAGGGTACAACCTCTGCAGAGTGTAAAACTGGTATACTAGCCGTGCTCGCGTCATGAGCAGCTCAGGACTCTCTGATGTTTAAATTATGGAACTTAAACTCAATTTTGTCATTTGCATTGCATGGGTTTATTATTAATTTTGTTCTATTACTTTACTTATGGTTTGGTATTTACTTACACTTAGTAATTGCTAATAAAATTTTGACCAACTACTTAAAAGCAATGCTCAGCTCTAACCCCTATCATTGATTAGCCTTACACATCACATGAACTCACACCTTTGTGAGTTTATGTCCACTGGTTCCCCACAACTTGTTGAGCTATGATCATGTGTGAGCTCACCCTTGCTGTCTCACCCCCCCACAGGAGAAGATCAGGTGGTTCAGGAGGAGCCGCCTAACACTGAGGAGTTCGATCTGATCTAGGTGGCGTTTCCCAGTCGACTTTGGCGCCGACGATCCTTAGTTCGTTTTATCTTCATTACTTTATTTTGTAATAAGTCTTCCGCTATGTAATAAATACTCTGATGTTTTATGACATTTATCTCTATACACTCTGTTATTATATATGTTGTCTTCTTGGCGCATGTATGAGATGCACCTGGCTTTGTTCCTTAAAGCCGGGTGTGACAGTATCTCACAGGAGTAGATTTTTCTGACTATCAGTTCATAAGTATAGATAAGAAGGATTTCATTCCTGTAATGCTAGAGCCGATGGAGAATCAGCTAAATCCTAAATAAAGTTTAAATGATGAGTACACACAAAATGAATAAGTCTCTGGTTGCGGACGGTCCGTCTTCTAAGGCCGGACGGTCCGATCTTTTACAGAACAGTTCGGCCTTTAAGACCGAACATCCACTGCAGCATAAAATCAGTATTGCTAACAATCCGGCCCCCAAGACCGAGGAGTCCGCCATCACACAAAGATCATCTAATTCCTCTGTGGGAGACATAATAGAGGAATTCAGAGATCTTGACAAATTAGGACTAGGGTTTACATCGGCTGATCCTTTGGAGGAGATCGACATAAGAGATGGTAAAACTCCAAGGCCGACTTTTGTGAACAAGACCCTGGAGACCGATCCTAGAGATGAAATGATCGGTCTATTGAATGAATGTTTTGATTGCTTTGCTTGAAACTACACTGAGATGCCACGATTAAGCCGTGAGATAGTAGAGCATCGGCTGTCCATTAAGTCCGACTTCAGACCTTCTTAAGTAGAAAGCTAGAACATTTCGTCCAGACCTTCTCTCACGAATAAAGGATGAAATTCACCGGCTGCTAGAAGCCAATTTTGTTAGACCTTGTAGATATGCAGAGTGGGTCTCCAATATTGTGCCAATAGAGAAGAAAGAATCAGGTAAGCTCAGAGTATGCATTGATTTTTTCAATTTAAATAGAGCAACTCCTAAGGATGAATATCCCATGCCCATAGCCGACACATTGATCAATAATACGTCAGGAAATAGAATTATTAGCTTTCTTGATGGTAATGTCGGATATAATCAGATTTTCATGGCCAAAGAAGATGCATCTAAAACGGCCTTTATATGTCCAGGCTTCATTGGTTTATTTGAGTGGATTGTCATGACATTTGGTCTGAAAAATGCTGGTGCTACTTACCAGAGGGCTATGAATTTGATCTTTCATGAGTTGCTGGAAAACACTGTGGAAGTCTATATTGATGACATTGTAGTCAAATCGGTTGAGTTTAGTTGTCATATAGGCGCAAAGCCTTTGATAAAATGCGTTGGTATGGTCTAAAAATGAACCTACGGAAATGTGTTTTGGAGTGTCGGCTGGTAAGTTCTTAGGATTCATCATTCATGAACATGGTATAGAGATAGACCCTGACCGAATCAAATCTATTCGGAATGTGGGACCTCTGACCTGTAAGGTCGAAGTGCAGAAGTTTCTCGGCAAGATAAATTATTTACGAAGGTTTATTTCTAACCTAGCCGGGAAGATTGATGCCTTCACCCCTATCCTTCGGCTTAAGAATGACGCCAAATTCACCTGGGGGTAGAACAGTAGGAAGCGTTTGACCTAATCAGAAAATATTTGTCTTCGGCTCCCGTATTAAAAGTAGCACAAGTAGGAGTACCATTCAGATTGTACATTGCAGCTGAAGATGAGGTTATTGGGGCTATTTTGACGCAAGTGACCAGAGGAAAGGAGCATGTGGTGACCTACCTAAGTTGAAGGCTGGTGGATGATGAAACAAGGTACACTTTTATCGAGAAGTTATGCTTATGCCTATTTTACGCATGCACCAAGTGTAGATGTTATTTACTGTCTAGTCATTGCACCGTTGCCAGTCAAACCGATGTGATTAAATACATGTTGCAAAACCTGATTATGAGTGGTAGGATTGGTAAATGGGCTTATGCACTTATAGAAGATGACTTAGCATATGAACCATTGAAATCTATGAAAGGTCAGGTCGTAGCGGATTTTATTGTAGAAGATCGGATCGATGATACTCATAAACTAGACATATCATACCTCACTGTTACTCCCTAAACTTTATATTTTGATGGATCGGTTTGCAATGAAGGACAAGGAATTGGCATCGTGCTTGTTTCACCAAGTAATGTCTCCTTCGACTTCTCTAGCCGATTGAAAACTTATTGCACTAACAATCAAGCCGAATATGAGGCCCTTTTGTTCGGCTTGAAACTTTTAAATTATATGGGAGTAAAACATGTGAAGGCATTTGGTGATTCTCATCTGGTTGTCCAACAGGTATTAGAAGAGTATCAATGTTTTGATGGTACTCTAAATAGTTACCTTGAAAAGTGTTGGGGCATAATTCATTCTTTTGACAAATTCAGCATTCGACACATCTCTAGAGTTGAGAATCACAGGGCTAACAATTTGGCACAAGATGCATCAGGTTATCAGATAAAGCGAGGGAAATTTCACAACACTGAAAATTTGATAACCGGTATAGGGCCAATTCCCCAGGTTGCGGACTATCCGAGTGAAGGCTCCAGACCATCCGGAGTTACCAGGAAAGTTCTCCTAATTGATTCGGCTGGTAATGAAGTTGATGCAAGTGATTGAAGGACACCCATAATTAATTATCTACGAAATCCCAGTGTTAGGACAGATAAGAACATTCGGCATGCAACTTTCAAGTATGTTTTAATGAGTGATGAACTATACCGCCGAACAATCAACGACGTCCTGCTTAAATGCTTGGGCTCAGGTGATGCTATATTAGCCATGGCCGAAGTACATGAAGGGATTTGTGGTACCCATCAATCGGCTTCAAAGATGAGGTGGTTGTTGCGAAGGTTTGGCTTCTATTGGCCTAACATGATAGCTGATTGTTTCAAATACTACAAAGGATGTCAAGTATGCCAAAAATTTGTCGACTTATAGTTGGTCCCTGCAGCCGAATTACATCCTATAATCAAGCCTTGGCCTTTCAGAGGATGGGGATTATACTTTATAGGAGAGATTCATCCTTCATCATCAAAAGGGCATCGGTTCGTGTTAGTTGCTACTGACTACTTTACCAAATGAACTGAAGCCGTTGCTCTGAAGAACATGACACACAAGAAGGTAATTGAGTTCATAACTGAACATATTATTCATAGATTTGGCATTCCCCAGACTTTGACTACAGATCAAGGGGCTTCTTTTATGTCAAAGGAGGTACACGAGTTTGCTAAATTATATAGAATTAAGTTGCTCAATTCATCTCCATATTATGCTCAGGCCAATGGACAGGCCGAGTCTAGTAATAAAACATTGATTAACTTGATAAAAAAGAAGATATATGATAATCCTAAGCATTGGCATAAGATTTTGTCTAAAGCTTTGTGGGCTCACAGAATATCTAAACACAGTGCTACTAAAGTATCTCCTTTTGAGCTTGTCTATGGGCAGGAAGCAATGTTGCCTATGGAAATAAGTTTAAATGCTGTCAGATTTGCCAAGCAAAATGATCTAACTGTCGGTGATTATTATAATTCAATGATGGACAATATTGATGAAGTAACCGACAAGAGAATGATAGCCTTAGGAGAAATAGAAAAGGACTAGATCATGGTAGCCAAGGCCTGCAACAAGAAGGTCAAAGCCAAGTCATTTCAGGTAGAGGACCTGGTGTGGAAGACCATCCTGCCTCTAAGAAACAAAGACCGAAAGCTTGAGAAATGGCCACCAAGCTGGGAGGGTCCATACAAAGTAAAACAGGTAATATCTGGTAACGCCTATTTATTGCAAACATTACAAGGCAAAGATTTGCCCAAAGCTTTGAATGGACGTTTCCTCAAGCAGTACCGTCCTAGTATGTGGCAAGATGCTTAAGAAAATCGATGTAATCATATCGAGTTAGTTGCTTTTGGTTTGCTCAGCTCCACCAAAAGGCAGGGGGCATATGTTGAGCACCAAAATGAGCCGCTGGACGGTCCACGCCTGTGGTCCGGACGGTCCACGCGCGCAGAACCAGTTAGGGTTCCGAGTTTCTTGCTACAGTTGTTGGCTAGATTCGTGGAACTAGCTCGGAAAATCTGTTTGTAATGGGTCCAACCCCCCTCCTCTATAAATACAGAGGATTACAGCCGATTAAGCACCAAAACAATCGAATCAATAATCAGTTTATCTCACATTTATTTCTTGTACATTTAGGAGTAGTTCTAGTTTAGCCTTCCAATCCCCAAATTCTCTGCTTCTCTTCGACTCTACGTCGATTAGAGGAGTCTAGGTAAGCCTGCCGATCCTAGACAACACCTAGGATCTCTCCTCCCCGATGGGGTCCTCCCGGAAGCGAGATCCAGGCACCGCCGGCGACCTTCGCTGCCCCTGCGTACGCGCGGACCGTCTGGTCCGTCAGGCAGGAAACCCTAGCCCTACCCCAGGTCGCAGACTGTTCGGCCCCTAGCCGTGGACCGTCCGCGCCTGTGCAGAGAGCACCGCTGCCAGTTCTCACACAGTGATTGGCGCCCAAAAAGGAACCAACACAGGCCACCTTATTCGTACTAATCATACTACCGTGACCATGTGACAAACCATGCAAGTACTAATCGTTGCCATTAGCTAACTTAAGGTGGAGGGAAAGGATTAGGATATGTGTGCACGGATGGTTTGTGGGATTTTTGTTTCACTCAAATTTGCGGGAGGAAGGCTGCTGATACAGGGGAGACGAAAAAATTGGGGAAGTATTGGCAGTCTGTTGGAGAGAAGATTTTGTCATTTTTCTCTAAAAAATCATTTTAGGGCTTTTTTTAGCTTTCTCTTGGAGTTGCTCTAATCACGCTTACAGCCTCTACCACACCTACTTCCACAACTCTCGTTCCCTCTATCGCTCCACCAGTTCCTACCTCATTTCCGAGAGCGCGACGAGATAGAGGTGCGATTACTTGATGAGGATCCTCGACTGTTTGACCTTTAGAGGGCCACTGCTGTCAGAGTTTGCCGATTCAGACACGTGCCAATGGAGTCTAAGTTTCCAACTCAAAGAGATCCTGTCGTAGCTCCTCTCTTCAGTATCCGAACTCTGGAGTCCTTCTACCACGCCCAGCTGATAGCTCAAATCGCCTTGAGGGCTCACCGTCAACTAGACCTGACAGCTTTCCGTTCAGTAGCTGGTTCAGAGGTTGAGGGCCACATCACATACCTGCTAGTTATGTACTCATTGCTGACTTTTGGTTGATACATAGAGGAGTAGGCCAAAGTATTTTATGCTATTGTTTAGATTGACCCCGGCCATCAGTGGATGAGGTTTCACTTCGAGTGTGAGGACGGCACTATTCATACTACTCAAATATGAGAGCTCTTTGGATTCCCTAAGTCGTCGACGAAGCTACACAGTCTTTGTTATGGTAACTCAGACCCTCCTCATCGGCCTCACGGCGGGGTTGCTCCAAGTACCGCTCACGCCGCAGCACTCTTCAGGCCACCCTTCATAGATAACTCACGATGCTCTCCTGTAGACTTCACCTTAGCAGTGAAGTTCCTCTATGAGCTGATGAGACGCACCCTGCTACCACGAATGGGATACAGAGAGGCTACCACTCACATTCAACTTTGGCTCCTAGGTGCTCTGGTATCTCACTCTATGTTCGATGCTATAGACTTCCTGATCTACGAGATAGAAGACACATTGTTGGATAGTCTCCGTGCTCGGCGTCAGCTGCCCTACACGCACTACCTCTACCACATCTTCACACAGCTGATCCGGCCACCTTAGTTCTAGGCCAAACATGACTCCACTAGACTTCAGTGCTACCAGCGATTTAGTTCGGACCACAACTCCAAACTTTTGGTTTGACATACTCTCCACTCTGACATGTCACTCTGGACTTCTCGACTCAGGTCATCGGAGCTATAAGTGCTCAACCACCAGGGCCACCGGTATCAACTATTGTTACCCTTGCAATGACCGTCACAGTTCTAGCTCCAGCGCCAGCAGCTCAGGCATTGTAGCGAGCGTTAGAGTCAGCACCAGCTCTAGCCTCTACCGTAGATCCTAGATCCGAGACTTTACTCTGACCCCTTCTAGCCTTTGCTCTGACTGCTCGCCCTCGAGCTGATGCGCCTGCCCCTCCTTCATCTTATGGTCTCTAGGTTAGGACGTCCCTTTTGGTGCTTGCTGCCAAAGAGGGAGAGATGAGAGTTGTGAGAGCTAGGGGGAGTAAGTTGGGAGAGTCATGGCCTTTTGTTGTAATATATGCATAATACTCTCTGTTATGACTCTCTGCTTTTGTATGTTTGTTGTTGAAAGGGAAATGTGCCCTTAGACCATTTCTATGTGTTTTGGTGATTAAGTGCCTAACATATCACCTTGATCTAACATACAATTGTGAGTATGAGCTGAGAGTCAAAGACGAAGCAAATTGAGAATTGTAAGGATGAACTGCAAACTCTACAATATTGGAGAAACAAAGGTATGATTCTAGCACTTAGTAAATTGTTTTTGGTACTAACTATATTCTACTAAGTGTTAAGAAACTTCTCAAATCGAGAGAAATTTAAATGGAGAAGTTTGGCTAAGGCTAGCCAAATTTGCACTAGCCTCGATGCACCAAACTGTCCGGTGCTCAGGCTGGGGCACCCCGCAAACAGGCCTCTCTCCGGAAATGTAACACTCTAAAATTCTAAGTAGGGATTTAACTTGAAGCTTATGCAAATAAAACATTATAGTGGAAAAGCCCCTCAATCTAGTTGCTAAAATGGAGAATTCCTCGCATGAACTGTATAATCAAAATTTCTTTTTGAAATACTTAAATTAATTCTTGATATAGATTATACACTACTTAGAGTAAATGGGTATTAATTTGTGAAGGAACATTTAGTTTAATACAAAAAATATATACTAGAATTATGTGTGTACACTACATGATTGAAATTGTGGTCAAAATGGCTAAAATAGTGTATAAACATGTATAAATGTGAATATCATCTCATGCAGGGTTTTTATTTCTTTTTGTATTGTGCATTTAACTGTAAATTTGAATCTCTGAAACCTAAGTTGAATTTGAACTTGAAATCTAAATTTGAAAACTAGGGAACAAAATAGGAAGATATAAAAGAAAAAAAGAGAAAAGGAGGAACTCGCGCTTTGGCTCATTTGTGATTCCCAGCCCAAACTACTCCACCCGTGCGGCCCAATTTGGCATCCAGTCGTGCCACGCCCTCGCTGCCACTGACGCCATGGCCCGCTCGATGGCCTCCCTAGATGCTCTTCCAGCCACTGGTTCCAGCGCCGACCGGTGGGGCTTCGCTGTCAGCCTCATGTCGCGTGTCGCGGACTCAAGAACCCCCTGGGCAGTCTTATGACCCACGCGTGCCTTTGCTAATGACAGGAGGGGCAGCAAGTCAAATGCCTTCTCCTCGCTCTCCTCCGTTTACTATGGCCGTAGGCATGGCTGTTGGGATCGCCCGGAACCTCCGCTACCGGACGCTGCGGGCCGATTCTGTCCCGACGTATAAGTATGAGGCCATGCACTCCTAGGGGTGGTAATGGATCACGATCCAAATACCCCTTCACAAAAATTTAGGGCCCTTAAATAATGTTAGTTCAAAAATGAATAGGAATAGGGTCCAATTCTAATCTGATTCAATCCTTAAAGTTTGTAGTATAAAATCTAGAGCCCATTACCACCTCTATGCACCCCCTCGCCATGATGTAGCACCTGGGAAAATCACAAAGGAAGAGAAGCAATGAGGAGATCGAGAGAGCCGCCGCACGCAGAGAGAAGGGAGGAGTCTCAGATCAGTGGGAGGAGACAGTGGCATCGTGGCCTAGGGTCGTGCCTTGTGCTCGTGGGGTCATTCGTCTCGCACCGCAAATTTCTAGCGAGTTGTCGGCCAAAGTCAACCACTAGCACATCGGGTCGCGCTCGCCGGGGTTGGTAGTTGTCGTCGCACCGTGGATCGGGTCACTCAGCATCTCTATTGCCGGTAAAGCTTGTGAACTCAGTTTGTTTTGATCCCCGTGACATTCACCTAGGATAGCACTTGAGGTTGGACGTTGTGGCGCCTTTGGACCATGTGTGGTAATGGCGCCGTCGAGAGGCTCGTCCCCGCCGCCCTGTTCTGGGCTGGAGGTTGAAGATGCGCCAGGGACCGTTGGATCTTGTGCTAGCGCGCCAGATTAGAAGTTGTGGATACCTCTTCGTGCGGTTGATCTGAACCGTTAATAACCAAACCAACAGATCTGGGGGCGTACCGGTTCACTTAAGGGATGGCGTGATCTATGCTGCGGATTTCTAATCTAACGGTTGGAAAGCCCTCGTACCCCTTCGTCGTGCATTTCTTTCAAAAGAGCCCCCGACCTTTCTCGTTATAAACCCGCAGTCCAAGACAGTGTTAGAATAATTGTAGCTTAGCCCCTGATCTTCCACAGAATAGTGTCCCCAGTCCATTCAACAGATAAAGGGAATAAATTGATTTAGAAAAAAAATATTTCTAGTATAAAAATAATTCCAGAAACTTGTTTAATTCATATTTAATTCATTTTAACTTGAAATTAATCCATTCTAGATGCAATAAATTCATATTAATATTGTTATTTATCTGGTAACTCCATTTTGTTATGAAACATAGGTGGAAATTATGCACTTAATTTCTTTTGTATACAACACTTAAATCTTTAGTAAATCATAACTCTGTAACCGTAACTCCGATTTTGGTAGTTCTCGAATCCACGATCTCGTAGCAACACGTAGATTATTATTATGCAAATTGTTCTGATGTTTGGTGTGATGTTAATTTTGCCTATACCATGTTTGTTGTATTTTTACGAATAGTAGTGAGGTCACGAGAACCTGAAGATCATCCTGGTACCTAGAATCTTGAGTGTCATGCAAGTTGTGCCCTTGATCACTTCTTTTTACCTAATAATGTTTGCTATTAATCACTGTGATATGCTCAGGTTAATTTGATGGGACCCAATAGGTTTCCCTAGCATTGTTTATTCCCCACCTTACAAACATACAAACTATTGGGTAGATTTGCTATTGCTCTATCTGGTTTTGGGAAACTAATGTTTTATTATGATCATGTTCCAATTATGTTGTTGTTTAATTATTGTTCATGATAAGATCATATTGTTAATTGGAACATGGAGCGACCACCTGGGAAAACATTGCTACCACAAGGGTGGTATGAGATGCTTTGGCTGACTAATCAGGAAAGCTAGTGGAGGACTACCTTACCCGAAACGGGCAAGGGCAGTAGGGGAGTGGTCGGTGTAGGGAGGTTCTCAGGCTGATTTTGCTGCGATGGTGGTCAGAAGGGGGATCCCTGCATTGCGCTTCCTAGAACTGTAGCGAGTTTTTTCACTAGTACAATTTGGCTCTATACAAGCGGTAGGCTTTTTACATCACAGGCAGTTCGGTTAGAAAACCGTCTGTGATGTCCCAAGCGGTTCAGTACGCCTATGATGTAATAGTATCACAAGCGGTTTTTGTTTAGGACCGCCTGTGGTGCTCTATCCTTTTCACAAACGGACCCTAATAAAAAACCGCCTGTGATTGTAAAAATATGAAAATACAATTTAAATATGAAAATAATTTTAATTTTTAATAGAAATATGCAAATACAATTTAAATGAATTAATATTTAATTTTTAACAATAATATGCAAATACAATTTAAATGAATTATAATAGCACACATAGATAACTAGAGAGATTTTAAATTAATTGGCAACCACAATTCATAGTCGATCATACATGATAACAAATACAATTTGATTCATACAATTTTTCATGAACTACCATTTTTCCGCATGTATGGCTTTAAGTTCTTATCAATTTTCTTTTCCACACGCTTGATTCTCTCTGGACCGTTAAAGACGAACATCTCTTCATACTTATTGTATTCCTCATCTTGGTCTCCCACATTCTCAACTCCAACAATTTTTTGCTTTCCAGAAATAACTACATGCATCTTCTCATCTGCTGGATCGAGTACATAGAACACTTGTGCAACACATTCGGCGAGAACCCACGGGTCATCTTTATATCCTACTTTCTTTAAGTCTACCAGTGTGAGTCCGTAGTTATCCACTATCACCCCCACGGGATGTTGTACCCATTGGCACTTAAATAAGGGTATTTTCATGCTTGGGCCATAATCAAGTTCCCATATTTCCTCTATGAATCCAAAATATGTGGTCTTCTGTCTATGTAGGTCAAAAGCATCGATACGAACACCGCTATTTTATGCAACACTTTTCATGTCTTTTGATTTAGTGTAGAATGTGTACCCATTGATGTCATATGCTTGCCATGATGTCACAAAACACGATGGCCCAGAAGCCAAATTCTTCATTGTTTTCTCTTCCAAAGAGTCTCTGAATGGGATGTTTTTGTCCATTAACCATTCGCTAAAACGATGTTTGTGCTCCCTCATGATCCAGTCCTCTGTGCGGTTCTGATTTTCTTTACGAAGCTCATCCAGGTGTTCCTCTATGTAAGGCTCGGCTATCGTGAGATGTTGTAGTACACTACCATGAGCACAATGTACTAGCTTGTAATCCTCAATGCGAAAAGTTTTCTTGCCCATTCTCCCTCTCCCACATAGTTTACCCTCATGTTTAGGTACAGGCACACCTATCATTGTTCCGTCACTGATGTAATCTATACAACTCTCAATCACTTCTTCTGTAGTGTATCCCTCCATGATTGAACCCTCTGGGTGAGCGCGATTTCGCACATAACCTTTTAATACTCCCAGGTATCGCTCCAACTGAAACATATGATGTAAATATAGTGGCCCTAATATTTTTATCTGATCCACGAGATGTATGATTAGGTGTACTTGCATATCAAAAAATGATGGAGGAAAACACATTTCAAGCTTGCACATAGTCTCGATGATGTATGCCTTTAGATAGTCCAAGTCTTCTAAAGCTATTACTTTTTGTGAAACCGCATTGAAAAAGTAACACAAGCGTGTGATGACAACTTTGACATGCTCTGTTTCGAGGGCTCTTACCGCAATTGGGAGGAACACCGTCATCATCACATGGCAGTCATGAGAGTTGTATCCAAATAGAGACAAGTCCTTCATCCTGACTAGTCTGCTGATATTGGATGAGAAACCTGTGGGCACTTTGACCCCACGCAAACATTTGCAAATCTTTGTTCTCTCCTCAACTGACAAGTTGTAGCTAGCTGGGGGGAGGTAAGGCTTCCCTTTGCCACTATCCACTGGATGAAGTTCCGGTCTGATTTGAAGATCTACTAGATCATTGCGTGATTTGAGTCTGTCTTTTGTCTTACTCGGCATGCCCAGCAAGGTTCCAATGATGCTGTCAAAAACATTTTTTGTTACATGCATCAAATCAATGCTGTGGCAAATTTCCATATCCTTCCAGTATGGGAGGTACTTGAAAAAAATTGATTGCTTCTTGAAAGTTGTGTAAGTTGAAGGGTCAGTTCTCTTTCTCTTTTCTCCTTTGTTTTTTCCCTTTCCGAATACAACATGAATGTTCTTTACAATTTCAAAAACAAGTTTCCCACTATAAGGCTTTGGTGCACCTTCACTTTCCAGTTGATTGTTAAATTCCGCTTTCATCTTTCGGTACTTATGCTGCTTCATCAAGAACCGTCTGTGTCCCATGAACACCAACTTCTTGGATGATTTAAGGTACATGGAAGCAGTTCCATCGACGCACACTACACAACCATTCTTTCCTTTAGTCTTTTGCCCTGATAGTGTGGCGCCACCGGGAGAATCATGGATGGTAACAAATATAATTGCTCTTAAGTTGAAATACTCATGGCAATACTCATCCCATATTCTAACTCCTTCATTCCAGAGCTTTGTCATATCTTCCATAAGAGGTTCTAGGAACACATCGATATCAACACCAGCTGATTTCGGACCTTGAATAAGAATAGTCAACATAATGTACTTTCTTTTGTGACACAGCCATGATGGAAGGTTATACATCATTAAAGTCACAGGCCAGGTGCTATGTACACTTCTTTTTTCACCAAATGGATTCATTCCGTCTGTACCCAAAGCAAATCTTACATTTCTGGTTTCTTTGGTAAACTCAGGATACATAAGATCGAAATTTTTCCATTGTGATGCATCAGCAGGGTGTCGAATCTGTTTGTTATTCTGCTTGCGATTTTCAGCATGCCAACGCATAAGCTCAGCCTCCCTAGGATTTGAGAACAAACGTTTTAAGCGATCAATTACTGGAAGATACCACATCACCAAAGCTGGGTTCTTTGACTTCTTTTTCCCATCCATGTCATCAAAAGTGTCATCGTCACTTTCAGGTCCAATAGTGGATTTCTTGTTTTTATTTTTCTTCGGGAATTTTTTTACACAGTCTTGATTGTAGCTCTTCTTGTATCGACTGACATTGCAAACTGGGCATCTTGATGCGTTCTCAAAATCGCCACGATACAGAATACAATGGTTCGGACATGCATGAATTTTTTGCACACCCAGAGCTATGGGAGATATAAGCTTCTTCGCTTTATAAGTGCTTGTTGGTAGTTTGTTGGGTTTTGGTAGTAATTGGGACAGAAAATTCAAAAGATCTGTGAAGCTAGTATCAGACCATCCGGCGCTAGCCTTCAACTTCAGAAGTTCTAGAACTGTACGCAGTGTAGTAAACTCTTTGTCACAACCCTTTGATTCATCATATAAAGGTTCTTTTGAAGCACTTTCCAGTCCCTCCATTTTAGATAGCCCTTTCTGCGATCCCACAGAACTCAACATTTCTGGTTCCATATGGCGCAACATCTCTTCGCAATCAAATTCTTCAAAATCTTGATTAGCATCCACATTATCCACTTTACCATCAACTTTAAGATCTAAAATTCCGACAACTCTCTCGTCATTACCAGGCACTTCACACGGATCCAACTCACCATGTTCTGACCATATCGTGTAATTGTTTTTAAACCCTCTTTTTAGCAGATGTGATTGGATGACTCTTGTATCTCTCCAAGCTATCTTATTATCACAGTCGACGCACGGACATAATATCTCCTTGCTCTTTCGCAAATTCGCGTGCTTTTTGGCCGCTTCAATAAAGCTTCTCAAATTTCGATTATACAACGGATGTGGTCTTGGCACATTGTACATCCAACCTCGGTCCATTACCTATCCTTATATTGATTAACATCAATAAAATCATTAATTAATTGAATTCATCCATAAAACATGAAACGAATTGATATGTATGAAAATAAAACAAACATTGCAACAATAGATACCTTGAGGTGAGACAATTGTGTTTTTAAAGAATCTTTAAACTAGATCAACTATTATAAGTCCAAATCTTGAATTCCAAAGCTTTTCTTCAAATCCGTTCTATATTACAAAATTGAGGCAAAAAATCGCATCAAAATGAGAAAGAAAACAAATGGAGATCATATATATGCATAAACTATTGAAATCAATCAATAAACTCAAAAACAAAACCTTCTCCCTGTAGATCTCAAAAAAAACCCGCCGCCGCTACAGTGCTGTGAATTAGGGTTCTGCGAGTTAGGGTTCTGGAACCCGTCGGGGGCTAGCCCTTTTATAGTGTACACACATCACAGGCGGATATTTAGCAAAACCGCTTGTGATAGACAACATCACAGGCGGTTTTTTACGTCGACCGCCTGTGAAGTTAATTTATCACAGGCGGTCGGAATTAACAACCGCCTATGATGTTGTCTATCATAGGCGGTTTTGCTAAATATCCGCCTGGGATTCTTTACAATATAAAAGGCTCGTTGGTCGGCAGGAACCCTAACTCTTCCCGCCCGAGCTGACACAGTGCGCCGCCAGGCTGCCGCCGTGTCCCCGTCCCCGAGCACGAACCCGAGCGCCGCCGTCCCCGTCCCCGAGCCCGAGCGCCGCCGTCCCCGTCCCCGAGCCCGAGCGCCGCCGTCCCCGAGCGCCCGAGCAACGCCGTCCCCTTCACCGAGCCCGAGCGCCGCCGTCCCCTTCACCGAGCTCGAGCCCCGCCGTCCTCGTCCCCGAGCCCGAGCGCCGCCGTCCCCGAGCGCCCGAGCAACACCGTCCCCGAGACCGAGCCCGAGCGTCGCCGTCCCCTTCACCGAGCCCGAGCGCCCGCCGTCCCCGAGCCCGAGCGCCGAGTCCCCGAGCCCAAGCGCCGCCGTCACGGTCCCCGAGCCCGAAGCACCGCTGTCCACGAGCTCTGTCTTCTTCCTCTCGATAAGGTCGAAGTTCAGGTTCCATTTCTTCTTCCCCGAGCTCTTAATTCAGTTCAGGTTCCATTGGCTACAAGCAAGCAATGTTCTACAAATTGTGTATATGCATTCTTATTGTGTATTTCATTGTGTATATTCTACAAGCAAGCAATGTTCTACAAATTGTGTATATGCCAAGCAGAATTGTGTATTTCATTGTGTATATTTCAGTTCAAGTACTTGGAGTATTTCATTGTGTATATTTCATAAGTGCATATTGACAAATTGTGTATATGCATTCTGCCCAATCGATGGCTATCCCTGATTATCAGTGCTTAGATTAAATGTTTGTCAATATGCTTATTGCTTATTGTTTGGTTATTGCTTATTGCTTATTGTTTGCATATTCATAAGTGCATATTTTCACTTACATATATTGTCAATATGCTTATTGCTTATTGTTTGGTTGTCAATTACTTCTTATATGAAGTCTATTTTTAGTGTTTTTTGACTACCTATCTTTGTTTGATAATCATTAGGCCAAATGTGCTTATGGCCACATACATCATGGAAGTACATAGCCATGACAATGTTATTATCTCCCTATGTTATAAGACTTGTTCTTATCTCCCTTCTAAGTTTTTTGAATACCTATCTTTGCTTCCCAACCCTATGTTATAAGACTTGTTCTTATCTCCCATCTTTGACTTGTTCATAGCCATGACAATGTTATTTGGACCCTTCTTTTTGCCCTATAAGCCACATCCTTGTTTTCCCTCTGATCCCTGCCTTTGTTGCCTTTGTTCTTTTGATTGTGAGACTTGGTCATTTTCAGTTTCAGAGATGGAAAAAGAGCCACTTGACATGGTTGAGACCTCAGTTCGAGTCATCGAGACACATGTTGACATCATTCGCAATCTAGTGACTGATGGGGTTGTGGATACTAGTGAACCGGAACCAGTGTACACACTTAAGACCACTTTGTTTCAAATTGGAGATGTATGCGACATGCTTGAGAAGTGTGCTCTGTCCATCAAAAAGTATGCTGACTCCAAGAGGGCTAAAATTATTCAAGATGAAGCCCTGCAATATGCTGAAGATGATGAAGCTGCAGATGATTTGGAGGAACTCCCAAGCCCAGATCTCCTTACTCAAGCCGACATATTGGAAAAATATTTTGGAATTGAGTATGATAGCGACCAGTCAAGGGGTTGTTGATGTTTAGTCCTAAACAACACGATATGAGTATCGTAGGTTTCACTCTTAGAGATAATGTATTTTGTATGAACCTCTTAGAGAGTGTCAAGTCAATGAACTATCTTCGAGTACTATTGGGAAGTGGATCTCTTTGATGTATTTTTTTTCTAGTGATATCGATGGTACCGAGTAGCACCAAATTTGGACTTGTGTCCATATCTCTAGATGCTAGTAGTTGAGCACTAGCGCCTACAATCTTGACTACCTCATCCCTATTCTCTGTTTGGGACTTATATGGAGAATGGCATCAGTGGAATGCCTGAATCGGGTCGGGAAGCAAGCTCGCAGATAGAAGTGCACTTTCCAATGCAGTTAGACAGAGAAGGCATGGCTGTGATGTTATAATGCTGAAGGACTCCAAGAAGAGATTAAGCCCTATAGTCTACCACTTCCCGTTATTTGTGGGCTTCACCGATGGCTGGAAACATTTGGTGATAGCAAACGACCTTCGGGCTGAAGACGTCTGCGAGCTTGTTAAGGGGCCAGACGATGGTGAGCCGGTGTACTATGTCCGGATGTGTGGTCACAAAATTTAAAGCCGCCCCGGCTTCATGTGTGTGCTTCTCTTCTCTTAGGTGGGGTGCTAAGTGATCTTAGTAGCCGACATAAGAGAAGAGAAGCGCACAGATGAAGCCGGGGCGGCTTTAAATTTTGTGACCACACATCCGAACAGAGTACACCGGCTCACCATCGTCTGGCCCCTTAACAAGCTCGCAGACGTCCCCAGCCCAAAGGTCGTTTGATGTCACCAAATGTTTCCCGCCCTCGGTGAAGCCCACAAATAACGGGCAGTGGTGGACGACAGGGCATAATCTCATCTTGGGGTCCTTCAGCATTATAACATCACATCCATGCCTTCTTTGTCTACTGCATTGGGAAGCACTTCTATCTGCTCCATGCTTCCCGATGAAAGGGAAA
The DNA here is from genome assembly GCA_029449295.1 of Zea luxurians. Classification (NCBI taxonomy): domain Eukaryota; kingdom Viridiplantae; phylum Streptophyta; class Magnoliopsida; order Poales; family Poaceae; genus Zea; species Zea luxurians. Next base: position 5,134,337 of record JAOPSE010000052.1, on the reverse strand, counting down.
TGTGCCCTTGGGCCATTTCTAAGTATTTTGGTGGTTTAGTGTCCAACACAAGTGCCTAAGTGTAAAAAGGTAGACAAAGTACAAATCAAGGATAAAGGTATGTTTCTCAGACTTAGTACATTGTTTTATGGACTAATGTATTGTGTCTAAGTGCTGGAAACAGGAAAAATCCAACTGAAAATGCCTTGGCTCGAGCAGCCAAAGTATGCTCAGTCTGGGAGCACCGGACTGTCCGGTGGTGCACCGGACAGTGTCCGGTGCGCCAGGCTGGCTCGAGCAAAGTGGCTGCTCTCGGGACTTTGACGGCGGTGTACGGCTATAATTCACCGGACTGTCTGGTGGTGCACCGGACTGTCCGGTGGGCCGTTCACAGGCGAACTCGTCGCTCTCTTGAATTCATCGTCGACGTATGGCTATAATTCACCGGACTGTCCGGTGTGCACCGGACTGTCCAGTGAGCCAACGATCGGCAGGGCCAACGGTCGGCCGCGCGATCTGCGCGGGACACGTGGCCGAGCCAACGGCTAAAAGGAGGCACCGGTCTATCCGGTGTGCACCGGACATGTCCGATGCGCCAACGGCTCTCAGGCTGCCAACGGTCGACTGCGCCATATTTGGAAAGAAATCGGGCACCGGACAGTGTCCGGTGTGCACCGGACTGTCCGGTGCGCCAGTCGACACAAGGCAAGATCAGCCTTCCTAGATTGCTCTCAACGGCTCCTAGCTGCCTTGGGGCTATAAAAGGGACCCCTAGGCGCATGGAGGAGCACACCAAGCATTCCTACAACATTCCTAAGCACCAAGACATCGATTCCGCGCCTTTGATTCTTTGCGATAGCAATTAGAGCTCTAGTTGAGTGGTGAACTCATTGAGTTGTGTTGTGAGCTCTCATTGCAACTTGTGTGCGTGGTGTTGCTGTGATTTCTTGTCTTGAGTGCGTTGCTAATCCCTCCCTTGCTCCATGCTTCTTTGTGAATTTCAAGTGTAAGGGCGAGAGGCTCCAATTTGTGGAGATTCTCGCAAACGGGATTGAGTAAAGTAAACAAAACACCGTGGTATTCAAGTGGGTCTTTGGACCGCTTGAGAGGGGTTGATTGCAACCCTCGTCCGTTGGGACGCCACAACGTGGAGTAGGCAAGCGTTGGTCTTGGCCGAACCACGGGATAACCACCGTGCCATCTCTGTGATTGATTTCTTGTGGTTATTGTGTTTTGTCTCCTCTCTAGCCACTTGGCATTTACTGTGCTAACGCTTAACCAAGTTTTTGTGGCTTAAGTTCTCAAGTTTTACAGGATCACCTATTCACCCCCCTCTAGGTGCTCTCACCCGACCCGATCCTGCCCCGGAGGCGGGTTTGGGCTCGATTTCTTTTGAATCACCTTTTCTCCAAGTTCCCTTATTGATGGAACCAATATATCAGACTAACAGTATATCCCTTTATCGATGGAACCAGCTTGAATGGCAGACAACGAGCAGCCTAGTATGGATGTGGTCTGCACCGGTGCGTCTAACAAAGTTGATGAAGACGCGACCAAACTTGAATGGCAGACAACGAGCAGCTCCGGTGAAGGGAGCGGGGAGGATAGTTCTAGTGACGACAATCCTTGTACTCCTATACCTCCAAGGAAGAAAAAAACATCAGATGAGCTTGATGCCGACTATATTCCCAACGATGAAGAGGTAAATAGAAATATGCCGACTATATTCTAAAATAATGTTCATATATGAAAGGCCATTAATTGTTTCACTATATAGATTTCAAATGAAGAGAAGAAAGAGGATGCATGTTCTACACGAAACACGGAGGATGCTCCGATGCCTGAATCATCCATTTCACATAAGCGGAAACGAGGGCGACGAGGTCCGAATCAGATGAAAGAAGGTGCAGTTATGTACGTAACAAAACTAAATGCAGAGGGGTTTCCTGAAGAACCACTTGACGTGGTTACAAAGTTTCGAAATTCCTGCGGGTCTACTGTTAGAGATATAGTGCCAATCACACTTCAAAAATGGAAGGATTTAGATGAAGACACCCGCAATAAGCTATGGGCTAAGTTGTCTGAGTTATTCAAGTTCCCAAAAGGCACAGAGGATGCCGTAAGGAAGTCGATGCTCTCTGCTATGGCCAAGATGTTTCGTGGGTGGAAGGCCGAGATGAATAGGGAATTTGTTAAGAAGAATAAGGTTCCTCCGCCCAAGAAAATGGGGAAAATCACTCAAGCTCAGTGGGAGGAATTTGTTCGTCAGAAGACCGAACTGAAGGCCAAAGAACTGGGTGAAACTAATTCTCAGAGAGCGAAGATGAACAAACACCCCCATCGCCTGGGGTCAACCGGATATCACCATAAAGTTGTGCAGTGGAACAGGATAATCGAGGAAGCTATAGCTAATGGCACTTTGGACCCAATATTAAAAGATATCGATGAGCGAGCTATTTGTTGGATCTTAGGTCGGGCAGGTTTGAGTGAGGACGGCAAACTTTTGCATCCAGAATTGGTAGGCGAAGTTTCGACAAAAATTCAAGAATATGCAGATAAGAGAAAAAAAGGAGAATTTAAGCCTCGGAGGGAGAATGACATACTAACTGCAACACTAGGCAATCCTGAACACACTGGACGGGCTCGGGGAATCTCTTCTAAGATTTCCTGGAGAGAGGCGTTTCCAGAGTATGCGTCGTCATATAGGAAACACGAGAAGTCGAAAAGGACACTTGAAGAGACTATTGATGAAAGGGTACAAAAGGCTATTAATGACGTGATGAACAAAATGAAGAAAACAGAATGCATATCATTTGAACTCAAGCCAAGCCACATGAGTCCACCTATAGTCCCTAGCAGCGTAGGATCTGTGCAAGACTTGACCAAGTACCCTGTAGACGATACTGTTGAGGACAAGCCTTGCTTTCTTCATATTCCAATCAATCGATCTGGGACAAAAACAAAGCAAGCTGCTACTGGTTTGGTAAAACCAGGACTTGTTAACTACAAGGATAATCCTGTCCCGCCACACTATGTTGTGGTCCAAGTTCTAGAAATCACAGACAGTGGTTGTGAAGATTGGGAGATAGATTTTCCAGTTGAGGGATCATAACTTTGCAGGAGGCAATGAACGAGTTGGTCCTTTGGCATCGACGCGACATCAAGTTGGGTGATGAGCCGAATTCAACACCAATGCAACAAAAAGATAGTTCGATCATTCCACACCCCATGGTGCAGGAAAATATGACACCGACCTCTAAAAAAATCGTTGAAACAATCATATCGCCTCTTGCGAAGGAACTCGACGAGGGGGACGTAGACAAAATTGTTCCTCAGAATGTCGACGTCAACATCAAAAAGGAACCAAAGGTTGGCACCAATGTTGAAGGGCCAACTATTTCAAAGAAAATTCATAAGCGAATCGCCACTGACGATGTCAAGAAACCGTCAGAATCAGTGACACGCTACCAGCATAAATTGCAGAGAGTTATGACAAATCAATCAAAAGCAGAATCAGCATCTCATGGAGTAGGCACACGGTCCCAAATAGACAATTTCGAAGTATGGGAAGAAGATGGAATGATTCATACTCGAGAATCATTACATCTTAAAACCAATATCTCGGTATACAAGAAGGAGGATGTTCCTCCAAAATTTGTGAATGGGAGGCCGTTCTTGACGACGGTGCAACTTTCTAAGTTGTCGACTCCGGAGATTAGAATGCATGAGTGGTACATGGTGGCTAGCAACAAATACAAACTCGAGGACTTCACATTTGTTGTGCCAGAAGATGCATTTTGGAGCAATGATCATATAGATCCTGTGCGACATTTATTCTTTGACGATCTCTGGTCGTTGTACCACCGACAAAGGATGGAAACCAACTACTTAACCCTCTTTTGCTTGTAAGTACCTCTAAACTTTCATATTTGTTAGTTTTGTACACGCACACATAAACGAGAGTCTAACGATTAACACTATTACACGTAGGATGCAATACATGGATGATAAGAAGAAACAACTTAAGACAGGGTTTCTTGACCCGTTGATGATATCCCAAGCTCGCTACAAAGTAGTTGCTCGGAGGCATGGAGAAGAATACAAAGACTTGGACGATGCTGAATTTGAGAAAGCCGTCAAACAGAATCAGAGAAAGAAAATGAAGGTAATAGCGGCATACATTGGACGAGCCATGTATAATCATGTACAACATGACAAGGACTTAATAATAGCTCCGCACCACTTTAAGTAAGTTACCGACATGGTTTAATTTTGAACTATAAATTATGGCAATCGTGATCTTAACATGTGTTTTCGTCTATGTCTATATAGTGACCACTACATTTGTATCACGATCTTTCCAAAAGATGGTAAAGTCGTGGTCTTCGACTCACTGAGAATGGAAAAGGCTACATATAATGACTTCTTGAAGATTTTAGAGAAGTATGACTATTATTGCACACTTGTACTTATTACAACTTAACAAATGTATTCTTAATCTCACAATGCTATTCTTATATACAGTGCATACTGTTTTTATTGGAAAGATCTTGGCGGCGAACATCCAGAGGACAAGCCTAATTTGTCAATATCATTATTTCCATATGGTGACAAACAACCTCCGGGTACTGTCCTGTGCGGTTATTATGTATGCGAATGGTGTCGTGTCACCTTCCATTACATGGTCAATCGTGAGGATGTAAGTTCGCTATCATTGTCTATGTTGCAATTTTTATGTTATATTGTTGCTCATCACATTACTCTTAGCACTGCTTCTTTTTTGCTTTCATTGCAGGTTCCTAAATCCAAGATCAATGCTGAATGGTTAGAAAGAGATATGGTTTCCGTCGGCGTGGCTAAGGTTGTAAGAGACTTGCTTTACTTTATGCGCCGTGAAGTTCTTCATCAACAAGGGCTATTCTACAATACAAATGGAAATTTGCAACAATTCCCAGAACTAAGTTTGTACACAATATCACACAGTGTTTAGGTCTTTAGTTAGGAACTTTAGATGTTTAGTTGTCTATGGAACTTTGAGATGTTTAGTTGTCTATGGAACTTGATATGTGTATAAATCTGTGTATGACGATGGAACTTGATATGTGGATGAATCTGTGTATTATGGAACTTGATATGTATAAATCTGTGTATGCAATCTGTGTGAATCTGTGCATGAAATCTGTGTATAATCTGTTTGAAAATTCTGTATATGAATCTGTATATTAAAAAACCGTCTGTGATTTATATTGTATGCAGTCGGACTTATATTAAAAACCGCCTGTGATGTGTAGCTAACCAAGCGGCTAGGATAAGAAACCGCCTGTGATGTCTGTCTATCACAGGCGGTTCCTTTGAACTGGACCGCCTGTGATGTCTGTCTTCACAGGCGGTTTTTGATTAACTGCCTGTGATGTTGTTTTACATCACAGTCGGTGCACCACAAGCGGTTCCTGGAACCGTCTGTATAGAGGCTAACCGGACTGCCTGTACAGAGGTTTCCTGTAGTAGTGTTTGAAGCTAGTGGAACTTTGTAAAGGCCTCGTAGTGGTACCCTGCCTCGCTTCCTTGGTAGAGGTATATGGGGTCTGATCAACTCCGTGGCAAATGGGTAACACGACTTGTGGGTAAAGATGTGCAACCTCTGCAAAGTGTAAAACTGGTATATCAGTCGTGCTCACAATCATGAGGGACTCGAACCCTCACATGAGTAACTTATAGAACTAAACTTAATTTGTCATATGCATTGCATCGCGGGTGTTATTATCAGTTTTGATATATTACTTATTTAGGTTGGTATCTACTTACACTTAGTAACTGCTAATAAAACTTTGACCAACTTTAAAAGCAATGATCAGCTTTAACCATCCTCTTTGGTAAGCCTTACAATTTACATGAGCTCCCACCTTTGGTGAGTTCATGCACATTATTCTCACAACTTGTTAAGCGATGAGTGTATGTGAGCTCACCCTTGTTGTCTCACACCCCCATAGGTCAAGAACAAGTACCATAGGATAAGACGCATGGAGGTTACTGTGATGAGTTAGTGAGAGGTCTAGGCCGTCGTCTCCAGTCAACTTTGGGTTGCTGGATCGTTGTCTTCATATGATGTAATTATTTAACTATTTTGTATAGAACTCCTATTATATAGTAATGATGTGACATTTGTTTTTGTACAATGAGTCATCATATGTGTAAGACTTGTTCCCATCACACTTATTTCACACCCGGGTTTTGGATCCGGGTGTGACCGGAAAATTAAGGGTGTCGCAGCTATAATTCACTAGACTGCTCGATGTACATCGAACTGTCCGGTGTGCTAGCCGCGCGCTCCACCAAAGGTCGGACGCGCGATCAGCGAGCGCCATGTGTGTCCGACCAACGGTCACCAGGCCGCACTGGACTGTCGAGTACGCCACCGGACTATCCGGTGTGCCATGAGACCAGAGGCTAGAAACGGCTGGCTTCGCCATACAAGGAAGGGAATCGTGCACTGTTCACTGTTCGGTGGTGCACCGGACTGTCTGGTGCGCCCACGACAGAAGGCAACAAGGGCCTTTCAAATGGAGCTCCAACAACTCATAGGTCCCTTGGGGCTATAAAATGGAACCATAGGCACATGGAGCAGTACACCAAGCATCCATTGAGCATTCTACAACACCGAGACACTGCGACCACGTTTTTGGTTTGATAGTTTGAGATTGAGCAAGTGTTTGAGTTGTAACTCCGCTGCGTTGTCTTTTGTGCTCTTCTCTTGACTTGTGTGCGTGTGTTGCTGTGATTTCGTCTCTTGTGTGTGTCTCCACTCCTCCTTACTCTTGTGGTTTATTTGAGATCAATTGTGTAAGGGTGAGAGACTCCAAATTGTGGAGATTCCTCACAATGGGAAAAGGTTGAGATAAGAAATAGACATGGTACTCAAGTTGATCAGTGGATCACTAGAGAGGGGTTGAGTGCAACCCTCATCAATTGGGACACCCCAACATGGATTAGGCAAGCATTTTACGCTTGACCGAACCATGGGATAAAAATAGTCTTGTCACTTGTCTCTTTACCTTATAGCGATTCTACTCTTTCTAGTACTTCACTTCAATATTGCTCTAAATTTAATACTCACCTTGTGAGAGCAATTAAGTGAAGAAGTTCTCTCCTCTCATCCTCTTCATTCGGACTTGGTTTTTTATCTCGCTAATTCAATATTAGACCAAGTTTGTTTTGTTGAGCTATTTTTTACAAGATCACATATTCACCCCCTCTAGGTGCTCTCAGTTGTATGCCTCACAAACTCAATGATATGATCTCAGGATCTTTTGATGATTATGTGTTTATGTTTTCACTTTTTTGTTCACCAGTCATGTATTTATTATTCATGAGTTTCATTCATACTTTTTGAACAAGATTCTTATGTTATATGTGCGCTTATACTTCCTATATTCTATACATGACTATTCTTTGTCATTTTGTTGAATATCACTAACAATCTTCTAATGTTGACAGAAAACAAACAAAATACTCTCACACTCTTTTAGGTCTGTCGTCAATCACCAAAAAGGGTAGATTGAAAGCATCTGGGCCCTTGGTTCGTTTTAGTGATTAATGAAAATGTAAGATTACTTGTGACTAACTTGTGTTTTGTAGAGCAAATGGCAAGTTAGGTCACTATGCAGGGAGTTACGCTACACTAGTGAAAACAATCCCTCAGACGAGAACTTGAAGTGACAGCTAAAAAGGCGAATCAAAAGATGAAGGACTTCATATCCTAAGTGTCTAAGGAGTTGTGGGACATTTGATATAGAGTTAGGACTTCTATTTTTATTTTAGCCGTACTATAAAGAGGGGTTGTGGATGAGTAGTTTGACCAAGAGCAATCTAGTGGTGTCGGTGCATGTTCACACTCACAACTATTGCTAGGTGTCACTCTAGAATTCACTCATGAGTTAGAATCGAAAACGGGTTAGAAAAAACTCATGAAAATAAAGTTAGTTGTTGACCTAGGGGTACCGGACTGCCCAGTGGTTCCCCTAGACATTGGGACCGAGGGCACCCGAGAGCTATCCCTAAGTTGTAAGAAAACCCGAGAGCGAACAATTCCCATCAACTGAATTTTAGCCCGGCACCAGACTGTATGGTGTGCACAGGACAGACATTGTTTAGTGTCCGATGCAACTCCACAGCAACAGCTAGTTGTCAGAACTATTCATTAGGAATGTATAGTTGGTGCACCAGTGGTGCACCGGACTATCCAATGCGCCCATGCGCACAAGAACTGTGCAACAACTAGTTTTGGTGGGTGGGAGTATTTATACCCCCTCCACCAGTCATACTAAGTGTCTTGCTACCCCAACCACCTATAATTCATTCCAAGAGCATTGCACGTCCACAAAGACTAGTGGGTTGATTAGCAAAATCATAATCTCATGTTAGGACCTCATCGATGCGAGGACTCGCTCGTGTCGACCAAGAAGGAAATTGACCTCCCTCTCAATTCACTCGCTAAGTCAGAGCCCTCTATGCTAGGGGAGCCATCACACTAGCTCAGACCAATGCATTGTAGGAGGCATACCCTAGCGGTCATGCGAGAACCACAAGTATGGCACAGATGACTCCAGATACAAGATCCACCCTTGATCTTGGCCTGATCAGGTACCTACTTTGCTTGTGAATTCCATGATTAAAACATTTATGAGATAGCTAAGCCAAGTATGTTGGCCCAAGAATTCTAAACCACCCACCATTTGAAGCCTATGAAGGACGCACTAACCCTAGAAATTGGTCGAGAGTGTAGCAACTCTCTATTACAGCTGCAGGAGGAGACACAACAATCATGGCAAACTATTTGCCCATGTGCCTTAGTGCCAATGTTCCCAAAATGTTAAATAACCTTCTAGTTGACTCTATCGACTCTTAGTAAGATCTCAAATGTATCTTTATTGCTAACTTTGGTTTGACTTATGAACAAGAAATGATGCAATATGATCTTGACCAGACTGTACAAAAGAGAATGAAAGCCTCCGAAGTTACATCAAGCGATGGTGTGATATTAAGGTCAATGTATCACACATTTCGAAGGAAAGAACGATTTACGTCTTTTGCAAGGACCCCAGGAACAAGAAGTTATCTTAGATGCTATTTTGGGAGGCACCGACAACTTTGTTGGCCCTCTTTTAGGTGGCTGATAAATACACCATGAGCAAAGAGGTGAAGCTCCACATGACCTCTTCAACAAAGGATAAAGGAAAGACCAAACAAAGGCTCAAACAAGACAAGGGCTAGAAGCATTTCTATGATAAAAAAGTCAACACAGTGGAACGTGACACTCGACAATGCTAAGAAGGCAAACCACCTACCTGAGATGAGTACATTGTTAGGTATAAATCTATAATGGATGGAACATGTATCTATCATCCACATGGTAATCATACTACACAAGAGTGCTAACACATAAGGTATTTTGCACAGAGTGCTGAAAGAGCCACACCCCAAGGCGCCTAAGCCAAGAAGCAGCAAGACTAACAAGAAAGGCAATTCAAGAGAAGTAGACATGGAGAAATTCCCACGACCAACTCAAGAAATCATGTGCATCATCAAGGGTTCAGAATAGTATGGATCTAATAAAAAATAATAGATGGAAGACCGAGATGTCTTCGCAATAGAGCCTGTCACACTGGGGTTCTTGCGGTGATTAGAGATGATTGTCACTTTTGATAGAACCAAGCATCATGATCATGTTTTGTGTTTAGGGCACTACCCCTCGGATTTTTAATCCAACAGTAGGAGATGCAAGGCAGCATCGAGTCCTCATGCATGGACGAAGCAGTCTTAACATCATTTTCGCTAAGACTTTAAAAATGGGCTTATGAGATAAGTCTTTGATGCCGACTGGCCGAGTCTAACCCCCTTCTACGACATCATCCTTGGCCAAACAACTACACCATTGTGATAAGTAACTTTGTCGATTACTTTTGGCATCGAGTCCAACTTCTCCAGTGAGTCCCTGCACTTTGAGGTAGCTAACATTGATGCGGCTCACAATGCCATCATAGGAAGGCCTCGGCTCGCAAAATTCATGGCAATTCTTCACTACACCTACTTAGGGTCTGTTTGGTTCAGCTACAGATTCCTAGAAATCTGATTCTAGCTGTGAGCTATGAGAAAATTGTTGTGAACTAATGATTGTGAAGAACTGGATTTTGTTTGGTTGAAATAACTGTCAACTATGGATTCTATGAGAACATGAAAATTTATAACATGGATGACATGAATCTAGAAAATCTAGGGTAGCACGTGATTCTGAATTGAACTAGAGAAATCCATAGTTTTTTAGGAATCCATTCTGACGTTGTACCCCTTGGGTTGAGATTCCAGTTTTTTTACAGTGAATTTGGTTTATAAAGCTGAACCAAATAGACCCTTGTCCTCAAAATGCTAGGACCTAAAGGTGTGATTTCTGCCAAGGGAAATCTAAGACAATCTTACACATGTGATGAGGAAGAATGTAGCCTAGTGGAGTCTCAATAATATGAGCCGAGTGCAAGTGCAACAGCCTCAAGGCAGCTCTCGCGTTGCACCCCTCGAGCAATGGAGCAGTCAAGAACTTCTCGCCCCCACTAAAGAGGATCACAAACTTGCAGGTTGAGTCCTCTCTTACTAAGGAAATCCAACTGAACCCAATGGATACCACCAAAGTTACCCAAATCAGAACCATCATGGAACCAAAATAGGAACTCGCGCTCACCTATTTCCTCTAGGACATCCGACATATCTTCACTTGGAAGCCTTTCTACCATGCCTGGAGTCTCAAGGCAATTGGTCGAGCATACATTCAATGTGAGCCCTACCTCGAAACTTATCAAGAAAAATTGCGCCGTTTCACAAATGATAGGCGAGACATAATAAAAAAAGAAATAGCTTGGCTCCTATAAACCATATTTATTAGATAAGTACTCCACCCCGAGTAGGTAGAAAATACTATATATGTTCAGAAGAAAAATAAATAATGTCACATGTGTGTTGATTATTGAGAGCACCTAGAGTGGGGTGAATAGGTGATCCTACAAAAATACAACTCCAAACACAAACTTGGTCTAAATTAGGAGTTAATACAAAACTAAACTAAGTTTAGAGTGAGAAGAAGAGAGAAGTCCTCCTCACTTGATTGTTCTTTCAAGATATGAAATGGACTAGGAGCATGTTACAAGTGAGCTTGCATGTCACACCCGGGTTTCGGGGCACCAAGACCTAGGCGCGAACATAATCACCAGGTGTGCTAGGACCAAGTCTCACACATATGATGAATCATGGCACATGATCGAATGTCACATCTTTACTACATAATAGGAGTTCTGTACAAAATAAATAAATAATTACATTATAAGGAGACAACAGTCCAGCAACCCAAAGTTGACTGGGAGACGACGGCCTAGACCTCTCACGAACTCGTCACAGCATCCTCCAAGCGCCTCATCCTGCAGTACATGTTCTTGACCTGTGGGGGGTGTGAGATAGCAAGAGTGAGCTCACATACGTTCATAGCTCAACAAGTTGTGGGGAATAATGTGCATGATCTCGCCAAAGGTGGGAGCTCACGTGAAGTGTAAGGCTTACCAAAGAGGATGGTTGAAGCTGAGCATTGCTTTTAAAGTTGATCAAAATTTTATTAGCAGTTACTAAGTATAAGTAAATACCAACCCAATTAAGTAGTAGAACAAAAGTAACAACATCACCTGCAATGCAATGCATATGACAAATTGAATTTAGTTCCATAAATTAATCATGTGAGTGTCCGAGCTACTCATGACCGTGAGCACGGCTAGTATACCAGTTTTACACTTTGCAGAGGTTGCACATCTTTACCCATAAGTCATGTTACCCATCTGCCAAGAGACGACCAATCCCATACACCTCTACCGAGGAGGCGAGGTAGGGTAACACTACGAGGCCTTTACAAAGTTCCACTAGCTTCAGAAACTCGCTACAGTTTATAGGAAGCTCCAATGCAGGAATCCCTCATCTGACCGCCATCGCAGCAAAATCAACCCGAAGACCTCCCTACACTGACCACTCCCCTACTGCCCTTGTCCCTTTCGGGTAAGGTAGTCTTCCACTAGCTTTCCTAGTTAGTTAGCCAAGGGCGTCCCATTAAACCCTTGTGGTAGCACTGTTTTCCCGGGTGGTTCTCCATGTTCCAATTAACATAATGATCTTATCATGAACAGTAAATAACAACTGGTAATAAATGTATAATCATGAATATTGTGTATGACCATACGCAGAACCACATAAAAGCAATAACAGGTACTACCCAAAAATTCAGTGGCAAAACAAGGTATAAAGATAGTCAAACTAGGGTGACTTATTGGGTCCCATCAAAATTAACCTATGCAGATCATTATGATTAATCAGAACATGACTAGGTAAAAAGAAGTGATCAAGGGCACAACTTGCCTGAGACTTGAGATTCCAGGTACCATGATGATCTTTAGATTCTCGTAACCTCGCGCTAGTCATAGCAATACAAACAAACATGGTATAGGAAAAATTAACACCACACCAAACGAACTATATAAGAATATTCTACACGTCTCTACGAGATCGTGGGATCGAGAACCACTAAATTTGGGGTTACGGTTATGAAGTTATGGTTTTCCGAAGATCCACGTGGTTAAGTATAAAATAGACTAAGTGCAACATTTTAACCTATATTTCATGACAAAACAAAATTACCAAATGATAATAAATATTATTGTGAGACTAATGCAACCAGAATGGATCAAAACGGAGTTACGATTATTGAGTTTTGATTTTCTAAAGATTTAATAGTGGTGTAATAAAGAAATTAAGTACTGTTGGGGGCCTTCGTCCTCCGAAGGTCCTCAAAAACATGATTTGACAATGTTTTCCAAGTGGATTATGTGAACAGGTATTCTCGGATTCAGAATTATGAATACGAAGCACGGCCAGGACGAAGCCTGAACCAGACGAAGTACGAGCGCAGCCGAAGCTGTGTGCGGGGAAGCTTCATCACGATAGCAGAAAAGGGAACCGACTTAAAGATGAAAAGACTACGTGGGCCTCGACAGATTTCCATAAGTCATTAACAAATGTAGTGGACATGGATGTAATTTTACGTGGGCTGCGTCCCACGTCTATAAATAGATGAACAGTACTCCCGTACTGTTCACGCTGACCGGGCATTGGCATTTGCGTCACGCTTGTATTTTTACCTTCTCTCAGGACCGAAGGTACATTTGTAATTTGTAATCATTTCTATTTTTCTCTGTTAATAAAATAGAAATGATTCTATGATTTACAATTCATGTTTTATATGAATCCTTCGTTACTACTTGTTGAATCTACGAAGGTATGTTTTTTGTGACCTTCGTCCGGAACTCATTATCCCCGAAGGGGAATAATGTTTGGGAGGACGAAGGGCCTTAACATTTAACACTTTTTATGTTGCCTTGTTCTTAATCCGAAGCATTTGAGAACAAGTCCCCAACATTGGCGCCCACCTCCGGTGAACTCACTTCCACTTCGAAGCTTTTTTTGAACACCTTCGGAAGCTGTAGATCTTCGCTATGGCGCCGAAGAAAGCTTCAGCGATTGGGTCTTCAGCACTGCAACCGCTGGACCACAACCAGGAGACCGTCTCTCTTCGGGAGGCCCGAAGCCAGAAGAGAAAGGCCGTCAGCCCGACCCTCGAGGAAGAAGAGCTAGACCAAGAAATCAGGGATATGGAGATGCTACATCAACAAGTGCAGAGGAAGAAGGAGAAGATGGCCCGCCTAGCTGAGTTGCAGAGGCAAATAGACGAAGCCTCTGAGGAAGTTCGCCATCTTACTCACGATGAGCAGAACAGAAGGCCTCATCAGAAAGACCTTCATCAGGAGGGCTTCGTCAACGAAGATGACTGGTATGACAATTTCCATCAGGGAAATTTTGTTTTTGATGATGCTTCTCCTCTGTCCGCTGAGCTGCAGGCTACACCTTGGCCTCCATCCTATAAGCCACCTCAGCTTCCCATGTTTGACGGCCACTCCGACCCGAAGCAATTCTTGATGAGCTACGAAGCAACAGTGTCTTCGTACGGGGGCAATGCTGCAGTCATGGCGAAGTCTTTCGTTATGGCCGTCAGGAATGTTGCTCAGACCTGGTATTCCTCCCTTCGGCCAGGAACAATCACTTCATGGCAGAAGCTGAAGGACATGTTACTGACCAGCTTTCAAGGATTTCAGACGAAGCCGGTCACAGCTCAAGCATTGTTCCAGTGTGTTCAGGATCACGAAGAATACCTTCAGGCGTATGTCCGAAGGTTCTTACGATTGAGGGCGCAGGCACCAACGGTGCCCAATGAAATTGTTATCGAAGCCATGATTAAGGGGCTTCGTCCTGGACCTGCAGCTCAATACTTTGCTCGGAAGCCTCCTCAGACCTTGGAGAAACTGCTCCAAAAGATGGATGAGTACATTCGGGCTGACAATGACTTTCGCCAAAGAAGGGAGGAGGCCTTCAGATTTTCTGAAATGACCAGGGGCTTCGGAGGGAGATACTACCCGAGGCATGTCCGGTCCATCCACAACACTCAGAATGATGATAAGGGGAGTCAGCAGAACAGACCGCAGTGCTCCTCACAGGCTTCGGGGCAACAACAAACTTCCTTCCGGCCACCAGCTCCAAGAGGCAGAGGCGCCAGGGGCTTCGGCGGAAGATTCGGAGATCAGCCAAGGAGACTGTTTTGCTTGTTCTGTGGAGAAGGCAAGGGCCATACCACTAGGTCGTGCCATATTACAATCCAGAAGCAAAAGGAAATTGCCGAAGCTGCATCTCAACAAGCTCAGCCGAAGCAGGTCATGCATACTGCTTCGTATCATCCGCCTTATATCCCACAATACATAGACAACCACCCTGCAGCTTCTGTAGCTTCGGCAAGTCAACCTCAAGCTTCCTGGCAACAGCTTCCGCCCCCACCTCCATTGCAGCAAGGTCAACAGCCAGAAGGGAGTCAATACGCTCCACATCAGAGGGACTTCAGAGAGCAGTCCGAAGCTCGCACAGTCAACAGCACTGTGCCAGAGTCGAAGCACATTTATTGACACATATCCTACCTTTGATAGCAGTCTTTCCTATTCAGTTTTATTTTCTGTGAAGCAAAAAACATTGATAGTTTTCATGTAATAATTTCGTTGTTTTCCACGAGGAAGATCTATTTGCTCCACAAGCTAAAGTTGCTGAAGCTTAAAATTTTTTCCGTTACCAAGGAGGACCTTCGAATTAAAAATCCTTCGGAGTAACAGAAAGTCGTTCTAAGGAACGCAGAGTAAGTTTGTGAAGTCACAAAAAGCCGTTCCAAAGGGAGCGCAGTGTAAGTTTTCTGCTCAGAAGTCATTCCTAAAGGAATGCAGAGCCTACAGCGAAAAGTCAACGCTGATACCGCCTAAGTAAAAGGCGAAGAAGCTCCTAAGGGAGGCTTACAGCGAAAAGTCAACGCTGATACCGCCTAAGTAAAGGGCGAAGAAGCTCCTAAGGGAGGCTTACAGCGAAAAGTCAACGCTGAGATCGTCTAAGTAAAAGACGAAGAAGCTCCAAAGACGTTCCTAAGGGAATGCAGAGCTTACGAATATATTTTATGTGTATCTTCGGAACAAATGTCACATGCATAGCATAACATCATCACATCATTTTGCATAGCATAAGCATCATACATCATATTGCATTTGGCAAAAGAAGGTGACACTCTCAACCTTCGAAAGGATGCTTTGAGAAAGTGACATCGAAATTGTATAGCTTCGGAATACAGCTTCGGAGAATATTTTTATGAAACATAGGTGAGCTTTATCAGATCAATATTGAGATTGTATAGCTTCGGAGTATAGCTTCGGATAATGATTTCACGAAGCATGGATGTGATTCATCAGAATAATTTTAACGAAGAATGTCTTCTTCACGAAGCATGAAAAGAAGGGAAGGTGTTTTTTCGCCGAAGGCTCAAAAAGGTATGTAGGTAGAGTTTCATGCATCGTAAAGAATTGAATAATGAAAAGAAACTTGTATATTACATCCAAATGTACAAAATATTACATAGATCACAATTTAAATGTTTTTTCTAAATAGCATCTAGTCTTCTTTTAGTACTGCTTCGGCGGCTTCATTTAGAAGTTGATCAACAACTTTGTCCATAATAGCTTCGGCCATTTCTTTAATTTCATCGTCCACTTTTGTGTGGGGGTCGGCAGTCGACCCAGCAACTTCTGAGGGAAGAGAACATTTCTTCATTATTATTACAAACTGTAAGCAGAGTTTGAAACAAAAATTACAACACAATAAGAACGACTAATTAATACCTAATTGCTTTTCGGGCTCCGTACTTTTTTCGGCAGCTTCTGCCACTTTCCTAGCATCGTGGATGCCTCTTTCGCTCCTTTGGATAATTTCTTGTGCCATTCCTCGGCCGCCATCGTTCCAGATATCAGTAAAAAATTTGCCACCAACCACGCTTGCTTCGGCCGAGGGGTCCTTGATGTCTTCGCAAGATAAGGTAGCTTCGGACTGAGCTAGAAATTTTACATGCTCGCAACCTTTTTTCTCTAAGACAGAAGCAATTCCTCTGGCGCCCGAAAAAGCGCAGATATCACCGCGACTGCTCAGGATCTCCTCGAAGGCTTCTGCTTCGTGACTAATCCATTCCAATGGACCTTCGGGATTGCCTCGAGAGAAATTCTCTTCGCTGGAAAAGGCACCTACGCTGGCGAAGCTGGTTTTAATTTTATTCACGCACTCTATAGATTTAACATAACATTTTCCCTGAGATGCACGAAGCTCTTTAACTCTTAACTCCAATTTGTTGACCATATGATCACTGAGTTCTCGTTTTGTTTCCTCAAGCACGCGCTCCTCTTTAGCTCTAGCCAGCTGTTTCTGAAGATCTTTAATCTCGCGTTTTTGAGCTTCGGCCTGGGCCTTTGAAGCAACTTCGTCTTTCTTCACTTTATCTACCAGTGTAAGCAGAATTTTATCTTTTTCCAAAGCTTCGTTTCTCAGTTTGATAACTTCGGAGCGTAAATTATTAAACGCAATTTCATAGCTTTCATCTTCGGCGCTCTTTTGGGCTCTTAGTGCGTTGCTTAGGATCAGGCCCTATACGAAAAAAGAATCCGTATAAGGAAAAAGAAATGAGTTAAAAGAAAAGAAAAAAAAGAGGGGGTTTTTTCAAGCGTTTAACTCTCATACCTTTAGGCTGTTGTACGCAAGACTGTCTGCGAGATCTTCTTTCGTCATGGCGCACAATCCGGATTCAAGCTTCGGGAAACCAATACTCCTGGCCATCTCTCGGCAGACAGATAGCTCTTTGTTGTCAGGCAGGCAGTATAAGAAGTCATCTTCATTCGTCCCATTGAATATTACTGCCCCCTTCGGATATTTTAGCTCCTTCGCATAATGGTTAGCTTCATGAGTTTCTTCTTCAGATAGTTTTTTCCCCGAAGCATGTCGTATGATGTAGTCGCACATGCTGGCAGGCGCTTCGGGGATGGCAGTGTCAGTTTCTTCAACTAAAACTGGATCTGGTATTTTTATTGCTTCGGCTTCCAAAGTTTGCTCCTTGAAGGGCTCTGAAGGCCCAGCTTCAGCTTCAGCCTGTCGCGTCGAAGCTTCAGTAGGAGCTTCAGCAATTTCAACACTCTTTTTCGGAGTTGTGCTTGAAGACTTAATTGTCTCCAAGACATCTAGTACGTTTACCATTCTTTTCCTTTTTGGGGTCACCGTTGGCCCCTTTTGGTTTTTTGCTGTTTCGACATTTGCTGCAGGACTCAAAACTTCTGATGATTTTTCCTTAGTCGGTTTTTTCGCTTCTTTCATTTTTTCTGTGGAAGGCGCTTCGGCCATCTCTGCAATTTCCGGCAGCACGGTTAGTTGTTCAGCTTCGGCGGCCGAAGAAGTTTCTCCGGTGAACTCAGGCACCGAAGCTGGTTCAATATGGCGTGGCCGGTGTGCGAGGACCTTTATCCTCTTTCCTTTCGGTTCTGGCTCGTTAGGAGCAGTTGCAGCCTCTTCTTTTGCAGAGGTTGTGTTTTTCCTTTTTTGCCCTCGAATGGGATAACGATAATCAGGGTAGAAGAACCCAACTGCATCAAACACCCGGTTGAGTCTCTTCTTTTTTCGGCCTCCGAAGGCTGCTGATAACGCAGTGTTCTCAGCCTTCGAATATGCCCCAAGCAGTTCGTCACTTAATGTTTCAATGCTTTTCAACCAGTCGTCATCAGGTTCAATAAATTTATCTGCATATTTGAATGTGTACTTCAGTCTGACCAGTCCGCCTTCGTCGGACTCTTTGATAGTATCCTTCGGCATTTCCCATTTTTCTGCAAGTGGCCATACCCTGAAGGCAATGTGCTCTTGGACTAAGTCCCTTGTCCCAATAAAGGAGCAAACTACACCGAAGGCTCTTTGGCATTCTTCGGCTGCCTCATCCATTTCAGCCTTCGGCCTTCGGAGTCCGAAGCGTTGCCAGATTGGGTGCATAATGATACTTTTGACATTATCTTGCGCTGTTAGGTCATTTTTCACATAAAACCATTCAGTCATCCAGGCTCCGGGCCACCTCTTCCGAAAGGTCGGCACAGGGCAGCTTGACCCGGAGCGGGCGCCGAAGCTGTAGCACCCAAAATTGTTGTGATATTGCTCTTTTCCCCAGGGCTTTGTTTCGTATAATAATTCATGAATGTTGCAGAAGCTTTTAGTGTTTGGTTCCAAACCTTGGCTTCTCGCAGCCCAGACAAAAATCCCCATTCTTAGGATAGCTTCGGGAGTAAGTTGATGAAGGTAGACTTGAAACGTTTTCAGTACCCCGACAACAAAGTTGCTCAGGGGGAATCGAAGCCCAGCCTTGAGAAAGCTTCGGAAAATCACAACTTCATCTTCTTCGGGGGTGGGAGAAGTTTTTTCTCCAGCATCAGCCCTCACAATAGACACATCTCGAAAATATCGCCCCCTCATATTATCAATATGGCTCTGCTTGATAGTAGTTTTCCCGAAAACCGTGTGACTTGGCCGCCATGGACGATCTTCGGCCTCCTCCCCGCCACTTTCTACATCATAGCTGTCG
Organism: Zea luxurians; assembly: GCA_029449295.1. Lineage (NCBI taxonomy): Eukaryota > Viridiplantae > Streptophyta > Magnoliopsida > Poales > Poaceae > Zea > Zea luxurians. Next base: position 5,115,262 of record JAOPSE010000052.1, on the reverse strand, counting down.
CTGTCACCAGTATCTTCGGACAAACCTTCGAGAATCTCCTTGGTAATTTTCTCTGTATTGGTCTCCGCCATTGCAATCAGGAACCCCAGATTCTTCTCTTCCTCGAGGCTCAGCTTCGTATCCGCAGGGATCTTCTTGCCTTCAGACATCTTCGGAAATGCTAAAAAACCTAAAAAGCTGTTTTCGGGGCCGAAGCTTCAAACTCAAAAAGGTCACCAATCTTAATGCACAAGAGCTAAAAATTTTTAGTGGGCCGAAGCAGATGGCAAGTGCGCGTACCAAATGAGTTTGCGGTGCGATCTTATTTATACGCCCAGGGCGTTGAAAATTGAAAGGTCCCGCTTGTCAGTGAAGGTTGCTATTCTAGCAAAGGGAAGGTGTTTTTTCGGACCTTCGGCTCAAGGCCTTCGTCCATATCGCAATCTGAATTTATTATTAACAAATTAATATTGCGAGGGGCTACTGTTGGGGGCCTTCGTCCTCCGAAGGTCCTCAAAAACATGATTTGACAATGTTTTCCAAGTGGATTATGTGAACAGGTATTCTCGGATTCAGAATTATGAATACGAAGCACGGCCAGGACGAAGCCTGAACCAGACGAAGTACGAGCGCAGCCGAAGCTGTGTGCGGGGAAGCTTCGTCACGATAGCAGAAAAGGGAACCGACTTAAAGATGAAAAGACTACGTGGGCCTCGACAGATTTCCATAAGTCATTAACAAATGTAGTGGACATGGATGTAATTTTACGTGGGCTGCGTCCCACGTCTATAAATAGATGAACAGTACTCCCGTACTGTTCACGCTGACCGGGCATTGGCATTTGCGTCACGCTTGTATTTTTACCTTCTCTCAGGACCGAAGGTACATTTGTAATTTGTAATCATTTCTATTTTTCTCTGTTAATAAAATAGAAATGATTCTATGATTTACAATTCATGTTTTATATGAATCCTTCGTTACTACTTGTTGAATCTACGAAGGTATGTTTTTTGTGACCTTCGTCCGGAACTCATTATCCCCGAAGGGGAATAATGTTTGGGAGGACGAAGGGCCTTAACATTTAACACTTTTTATGTTGCCTTGTTCTTAATCCGAAGCATTTGAGAACAAGTCCCCAACAAGTACAAAATTTTAGTTTAGGTTTCCTAACAAAATAAGGTTACTAGATGATAAACAATATTATTACAAGTCTAAAGCAACTGGAATGAATTAATTTAGAGTAAAAATGGATTTAATATGAATTAAACAAGTTTTTTGAATTATTTTTATACTAAAAATCATTTTCTGATTTAATTATGAATATTTCTAATAATTCTGGAATGTAGACATTATTTTAACAAAGAACAGGGTGTTCTACGCAAAATTCCGGGACTGTTCTATAATTCTTTTACATGTATCAGGACGACAGGTTTATTTAAAAGGAGTCCGAGGGCTCATATGCAATTACGTCGCGGCTGAAGGGGTATCAAGGGTCCCGAGCCATCCGATCCCGTGTGGACGCCCCCGATTAGATCCTCCGTGCAATGAATCAGTACGCATTCGTGTCCTTTGGATCCGAAATCGACGGTGTTGATTTCAAATGACCGAGATCCCTTCGGATCCGTCCGATCATGATCCAAGGGCCTGAACCGGTCACACCGATGCGGTATACAAGTCTAAAATCAGTCGTTCAATAAGATCCAACAGCCACCATGAAATCCTTATCGCACGCCAGATTTGTAAAGCCCAAAATTTGTATAAAAAATAATAAAATAAATAAATGAAGAAATAAAAAATTTCTGATATCTCAACTTATATTTGAGCTTTGAATTTTGAGAATTGAATTCCGAAACCAAGAATGAATGTAGAAAAGAAGTAAAAGAAACTTTGCGTCCATTATGAAATTTGGGTAATCTAAGAAAGTTTATTCTTTTCCTTAAATAGATATGTTTTCAAATATGAGATTATATAGAAGATCCTTGTATGAGTTAATTCATTGAATAAATACATTTATAAATATCTTCTAAAATATTTAAGCTAAGGTATCTTTTAATAAATAATAAAGAGTAGAGATTAGTTTATTAATATACATTGTGGTGTATTAAAAAATCATTTTTCATAGATATGGTAAAATAAAAATGAATAAAATTATGGATTTTCATTCATATTGAGTTCTTTTGTTTGTTCATTAAAATTTGAGTGCAAATTCAAGACCAAAATTTAATGAAGTGGGAAAATTGGGATTTAAATTAAAAAAAAAGAGAAAAGAAGACATCCCTGCATTATGGGCTGAATTCCCCTCGAACCGGCCCATTCCTAACCGCGTGCTCGTGGGCAAGCTTGTGATGCTGACATGCGGGTCCCGTTGTTTGGCTCCACAGGGCTCTTACACGTGACCTCCTTCTGTCACCTACAGTTGGGCCCCACCTGGCGAGATCGACACCAACCTCACGACATGACCGCAATAGCTTTGCGCGTATCTCCTCCATGCCGAGATCTTCGGACACCAAACCGCCCACGCGAGTTTTGGGCTCGGACTCCGATTCCTCCGGTCATGCTCCTCGGGGTATAAAAGTGGAGCCGCTCCTCCCCAATCAACGACGCGCCGAAACAATGGGAGAGCAGGGGAGAAAGAAGAAGGTTGTCGCCGCCATGGCAATTGGTCGGGCTTGCGTCTCTGGCCGTGGAAGGGAGACTATGCGCATCGCCAGGACACGGGGAAGCTATCCTGACCGCAAATTTGATGAACGGACGGTCGGAACTCGGGCAATGGCTCACGGGGGTTGTGGCGCTGTTGCGGGCCGCGTCCTGCTCTGGTCGAAGCTTCTGGGGGCGCCAGTCAAGGTAAGGTTGCTCCTATAGGGATTCGTCGTTGTATAAACTGCGAGCAGCACATAGATCTCATCCATTCTTGAATTACGTGCTGGCTGACCGGTCCGTCGCTTGCCGAGGCCGTGGCGCCGCCATGGGGATGCTGGCACCGTCGTTGTCTACGGCTGGTGGTGGCGTGCGATAAGGATTTCACGGTGGCTATTGGATCTTATTGAACGGCTGATATTAGACTTGTATACCACATCGGTGTGACCAGTTCAGGCCCTTGGATCATGATCGGACGGATCCGAAGGGATCTCGGTCATTTGAAATCAACACCGTCGATTTCGGATCCAAAGGACATAGATGCGTACCGATTCATTGCGCGGGGGGATCTAATCGGGGGTGTCCACACGGGATCCGATGGCTCAAGACCCTTGATACCCCTTCAGCCGCGACATAATTGCATATGAGCCCTCGGACTCCTTTTAAATAAACCCGCCGTCCTGATACGTGTAAAAGAATTATAGAACAGTCCCAAAATTTTGCGCAGAACACCCTGTTCTTTGTTAAAATAATGTCTGCATCCAGAATTATTAGAAATATTCATAATTAAATCAGAAAATGATTTTAGTATAAAAATAATTCAAGAAACTTGTTTAATTCGTATTAAATCCATTTTTACTCCAAATTAATTCATTCCAGTTGCTTTAGACTTGTAATAATATTGTTTATCATCTAGTAACCTTATTTTGTTAGGAAACCTAAACTAACATTTTGTACTTAATTTCTTTATTACACCACTATTAAATCTTTAGAAAATCAAAACTCAATAATCGTAACTCCGTTTTGATCCATTCTAGTTGCATTAGTCTCACAATAATATTTATTATCATTTGGTAATTTTGTTTTGTCATGAAATATAGGTTCAAATGTTGCACTTAGTCTATTCTATACTTAACCACGTGGATCTTCTGAAAACCATAACTTCATAACCGTAACCCCGAATTTAGCGGTTCTCGATCCCACGATCTCGTAGAGACGCATAGAATATTCTTATATAGTTTGTTTGGTGTGATGTTAATTTTGCCTATACCATGTTTGTTTGTATTGCTATGACTAGCGCGAGGTTACGAGAATCTGAAGATCATCCTGATACCTGGAATCTCAAGTCCCAGGCAAGTTGTGCCCTTGATCACTTCTTTCTACCCAGTCATGTTCTGATTAATTTTAATGATCTGCATAGGTTAATTTTGATGGGACCCAATAAGTTACCCTAGTTTGACTATCTTTATACCTTGTTTTGCCACTGAATTTTTGGGTAGTACCTGCTATTGCTTTTATGTGGTTCTGCGTATGGACATACACAAAATTCATAACTATATCTTTATTACCAGTTGTTATTTACTGTTCATGATAAGATCATTATGTTAATTGGAACATGGAGAACCACCCAGGAAAACAGTGCTACCACAAGGGTTTAATGGGACGCACTTGGCTAACTAACTAGGAAAGCTAGTGGAAGACTACCTTACCCGAAAGGAACAAGGGCAGTAGGGGAGTGGTCAGTGTAGGGAGGTCCTCGGGTTGATTTTGCTGCGATAGCGGTCAGACGAGGGATTCCTGCATTGGAGCTTCCTATAAATTATAGCGGGTTTTCTGAAGCTAGTGGAACTTTGTAAAGACCTCGTAGTGTTACCCTGCCTCACATCCTCGGTAGAGGTGTATGGGATTGGTCGTCTCTTGGCAGATGGGTAACATGACTTATTGGTAAAGATGCGCAACCTCTGCAGAGTGTAAAACTGGTATACTAGCCGTGCTCACGGTCATGAGCAGTTCGGACACTCACATGATTAATTTATAGAACTAAATTCAATTTGGCATATGCATTGCATCACATGTGATGTTGTTACTTTTGTTCTACTACTTAATTGGGTTGGTATTTAATTATTGAAAGCTCTCTTGTGGGTTTTGGTGTTTAGATGACAACCCAATTAAAGGACTAACAAGTATGCTAAGTGTTGAACAGGTGCTTAATGCAAAGCTAACAGAGTTCAACACAAGTGAACAAGTGTGATGGTCCAAAGACTAGATTATCTATAGATAATGGACATCACAAGCAAGATGGACATTGCTTAAGTGAGACTCGATGTGCGTAACTCAGAGACAACCAATCAAGCCAAGGATGGAGGCAAGAAGAGCTTCGAGGCACCGAGTGCATGGGAGAAGGTCAAGGAGACCAGGAACCCAAAAGCTAGGGGTGAAGAAGAAGACTTGCAAAGTCAAGGTTGATCGAGTTAAGAAGAGTTATGGTGCATCAAGGATCACTACATAAGGACATGACTTACAACCAATAAGGTAACATCTACAATTATGTGGTGTAAGTCATAAAGCTCAAGATCAAGCTCTAGAAGTGAACAAGGTATGTTTCTGGACTCAGTGAATTATTTTGTTCACTAACATGGTTATCTGAGTGCTAGAAACAGTGCCAAAAAAAGAAGAAAAGAGTTGGAGAAGATATGGCTTTGTATAGCCAAAACCAGCACCAGCCTGACACACCGAACTGTCCGGTGGTACACCGGACAGTGTCCGGTGCCCTAGGCTAACTCGACGGTGATCTGCCAGCTCTCGGGAATCTATGGGGAGTCGTGACTAAAATTCACCAGACTGTCCGGTGGTGCACCGGACTGTCCGGTGAGTCTGCGCCGCCCGAGCCAACGGTCGGCAGCGTAATCAGCGAGCGACGTGTGGCCTGGGCCAACGGTCAGTTGGCACATCGGACTATCCGGTGTGCACCAGACTGTTCGGTGTGCACCGGACTGTCTGGTGTGCACCGGATAGTGTCCGGTGCACCAAGCGGTCCAAAGGCGCACGGTCGGCTTCGCCAGAAAAGGAAGGAGATCGGGCACCGGACAAGCACTGTTCATGTCCGGTGGTGCACCGGACTGTCCGGTGCGCCACCCAACAGAAAGCAAGTATTGCCTTCCAAAAGGAATTCCAACGGCTCCTAGGCCCCTTGGGTCTATAAAAGGGACCCCTAGGCAACTCCAACAAAGACACAAGGGCAACCAACAATTGTATACATCATTTGGATCAATTCTCTCTCTCCCTCTCATGTATATCTCTCTAGTTTGTGTAGAGGCAAAGCTATAAGCCTTTAGAGAGTGGAGAAGTGCTGCTGAGAGCTAGAGCAAAGTCTTGAGCGCATTGTTACTCTACCGAAGTGCTGTCAAGAAGACTGTAAGCAGCCACGGCGTTGTTGTAACCAATATCAACATAGTGGAAGGCTCTATCTATCATACTGACAGATCTGAGCAAACGGAGGAAGGAGTTGAAATAGACTCCAAGCCCAGGTGTGGCTAACTCCAACGAGGACTAGGCAAGCATTTCAGGCTTGGCCGAACCTCGGGATAAATCCCTGCGTCTGTGTGCTCTGCTCTATGATGTGTGCTGATTCTCTGTCTTACCTACTCTTTATCTCTGCACTTCAATACTTATTTGTGGTACAAGTTATATTTGAAGTGCAGGGCATTTTAAGACAGGATCTTCTATTCTGCTGCAACCTACTCGAAGGGTCTTTCATTCCACTGCGATCTAGCCTTCGAGTAGAGTAAGAATTTAAGTTTTAAAGTGATAATTATTATTCGCCTATTCACCCCCTCTATGCGACATCCACATCCTGTTCCCGGTCATAGGAAACTTTCAATTGGTATCAGAACTAGGCCTCTCTAGTGTGGGCTTAGCCGTCCGGAGATGACGATGTCGTCACAAGAGGTAACTCTAGAACTTCTTCTAGGCGATGGTTCCAATTATAAATCTTGGTCTATCTCTATTTATAATGCTTTCATGCATATTGATCCTGATTTAAGACAGATCTTTAGTAGAAGTATTTTTCCCTCTGATATTAGTAAAATCCTTCTAATGATGAACTAAGATGTCTATCTTTCAATCACCATGCTTGCAACATCTTAGTTGACTCTCTTTCTAGAGGTGCCTATTTTGCCATCATGAGTAGTGATAGTGATTTATTTGTTGATGCTCATGATCTATGGACTAAAATTAAGTTCAAATTTTTTAAGTCCATATGCACTGCTTCTGCTGCCTCTATTGTTGGTGGTACTAACTTGTCCAAGGGAGAAGAACAAGAATGATGGACACCAAGCGATGGATCCACCTCACCGACAGGTTCATCTCCCACTAGTTATACATGTCTTGTTGCTAACGATGAGAGTGGAGATGAAAGCGATGAGGAGGAGGAATATGAGGACGATAGCGAGGATAAGTCTTCATCACCACAAGGTACATTTTCCTGTTTTGCTTCCACTGATAATAATGACAGGGAAAATGAGACCGACGATGTGGAAGAAGAGGAGATTCGCCGGTTCTACACCCATCTCAACAAAGAAGACAAAGTGCTATTGGTTAAGCTGTTGAGAAGGAACAAGGAACAAGGCGAGACACTTCTTAGGCTAGAGGAAACTCTCATCAAAACCAACGACAGCCTAGAGAAGATGACTAAAGAACATGAGGAGCTAAAGTGCTCTCATGATAATTTGGCCAACGGTATGAATATGTTTTATTTGAGCAAATAAATAATCATGATGTACTATCTGATGTTGCTCAACTTAAAACTGAGAATTCTATGCTTAGGAATCAAGTAGAAATGATGAATTTAGAAAAGCTTGCTCTAGGTGAAAAGTATGATATGTTGTCGTATTCTCATAGTAAATTAGTTGATGACCATATCATGCTCGATATTGCTCATGAGGTAGTAATTACTAGTTTAACCTCATGTGAATCTCATTCTACCCCAAGAAAGGCCAATCCTTGATTGAGAAACAAGTTATAGGGTCAAAAAGAAAATTGCTTGAGAACAAGAAACAAAGACAATTGAGGAGAAGACGCCATGCTCGACCTCCTCAAGATATTTACAAACATGTGATGAATAAGCTTGAGGAAGGAGGAACCGTAGCAAGGGACGAACTCTGCGAGAAAGAAGCTCCTAAGGCAATAAGTGAAGCAATCAACATGAACAAATAGAAAGGTAAAGATTCAATCAGTCATGTTGTTTGCACTGACCATCTCTCTATGTTATCCAAGAACAAAAAGAGAAGGAAAAAGGAGGTGCTTTAAGTGCAATGAGTTAGGCCACCTCATTGCATCGTGTCCATACAACGACAAGGATGAAGGGATGAGGAGATGTTTTGGATGCAATGACAAGTACCATACGATCACTTCATGTCCGCTCATGAAAAATCAAACACGTGCACTCTCCAGGATGACCCTCACTAAGAAAGAAGACAAACATCAAGCGTCGTGTCAGGTTAAGCGACGCTTCGGCTACATGTGTGGTGAGCATGGTCATCTACCTAAGGTATGTAAGAATGGTAAGGTTCCTAAGCAAGCAAATTTATCTCAATTCTATTCGCTTAGGAGACCCAAAGCATACACTTGTGCTAGATCAACAATGAGATCACCTAGAACTAGCACAACTGCTATTTGGGTACCAAATGATCTTTTAGATGAGCGTTATGGACCCATTTCGAGATGGGTACCAAACTGTGCCAACTAGACCATGCAGGTGCCTCGAGATGGACTGGAGATCTTGGGAGAGCTTAAGATGGTTAATTCAAACTCTATGCTTAAGCTGTCAAATTTATTGTCCATTTATTGACCCAAGGTTGAATTATTGTGCAATACTAATCCCATGTTCATCTCGAGTTAAATAAGTTGTAGAGGTCCTTAATAATTATTGGTGAATCAAGCAAAGGACTTTGATGAGAATCTACAACTTGCTCTCCAAAGGACGGTACCCGTGTATCATAAGTGCATTATTTATAATCAGTATTGCTTTTAAGTTGGATGGTCGTGCTATATCCTTGGAGTAGTTATGAGTTTGAGATTGCTTGTGTTGAATATCTTTCAATTAATGATCCATGATTTCCAAGATCATAACCATGCTTGCTCAATCATGACTGTGTGCTTTATAGGTTATATATCTTGAATCATTCAATGGGTAGCTTTTCATTTGATATATCCACCATGATTAACTCCCTTTGTGTATGTGGATAAACATGTATCTTTTTGTAAGTCATGCTATGTGGTTTTTAATGATTAACCTATGTGCAAGCATGATAATTTTGTTTAGTCCATGTTCACATGATTACTTTGTCTTGGTACTGTGTGTATACCAAAACAAGAAATCCATATTGTGTTTCTAATACACCCTCTCGAGAAATGAGGTTCATGAGCAAAAGGAGCCCTAAATTGGTGACAACATGTTCTCTCATGGCAATTCAGGAAAAGGCAAAGGTATGGAGAATGGAACTATGCAATTTCATTGAATATCTTGAAGTTCTGTTGATTATGATCATAGTTGTGTTCTTGCCTTTCAAGTGGTAGTATCTTGAAGTGGTAGTATATTGGCTTAGGCGCCTTATGTCTTAAAATGTTGTTTCCTTTGGTGTACCTAAGAAAATACTTCTTAATCATGGTGTGCTTAGACATTGTGCTCTATCTTGTTGTTTTTCAATTAGTATATGTGTTGCAGTGATCATCATGTGTGAAGTGTGCCGACGTTGCTTTTAAAAATGTTATATATCTTGAGGCATGCATTGTTTCCACTAGTCATAAGTTATATTGTGTCATCTATGCAATTGATATATTATGCCTAGACCAAGGTATGGTGTGATCCCCTCTAGTTCTGAGGACGCTAGAATGTGCAAGGTGCAAGTCATTCAAATACTTGATGCACAACTTTAGGGGGAGCACACATAACATGTGTCTTTTGGGACTAACTGGTTCTTGAGTGATCCTATATAGTCTCAAGGTGGAAAAGGGAAGATGAGCAAGAAATGGAGCAATCAGGACTTGGGTACCTCCACAAGTCGAGTAATTGGTATCTAAAGTTGTGAGTAATTGGTATCTAAAGTTGTGAGTAATTGTGTATTTAAAGATTGCTCATGCTCTATTATAGTTGATGATCCTAGATGCTTATCTTTGAATATCATGGAGCTATGACAATGATGATCTTTCAATTAGTAGCCTTGGTAGTGTGCTTCAATTGATATCTTTTGGTAATCACTAGAATAGAAGCTTCATCTTGTGCCACAATACTATAACTTGTTCTAAGTTTGGTGTCTTAGCAACAAGAAAAAGTCAGGAAAAAGGATTAGGCACAAGTGTGAATGAGCTCCCTAGAGATAAGACTTTCAAGATGGAAATCTTAAATTGATGGCTAAAGGAACTCCGCCTACTTAGATGGAAAGTACACCATAACACGGTAAAGGTACAAAAGGAGGTATTGACCTTTTTGCGTATTTGTACCTTAATTTTTCTCCAATGCTTGTGTTGCATATGTTTAATATGTAAGGGGGAGTAATGTTAGTGTGTTGCATTTTACCTGCTTAATACCCTGTTGTCCCTTGACATCATCCTATGTTCTTGCTTGAATATGGTTTTGGTGTTTGATGTCAAAGGGGGAGAATTTGTGCATTAAAGCTTACCTCGACCTGAGAGGAAAGGTTATCTTAAGTGTGAAGAGGGAGAAGATTAATTTTTTGTGTATGCTAAAGGACTCAAAGGGGTTTCCTTGAGGTCCTATGATCTTAAGGAAGAATGTGTTAGTTTTGTTAATAATATTGATCATATGCTTCTTGTTGTATTATACGATGATAATACATAATTAGGGCTTTCGATGATATGAATCAATTAGTATCTATTGTGTTTGTCATGTAATAGATATTCATATGGTTCTGGTGCTTTAATTGGTATCTTAATTGTGAATAGTGGTAGGTTGATATTCCTGTGGTATATCCATTTAACTAGTGTTTAATTCTGATTCTGTGCATGTGTGTGTTATATGCATCATAGTTTAATTCTTGAGACAATGCATCCCACAGGTGCTAAGGTGTAGTTATGCTTCGAATTAGCCTAAGTATGTGCAATTTGGCATATAAGGCCAAAGTTGAGATTTTAATGTAAGCACATATTTAGGGGGAGCATTCTATAAACTTAGAATTCAAAATTTGTGCTCTAAATCTTATTCTTGTGTAAGCTTTAATTGTGTTGCCATCAATCACCAAAAAGGGGGAGATTGAAAGCTCTCTTGTGGGTTTTGGTGTTTAGATGACAACCCAATTAAAGGAATAACAAGTATGCTAAGTGTTGAACAGGTGCTTAATGCAAAGCTAACAGAGTTCAACACAAGTGAACAAGTGTGATGGTCCAAAGACTAGATTATCTATAGATAATGGACATCACAAGCAAGATGGACATTGCTTAAGTGAGACTCGATGTGCGTAATTCAGAGACAACCGATCAAGCCAAGGATGGAGGCAAGAAGAGCTTCTAGGCACCGAGTGCACGATAGAAGGTCAAGGAGACCAGGAACCCAAAAGCCAGGGGTGAAGAAGAAGACTTGCAAAGTCAAGGTTGATCGAGTTAAGAAGAGTTATGGTGCATCAAGGATCACTACATAAGGACATGACTTACAACCAATAAGGTAACATCTACAATTATGTGGTGTAAGTCATAAAGCTCAAGATCAAGCTCTAGAAGTGAACAAGGTATGTTTCTGGACTCAGTGAATTGTTTTGTTCACTAACATGGTTATCTGAGTTCTAGAAACAGTGCCAAGAAAAGAAGAAAAGAGTTGGAGAAGATATGGCTTTGTATAGCCAAAACCAGCACCAGCCTGGCACACCAGACTGTCTGGTGCCCTAGGTTGACTCGGCGGTGAACTGCCAGCTCTCGGGAATCTGTGGGGAATCGTGGCTAAAATTCATCGGACTGTCCGGTGGTGCATCGGACTGTCCGGTGAGTCTGTGCCGCCCGAGCCAACGGTCGACAGCATAATCAATGGGCGACGTGTGGCCTGGGCCAACGGTCAGTTGGCACACCGGACTGTCCGGTGTGCACCGGACAGTGTCCGGTGCAACAAGCGGTCCAAAGGCGCAACGGTCGGCTTCGCCAGAAAAGGAAGGAGATCGGGCACCAAACAAGCACTTTTCATGTCCGGTGGTGCACCGGACTGTCCAGTGCGCCACCCGACAGAAAGCAAGTATTGCCTTCGAAAAGGAATTCCAACGACTCCTAGGCCCCTTGGGTCTATAAAAGGGACCCCTAGGCACCTCCAACAAAGACACAAGTGCAGCCAACAATTGTATACATCATTTGGAACAATTCTCTCTCTCCCTCTCATGTATATCTCTCTAGTTTGTGTGGAGGCAAAGCTATAATCCTTTAGAGAGTGGAGAAGTGCTGCTGAGAGCTAGAGCAAAGTCTTGAGCGCATTGTTACTCTACCGGAGTGCTGTCAAGAAGACTGTAAGTAGCCACAGCGTTGTTGTAACCAATATCAACATAGTGGAAGGCTCTATCTGTCATACTAACAGATCTGAGCAAACGGAGGAAGGAGTTGAAATAGACTCCAAGCCCAGATGTGGCTAACTCCAACGAGGACTAGGCAAGCATTTCAGGCTTGGCCGAACCTCGGGATAAATCCCTGCGCCTGTGTGCTCTGCTCTATGCTGTGTGCTGATTCTCTGTCTTACCTACTCTTTATCTCTGCACTTCAATACTTATTTGTGGTACAAGTTATATTTGAAGTGTAGGGCATTTTAAGACAGGATCTTCTATTCGCTGCAACCTACTCGAAGGGTCTTTCATTCCACTGCGATCTAGCCTTCGAGTAGAGTAAGAATTTAAGTTTTAAAGTGATAATTATTATTCGCCTATTCACCCCCCCCCCTCTAGGCGACATCCAGATCCTGTTCCCGAGCATAGGGAACTTTCACTTATACTTAGTAACTGCTAATAAAATTTTGACCAACTTTAAAAGCAATGCTCAGCTTCAACCATCCTCTTTGGTAAGCCTTACACTTCACATGAGCTCCCACCTTTGGCGAGATCATGCACATTATTCCCCACAACTTGTTGAGCTATGAACGTATGTGAGCTCACTCTTGCTATCTCACACCCCCCACAGGTCAAGAACATGTACTGCAGAATGAGGCGCTTGGAGGATGCTGTGACGAGTTCGTGAGAGGTCTAGGTCGTCGTCTCCCAGTCAACTTTGGGTTGCTGGACCGTTGTCTCCTTATAATGTAATTATTTATTTATTTTGTACAGAACTCCTATTATGTAGTAAAGATGTGACATTCGATCCTGTGCCATGATTCATCATATGTGTGAGACTTGGTCCCAGCACACCTGGTAATTATGTTCGCGCCTGGGTCTTGGTGCCCCGAAACCCGGGTGTGACATCCAAGCACCATGGTCGAGTAACTTCGTAGAGATTCACGGGCCTTCTCCACGCGCAAGTGGTGCTCCGCTTCCAGCTCCTCTCGGACTCTCCCCATCGTCTCCACTATCGAGCTTTCGGCTGAAAACGTCGTCGGCCTTATTCCCTCCGGTACACGGTGGCGGCCGTGACACAAACGCGGTTGTCACGGTCTCGCAAGACTCTTGCCCCACTCGATACAATTACAATGGCTCGCGCAAGAACCGAGGGGTTGTGCAGTTTTTCTAAACTCACTCAACTAACTAGGATTCACCTAGAGCAAGCGCTAATGTGGTCTAACTAACCTAAGCACTTTGCAAAGCACCTACGCTAATCACCGAGTGATTCTATTAAGCACTTGGGTGTATGAGCTCTTGGAAATGTCTATTATATGCCTTGGTTTGTTGCTTGAGCTCCCATACCTTGAAATGGTCAGTTGGGGTGGTATTTATAAACCCCAACACAAAACTAGCCATTGAAGAAAAGTTGTTGCTCTCTGCGGCACACCGGATAGTCCGGTGGTGCACCGGACAGTCCAGTGCCTATGTCTAGTGCGCCTAGTTGTTGAATCTGACACCGCAGGTGACCTTTGGCGCACAGGCTTTTTACACCGGACATTCCGGACATCACATCAGACAGTCTAGTGGCTTCTCTCCACCAGTGCCACCTAGAACTAGCTGTTGGGCTACTATTCCTGGGTGCATCGGACAATCCGGTGCCCTCGCACGGACAGTCCGCCTGGCAACACTTGTCTTCGTTTCTTGGACTTGCTTGATACTTGTTGATCTTCACTTGTGATCTTCATATTGTCTTCTTTTGAGGTGTTGCTTTCCTAAATGCCTTAGTCCAAGTAACTTTTGTATCCTGTGAACTACAAACACAAACACTAGCAAGCACATTAGTCCACAGGTTATGTTGATCATCAGACACCAAAACCTATTGAGCCAAATGGCCTGGGGTCCATTTTCCTTACAAACTTGAGTGCCTCGATCTTCTTTATATCAAATATATCTCTTTCACAAGGAATCTCCATAAATTGGAGTCTCTTGCAGCCGTACACATAAATTAGTGCTACAGTTCGAATCACAACATAAAGATGGGAGAGAGTACGCACACAAGATAAAAAAACAGGCACACAACACAAGAACAAGAGTGCAAACATGGAGAGTTACAACAATGGCTCAAAATTGTGCTAAGATATCACTAGAATCATTTGAATGTGTTGTGGCAGTGTTAGAGTGAACTTGTGCTCTTGGAGTACTGAAGGAGGGTTCATAGGGGGTCCTTTTATATCCCAAAGAGTCCCAATCATCGTGGCCCCTTCCATAAAAAACTTGCTAAAAATTTGCATCTCTTGGGGGCACCAGACCGATCCGGTGCGCCACCGAACCAGGAACACCCGCGCCCTCGCTAGGATTTGACTTGGAACCTTCCGTAGCTGATTGGCACCGGACCAGGTGCCACATCAGCTAACCATTGGCTAGCACACGTCGCACGGGGTATAGTCGTTCAAGACAGTCTAGTGCACCACCAGACCAGTTACTATAGGAGGTTTGGTGAATTTTATAATGAAATTCTCGAGAGTTCGAAGTTCAGCCATACTGGCGGTCTGGTGCACATGGACCCGGGTCGGTGCGCCAGGCTGCCTAACGGCTAAGTTTTGGGCTCCTGTAGACTTGGTCCAGTGTGTCATGGGCCGGTCTGGTGAGGCCCAGAACATCCCAAGTAAGGCTCTTTTGAGCCTAACTTCTTCAACTCTTTTCTACTGTTCTTGGAAGCTTCTCTACAACTTAGACAAATATAAATAGCATATAATTCAATTGATTAAGTGTAGAAAACTCACATTTTACTTGGTCTTTCATCAGGATTTGCATTTTGGCTCAAATTAAGTCCTAGAGGCACTTTTCTCACAGAATTGAATTAGAGATAAAAAAATATAAGTGCTAAACACATAATATTTGGCATGTGCAACTTATTCAAGCATTCAAACCTCATGGTTTACCATTTTACCTAAAGTTACACTTTCTTGCCCCATTTTAGCTCTTTAGGACTCATCGCCTTCAAATTGCCTTCAAGTGGACTTGTACTCATACTCATAGCTAAATAGTTAGTCTATGATGGTGTCTTGGACACTTAACCACCAAAATAGGTAGAAATGTCAATCTAGCTCATTCCCCTTTCAATCTCCCCATTTTTTGTGATTTATGCCAACACACTTAAAGTAACTCAAATATGACTCACTTAAAGCAATATGAGTCAAATACTGCAATTTGAACTTCAAACTCAAACAATTGAAGTTTCCAAATGATTTGGCATATTTGGATCATATAGCCACCACTTTTTTATTTTGCAATCGAAGCTAGTTTTCAACCTTTTCTCACTTCTAAGCCAAAAGCACCTGGGTTTTGCAAATCAAACCAATTTAAAGCCTTGTTTTAATTAAACTCCCCCTTTTCATCCCCATAAGATAACAATTTTCATAAAAAGCGGGTACCTCTTTGCTATCAATAGGGTTTTGAATCAAAAGACAAGTTTAAAGCTCAAAAGATTTTTAAAACTCAAGTGGTGGTCGATCTAGTTGCTTTGGCCTCTAATTTCTCTCCCTTTGGCATTAAGCACCAAAACAAAAAAAACTAAGTGGCCTAACCCCTATGCCTCACAAAAACAATGCATAAAAACTCAAAGCAATGAGAAACCAAGGGAATGGTGACAAAGAAACCTTGATACTATTATGCAGTGGAAGCGCCTTTCTTTGTCCAAACCTACCATTTCCCTTTCAAGTATTTTGGGACACACACGATCATCTCAAAGTATAGTTATTCCCAAAAAGGTCAAGGTGTAGTACATCCCCCCCTAAATGAGTGTATCCAAAGCACTTGCACTTGTGAGGTTCGTGGATGACTTTCTACACTTTGAGCCACATACCATAAGAATATGAAATGCACATGATCAAAGGCATAAGTAAAAATATGCAAGTGTGCAACCTTTCAATCAATGTGCTAAGAGTCTAAGATATTCAATTCACTCCTCAGCTCACAAAACATCTTCTCATCCAAAGGCTTGGTGAAGATATCGACTAACTGGGAGTGGGTGCTCACATGGTCTACAACGGTATCTCCCCTTTATTGGTGGTCTCTCAGGAAGTGGTGTCGGATGTCTATGTGCTTAGTGTGACCGTGTTCAATGGGACTCTTCACCATGTAGATCTCATTCTCCTTATCACATAGGAGTGGAACTTTGCTCAGATTGTAGCCAAAGTCTCTGATTGTTTACCGCATCCAAAATAATTATGCATAGCAATGGCCTGCATCGATGTACTCGTCCTTGGCAGTGGATAGGGCAATGGAATTTTGCTTTTTGGAGCTCCAAGACACAAGGGACCTACCCAAGAATTAGCAAGTACTCGAGGTGTTTTTTCCTATCTACCTTGCATCCGACATAATTGACGTCTAAGTATGCAATTAAGTCAAAGGTAGATCCCTTAGGATACTAGAGATCGAAGTGAGGGGTGTGAACCAGATATCTCAAGATTCTCTTCACGACCTTAAAGTGACATTCCTTAGGGTTATATTGGAACCTTGCACACATGCAGATTGAAAGCATAATATCCGATCTAGAAGCGCAAAGATAACGTAAGGAACCTATCCTAGATCGGTATACCTTTTTATTTATGGACTTGCCTCCTACGTCAAAGTACAAATGTTCGTTTGTTCACATTGGTGACTTGATGGGTTTTGCATCCTTCAACCCAATATACTTGGTTTGGGAGATGAAGGTGCCATCCTTGAGCTACTTAACTTGGAATCCAAGGAAGTAGTTCACCTTGCTCATCAACGACATCTCAAACTTCCGCACCATAATTCTGCTAAACTCTTCACAAGACATTTGATTAGTAGAACTAAATATTATGTCATCAACATATATTTGGCACACAAAGAGATCACCTCATAACCATCTACAGTCAAAGTGAAAAGAGTTGGATCAGCCTTCCCAACCTAAATGATTAGCAATTTAAAAGTCTCTAAGTCATTCATAACATGCTCTTATTGCTAGCTTATGCCCATAGAGTGCCTTAGAGAGCTTATACACGTGGTCGAGATACATGTCATTTTCAAATCCAGGAGGTTTCTATACGTAGACTTCCTCCTTGATCGGTCCATTCAGGAAGGTGCTCTTCACATCCATTTGAAACAACTTGAAAGAGTGGCAAGTAGCATAGGCCAATAAAATACAAATAGACTCTAGCCTAGCTATAGGATCAAATGTCTCATCAAAGTCAAAAATTGCGACTTAGGCATAACCTTTTACATAAGTCGAGCATTGTTCCTTGTCAACACTCCATATTCGTCTTGCTTGTTGTGAAACACCCACTTGGTTCTCGCAGTATCTTGCTTCGGACATGACACCATGCTCTAAACTTCATTCCTCTTAAAGTTATTGGGCTCTTCTTGCATCACCACCCAGTCTGGATCCTTAAAAGCATCTTCGATCTAGAAACTCTTAATAGAGGACACAAAAGTGTAATGCTCACAAAAATTACCAATTCTAGACCTAGTGGTTACTCCCTTGTTGATGTCCCCTAGGATCATGTCCACCGGATGGTCCCTTTGGATGGTGGTGTGGACTCGAGGGTGCGGCGCTTGTGCACCTTCTTCTTCCTCCTTGTCTTCTTCTTCATTTGATCCTCCTTGATCAATGCCATATTCTTGAGGTACCTATTCATTGCCTTGAGTAGGGGGTGCACCATTGTTGAGGAAGAGGGTTGATCTTGCTCTTGTGGCTCATGTGGTCGCACATCTCCAATCACAATGTTCCTTAGCGTGTTCGTCGAAGACTCCTCATGTAGTTCATCAAGACCAAGTTGCTCTCTTCGAGAACCATTAGTCTCGTCAAACACAATTGTTGGGGGCTAAATTGTCGAAGATCCTCAAAACCCTTTGTTTTCATATTGCGAAAGTGTGTTTCAGGCACAATATGAAGAATATACGAAACCAACCTTCGTCAAAAGCGGTTAACAAACCAGAAAAGAAGAGCTTTGTCTGAGTACAGGCACAACAAGGTGTACGCCAAAGCCAGCAACTTTGGTGATGAAAAACTTCATTTGCGAAGCTAGGAAGGAAGGGACTTAGACAACTTGTTCAGCAAGAAATAAGGAGGAGGGAGGACGACATTGCCTCTGTAATATTTGTAAACCATAGGTGTAAACTTTATTCACATACTTGTAATTTCATACGAAATTGTCTCTCCTCTATAAATAGAGGAACAATGCCATACATAAATTCACCTTTCGAGGGCCCAAAGCTTCGACTGGCTCAACCTTCGAAGTACCTTCGAGCTACATTTGTGTAAAGTCGAATGTATGTTTGTAATAATTTAACACATAGCAAGGAATGAAATGATAAATGTGGAGGCACGAAGATGAGTAACATACTTTAGTCTTTATAGTTTCCTTTTCACTCTTACTAGTACACATATTTTTTATTTCCTCAATTGACATAGGTAACTTATCCAAGCTAACATAGGATGCACTAGAGGGTGACATCCATAGCTAACATATATTTTATTTCTGCAATGTGGAGGCACAATGAATTGATGGATAATCCTCTATTAGTAGAATCTAATTTATCCAAGCTAGTAACTCTACCAAGTTAACCTCGAGGGCTACATCCATAGGATGCACTAGAGGGGCATGGTTATGTTTTTTAAGATTCAAGATGAAGACTTCGAAGATCCCTATGGCAACAACTCTACTCGACACAAAAAAGATCAATATATTCAAATCAACCTGAATTAGCAACTCTGCTTGGATAGACTCAACGGTTTGCGTGACAGAATTGTGAACTTGGTTAGAAGATAAAACACATCAGATTCAGATACAATACAATCAAAAATCATTTGATAGAAGAGTTTCATCTACCTAACACATTAACTCAGCCAAGTAAAAATCAGGAGATACTTTAAAGAATATATACCGACGACACTCGAAATGCATATGTACCCATGACATCAAAGGAGGAGAGTAGTTAACCCGGGACCAGTCAGGAACTCCGACTTAGGTTGAGTGACTCAAACTTGGACCCTCGAGCCTAGTGGATCAACTTGGATTTAGATTAAGAAGGATCGACCCACAACGTCTGGATCAGAATAACAAGGCAGTGCTTTGTTCCACAAGGAAACTTCTAAATGTTGTACCTACACATTTTCAAGGAATTAACGTGTAACTATTGATGGAAATATCCTAGATCATAGGTCAATTTGTTATTCAGTTCATATTTGATGTCTTATCTGGTATCGTTCTTGTAAGAGCCCCCTCCTTGAGATATAAAAGGAGGAGCAGGGTGCCCTAAGAGGGCGGATACATTCTTTCCAAGCACAGTTATCAGCAAATTGGACGTAGGGTATTATCTCTCTAGAGAGCCTAAACCAGTATAAATCTATTGTATTCTTGCACATTTACTTTTTGTTCTAGATCACACTAAAACCTCCATATACAAATCTACTATCAAGAAATCCTCGACAAGGTTTTACCAACCATCATGCAAGATGGTGAATGGCTAACACACTCACCCCACATGGATGCTAATGAGTATATCATTACCCTCAACCTAGAAAATACAATTTAGGACCTCGCTAGCATTACACTAATACAGGTCCCCTTCCACAAACACGTACCTTTTATCCGGGCAAGAGATACGCTCTACAATAATATTATCACTGGGTAGGAATTGTTTTTCAAGTATCCCCCAAATCTTATAGATCCATGCGTCTTATTCTACCTAAACATTTCTAGCTAGATTTGAAGCCTTAGGGACCTGGGTCATCATTGTTGGTGGCAGTGCATTTGAATGCAACATTGTCGGGGACACATGTGCTCGCTTGTCGATGGGGACCCATTACTCAAAGCAGCAAGTTAAGTGGTAGATTTAGGAAGCCATAGCATGAAGGTCCCCACATACACTAGTGCCTGAGTTGAAGCAAGTGTATAGAGATCATCTGTATCGTGTTTTCTGCCCAAGTAGTATACCTATATTGCACAACGTTAAATGGGAGCTCTAACAACTTGATTTTGACGGTATAGACCTTTAGATGCGTATTATACGCCAAAATCCTATGAACTTGGTTAATCACCAAATGTGAATTTTTTTGACTAACAATTGATGAACCTTGAGTGAGATGACAAATTTTAGTCCCTCGATGAGCACATCATACTTGACCATATTGTTTATGGTGGAGGAATGAAGATGCCATATGTAACACATATGTTCGCTAGTTAGGGAAACTAGAAGAAATCATTCATCGGCATTGTCACGTTGGTTGGACTCATGAAAACAAAGAACCTAAGGATCTCCATCGAGAGCTAGTTTAGAGACGACTTAGGTGGACCCTGGATCTGAGTCTAGGTACCTTAAGGGAGTCCATTCAACCACAAAAGTCTATGAATGCTAACTCTTCCCTGAGAGGCGAGGGATGAAATCGATGTCAAACTTTGCTAGTTCAGTCTGTAAGGAAAATGGACCCCGAGCCATTTGGCTCAAAAGGTTGATGATCAACATAGCCTATGGACTAATGTGTTTGCAAGTGTTTATGATTGTAGTTCACATGATGCTAAAATGACTTGGACTAAGTGTCGGCGTTCCGAGACCGGGGGGTCCCCGAGCCGATGAGTGAGTGTGCCGCGTGCCCCAGCCCAGATGGGTCGAGCGCGTGGGCGAGCGCGAAGGGGGGAACAGAGAGAGCGGTCGGTGGCCGGAGCCGGGTCGTGGGGGAGTCGGAGAATTCCCGCGGCCTTCGTGTTCGTCCCGCGCCCAGGTCGGGTGTGCTTGCAGTAGGGGGTTACAAGCGTCCGCGCGAGGTGAGGGGAAGCGAGCGGCCCCGAGAGAGCGCCTGCCCCTGCCCTTCGTCCCCGCGAGGCCAACCTTCTCTAAGAAGGCCCTGGTCCTTCCTTTTATAGTCGTAAGGAGAGGATCCAGGTGTACAAGATGGGGGTGTAGCAAGGTGCTACGTGTCTAGCGAGGGAGAGGTAGCGCCCTAAGTACATGCCTAGGTGGCAGCCGGAGAGATCTTGGCACCCTGTTGGTGTGGCGTCGTGGCTGTTGGAGGAGTAACGGAGCCGGACGGAGGGACAGCTGTCGGAGTGGCTGGACCCTTGCTGACGTCCTCCTGCTTTCGTAAGGGAGCTGAGAGCCGCCGTCGTCATGGTCTAGCGGGGCGCCATCATTTGCCTATCTGACGTAGCTGGCCAGATGGGACACCGGTCTTGTTCTCTGCGACCCAAGTCGGCTCAGGGCAGGGTGATGATGACGCTTCCTGTTGACGTGGCGGTCTCGTGTCCTAGGTCGGGCGTCGTGGAGGCTCCTCCGAAGCCAAGGTTGAGTCCGTCCTGCAAGACAGAGGCAGAGTCCGAGCCCTAGGTCGGGCGAGGCGGAGATCGATCGGCAGAGGCCGAGGCGGAGTCCGAGCCCTGGGTCGGGCGAGGCGGAGTTCGTCGTCTTCCGGGGCCTTAGCCTGAGTCCGAGCCCTGGGTCGGGCGGAGCGGAGTTCGCCGTCTTCCGGGGCCTTAGCCCGAGTCCGAGCCCTGGGTCGGGCGGAGCGGAGTTCGCCGTCTTCCGGGGCCTTAGCCCGAGTCCGAGCCCTGGGTCGGGCGGAGCGGAGTTCGCCGTCTTCCGGGGCCTTAGCCCGAGTCCGAGCCCTGGGTCGGGCGGAGCGGAGTTCGCCGTCTTCCGGGGCCTTAGCCCGAGTCCGAGCCCTGGGTCGGGCGGAACCTCCTATGGCACCTCTGGCGAAGTCTGGTCGCCCGTCGGTCTTACCTTTTGTGTTAAACGCCCCGGTGACTGGGTCGGTTGGCGCGGTGATTTAGTCAGGGTTTCTTCTTATCGAAGGCGGGGCCTCGGGCGAGCCGGAGATGCGTCTGCCGTGAAAGAGGAGGCCTCAGGCGAGACGGAGTCATCTTAGGGTCGGCTGCCCTCGCCCGAGGCTAGGCTCGGGCGTGGCGTGGTCAAGTCACTCGTATGGACTGATCCCTGACTTAATCAAACCCATCAGGCCTCTGCAGCTTTATGCTGATGGGGGTTACCAGCTGAGAATTAGGCGTCTTGAGGGTACCCCTAATTATGGTCCCCGACAGTAGCCCCCGAGCCTCGAAGAGAGTGTTAACACTCGCTTGGAGGCTTGCGTCGCACTTTTTTGCAAGGGGACCAGCCTTTCTCGGTGGTACTTTGTTCCGGTGGGTGCGCGCGAGCGCACCCGCCGGGTGTAGCCCCCGAGGCCTCGGAGGAGTGGTTTCACTCCTTCGAGGTCTTAATGCCTTGCGCAATGCCTCGGCTGGTCTGGCGGTTCCCTCATGCGAGCAGGGCGTAACCCAGGTGCACTGTCGGGGCCCAAGTTCTCGGGCTGGTATGTTGACGCTGTCAACGGTTTGGCCGGAGCCGGTTTTGCGAGAGCAGCCCCCGAGCCTCTGCACGGAGCGAGAGGACGATCAGGGACAGACTCGGCTTTTTTATATACACCCCTACGTCGCCTTTCCGCAAGGAGGAGGGGGGGAGTGCGCCATGTTACCCTCGATGGGCACCGAACATGGTGTCTCCGGTGAGCTGCAATCGGGTAATCCGAGTGGACGTCCGTGCCCCGTTCGTTAGGGGTCGGCTAGGGGCCCGGAGGCATGCCCAAAAGTACCTGCGGGTGATCTGCCGGACCCGGTCCCCTAGCGACGGGGTCCGAGGGCTCGTTGCCTCCCTCCGATGGGATTCCGTTACAGAGTCGTTCCCGCTGGTCTCGGAAATGTCCTAGGGTACCTCGGGAGCGCAGCCCGAGCCTTGGTTATGTATCGAACGTACCCCTGGTCATCCCTCGCTCGGCGTCTGAGGCGACTGTGAACCCTTCGACAGGCCAGCCTTCGAACCCCTGATCAGTAGGGGGCACGGAGCCCGAGTAGCCTGAGGCGGTCGTGGGACCTTTCGGGGGTCGACCTTCGAACCCCTGACCAGTAGTGGGTGTCGGGCCCACGCGATCTGAGGCGGCTGTTGAACCCTTCGGGGGGCCAGCCTTCGAACCCCTTATCAGTAAGGAGGCTCGGAGCCTAGTTCCTTCACGGGGAAGGATCCCTTTGGGGTTATCCCCCTTCTCGGTCCCTGTTGCAAGAGATAGAGAAAGAAGGAAAAGGGAAAAAGGATTCGAAATTGAACGTCGTGGCGTACCTTTTTCGGCGTGGTCGTTTTGGTGGAGGCGAAGCGTCGCCAGCTGCCCCTGCCAGAAACGTCACCTGTTCTACCGCAGAGTTAATGCGCCGGGGTAAGCGGTCGGCGAGGCTGCCGTTGCGTGCGCGAGCCGTTCGAGGAACGGCTGTTTTGCTTCGCGTTTTTTGAACCCCGCGCCCGGTTCGGGCGGTACGTTGGAACCGTCTCGACCTTGGCCTTTATGTGCCCCGGAGAGGGTCCAGTGACGGTTCTCGACTCCACTTCTCGCCTCCTTCTCAGGTTTTTTGCAGCCTGAGAGATCCAGCCAGGGAAAGGAAACCGCCCTCCCCTGTCCTTCACGCCGCCATCCCTTCTGCCTTGGCGATGGCTGACCGGGTGACCATCCTCCCGCCGCGCGACCCGTGGCCCTTCTCCACGGTGATGGCGGGTGATCTGGAGGACCTCGTCAGCGAGGGTTTGCTCCGCCCCCTCACCGATAAGGAGCGGCCGGAATGGATTCCTCCCGCGGGCGGAGTCGCTCCATCCCCTCCGCCGGGGTATGTCGTGAGCTTCATCTCCTTCCATGAGCGGGGACTTGGAGTGCCGTCGAGCCGCTTCATGCAGGCCATCCTGTTCCACTACGGGGTGGAACTGCACAACCTCACTCCCAACTCCATCGCGCAAGCCGCTATCTTTGTAGCGGTGTGCGAGGGGTATCTGGGGATCGCCCCCCATTGGGATTTGTGGACTCACCTCTTCTTTGCCGAGCTTTTTGCTTCGTCGACGAGGGAGAGGAAGGTCCGTGCGGCGGTGCGGGCCGGCGGCTGCACCCTCTTGCTGAGGCAGTCGCGGTCGTTGCAGTATATCCCTGCCGTCCTTTCATCCTCAAACAAGGGTTGGCAGCGCCGGTGGTTCTACCTCCGGAATGACGGAGGGTCGCTCCCGCCGTTCTCTCAGCGGGTTGTCACCGCCGCCCCCGACGCCTGGCGCCACGGGACTCCACACGAGAGGCAGAAGAAACTCGAACCTCTTCTCCAGGCCCTGAAGGCGTTGCGGGAGGAAGGGCTCACCGCCGCGGGAGTGGTTGCCGCCATCCACCGCCGGAGGGTGCTCCCCCTGGCGGAGCGGCGGTTGTCGCTTTGGGAGATGACCCAGGAGGCCGACTGGGAGGGGTCACTGATGTCCCCTGATCCTCTTCCCTTCGATGCCCTCCACCGGCGGGTGTCGGCCGCGATGGGGAAGCCGGACCCCCACGCCTTCTCCCAGCCTCGAATGCGCCCCGACCAGGGGTGCGTCGCTCTGGTGAGTGTTCGTCCCTTCTTTCTTCACCTACCGGGTTGCTTCTGATTCTCACTATCGGGCTTCTTTCTCCCCCCTTTTTAGGAGGTGGGGCGGCACAAACCCTCCCTGCCGCCGGTCCCGGAGGACGCGGTGGGTCGGGCGGCGCGGCGGGTCGCCGCGGAGGAGGAGAAGAAGAAAAAGGATGCGGAGAAGGCCCGGGCCCGCAGGCGGAGGCGGGCTCGGGACGCCCTGGAGAAACGCCATCGTCAGCAGGAGAGGGAAGGACTTCCCAGGGAGCTGTCGCCGGAGACGTCCGATGATGACGATGACGACGACGACGACGAAGAGGAGGAGGACGACATGGCCGCTCGTCTCGGCCTCAGCCCTGGCTTGGGATGTGGCCGGGAGTCGTCGAGTCGGCCCCCGAGCGGGCCTATGTCGTCGGCCCCTGGGGCCGAGGCGCCGGATCCCCGACCTGAGGGGCGGGGGCAGCCCGAGAGGGTTCTTGACCCCTCGGCTGGAGGAGCTGACGCGACTCCAGGGAGCCGGGCTGAGGGGTCCGTTCCTCGGGAACCGTCGCCCGCGCCGGCAGCATGGGGGAGCGGCCCTCAGGTCGCCATGGCGGCGCCTGGGCAGTCCGCCTCCCGGGCCTCAGGGGCGTCCGAGGCGAGGGCGGCGCCGGGGCTGTTGGTGAGGCGGACCTCGGCGGCGGTTCCAGG
This sequence comes from Zea luxurians, assembly GCA_029449295.1. NCBI lineage: Eukaryota > Viridiplantae > Streptophyta > Magnoliopsida > Poales > Poaceae > Zea > Zea luxurians. Next base: position 5,090,019 of record JAOPSE010000052.1, on the reverse strand, counting down.
AAGCGGGAGCCAAGAGACCTCCCCCCAGACACCGTGGATCATGGTCCGGAGCGGGTAGGTACCTTGGAATGCCTCCGTCCCGGCGCTTCATTCATAAGTCTGGGCCGTGATTTTCCCTTTCTTGTTTTCTCTAGCAAACGGAGCCATGGCCCTACTGACCTGGCGCCTCGGAAGGCCCTCAAGACGGCGTTGGTCCAGGCAGCTGGCGCCACCTCGGGCCCTGTCGCTCGGCCGACCCTTTCGCAGGGTGCTCCGCCGCACGGGGCTCAGGCGTCACATGTTCCGGGGGAGCAGGTCCCCGAGGCGGGCTCCTCTGCCAAGGTGGCCATCGTGATCGGGGAGGCGGCCGGCGCCGGCGTGGTCCCGAGCTCGCCTGCCATGTCGGCCATGCCGGCGTCCGCCGCTACCGCAGTTGGCACCGTCCCAGTCGGAGAGCGTGCGGTTGCCGCCGGCGTCGAGATGGCCGCGGCGTCGGCGCCCGGAGCCTCGGAAGAGGTGGGCGCGGACGCGCAGTGCTCTCGGGCGGGCGGCAGCCTTGTCGCTGTGGGGCGGAGCCCCGAGGCCCGGGGCCAGTTGCTCCGATTCCGGACCCGTGAGGCTTCGGGCCCTATCTTCGTTCTTGACGACGAAGAGGAGGACCAGTCCTGGGACGAGCTCCGCGAGCGTGCGGAGGCGACAGTGGGGTTGCTCCGATCGTCGCTGGAGGTTCTCTGCGGGGATGTCCCCAAAATCCTCCAGGTAATGGTTTCAGGCATACCTTCTCGCTTCCGCGAGCGAGGCGTTTGTCGTGATATCTTGTTTTCTTTTCCAGGACCTGACGGATCGGAGCGCAGCCAAGTCGTCGTTCATTCGCCGCGAGGCCGTCGTCTGGGGCTCGCTGCGGTCCCTGAGGACTTCGCTCGCCGGGGCTTCCGCGCGCCTTTCTCAGCAAGACGCTAAGATAGCGGACCTCCAGTTGCTCTGCGCTGACCTGAAGGCCGAGGCGGCGGCAGCGCGCACGGAGGTGCTACAACGGCGGTCGGAGCTTGCCCAGGTTGCCGAGGAGCGGGACCAAACTCGGGGCCAGGCTGCCGAGGCCGAGAGCCGGGCCAAGATCCTTGCGGCCGATCTGGCCGCAGCCCAAGTCGCAGCCTCGGAGCAGCACGTCCGAGCCAGAGGTATGGCTCGACCGTCCTCGGTTCTCGATCTTGTCCGTTTCTCCCGCTTGGGTTTGAGGTCTTTCTTCTGGTTGTTCGCAGAGCTCGAGTCTGCCCTCGACGAGTCTGCCAGGGCGCTTGCCGAGGCGCTCGACGGGGCTGCTGAGCAAAGGGAGGCCGATCTTGCGGCCATGTCCGAGGCCGTCTCGGAGGTCTATCGGAAACTCGGTCCCGGCGACGTCCCTTCAGGGAGCTCTCCCCAAAGCCGTCTTCAAGCCCTAGGTGATTACGCGCGCGATAAAGTCCGCGGGGCGCTGCACCACGGCGTCAGGCGGGCCTTCGCCGTGCTCGCTTCCCACTACATCGTGGACTTGGAGCGGGTCAGCGAGGGGTACTGCCTGCCTGACGATGACGAGGCGGCCCTGGCGGAGGTTCAGCGGCTCGACGCGGTCGCTGCGGGTCCGAGCGCGGCGCTGGCGACCGTCTTCGAAGCGGAGATTCTTCCTCCTGCGCCGCCGCCGGAAGCGGAGGTGGACCTTACCGACGGCGGGGGTGGAGTTGAGGGCGCGGCTCCTGCCCGAGGCGACGCCTGATTCTTGTTGGGACAATTTCTGTTGGATGTATGATTTGCCGCGGCCACCGAGGCCTGGACATTTTACTTCTCTTCCGTGAAGTCATGCTCCTTTTCGTTTCGATTTTCGCGCCTGGCCCGTAGTGTCGACAACAGGGTGATTTCCCGAGCTGGGTCCTTTTTCGTGGCAGGCGACGAGTGAGGTGTCCCTAGCCCGGAGGCATAGGCGTTCCCCAGCTCAGTCGGTCTCGCCATTTACTCGTACCCAAGTTCGCTCCTCAGGACCCTGCTTCTGACGCATCCGGGAGAACGCAAAAAACCCTTCTTGACCGAAACAAGAGTTTTTTTTTCGACGCGGAACGGTACGTCCAAACTCGACGAGAGGGGTTCCCCCTTTTTAGCCCCCGAGGGAGGGTCGGGCTCTGCCGGGGCGAGGCCGACCCTTCCTTGATGACTTATTCTTATGTGTGAGTGGGGAAAGGGCGCAGCCCCCGGGCGTTGTTCGCGCAGAGGCCGTTTGGCGAGTCAGGCTCCTGCCCAGATATCCGGCGAGTGCTCGGTGACATCCCTCGGTATGCCGGGCATGCCCGAGGGACCCCACGCAAAAACGTCGACGTTTGCGCGAGGGAAGTCGACGAGTACTGCTTCTTATTTGGGGCCGAGCCCAGAACCGATCCGGACATGCTTGGAGGCGTCGCCACTGGGGTCGAGAGGGACGGCCTTGACCGTCTCCGCTGGCTCGAAGTTGCTGGCATGTCGCTTCACGTCCGGCACCTCTCGGGAGAGGCTTTCCAGGTCGGCAATGAGGGCCTCGGACTCGGCGAGGGCCTCGGCGTACTCCACGCACTCCACATCGCATTCGAATGCGTGTTTGTACGTGGGGCCGACGGTGATGACCCCGTTGGGGCCCGGCATCTTGAGCTTCAGGTAGGTGTAGTTGGGGATGGCCATGAACTTCGCGTAGCATGGCCTTCCCAACACCGCGTGGTAGGTTCCTCGGAACCCGACCACCTCGAACGTCAAAGTCTCCCTTCGGAAGTTGGAGGGTGTTCCGAAGCAGACAGAGAGGTCGAGCTGTCCGAGGGGCTGGACACGCTTCCCGGGGATGATCCCATGGAAGGGCGCAGCGCCTGCTCGGACGGATGACAGATCGACGCGCAGGAGCCTGAGGGTCTCAGCGTAAATGATGTTGAGGCAGCTGCCTCCATCCATCAAGACCTTGGTGAGCCTGACGTCGCCGATGACGGGATCGACGACGAGCGGGTACTTCCCTGGGCTCGGCACGTGGTCGGGGTGGTCGTCCCGGTCGAAGGTGATGGGCTTGTCGGACCAGTCTAGGTAGACTGGCGCCGCCACCTTCACCGAGCAGACCTCCCGACGCTCTTGCTTACGATGCCGAGCCGAGGCATTCGCCGCATGCCCTCCGTAGATCATGAAGCAGTCGCGGACCTCTGGGAACTCTCCTGCTTGGCGATCCTCCCTTTTGTCGTCGTCGCGGGCCTTGCCACCCTCTGCGGGTGGCCCGGCCCTGTGGAAGTGGCGCCGAAGCATGACGCACTCCTCGAGGGTGTGCTTGACGGGCCCCTGATGGTAGGGGCACGTCTCCTTGAGTGCCTTGTCGAAGAGGTTAGCACCTCCGGGGGGCTTCCGAGGGTTCTTGTGCTCGGCGGCGGCGACAAGGTCTGCATCGGGAACGTCGCGTTTCGCTTGCGACTTCCTCCTGCCTTTCTTCTTGGCGCCGCACGGAGTGGACGCCTCGGGGGCATCTTCCGACGGGCGGCCCTGGGGCTGCTTGTCCTTTCGGAAGATGGCCTTTACCGCCTCCTGGCCGGAGGCGAACTTGGTGGCGATGTCCATCAGCTCGCTCGCCCTGGTGGGGGTCTTGCGACCCAACTTGCTCACCAGGTCACGGCAGGTGGTGCCGGCGAGGAACGCGCCGATGACATCGGAGTCGGTGACGTTGGGCAGCTCGGTGCGCTGCTTCGAGAACCGCCGGATATAGTCTCGGAGAGACTCTCCCGGCAGTTGCCGACAGCTTCGGAGGTCCCAGGAATTCCCGGGGCGCACGTACGTGCCCTGGAAGTTGCCGGCAAAAGCCTGGACCAGATCTTCCCAGTTGGAAATCTGCCCCGGAGGCAGGTGCTCCAACCAGGCATGAGCGGTGTCGGAGAGGAACAGGGGGAGGTTTCGGATGATGAGGTTGTCACCGTCTGTCCCACCCAGTTGACAGGCCAGGCGGTAGTCCGCAAGCCACAATTCCGGTCTCGTTTCCCCCGAGTACTTCGTGATAGTAGTCGGGGGTCGGAATCGGGGCGGAAATGGCGCCCGCCGAATGGCTCGGCTAAAGACCTGCGGACCGGGTGGTTCGGGCGAGGGACTCCGATCCTCCCCGCTGTCGTAGCGTCCCCCACGCCTGGGGTGATAGCCTCGGCGCACCCTTTCGTCGAGGCGTGCCCGACGGTCGCGATGAGGGTGCTCGTCGCCGAGGTGGCCCGGGGCCGCAGGCGCGGTGTTGCGCGTGCGCCCGGTGAAGACCGAGGCTTCCCGCGTGAGTCGGGAAGTCGCGGCACGAGGATCCGAGGGGTACCCCTGCCTTCGGGAGGCAGAGCTTTCGGCCCGTCGAGCCGCAGCGCCTTCCAGGAGATGCCTGAGTTCTCCCTGGATTCGCCGACCCTCGGTGGTTGATGACTCCAGCATTGCGCGGAGGAGCATCGCCACGGCGGCCAGGTCCTGACCGGTTCCGCCGGACGCGGGTGGCGGTCTGTCCCTGGCATCGTTGGTGATGCGGTGCTGGAGACCTTGGGGCAGGTGACGTATTCCTCCGGCCGGGGGCTGGCTCGCCCATACCTGCCCGATGTTCTGGCGGATTACCTCGAGCGCTCCTGCTTCCTCATCGAGCCCGGCCTGCGCCCCGCGGACTTGCTCGAGCTGTGGGTCGTGACCCCCCGCCGGAACGGGGACCACAGCTAGCTCCCGCGGGATGTCGGCGCGAGGCGCTGGCCTAGGGGGATCACCATCCTCCGGCATGCCGAGACAGCCGCCTCCGGAGGGATCCCCTAGCTCGATGTGGAAACATTCGCGGCTCGGGCCGCAGTCCTTGTCGCCAAGGCTGCGGCTGCCGTCGGAACAGTCGGAGAGGCAGTAGTCACATGCGGTCATGAAGTCCCGCATGGCACTAGGGTTGCCAGATCCGGAGAAATCCCAGCAGATGCTGGGGTCGTCATCTTCCTCGGACCCAGAGGGTCCGTAGGTCGAGACACCCGTCAATCGGTCCCAAGGCGACCGCACACGAAACCCCAGAGAGGTTGCACTCGCCTCAATGTGAGCGCCCGCCAAAGCGAGGTCGCCAGGCGGGCTGAGGTCGAGTCGAAATGACGAAAGATGGGGAGCAGTCGGTACCTTTTTGGCGACGAGGAGCGACGAAGTCACGTCGGGGGCTGACCGCGCCGTCGTCTTGGGTACGAGGGCGACGTCCTGCAGGCCCTCCGTGAGCGTGCTGGCGTCGTCCATCTGCTCGGGGTCGACGTGTTGCGGGGGGATGACGCTCGCCTTCGCCTCGAACGCGAGGGCAACGCTTAGCGTGTCCTCCGTTGAGGCGCCGGGGATGTCGATTTGCTCGACAGCCGTCGGAGCGCGGCCTCCCGCTCGGCCCTGGTTGCCCCTCCTCCTCCTCCTCCGATGGCGAGGGAGAGGATGGGGCGAGCTCGAAAGTCGTCCTTCCCCCACGCGGGAAAGGCGTCGTCGATTCCGCCGCTGGCGGGCGGGTTGTCCGCCACCATTGTCGCTGTCGCGCGGCGGTGGAAGGAGTATCATGTCGTAGCTGCTGTCGAGAGACATGAACTCGAGGCTCCCGAAACGGAGCACCGTCCCGGGTTGAAGAGGTCGTTGGAGACTGCCCATCTGGAGCTTGACGGGAAACTGCTCGTCAACACGCAGCGGGCCCCTACCTGGCGCGCCAACTGTCGGCGTTCCGAGACCAGGGGGTCCCCGAGCCGACGAGTGAGTGTGCCGCGTGCCCCAGCCTAGATGGGTCGAGCGCGTGGGCGAGCGTGAAGGGGGGAACAGAGAGAGCGGTCGGTGGCCGGAGCCGGGTCGTGGGGGAGTCGGAGAATTCCCGCGGCCTTCGTGTTCGTCCCGCGCCCAGGTCGGGTGCGCTTGCAGTAGGGGGTTACAAGCGTCCGCGCGAGGTGAGGGGAAGCGAGCGGCCCCGAGAGAGCGCCTGCCCCTGCCCTTCGTCCCCGCGAGGCCAACCTTCTCTAAGAAGGCCCTGGTCCTTCCTTTTATAGTCGTAAGGAGAGGATCCAGGTGTACAAGATGGGGGTGTAGCAAGGTGCTACGTGTCTAGCGAGGGAGAGCTAGCGCCCTAAGTACATGCCTAGGTGGCAGCCAGAGAGATCTTGGCACCCTGTTGGTGTGGCGTCGTGGCTGTTGGAGGAGTAACGGAGCCGGACGGAGGGACAGCTGTCGGAGTGGCTGGACCCTTGCTGACATCCTCCTGCTTTCGTAAGGGAGCTGAGAGCCGCCGTCGTCATGGTCTAGCGGGGCGCCATCATTTGCCTATCTGACGTAGCTGGCCAGATGGGACACCGGTCTTGTTCTCTGCGACCCAAGTCGGCTCAGGGCAGGGTGATGATGACGCTTCCTGTTGACGTGGCGGTCTCGTGTCCTAGGTCGGGCGTCGTGGAGGCTCCTCCGAAGCCAAGGTCGAGTCCGTCCTGCAAGACAGAGGCAGAGTCCGAGCCCTGGGTCGGGCGAGGCGGAGATCGATCGGCAGAGGCCGAGGCGGAGTCCGAGCCCTGGGTCGGGCGAGGCGGAGTTCGTCGTCTTCCGGGGCCTTAGCCCGAGTCCGAGCCCTGGGTCGGGCGGAGCGGAGTTCGCCGTCTTCCGGGGCCTTAGCCCGAGTCCGAGCCCTGGGTCGGGCGGAGCGGAGTTCGCCGTCTTCCGGGGCCTTAGCCCGAGTCCGAGCCCTGGGTCGGGCGGAGCGGAGTTCACCGTCTTCCGGGGCCTTAGCCCGAGTCCGAGCCCTGGGTCGGGCGGAGCGGAGTTCGCCGTCTTCCGGGGCCTTAGCCCGAGTCCGAGCCCTGGGTCGGGCGGAGCGGAGTTCGCCGTCTTCCGGGGCCTTAGCCCGAGTCCGAGCCCTGGGTCGGGCGGAACCTCCTATGGCACCTCTGGCGAAGTCTGGTCGCCCGTCGGTCTTACCTTTTGTGTTAAACGCCCCGGTGACTGGGTCGGTTGGCGCGGTGATTTAGTCAGGGTTTCTTCTTATCGAAGGCGGGGCCTCGGGCGAGCCGGAGATGCGTCTGCCGTGAAAGAGGAGGCCTCAGGCGAGACGGAGTCATCTTAGGGTCGGCTGCCCTCGCCCGAGGCTAGGCTCGGGCATGGCGTGGTCAAGTCACTCGTATGGACTGATCCCTGACTTAATCAAACCCATCAGGCCTCTGCAGCTTTATGCTGATGGGGGTTACCAGCTGAGAATTAGGCGTCTTGAGGGTACCCCTAATTATGGTCCCCGACACTAAGGCATTGAGGAAAGCAACACCTCAAAAGAAGACATTATGAAGATCATAAGTGACGATCAACAAGTGTCAAGAAGTCCAAGAAAGGAAGAAAAGTGTTGTCACTAGCAGATTGTCCGGTCGAGGGCACCGTACTGTCTGGTGCCACACGTTGTACTGTCTGGTGCACCAGGGAACAGTATCCTAACGGCTAGAACCTGGTGGCACTATGGAGGAGGTCCCAGACTGTCTGGTGCCACACCGGACTGTCCGGTGCAAAGGCTAACAGCGCCAACGGTGGTCTGACAGATCCAACGGCTAGGCGCACTGGACAGGGACACCAGATTGTCCGGTGCCTACCACCAGATTGTCCGGTGTGCCGCATAGAGCTGCTGAAAGGGAAATGTGCCCATGGGCCATTTCTAAGTATTTTGGTGATTTAGTGTTCAACACAAATGCTTAAGTGTTAAACTATGCCAAATGGTGGACAAAGTGCAAATCTGTCACACCCGACTTTAAGGAACAAAGCCAGGTGCATCTCATACATGCGCCAAGAAGACAACATATATAATAACAGAGTGTATGGAGATAAATGTCACAATAATCAGAGTATTTATTACATAGCGGAAGACTTATTACAAAATAAAAGATAAATATAAAACGAGCTAAGGATCGTTGGCGCCAATGTCAACTGAGAAACGCCACCTAGATCAGATCAAACTCCTCGCCTTGAGGCTCCTCCTGAACCACCTGCTCTTCTCCTGTGGGGGGGTGTGAGACAGCAAGAGTGAGCTCACATACGTTCATAGCTCAACAAGTTGTGGGGAATAATGTGGCACGAACTCACAAAGGTGGGAGATCATGTAAGGTGTAAGGCTTATCAAAGGGAAAGGTTAAAGCTAAGCATTGCTTTTAAATAGTTGGTCAAATTTTATTAGCAGTTACTAAGTGTAAGTAAATACCAAACCTTAATAAATAATAATAGAACAAAATTGATAACAAATCCCATGCGAATGCAAATGACAAATTGAGTTTAGGTTCCATAATTTAATCATCGGAGAGTCCTGAGCCGCTCATGACCGTGAGCTCGGCTAGTATACCAGTTTTACACTCTGCAGAGGTTGTACCCTTTACCCACAAGTCGTGTTTCCCATGTCGCCAGGGTTAGCTAGGCCCTTAGACACTACCAAGGTGAATGGCTAGGGATCCACTACGAGGCCTTTATAAAGTTCCACTAGCTTCCGAAAACCCGCTACAGTTTATAGGAAGTTCCAATGCAGGGTTCTCGTCTGACCGCCATCGTAGCAAAATCAAACAAGGACCTCCCTACACTGACCACTCCCCTACTGCCCTTGCCCCTTTCGGGTAAGGTAGTCTTCCACTAGCTTTCCTAATTAGTCAGCCAAGGGGTCCCATTCCTCCCTTGTGGTGGCACGTGGTTCTCAAGTTAAGCTCCATGTTCCAATTAACAATAACATAATGATCTTGACATGAAATAAATAAAATAACAAAATAACTGGAACATGGATATAATGAAATATTAACCCAAAACCATGTAAAGCAGTAGCAGAACTACCCAAGTGATTCAGGGGTAAACAAGGTAATGAGATGAACAATCTAGGGTGACCTATTAGGTCCCATCAAAATTAAACCTATGCATGGTAAACGATTATGAAGAACATTATTGGGTAACAAAAGTGAAACAAGGGCACAACTTGCCTGGCACTTGAGATTCCAGTTACCAACTTGCTTCTCAGATGACACGAATCCTCACGCTAGTCGTAGCAATACAAACAAACATGGTACAGATAAAATTAACATCACACCAAAAATAAGAATATACTGTGTAATAATGATCTACGTGCTTGTACGAGACTAACGCAACTTGAACGGATCAAATCGGAGTTAAAACGAAGGAGTTATGACTTTCCTAAGGTTTTATGTATTTGATATAGGACTAATTAAGAAATAAATTTTAATATGATTTTCATGTCAAACCAGATGTACTATGTGATAAACAATAATATTATAGAATTATAGAAACTGGAATGGACTCATTTGTACTTAATATGAATTTTCTATTAATTAAATGAGTTTCTGCAATTATTTTTAAACCCAAAATCAATTTCTAAATTCCTTTTCCTTATTTTATTTATCTCTTGGACTGCGCATATAATAAACCAAAACACAGGGGGCTTGGCATAAGAATCCCTAAGACACAGAGCGCCGCAGACGAGGACGGCGGGTTGATTCACAGTTTTCATAGGGTTTCTTTTGCATAAGTACACGACTGAAAGGTTATCGGAACGTCCCAGCCGTAGGATAAGAAATCTACGCCCCGGATTAGATCTCTGCTACTCGAAATGGTATGCGCTATGAGCCACTAGATCGAGATCTGATGGTCCAAATTTTATAAAACCCAAACCAACCATGACCGCCCGATTCGAAATCTACGGCCTACACTTTAACCCGACGAAATCAAGTCCGAGTCGTTCACTCACCAATCGACGGCTCGGTGTCGCTACCACGCGCTCGAATCCCACACATCCACTCGCAGATCAACGGCACCAGGTGCCTTCTTCCTTGCCGTGACGAACAACAGGAACGACGGCAACACGCCCTCATCTCCAGCCCTAAGCTAACTCGGCGGCATACACTTATCTGAATGGCGAACTTCACCGGTGGTCAGCGATTCGGCCCATAACCAAACTCCACAAACTCGCGACAAATCCCGAACGCAGCCCGGTGTGTGATGATTCGATCGGAGCTATTTTCATGCGGTTGGACAACCACCGGTTCATCGTACGGCGACGAGCGGTAAATTCGGTGGCGACGCGACTTCGGCCAGAAATTCCGGTCAATAGGTGGATGAGTGAGGTCGGATTTTGACGGTGCCTGATCGGGAAAATGAGATGTAAGTAGCGGAGTTGATTCTCACCGGGAGTGGATGCGCAGGACCCCCAATCGCACGTCGCGGCACACGCAACGAACGGCGAAGTCAGACCTGGGCGGCAGGACCGCGGAGGTGTCGTCGGAGCCGGAGTTCTGCTCCCGGGTGTCTACGAAACCGGGACCGGGGTCGGTGGAACTTCGCCTCACACATGGCTATGGTGGTGCCCCCACCACAGTCGCCGAGGGGAAAGAGAATGCAGTGGACGTAGGGAGGAGAGAAGCAGGGAGCCTGGGGCGCAGCGCACCATGGTCTTCCCGGCATGGCTGCTGGTGGACCGGAGACAACGGCGAGGAGGAGCTCGCGCCCTGCGTGCTTGGGACGGAGGATGCGGCGATGGCAAGGGGCGTCCCTGGCTGGCGTCGAGTGGAGAAAGAGGTTCTCTGTGCCAAGTACTGCTGTGGGGAGGAGTTCTGGGAGTGTGGCGGCTGTGCAGGGAAGGAGTATTGGCGTGGAAGATGAGAAGCTTGTGCGCGGCTGAGGTCCTGGGCTCGCGAACGGCTCCCGGCGAAGTCGGCAAGGTTCGTTGAATTCCTGAACTCGCGGCCACGGAGGTTGCCGGAGGAGGATGTGTATGACTGGTGGGCCTACGAACCAGTGAAGGGCGCGCATCGTATTCGGCTATCAGACTTGGCTCACCAGTCAGTGAAGAAATCCAGGTGCTGGCAAGCGGGTCCACATGGCAGAGGAAACCAGGCGCGCAGGATACTAGGTGGGCTGGTGGAGTTGTTTCACAGGCCGCGTTAGGAGAGTTTTGGCCCAAAGTCTGTTCTGGTCTCACCTTTTCCTTTTCTATTTTCAATCCCAAATCCTAATGTTCAATTTAGGATTCGAATTTCCTCTCATTATTATATTTCTTTTATTATTATTATTGTTATTATTATTATTATATTATCACAAATAATGCACTCCAAAAATAAAGTCCCAGCGTGGTGCCTATTTTAGTGGCATGTATCTTATTAATTATTATTTTTTTTGCAAGGTGTTCACATGTGATGATACATAAAGGTCAAACTCACAATTAGATAAAGAGAATTTGTTTCTCTATTTATATTATCTCTAGCGAATTACAAATTGGGTATTACAAATCCTACCCCCCTTAAAAATAATCTCGTCCTCGAGATTTAGGAAGGACTGGGGAAAAGGTGGGAAAAATCTATGCGAAGTTCTTCTCTTTCCCATGTTGCTTCATCTTCTCCATGGTGACTCCATTGTTCTTTGTACATCTTTATCACTTTGCTCCTTGTGACTCGAGTCAATGTAACAAGAATCTTGATAGGATACTCCGTGTAAATCAAATCTCCCTGAACACCGAGCTCTTTCATTGGTAACTTTTTCTCAGGGACACGGAGACACTTCTTAAGTTGAGACACATGGAATGCACATAAGATAGATTATCAGGTAGCTCGAGTTGATAGGTCATCTCTCCAACTCGCCTAAAAACTCAGAATGGTCCAATAAAGCGAGGGGACAATTTGCCCTTGACTTTAAATCTTCTCATTCCATGGAGTGGTGACACCTTGAGGTACACATGATCACCTTCCTCAAATTCCAATGGTCTTCTTCTATTATCAGCGTAGCTCTTTTGCCTGGTCGGAGCTACCCTCAAGTTCTCCCTGATTATATAGACTTGTTCTTCTGCCTCTTGACCAAGTTCAGGTCCAAAGAATTGTCTTCCTCTAGTCTTATCCCAATATAGAGGAGTCCTGCATTTCCTGCCATATAGAGTCTCGAACGATGATATCTTCAGACTGGCCTGATAACTATTATCATATGAGAACTCAGCATAAGGTAGACTCTTGTCCCAACTACTACCATGCTGAAGGGCACAAGCTCTCAACATGTCTTCCAATACTTGATTAGTCCTTTCAGTCTGTCCATCAGTCTGAGGATGGTAGGCCAAACTAAAATTCAACTTTGTATCCATATTCTCATGAAAACTTTTCCAAAATCTGGAGGTAAACTGTGATCCTCTTATCCAAAACGATCTTCTTTGGTGCTCCATGTAAATACACAATCTGAGTCATATATAACTCTACCAATTGAGATCCCTTATAAGTAGTCTTGACCGGAATGAAATGAGCCACTTTGGTCGGTCTATCCACAATAACTCATATAGAACCATATCCTTTCGAGGTGCGAGGCAATCCAGTAATGAAATCCATACCAATCTCTTCTCACTTCCACTCGGGTAGCTTTAATGGGTGTAGTAGTCCAGCTAGCCTTTGGTGTTCAGCCTTAACTCTTTGACATACATCGCACATAGCCACATGTGCAGCCACATCTCTCTTCAATCCATACCACCAGTATTTCTGCTTCAAATCCTGATACATCTTGGTACTCCCAGGATGAATAGAATAATCCGAGTCATGGGCCTCCCTTAAAATAGTCTCTCGAAGGCTTTCCATACTAGGAACACATATCTTGTCCTTGAACCACACGGTGCCTTGCTCATCTTTCGTGAAATCCGGACCTCGTCCTTCAGTAATCAGATCCTTAATCTCTTGTATTTTAGCATCACCAATTTGTCCTTTGCGGATCTCTTGCTCCAAAATAGGTTCTGCATTAATAGTAACTCCTTTAGTGTGAGTAACTATCCCCAGGTTAAGTCTCCTGAAATCCTCAATAATCTCATGAGGTAGCTGGGCAACAACAGCTGAATGAACATGCTCCTTTCGACTCAAGGCATCTGTAACCAAATTCGCCTTGCCCGGGTGATAGTAAATCTCCAATTCATAATCCTTAATAAGCTCCATCCAACGACGTTGCCTAAGGTTGAGATCCTTCTGAGCGAATATATACTTCAAACTCTTATGATCCGTATATACTTGGCACTTAGTTCCCATAATGTAGTGTCTCCAAATCTTAAGTGCATGCACAACGGCTGCCAATTCCAAGTCATGAGTGGGGTAGTTCAATTCATGTTTCCGTAAGTGACGAGAAGCATAAGCAATCACATGTCCTTCCTGCATGAGCACACATCCTAAGCCTTGGCCACATGCATCACAATAGATATCAAGTCCTTTCTGTAGGTCTGGCATAACCAATACTGGTGGCGACATTAATCTCTTCTTCAATTGATCAAAGCTGTCCTGGCACTTCTCGTCCCACTTAAATTCTCGGCCCTTCTCTAGAAGCGAAGTCATAGGCTTAGCAATCTTAGAAAATCCTTCAATAAATCTCCGATAATAGCCAGCAAGTCCCAAGAAACTCCGAATCTCAGTAACTATAGTGGGTACTCTCCACTCCATTATCTCCTTAACCTTAGCAGGATCCACTGAAATTCCTCCATTAGAAATGATATGACCAAGAAATGACACCTAACCAATCCAAAACTCGCATTTACTGTACTTGGCGTAGAGTTGATTATCTCGTAGCTTCTATAGCACCAGTTTCAGATGTTCCTCATGATCGCTATCACTCTTGGAATAAATAAAAATATCATCGATGAAAACCACGACGAATCTGTCCAGATCATGAACACCTTATTCTTTAGATCCATAAAATAGGTTGGTGCATTAGTTGGTCCAAATGGCATAATGGTGAACTCATATAAACCATATCGGGTCGAGGAATCTATCTTGGGATTATCTGATGGCCTAATCTTCATTTGATGGTAACCCGATCGGAGTTCAATCTTCGAGAATACCCTTGCACCTCTCATCTGATCAAATAAATCCTTAATGCGGGGCAACAGATACTTGTTCTTCACAGTGACATCATTAAGGGACCTATAATTCATGCACATCCCTTGCGATCCATTTTTCTTCTGTACAAATAGAACCGGCGCTCCATAAGGTGAAGAATTCGAACTAATGTACCCAATCTCTTGTAATTCCGTTAACTGCTTCTTCAGTCCCTTTAACTCTTCTTCAGACATCCTGTATGGCCGTTTGAAAGTAGGGGCAGTCCTAGATAAGGGATTAATGACCAACTCAACTTCCATATCTGGTGGCATCCCTAACAACTCCTCTAGAAAGACATCCGGAAAATCTCTAACCACCCGGAGGTTGTCACCAACAAACTTCTCATCTACTAAGAATGCCGCTAGTCTGGTGGCAGTAGTTACTGCAATTCCAACTTCAAATCTTTCCCCTTTGGAACTGGTGAGTTCTATGGTTCCTTTAGCACAGTAATAAACCGCCTTTGCCTTTCTTAACCATGACATACCAAGGATCACGTCTATAGTGCAATCTTCTAACACTATAGGGGTAGCCCATCTGGGTTAGAAACACAGGGTACGACAGAAAGGAAGAATTATAGACAAGACGAGTAATTACGAGGAATGTTACTACGGGGGATTTATTAGCTAAGTAGATTAGTGTGTTATCCACTAAAGCTAATACATTACCTTATGGTGGTACATGCTAAGATGCCCCACTATAATGTTTCAATCAATCAAAGAAGCAAATCAAGCAATGATCATCAGAACAATCAACCAACATTTTTAATAGAGAAAATAGTTTTCATTTTTTTTGTCTTAGGTTCCCTATCTCTTAAAAAGATCATAATGGTAGGATTCCAAGGTGTGAAATCCATCTTGTCTTAGAGTAGAAAGGATAAGATTAATCAGAGTAGAAAAGCAGAAGGTGAGACAAGACCAAGATAAGTATAGAAAGAATCAGAGTAAGGTAAGTAGATAAGGGTTTTGTCCATTTCTATCTAGGTTTCGTCCTACAGTCAACATTTCCTCTGATACCACTTCTGTCACACCCGACTTTAAGGAACAAAGCCAGGTGCATCTCATACATGCGCCAAGAAGACAACATATATAATAATAGAGTGTATGGAGATAAATGTCACAATAATCAGAGTATTTATTACATAGCAGAAGACTTATTACAAAATAAAAGATAAATATAAAACGAGCTAAGGATCGTTGGCGCCAATGTCAACTGAGAAACGCCACCTAGATCAGATCAAACTCCTCGCCTTGAGGCTCCTCCTGAACCACCTGCTCTTCTCCTGTGGGGGGGTGTGAGACAGCAAGAGTGAGCTCACATACGTTCATAGCTCAAAAAGTTGTGGGGAATAATGTGGCACGAACTCACAAAGGTGGGAGATCATGTAAGGTGTAAGGCTTATCAAAGGGAAAGGTTAAAGCTAAGCATTGCTTTTAAATAGTTGGTCAAATTTTATTAGCAGTTACTAAGTGTAAGTAAATACCAAACCTTAATAAATAATAATAGAACAAAATTGATAACAAATCCCATGCGAATGCAAATGACAAATTGAGTTTAGGTTCCATAATTTAATCATCGGAGAGTCCTGAGCCGCTCATGACCGTGAGCTCGGCTAGTATACCAGTTTTACACTCTGCAGAGGTTGTACCCTTTACCCACAAGTCGTGTTTCCCATGTCGCCAGGGTTAGCTAGGCCCTTAGACACTACCAAGGTGAATGGCTAGGGATCCACTACGAGGCCTTTACAAAGTTCCACTAGCTTCCGAAAACCCGCTACAGTTTATAGGAAGTTCCAATGCAGGGTTCTCGTCTGACCGCCATCGCAGCAAAATCAAACAAGGACCTCCCTACATTGACCACTCCCCTACTGCCCTTGCCCCTTTCGGGTAAGGTAGTCTTCCACTAGCTTTCCTAATTAGTCAGCCAAGGGGTCCCATTCCTCCCTTGTGGTGGCACGTGGTTCTCAAGTTAAGCTCCATGTTCCAATTAACAATAACATAATGATCTTGACATGAAATAAATAAAATAACAAAATAACTGGAACATGGATATAATGAAATATTAACCCAAAACCATGTAAAGCAGTAGCAGAACTACCCAAGTGATTCAGGGGTAAACAAGGTAATGAGATGAACAATCTAGGGTGACCTATTAGGTCCCATCAAAATTAAACCTATGCATGGTAAATGATTATGAAGAACATTATTGGGTAACAAAAGTGAAACAAGGGCACAACTTGCCATGCACTTGAGATTCCAGTTACCAACTTGCTTCTCAGATGACACGAATCCTCACGCTAGTCGTAGCAATACAAACAAACATGGTACAGATAAAATTAACATCACACCAAAAATAAGAATATACTGTGTAATAATGATCTACGTGCTTGTACGAGACTAACGCAACTTGAACGGATCAAATCGGAGTTAAAACGAAGGAGTTATGACTTTCCTAAGGTTTTATGTATTTGATATAGGACTAATTAAGAAATAAATTTTAATATGATTTTCATGTCAAACCAGATGTACTATGTGATAAACAATAATATTATAGAATTATAGAAACTGGAATGGACTCATTTGTACTTAATATGAATTTTCTATTAATTAAATGAGTTTCTGCAATTATTTTTAAACCCAAAATCAATTTCTAAATTCCTTTTCCTTATTTTATTTATCTCTTGGACT
Organism: Zea luxurians; assembly: GCA_029449295.1. Classification (NCBI taxonomy): domain Eukaryota; kingdom Viridiplantae; phylum Streptophyta; class Magnoliopsida; order Poales; family Poaceae; genus Zea; species Zea luxurians. The sequence continues at coordinate 5,073,497 of JAOPSE010000052.1, read as the reverse complement.
GCGCATATAATAAACCAAAACGCAGGGGGCTTGGCATAAGAATCCCTAAGACACAGAGCGCCGCAGACGAGGACGGCGGGTTGATTCACAGTTTTCATAGGGTTTCTTTTGCATAAGTACACGACTGAAAGGTTATCGGAACGTCCCAGCCGTAGGATAAGAAATCTACGCCCCGGATTAGATCTCTGCTACTCGAAACGGTATGCGCTATGAGCCACTAGATCGAGATCTGATGGTCCAAATTTTATAAAACCCAAACCAACCATGACCGCCCGATTCGAAATCTACGGCCTACACTTTAACCCGACGAAATCAAGTCCGAGTCGTTCACTCACCAATCGACGGCTCGGGGTCGCTACCACGCGCTCGAATCCCACACATCCACTCACAGATCAACGGCACCAGGTGCCTTCTTCCTTGCCGTGACGAACAACAGGAACGACGGCAACACGCCCTCATCTCCAGCCCTAAGCTAACTCGACGGCATACACTTATCTGAATGGCGAACTTCACCGGTGGTCAGCGATTCGGCCCATAACCAAACTCCACAAACTCGCGACAAATCCCGAACGCAGCCCGGTGTGTGATGATTCGATCGGAGCTATTTTCATGCGGTTGGACAACCACCGGTTCATCCTACGGCGACGAGCGGTAAATTCGGTGGCGACGCGACTTCGGCTAGAAATTCCGGTCAATAGGTGGATGAGTGAGGTCGGATTTTGACGGTGCCTGATCGGGAAAATGAGATGTAAGTAGCGGAGTTGATTCTCACCGAAAGTGGATGCGCAGGACCCCCAATCGCACGTCGCGGCACACGCAACGAACGGCGAAGTCAGACCTGGGCGGCAGAACCGCGGAGGTGTCGTCAGAGCCGGAGTTCTGCTCCCGGGTGTCTACGAAACCGGGACCGGGGTCGGTGGAACTTCGCCTCACATATGGCTATGGTGGTGCCCCCACCACAGTCGCCGAGGGGAAAGAGAATGCAGTGGACGTAGGGAGGAGAGAAGCAGGGAGCCTGGGGCGCAGCGCACCATGGTCTTCCCGGCATGGCTGCTGGTGGACCGGAGACAACGGCGAGGAGGAGCTCGCGCCCTGCGTGCTTGGGACGGAGGATGCGGCGATGGCAAGGGGCGTCCCTGGCTGGCGTCGAGTGGAGAAAGAGGTTCTCTGTGCCAAGTACTGCTGTGGGGAGGAGTTCTGGGAGTGTGGCAGCTGTGCAGGGAAGGAGTATTGGCGTGGAAGATGAGAAGCTTGTGCGCGGCTGAGGTCCTGGGCTCGCGAACGGCTCCCAGCGAAGTCGGCAAGGTTCGTTGAATTCCTGAACTCGCGGCCACGGAGGTTGCCGGAGGAGGATGTGTATGACTGGTGGGCCTACGAACCAGTGAAGGGTGCGCGTCGTATTCGGCTATCAGACTTGGCTCACCAGTCAGTGAAGAAATCCAGGTGCTGGCAAGCAGGTCCACATGGCGGAGGAAACCAGGCGCGCAGGATACTAGGTGGGCTGGTGGAGTTGTTTCACAGGCCGCGTTAGGAGAGTTTTGGCCCAAAGTCTGTTCTGGTCTCACCTTTTCCTTTTCTATTTTCAATCCCAAATCCTAATGTTCAATTTAGGATTCGAATTTCCTCTCATTATTATATTTCTTTTATTATTATTATTGTTATTATTATTATTATATTATCACAAATAATGCACTCCAAAAATAAAGTCCCAGCGTGGTGCCTATTTTAGTGGCATGTATCTTATTAATTATTATTTTTTTTGCAAGGTGTTCACATGTGATGATACATAAAGGTCAAACTCACAATTAGATAAAGAGAATTTGTTTCTCCATTTATATTATCTCTAGCGAATTACAAATTGGGTATTACAAAATCAATACAAAGGTATGATTCTAGACTTAGTACATTGGTTTTTGTGTACTAACATACTTGTCTAAGTGCTAGAATCAGAGAAAATACATTTGGATAAGTCTTGGCTTGAGCAGCTAAGACTCTGCTCGGTCTGGGTGCACCGGACTGTCCGGTGGTGCACCGGACAGTGTCCGGTGCGCCAGGCTGGCTCTGGTATAATGACTGCTCTCGGGTCTCGACGGCGGCGTACGGCTATAAATCACCGGACTGTCTGGTGGTGCACCGAACAGTGTCCGATGAGTCGGCTGCGGCGAAGTCGCCGCTCTCGGGAACCAAGTCAACATCGTACGACTATAATTCACCGGACTGTCCGGTGAGGCACCAGACTGTCCGATGAGGCACCGGACTGTCCGGTGAGCCAACGGTCGGCCACGCAATCCACGCGTGATGCGTGGCCGAGCCAACGGTCGGATGGGAACACCGGACTGTCCGGTGTGCACCGGACAGTGTCCGGTGCGCCAACGGCTCCAAGTCTCCAACGGTCGGCTGCGCCAGAATAGGAAAGAAATCCGCACCGGACAGTGTCCGGTGGTGCACCGGACTGTCCAGTGCGCCAGTCGATAGAAGGCAAGAATTGCCTTCCTGGATTGCTCTCAATGGCTCCTAGCTGCCTTGGGGCTACAAAAGGGACCCCTAGGCGCATGGAGGAGTACACCCAAGCATCCCTTGAGCATTCCTAAGCACCAAGACTTCATATTCGCACATTCGATTCTTTGTGAAAGCAACTAGAGCTCCATTTGAGTAGAGAACTCTTCGAGTTGTGTTGAGAGCTCATGTTGTGACTTGTGTGCGTATTGTTGCTCTGATTTTGTGTCTTGTGTGTGTTGCTCATCCCAACCTTACTTCCATGATTCTTTGTGTTAATCAATTTGTAAGGGCGAGAGACTCCAGGTTGTGGAGATTCCTCGCAAACGGGATATAGTGAAAGGAAAAGAAACACTGTGGTATTCAAGTGGATCTTTGGATCACTTGAGAGGGGTTGAGTGCAACCCTCGTCCATTGGGATGCCACAACGTGGAGTAGGCAAGTGTTGGACTTGGCCAAACCACGGGATAAACCACTGTGCCTCTCTGTGTTGATTTCCTTGTGGTTATTGTGTTTTGCAAGAACTCCTCTCTAGTCACTTGGCTTTATTGTGCTAACTCCTAATCAAGTTTTGTGGCATTAAGTTTCAAGTTTTTACAGGATCACCTATTCACCCCCCTCTAGGTGCTCTCAATTGGTATCGGAGCCGTTCTCTTCACGTAAGGGACTAATCGCCCGAAGAGATAGATCCTAAGGGCAAGGGGATGGTGGTCAATGATAAGGAGAAGGAGTCCTTCATCAATGATCCAAAAGATGACAAGCCTACTGACTCGGGCTCGAGCCACAAAAGAAAAGACGGGAAGAAGAAGAAAACAAGGCGCATCAAGGAGATAGTCTACTACGACATCGACGAATCTTCCTCTTTCCAAAAGGACGACGACGACTACGAGAAAAAGAAAACGGTCAATTCAAACTTTTCTTTTGATTATTCTCGTATTCCGCAAAGCTCCAATACTCATTTGCTTTCCATTCCACTCGGTAAACCTCCTCACTTTGATGGAGAGGACTACGGATTTTGGAGTCACAAAATGCGTAGCCACTTTTTCTCTCTCCATCCAAATATATGGGAGATAGTTGAAAATGGAATGCAATTTGATAGTACGGATAGTCCCATATTCATCAATGAACAAATTCATAAAAATGCACAAGCTACTACTGTTCTTTTAGCGTCATTGTGCAGGGATGAATATCATAAAGTGAGTGGCTTGGATAACGCCAAGCAAATTTGGGACACCCTCAGGATCTCTCATGAGGGAAATGACGTCACCATGCTCACCAAGATGGAGTTGGTGGAGGGCGAACTTGGGAGATTTGCAATGATCAGGGGAGAGGAGCCAACCCAAACATACAACAGGCTCAAGACCCTCGTCAACAAGATAAGGAGCTATGGAAGCACGCGATGGACGGACCACGACGTCGTCTGCCTAATGCTAAGGTCTTTCACTGTCCTTGATCCACATCTTGTAAACAATATTCGTGAAAATCCTAGGTACACCAAGATGTCGCCCGAAGAAATACTTGGAAAGTTCGTACGCGGGCGGATGATGATCAAGGAGGCAAGATACGTCAATGAGGCGTTGAATGGTCCAATTCATGAGCATCAAGCCATTGCTCTCAAGGCAACAAATAACAAGGAGGCACTACCTAGCAAGGTGGCACAAGTTGAGGCGGCAGGGCTCAATGAGGAAGAAATGGCCCTCATCATCAAGCGCTTCAAGACGGCGCTAAAGGGCCGCAAGGAGCATCCCAAATAGGGCTGGGCATTCGGTTTTTTTCTAAACTTCGGTTCGGTTTTTCGGTTTTAAAAAACTTCGGTTTTTCAAACATTAGAAACCGTTCGGTTTTCTAGAAAATGAAAAACCGAGAAGTTCGGTTTCGGTTTTTTACTTCGGTTTTTCGGTAAAAACCGAATACCAAACTTATAATCAAGACAATACATACAACAAGTTTACATGATAGATTACATATAATTTTAAAAAGTAAAAATTATATAGGTACAAATATTTAGATATACATCATACATCACATACAAATAAGTGAATAACAATTTAATTGTATCACACAATTAGTTCACATAATCGAATAGTCAAATTTGAAAATTGATAAAGTTTGGTATTCGGTTTTTTCGGTTCGGTATACGGTGAAAACCGATTACGATACCAAAAACCGAACTTCTTAGATACAAAAACCGAAACCAAACCGAACTACCAAAAAAACCGAAATTTCGGTTCGGTACGGTTCAGTTCGGTTTTCGGTTTATGGTAAAAATGTGCCCACCCCTAATCCCAAAAAGAACAAGACGAAGAGAAAGCGCTCCTGCTTCATGTGCGGTAAGGTTGGTCACTTTATTGCTAACTGTCCTGATAATGATAGTGACCAGGAACAAGGAAAGAATGGGAAAAGAGAGAACAAGAAGGTTTACAAGAAGGCTAAAGGCGAGGCACACCTTGGAAAGGAGTGGGATTCGGATTGCTCTTCGTCCAACTCCGACGACGAAGGACTCGCTGCCACCGCCTTCAACAAATCGTCTCTCTTCCCCAACGAGCATCACACATGCCTCATGGCAAAGGAGAAGAAGGTATGTACTCGAAACAATACTACTTATGCTTCTTCAAGTGAGGATGAATCTAGTGATGATGAAATAGACTACGCATATTTATTCAAAGGCTTAGATAGAACTAAAATTGATAAGATCAATGAATTGATTGATGCTTTGAATAAAAAAATAATCTTTTAGAAAAGCAAGAAGATCTTTTATATGAAGAGCATGATAAATTTGTAAATGCACAAAATTCTCTTGCATTAGAAGTTAAAAGAAATGAAATGCTTTCATGTGAATTGTCTACATGCCATGAATCTATCTCTAGCTTAAAGAGTATCAATGATGACTTGAATGCAAAACTAGAAATAGCTAATAAATCAACCTCTTGTGTAGAACATGTTGTGATTTGCAATATGTGTAAAGATTTTAATGTTGAAGCTTGTAGTGAACACCTAGTTTCTATTTCTAAATTAAATGATGAAGTGGCTAGTCTTAATGCTCAACTTAAGACTAGCAAAAATAAATTTGATAAATTAAAATTTGCAAGGGATGCCTATACTATTGGTAGACATCCCTCAATTAAGGATGGGCTTGGCTTTAAGAGTGAAGCCAAGAACTTAACAAGTCATAAGGCTCCCACTTTCGCTAAGGAAAAAGGGAAGACTCCTATGACTAGTAGTAATCAAAAGAATCATGCCTTCATTTATAGTGATAGAAAATTCACTAGAAATGCTTGTAGGAATTATTCTTATGATTCACATGCTATGGTTGCTTCTAGTTCCTATATGCATGGTAGAAATAGGGCTAGAAATGTTCATTATGATAGGAGTTGTAATGCATTCGACTCTCATGCCATGATTGCTTCGAGTTCAAACTTTAATGGTAGATCTAGGAAGAATGTTATGTCTCATGCTCCTAGAAAAGTATATAATGGGTATACCACTGTCTTTCATGCTTGCAATGCTAAGTTTATTCTTTCTTGTAAAAATAAAAAGGTGATTGCTAAAAAGGTAGGAGCCAAATGTAAGGGAGATAAAACGTGCATGTTGGGGGCTTGTTCTCAAGTGCTTCGGATTAAGAACAAGGCAACACAGAAAATGTTAAATATTAAGGTCCTTCGTCCTTCATCACATTATATTCTTTCGGAATATAAGGGACTTCGGACGAAGGTTACGAAGGACGTACCTTCGTAAACATAATAATGAAGGATGAAGTATTCGTATAGATCATGATGTATAAAATAGACATTTAAATGTTAACATAGAATCATTTCCATTTTTACTAACATGAACGAATATAAACGATTTCAAATTACAAATGTACCTTCGGTCCTGAGGAAGGCGAGAGTACAAGTGTGATGCGAAGGCAAATAACAGGTTCGCGTGAACAGTACAGAGGTACTGTTCATCTATTTATAGGCACAGGTCGCAGCCTGTGACAAATTACAATTATGCCCCTTACAAAAGTTTACAACATTGACTTAGACCTATATGTATAAAAAGGTCATTCTATCTCTATGTCGGTTTGAAACGCCGAAGCTCCATGAAAAGGAACCTTCGGCCATCTCTTGGAGACGACTTCAGCCGAAGCTGCTTCTTCGCGTGAGACCTTCGGCGCACCGAAGCACGACCCCAACAGTAGCCCCTTTCGCGGTGCTAGATCGTTTTTCGTAACGAGCTTGACCCGTGAAAAAAGCCTCTTCAGCTTCGGGAAGCCGAAGGTCCAAAAAACACCTTCCCTGAGCTCGTTGCGGAGAAACGATCCGGCTTCCGAGCGCGTGCCAGGCCCACCTTGCAGAGTTACTGTTTGACCTTTGCGGTCCACTGCACAGCGAGTACAAGTGACTGCCCGCGTGGTGCAAAAATCCTGCTGCTTCGCCTTCTTACCTGCAGCACTATATAAACAAACGGGTAGGTGTGAAGTTACCACAGCATTCATTGCTATTTGCACTGTTTTGCTGCCAAAATTTTCCACCATAGCCGAAGCTTGAGCCTCAGAATCGAACGAAGGTCCATCTCAACGTCTGCTTCATCAGAAAGAAGAGCTTCGGGAGAAAAGAAAAAAGAAAAAAGTATCTGACTTCCCCAAACTCAGAATCAAATGGTGAGAGTGCGATCTACTGCCAAAGTTGTACGCGAGGGAGACGAAGCCGAAGGTTCGGGCACTGTGCCCATCTCCGAAGCGATGCAGCGTTCCGGTCTAGTGACTGTGGAAGAAATGCCTGCTGCTGAAGCAAACCCGACAACTGCCGAAGGAGAAGAAGAAAACATTGAAGGGACTGACCCCGAAGATGACTACCACATTGCTATGCCCAGCAAGCCCAGTCACCTGGATTTTGGGAAATCAACTGTTTCAAAAGCTGATCTTTCGAAGATGGTGAAAGCAGGTTATTTCAATGAAGATCAGAAGAAGCTACTCCGCTTCGGGGGAGAAGAAACCACCCCGAAGCCAGGGAAGGATGAGATTGTTATCTTCAAGAGCTTTTTAAAGGCTGGGCTTAGATTCCCTCTTCACAATATTATTGCGGAGATACTGAAGAGGTTTGGTATCTACTTTCATCAATTGACTCCTAATGCCATCGTTAGGCTCAATGTTTATATCTGGGCCCTCCGAAGCCAAGCTGTGGAACCGTTTGCCGACAGCTTCTGCCGAGTTCACGAATTACATTACCAAACAAAGGCCAGAAAAGATGGGCTACATGATAATTTCGGTTGCTATAATTTTGCCTACCGGAAGACAACAAAGTGTCCTGTCATCAGCTACCGAAGCAAATGGCCAGCAGGCTGGAAATCTGAGTGGTTTTATGTAAAAGTTGACGAAGACAAAGAAAAATTGGTACAAAGCCCTCTGGATTTAATCTTCGGAGAGACGAGGCCACGATGCCGCATCGGCGATCTAGAAGGTCCCACCTGGGCTGCTCTGGGTGAATTTGAAATTATTTCAGAACATATTGGCACCAGGGATCTAGTTCAGGAGTTCTTGGCATTCAGAGTTTTCCCTACTCTAAAAGAGTGGGAAATGCCGAAGCTGGAGGGAGAGAAGAAGAAGGGGGAGCTTGTCCGGCTTCCTTATCACTTCAAGTTTAAGAAGTACTTCAAAAAACCCTGCAAAGAGTGGTTAGACACAGTTGAGGTGATGTGCAATGAAATCCTGGGGAACTACTCCAAAAAAGAGGATCAACTAATGACAGCGGCCTTCGGTGCCCGACCGAAGCGAAGGCTGAACCGAGTGCTTGATGCCCTGGGCTTCGAGTACCCAGACTATGAGCAGTTGAACAAGGGTGCCGAGGGCCATAAAAGAAAAAGAGTAGCCGAAACTCTGATCAGGGATGAAGAAAGACCTGCAAAGGAGAAGAAAATTCCCAAGAAAAGAAAAATATCTACTCCGAAGCGCAAATCACCCGAAGAAGAGGGGACCCCCACACCGCCTTCTACCAGCGACGTGGAGGAAATTTTAAAGGTAATGACTGAACCCATGCCCACGAAGCTAAGTCCATTGGGGCTCCAACTGACGAAGCTTTTTCAAAAGGTGGACGAGCCGGATCAAACGAAGATAAACAAACCCAAGCGGCAAAGAATTATTGCGGTAACTGAAGTTATCGACAAGACGCCGCCTAGGGCGTCAATTCAGAAAACGGCAGCTGCTGAAGGTACAGCAATCGTCGAAGGCGCACCTTCGGAGGTCGCGGCTACCGAAGCCGCTACAGCCGAAGATACAAATTTAGAAACTACCATTGAGGACATTAACAAGATTTTGGAAGACATAGCTGCAGAAGAAGCTGGTGCTACTACTGAAAAAACCATGGCCACAGTGCCTGAGAAAGGAAAAGAAATAGCCGAAGACACTTCGGACGACGAAGCCTACTCTTTCCAGAATTTAGTTGGGCAGAAACTGACGAAGGACGAAATAGAAGAACTCAAGGACTATGCTAAATCTTGCGGCTACAAGCCAGGAGCCCTTCTATTTGGAGGCATTGATGACGAAAAATTGGGCTGCATTCGAGACCAAACTGGAGCTAAGGTAATCGGTACTCTATCAAAGAGTATCGGTTTTCCGAAGCTAGAGACAGACATCAGCCGCTACCGACGACAACATATCGTCGGCAGCTTATTTTACTCCAACTTCAAGGTAAACAATCTTTTCTCTGGTTTTTATTGCTGTTAATAATGAAAATAGTACTAACGTAAGTTGTTTCTGTACAGAGCATGCTACTGAGCAAAGCTCTGAAGATGCAACAAGACCTGGAGGACAAAAAACACGAAGCTATAATCGAAAATTTAGAGAGCAAGATAAAAGAACAATCAACTATCATTGAAAAGAAAGACTTCGAGCTCCAATCCGCCGAAGGCCTGCTGGCAGAGACTGAGGCTAAGGTATCAGAATTGAATTCGAAGCTTATCAGTCAATCAGAACAATTCAATCAGGAGAAGCTGGAGCTTAATTCGAAACTTAAAGCCGAAGTCCAGACCAGTTCAGAGTTGAAGAAATCGTTAGCAAGCCTTCAAGACAAATGCTTAAAATTTAGCAACAATTGTATTGGACGATTAAAAAAGATATTTTACTCTGTTGGAGCCAGCAGCGGGAAATTTAACCCTTCAGCGGAAAATTTACCACAGGCCTTCGATCATATCGAAGCCGAAATCGAAGAACTTGACGAAGTTATAGCCGGGCACGGCGACTTCTGTGCCTGGGTAGCTTCTCGGGGTACCGCTGCTGCATTCCTGAGGACCGGTTGCGAGCATGGAAAGATTGTCAACAGGCCCAACTTCACCCTATCTCCATCAATCCTGGATGATATACCTGACCTCGCCCGAAGCATCTCAAATAGATTTATAAAAATGATATGGACAAAAGGCGGGCGAGAGAAGGCTGGAGACGAAGCACGAAGTCATCTTGAACCGGTAAGAAATGATACTTCGTACTTACCTTTTCCTTTGCACTTGATTTTTACTTACGATTCCTTGATTTATGTAGGATGACGACGGTGAAGATGATGCTTAAGTTATATCGCCGAAGCTGTCGCCGAAGCTGAAGCTTAATGAAGATCAGTAGAAATGTACTATAGGATAAAAACTTAGGATACTTTTGTAACAACTTTTGTAAATACATTTAAACTGTTCTCAAGGAACTTTGTACATACCTTGTAATATATTCTTACCCTTCGATTGAGGCGCTTTGATGTGGACGAAATCAGTATTTTGAGCCGAAGGCGAAAAAACACCTTCCCTTCTTTTCGTACACAACGAAGCATAAAAGCAATTCTTCTTTTTGCCGAGCAACGAAGCTTTTCTCTTTTGTATACAACAAAGCATAAAAGCAATTCTTCTTTTTACCGAAACTTCTCTTTTTTGTACACAACATAGCATAACGAATCATAAAAAACCACTTCTCCGAAGCTTTTCTTTTTGCCGAAGCAACCATGCTATGAATGAATGCTTATGCATGCAAATGCTATGATGTAATGTAATGTGCGAATGAATGTCCGAAGCGTATGTCCGAAGCCACATTCTCAACCATTACTTCTTTAGAACCAACCACACATGAGCTCTGCATTCCCTTAGGAACGACTTTGGAGCATCTTTGCCTTTTACTTAGGCAGTATCAGCGTTGACTTTTCGCTGTAAGCTCTGCATCCCCTTAGGGACGTCTTTTGAGCTTCTTCGCCTTTTACTTAGGCGGTATAAGCTCTGCATTCCCTTAGGAACGTCTTTTGAGCTTCTTCGCCTTTTACTTTCGGCGGAATCAGCGTTGACTTTTCGCTGTGAGCTCTGCATCCCCTTAGGGACGTCTTCGGAGCTTTTTCTCTTTTTCAGTTTCGGCACTCGATGGTGCGCTCTCAGCTTTTACATTTACATTCTTTGGGGGATTTTGCTCTTATAAAACTAAAAAGGAAAATTACATATGATGGCCCCATTAAAAACCTTTCTCCCCCTTTAGAAAGGAAAAGGGTGCCATGAAAAAGAAAAGAAAAAACATACAAAATTACATCGAGTTATACATAAAATCGCCGAAGCTCATCCGCATTCCAAGATCTTGGAATTTCATTGCCATCCATGTCCTTCAGTCTGTACGAACCAGGCCTTGACGAAGATGCTACTAAGAAAGGCCCTTCCCATTTCAATTGTAACTTGCCCACTGTATCTGGGTTGGCTACTCTCCGAAGCACCAAATGCCCTGGCTCAATATTTTTTAGCCGGACCTTTCTATCTCGCCATTTGATTGTTTCAGCTTGATATTTATTGATATTCTCCACGGCCTGAAGCCTGATCCCTTCTAGGGCATCTTTTTCCACAAGACAAGTATCTTCGGCACCTGGTTCTGCCGAAGCTACCACTCTTATTGACCCAGCTTTAGCTTCTTCTGGAGTTATTGCTTCGTCACCGAATAATAACTTGAATGGGGTAAAGCCTGTAGACCTTGATGTTGTTGTATTGTGGCTCCACACCACTTTGGTCAACTGATCTGGCCACTTTCCCCTTGGTTGGTTAAAGATTAGCTTCATTATTCCTGTCATTATGATGTCGTTGGCCCTTTCAACAAGCCCATTCGACTCCGGATGCCTGACTGATGCAAAATGGATCTTCGTTCCAATTTGATCACAGAAATTTCTGAAAACTTCGGAGTCGAACTGCGTTCCATTATCTACAGTGATGGCCTTCGGTACTCCGAAGCGACAGACAATATTCTGCCAGAAAAACTTTTGGACAGTGGCCGAAGTTATTGTGGCTAATGGCTTCGCCTCAATCCACTTGGAAAAATACTCCACAGCCACTATAACATATTTCAGATTGCCTTGAGCCGGTGGTAATGGACCCAGCAAATCGAGGCCCCACCTTTGCAATGGCCAGATGGGCTGTATCAGCTGTGTCAAAGACGAAGGTTGCTTTTGATCTCTTGCACATTTCTGACAACCTTCGCACTTTTGAACCAACTCCGCTGCATCCGAAGCTGCCTTCGGCCAATAAAACCCTTGGCGAAAAACTTTTCCAAGTAACGGCCTGGATCCGATGTGGGATCCACACAGGCCTGCATGTATCTCTTTCATCAATTCTATACCTTCGGCTCTAGATAAGCACTTGAGCAGCGGGGCACAAACTCCATGCTTGTATAATTCCCCTTCTATCATGATATACGAACGAGCTCTTGCCTCTATTCTTTTATTATAAGCTTCGTCATCTGATAGGAAGTTGCCCTGAAGGTAAGAAATTATTTCAGTTCTCCAATCTTCACTGTACACAGGAGAAATGTTAAGGACTGCTCTTTCAAGTAGCTCCACTGAAGGTGCCTTTATTGTTTCGAAAAACACATCCGAAGGTAACGGCAGCCCCTGTGCTGCAGACTTGGCCAACAAATCAGCATGCTCATTTTGTCCTCGAGGGATATTCTTAACAGAAAATCCTTCGAAAGAAGCTTCGATCCTTCAGACCGTGTCTAGGTATCTTTCAAGCTTCGGGTCTTTAGCCTTGCAACTTTTGTCAATATGACCCGAAACAACCTGGGAATCAGTTTTAAGAATCGCCCTTCTGATCCCCATTGCCTTTAGTTTCTGAAGACCCAGGAGCAAGGCTTCGTACTCATCGATATTATTTCTGCAGCTGAAGTCAAGTCTTGCTGCATAGCAAGTTTTAATCTTGGACGGTGAGACCAAAACAGCAGCTGCACCTGCTCCGAAGGTTCCCCAAGAGCCATCACAAAACACTGTCCATGCTTCGGCATCTTTATTCGCTTCTTCGTCCTGAGCCCCTGGCGTCCAGTCGGCAATGAAATCTGCCAATGCTTGAGACTGGATTGAGGATCTATGCACATAATCAATGTAAAATTCATTGAGCTCCGCAACCCATTTTCCAATCCGACCAGTAGCTTCTCTATTTCTCATGATATCCTTCAACGGCTGCGAAGAAGGAACAATGATATTGTATGCCTGAAAATAATGTCGAAGCTTCCTAGATGCCATTAAAACAGCATACAACACCTTCTCCAGCTCTGTATAATTTTTCTTTGAGACACTAAGGACCTCAGATACAAAATATACTGGGACCTGCTTCTTAACTTGTCCATCAAACTTCTCCTGAACAAGTGCCGCACTTACTGCTGAGTGCGAAGCTGCCACATACAACAACAGAGGAGCCCCTGGCGTTGGTGGAGTTAATGTTGTGAGATCTATTAAGTATTGCTTCAGCTCTTCGAAGGCTTTTTGTTGACTTGGGCCCCATTGAAAGACTTCAGCTGACTTCAGCACCTCGAAGAATGGTAAGTTTCTTTCTGCTGATCTGGATATAAATCTGTTGAGAGATGCCAGCCTTCCTGTCAATCTTTGGGCCCCCTTTCTTGTGGTTGGTGGCTCCATTCGAAGTATAGCTTCGATTTTATTTGGATTAGCTTCGATTCCCTTTGTTGAAACCAAGCATCCAAGAAATTTACCCTTCTTCACTCCGAAGACACATTTTTCTGGATTCAGCTTCAGACCAGCTTGTCTGAAGCTGGCGAAGGTCTCCTGCAGATCAGCAATATGATTTTCTTGCTTCGTGCTTTTTACAATGATGTCATCGACGTAAGTCAGCACATTTCTGCCTATCTGGGATTGGAGAACCTTCGCAGTCATTCTGCTGAAACTCCCTCCAGCATTCTTGAGCCCCTCAGGCATCCGAAGATAGCAATATGTACCACTTGGGGTTATGAAGCTAGTCTTCGGCTCATCTTCCTTCTTCATCCAAATTTGATGATAGCCTGAGTAGCAGTCCAGGAGACTCATGAGCTCCGAAGAAGCTGCTGCATCAACTAAAGAGTCTATCCTTGGCAGCGGGAATTCATCCTTCGGACAAGCCTTGTTGAGATCTGTGAAATCAATACACATTCTCCACTTGCCATTGGCCTTCTTCACCATAACAGTGTTAGCTAACCACTCTGGATACTTCACTTCTCTGATAACTCCTGCACTAAGGAGTCTTTTTACTTCATTGCGAGCCCCTTCGGCCTTGTCATCAGACATTTTCCGAAGCCTCTGCTTTCGGGGTCTGAAGGATGGGTCAACATTGAGCGAATGTTCAATAACATCCCGATTCACTCCACAGAGATCATTGGCTGACCATGCAAAAACATCTTTGTTGTTGAATAAAAACCTTATCAAGGTTTTCTCCTGGTCTTCAGATAATTGCGAGCCCAACAACACCTTTTGCTCTGCTATGTCTTCACACAATAACATGGGCTTCGGCTGATCTGCTGAAGCTGCCTTCTCCCTCCTGAATTTGTACTGTTCACAAGCTTCAGCTCCATCTATGTTATGGATTGCCTTGGAGTCAGTCCAGCTTCCTTCGGCCCTTCTAGCAGCTTCCTGGCTTCCATGAATAGCAATAGGCCCTTGGTCCGAAGGTATCTTCATGCAGAGATAGGCTGGGTGAAGAATTGCTTCGAAGGCATTAAGAGTACCACGGCCGATGATAGCATTGTAAGGATACTCCATATCAACAATATCAAACACAATTTGCTCAGTCCTTGTGTTGTTAACAAACCCGAAGGTTACCGGCATGGTAATCTTCCCAAGTGCTACAATCTGCCGCCCTCCGAAGCCACAAAGAGGGTGCGTAGCATCATGAATCTTGTCTTCGGGCTCTTGCATTTGTCTGAAGGCTTTAGCAAATATAATGTCAGCTGCACTGCCTGTATCAACTAGGACATTGTGGACCAGAAATCCTTTGATCACGCAAGAGATAACCATGGCATCATTGTGAGGATAATCCTTAAGCTGAAGGTCTTCCTGAGAGAAAGTAATTGGAATGTGGGACCATTTTGACTTGATGAAGGGTCCCTGTACTCCAACATGCTGCACCCTTCTCTGAGCCTCCTTCTTCTGCTTCTTGTTAGCCGGCTCTGAGCAAGAACCGCCTGTTATCGGGAGCACCAGCTTCGAAGCCGAAGCAGCTCCAGCTTGATTGTTGAACGAAGCCATCGGCTCAGAAAAGTGGAAGTGAGTTCACCGGAGGTGGGCGCCAATGTTGGGGGCTTGTTCTCAAGTGCTTCGGATTAAGAACAAGGCAACACAGAAAATGTTAAATATTAAGGTCCTTCGTCCTTCATCACATTATATTCTTTCGGAATATAAGGGACTTCGGACGAAGGTTACGAAGGACGTACCTTCGTAAACATAATAATGAAGGATGAAGTATTCGTATAGATCATGATGTATAAAATAGACATTTAAATGTTAACATAGAATCATTTCCATTTTTACTAACATGAACGAATATAAACGATTTCAAATTACAAATGTACCTTCGGTCCTGAGGAAGGCGAGAGTACAAGTGTGATGCGAAGGCAAATAACAGGTTCGCGTGAACAGTACAGAGGTACTGTTCATCTATTTATAGGCACAGGTCGCAGCCTGTGACAAATTACAATTATGCCCCTTACAAAAGTTTACAACATTGACTTAGACCTATATGTATAAAAAGGTCATTCTATCTCTATGTCGGTTTGAAACGCCGAAGCTCCATGAAAAGGAACCTTCGGCCATCTCTTGGAGACGACTTCAGCCGAAGCTGCTTCTTCGCGTGAGACCTTCGGCGCACCGAAGCACGACCCCAACAGTGCATTTGGGTTCCTAAGACTATTGTCACTAACCTTGTAGGACCCAACAAGAGTTGGGTACCTAAGACCCAAGCCTAATTTTCCTTGCAGGTTTATGCATCCGGGGGATCAAGCTGGATTATCGACAGCGGATGCACAAACCACATGACGGGGGAGAAGAAGATGTTCACCTCCTACGTCAAGAATAAAGATTCCCAAGATTCAATCATATTCGGTGACGGGAATCAAGACAAGGTTAAAGGCCTAGGCAAGATTGCCATCTCAAATGAGCACTCTATCTCCAATGTGTTTTTAGTAGAGTCGCTAGGTTATAATCTTTTGTCTGTTAGTCAATTGTGTAATATGGGATATAATTGCTTATTCACAAATGTAGATGTGTCTGTCTTTAGAAGGTGTGATGGTTCATTAGCTTTTAAGGGTGTACTAGACGGCAAACTCTATTTAGTTGATTTTGCAAAGGAGGAGGCCGGTCTAGATACATGCTTAATCGCTAAGACTAGCATGGGCTGGCTGTGGCATCGTCGTCTAGCACATGTGGGGATGAAGAACCTTCACAAACTTCTAAAGGGAGAACATGTGTTAGGTCTAACAAATGTGCATTTCGAAAAGATAGACCTTGTGCAGCTTGTCAAGCAGGTAAACAAGTGGGGAGTGCTCATCACATCAAGAACGTGATGACTACATCAAGACCCCTGGAGCTGCTGCATATGGACCTCTTCGGACCCGTCGCCTACCTCAGCATCGGGGGAAGTAAGTATGGTTTAGTAATTGTTGATGAGTTTTCCCACTTCACTTGGGTATTCTTTTTGCAGGATAAATCTGAAACCCAAGGGACCCTCAAGCGCTTCCTAAGGAGAGCTCAAAATGAATTTGAGCTCAAGGTGAAGAAGATAAGGAGCGACAACGGGTCCGAGTTCAAGAACCTTCAAGTGGAGGAGTACCTTGAGGAGGAAGGAATCAAGCACGAGTTCTCCGCTCCCTACACACCACAGCAAAATGGTGTGGTAGAGAGGAAGAATAGGACGCTCATAGACATGGCGAGGACGATGCTTGGAGAATTCAAGACGCCCGAGCGGTTTTGGTCGGAAGCTGTGAACACGGCTTGCCACGCCATAAACCGAGTCTATCTCCATCGCCTCCTCAAGAAGACATCATACGAGCTTCTAACCGGTAACAAACCCAACGTTTCGTATTTTCGAGTTTTTGGGAGTAAATGCTACATTCTGGTGAAGAAAGGTAGAAATTCAAAATTTTCTCCCAAAGCTGTAGAATGGTTTTTGTTAGGTTATGACTCAAATACAAAGGCGTATAGAGTCTTCAACAAATCATCGGGTTTGGTTGAAGTCTCTAGCGACGTTGTATTTGATGAGACTAATGGCTCTCTAAGAGAGCAAGTTGAGCTTGATGATGTAGATGAGGATGATGTTCCAACGGACGCGACTTGTACCATGGCGATTGGAGACGTGCGACCGCAGGAACTCAAGGAGCAAGATCAACCGTATTCCTCAACAATGGTGAAATCCCCAACTCAAGATGATGAACAGGTTCCTCAAGAAGAGGTGTGTGATCAAGGGGGAGCACAGGATGTCCAAGTTGAAGAGGAAGAAGCACCACAGGCCCCTCCAACTCAAGTTCGAGCGATGATTCAAAGGAACCATCCCGTCGACCAGATTTTGGGTGACATTAGCAAGGGAGTAACCACTCGCTCTAGATTAGCTAATTTTTGTGAGCATTACTCTTTCATCTCTTCTATTGAGCCTTTCAGGGTAGAAGAGGCCTTGCTAGATCTGGACTGGTGTTGGCCATGCAGGAAGAGCTCAACAACTTCAAGCGTAATGAAGTTTGGACACTGGTGCCGCGTCCCAAGCAAAATGTTGTGGGAACCAAGTGGGTGTTCCGCAACAAACAGGACGAGCACGGGGTGGTGACGAGGAACAAGGCTCGACTTGTGGCAAAAGGTTATGCCCAAGTTGCAGGTTTGGACTTCGAGGAGACTTTTGCTCCTATGGCTAGGCTAGAGTCGATTCGTATTTTGTTAGCCTATGTCGCTCACCATTCTTTCAGGTTGTACCAAATGGATGTTAAGAGCGCTTTCCTCAACGGGCCAATCAAGGAGGAGGTGTACGTGGAGCAACCCCTTGGCTTTGAGGATGAACAGTACCCTGACCATGTGTGTAAGCTCTCTAAGGCGCTCTATGGACTTAAGCAAGCCCTAAGAGCATGGTATGAATGCCTTAGAGACTTTTTAATTGCTAATGCTTTCAAGGTTGGGAAAGCCGATCCAACTCTTTTCACTAAGACATGTGATGGTGACTTATTTGTGTGCCAAATTTATGTCGATGACATAATATTTGGTTCTACTAACCAACAATCTTGTGAAGAGTTTAGCAGGGTGATGACTCAAAAGTTTGAGATGTCGATGATGGGCGAGTTGAACTACTTCCTTGGGTTCCAAGTGAAGCAACTCAAGGACGGCACTTTCATCTCCCAAACGAAGTATACGCAAGACTTGCTCAAGCGATTTGGGATGAAGGACGCCAAGCCCGCAAAGACTCCAATGGGAACTGACGGACACGTCGACCTCAACAAAGGAGGTAAGTCCGTTGATCAAAAAGCATACCGGTCCATGACAGGTTCCTTGCTTTATTTATGTGCTAGTAGACCGGATATTATGCTTAGTGTATGCATGTGTGCTAGATTTCAATCCGATCCAAGGGAATGTCACTTAGTGGCCGTGAAGCGAATTCTTAGATATTTAGTCGCTATGCCTTGCTTCGGGATCTAGTATCCAAAGGGGTCTACCTTTGACTTAATAGGATACTCAAACTCCGATTATGCTGGATGTAAGGTCGATAAGAAGAGTACATCAGGGACGTGCCAATTTCTAGGAAGGTCCCTGGTGTCGTGGAGTTCTAAGAAGCAAACCTCTGTTGCCCTATCCAGCGCTGAGGCCGAGTATGTTGCCGCAGGACAGTGTTGCGCGCAACTACTTTGGATGAGGCAAACCCTCCGGGACTTTGGCTACAATCTGAGCAAAGTCCCGCTCCTATGTGACAATGAGAGTGCTATCCGCATGGCGGACAATCCTGTTGAGCACAGCCGCACAAAGCACATTGACATCCGGCATCACTTTTTGAGAGACCACCAGCAAAAGGGAGATATCGAAGTGTTTTATATTAGCACCGAGAACCAGCTAGCCGATATCTTTACCAAGCCTTTAGATGAAAAGACCTTTTGCAGGCTGCGTAGTGAGCTAAATGCCTTAGATTCGCGGAACTTGGATTGATGTGTAGCATACATGTGTATTATGCTTTGATCATGTTTCCTTATGCATTTTGTTTAGTTATGGTGCTCAAGTTGTACAAACTCTCCCCGGACCTCAAAAGTCCATGTGTGAGTGATGCACATATTTAGAGGGAGATGTGCTACAACTTGACCCCTTGAGACTAACTATATGTTTGAGCTTGCTTGATTTAGTCTCAAAGGTGGATTGAAAGGGAAAAGGTGAACTTGGACCATGCAAGACTTCCACTGCACTCTGATGAGAGGGTAACTCACTCCAAGTTCATCTCCATATTCTTATTGCCTTTGTATTCTTATTTGAAGATTTTGGTGAGGCAATGGGGGTTAAGGGCCAAGATTGATCCCGTTTTGGTGCTTGATGCCAAAGGGGGAGAAAATAAGGCCAAATCAAGAAATGGATCAGCTACCACTTGAGAATTTTGAAAATAGTAGAATAGAGTTTTGTTTTTTCAAAATACTCTTGTTGTCTCTAAGTGCTAAAAGTCTGTCTCTTGTGGGGAGAATGCTGATTATGGGAAAAAGGGGAGTTTTTGAATCTTTGATCAAATTCTCTTGGAATACATCTCTTTATGTCTCAACAAGTGAGTTTGACTTAGAGATAGAAAATTGAGTTTGATTTGCAAAAACAAACCAAGTGGTGGCAAAGAATGATCCAAATATGCCAAATTTGAATCAAAATCATTTCTTGTTTGAAATTGCATTGATATTACACTTCTTTTAGTTGCTTTATGTTGTGTTGGCATAAATCACCAAAAAGGGGGAGATTGAAAGGGAAATGTGCCCTTGGGCCATTTCTAAGTATTTTGGTGATTTAGTGTTCAACACAAATGCTTAAGTGTTAAACTATGCCAAATGGTGGAGAAAGTGCAAATCAATACAAAGGTATGATTCTAGACTTAGTACATTGGTTTTTGTGTACTAACATACTTGTCTAAGTGCTAGAATCAGAGAAAATACATTTGGATAAGTCTTGGCTCGAGCAGCTAAGACTCTGCTCGGTCTGGGTGCACCGGACTGTCCGGTGGTGCACCGGACAGTGTCTGGTGCGCCAGGCTGGCTCTGGTATAATGACTGCTCTTGGGTCTCGACGGCGGCGTACGACTATAAATCACCGGACTGTCCGGTGGTGCACCGGACAGTGTCCGGTGAGTCGGCTGCGGCGAAGTCGCCGCTCTCGGGAACCAAGTCAACAGCGTACGGCTATAATTCACCGGACTGTCCGGTGAGCCAACGGTCGGGCGCGCCAATGGTCGGCTGCGCAATCCGCGCGTGACGCGTGGCCGAGCCAACGGTCGGATGGGAGCACCGGACTGTCCGGTGTGCACCGGACAGTGTCCGGTGCGCCAACGGCTCCAAGTCTCCAACAGTCGGCTGCGCCAGAATAGGAAAGAAATCCGCACCGGACAGTGTCCGGTGGTGCACCGGACTGTCCGGTGCGCCAGTCGACAGAAGGCAAGAATTGCCTTCCTGGATTGCTCTCAACAGCCCCTAGCTATCTTGGGGCTATAAAAGGGACCCCTAGGCGCATGGAGGAGTACACCCAAGCATCCCTTGAGCATTCCTAAGCACCAAGGCTTCATATTCACACATTCGATTCTTTGTGAAAGCAACTAGAGCTCCATTTGAGTAGAGAACTCTTCGAGTTGTGTTGAGAGCTCGTGTTGTGACTTGTGTACGTATTGTTGCTCTGATTTTGTGTCTTGTGTGTGTTGCTCATCCCAACCTTACTTCCGTGATTCTTTGTGTTAATCAATTTGTAAGGGCGAGAGACTCCAAGTTGTGGAGATTCCTCACAAACGGGATATAGTGAAAGGAAAAGAAGCACCGTGGTATTCAAGTGGATCTTTGGATCACTTGAGAGGGGTTGAGTGCAACCCTCGTCCATTGGGACGCCACAACGTGGAGTAGGCAAGTGTTGGACTTGGCCGAACCACGGGATAAACCACTGTGCCTCTCTGTGTTGATCTCCTTGTGGTTATTGTGTTTTGCAAGAACTCCTCTCTAGCCACTTGACTTTATTGTGCTAACTCCTAATCAAGTTTTGTGGCATTAAGTTTCAAGTTTTTACAGGATCACCTATTCACCCCCCCTCTAGGTGCTCTCAGCTACAGCTTTCCTCCAACGGCTATAATTGAGTTGGGGCCCATATATACTTTAGCCAACCGGCCATTTAAACGTGTGGGAGCTCAAGCAACATAACAAGGCATATTGTAGACATTTCCAAGTGCTCAAACACCCAAGTGCTTAATAGAATCACTTGGTGTTTAGCGTAGGTGCTTTGCGAAGTGCATATGTTAGTTAGACCGCATTAGCGCTTGCTCTAGGTGAATCCTAGTTAGTTGAGTGAGTTTAGAAAACCACACAACCCCTCGGCTCTTGCGTGATGCGGTGACTCGACCATATTTATAAGAGATCAAGTATGCAAACCACTTGCCTCGCAGTGATTACCTCACACTTGAGCCCATATAAACCCAGGGTCTAGTAAAATCATGAAGGATTTCGAAACTTTTCCTTCGCGACCAAGATCGTACTGAACTGACAATCACTGCATCAAGTGTTACCACATTTTACAAAGTTTTTAACATAGATCGGAGTATATAGAGTTATTACAACAAAGGAGGCACGCAGGCCCCAAATAACTCCAAGTAGCATTCACCAAAATGATAAGTTTTTGTGGAATCATTTATTTGACTAGCACCCACAACACTTGCAGGTTTTTGAAGATACTATGCCAAAATTAGGTATGTCAACCCACCAAAAGCATGAGACGAGAATCGAAAAGCCCTGCCCTGGGTATAAACAGTGCTCGCAGTACCCATAGTACATCTGACCATCTGCAACAAATCATTGGGAATAGCACCCTGAGTACTGAAATGTACTTAGCTAGACTGACCCGTCCAAAACCAGAAAATAAGAAAGTAAAAGACTCCAAGGAGTATGCAAGGCTATATTTGGAGTTGGCTCTTTGCTTTTCAAGAGTAACGGGAGTTACAGAAGTTCTTAATAACTTGAGGGGGAATTTACCAATTTAACTACTCCATTTTAGCAGGTCAGGATTAATACCTGCTTTGCTGCGAACTAAGTTTTGCACCTGATTTTCTAAGTGATCCATACCCCACTTGAAGTATATCTAATTACCCATTTAGAGAATAACCAAGTTGAGAGTATTGAATCAAGTCATCACATCAAGCTATCATATCCCTTAGGCATAATTGGAATTAACACCATTTGCTATCCATTCAACAAATCTTAAAATGTAGTTCTTACTACGATGAGATAGATCATGTCAAGTGCTCACTATTCAGGAGCGATGGCGATTCGAATCGTTTCCTAACCAGCTGGTGGGTACTCCTATCACAAATCGTACCCATAGTACTTCGTGAGATACAATCACCACTGCACACATTTCAGTAGCAGCCTTGCTGCACATCTCGGATTCCATAGGGCCACCATACCTAGGGACCACCCGATTACCAGAGGGTTAGGGCGCACCATCCACAATGGGTCATCTCGCTGTGTCCCCGTCACTCCTCAACCACACCAGTAGGTGCACCGCAAGGTCAAATACGACTAGAATGGTGTTCTGGCTTCGCGGTCATAACGAGTTATCCGGCCAACTAAGTGAATAGGCATAAATTTAGGGATGGCAACAGGTCGGGTTCGGATCAGGTAGAGTAAATATCCACCCGTGACCATACCCACGGGGATTATCCATATTCGCTAATGATTATAGCCACGGGTAAAATTTTGTAACTGTGGCCGTACCCATCGGGTATCGGGCGGATATTGGGTACCCGTCGGGTATATCAACTTGGGTGCATTCTCCCTAAATAAAGTCTAGTGTAGTTCTGAGCATCGCACATCACCATGATCACTGGAGGCACATAATGTTATTGCCCAGTGCAGTCGTGCAGATATAGCCCTAGATGTGTGTTGCTACTTTTTTGGGTAATAAACTTCCAACTCATCAGGATCGGAGAGTAGCTAGCATAGTCGTCTGGTGTATTAACACTCTCCTAGCTTGAGTACTTGTACTAGCTAGCACTAGTACTATGTACTGGCACTTTATCAAACGTACTGCATTAGTACTAGAACCAGATCAGAAGCATCAGCAGACAGGGAGGGATAGCAGTAGAATGAGCTGTCAAGGATGGACGACTAGCTAGCGTAGTGGTAGGTCAAAAATCTAAAATCACTATTTTCGGATATCTGTCGGGTACCCGCGGGTAAGAAATTAAATCCGTACCCGACCCGATTTTATTACGGGTCGGGTTCGGGTAAGACCCATGGGTCAAATTTCGTGCCCGAACCCATACCCAACGTGTCGGATATCCGAACCCGGGGGTTAAATTGCCATCCCTACATAAATTCAACATGACTTGAGGGACCACAACGGTACGGTCCTTAATCGACACAGACGAGATCACTATGGCTTACAAGGCACCCATATGAGTCCGCCCGGTCTCATCTTAAACCTTTATTTTCCTCATGGATATTACCCAAGGCCTCTTCTAGTCAAGCATAAAAAATTCACCTAAATCTCGCAGGTGAGAGGCAATCACCCGACTTCCACCGTCTAAGCAGGCCTAAGCATTAAAGCGTGCTTAATTTAAATAGGTGGCAAGGACAAGATAACCAATAGATCAAGGTGAATGCAGCAATTGGTTTCAATCAACTCCCATACCTAATGCAACAATATAGGTAGGTAGTGAATAAATTAAAATATTGTTAGGAAGTTAGATGTCGGGGCTTACCTTTCTCGAAGGAACTGGGCGGTGATCAGGACACTCCTGAGCTTCAGCTTCGGGTTCACCCTCTTCCACGAGAATTCCTGGCAGCTCCTCGACGATCCCTGCTGGTATTTCCTCCTGCGATCCTGTATGATACATGGATGCAGTACAAGGATACATGATGCTTCATACGAGAGATGTATGATGCGTATGGATGCATGTAATGTACAAGTATGTCAAAATCGATATATTACACGTGAGCTTCTACAAGATAGTCTACATCGTCTAAGAACATATAGTCTGTATTTTTTGGATGGTCCTGACTCTTGTTTGTATACGGACTCTACATGACTTCACATAGGTTAAGTTATAAAGCATTTCGAATTACCTTACACCTATGGGTTTAGACACACTAAGCTATATTCTTCATTAAGCTTCCTTAACTCTCAGATGTTAGTTACTTCCTAGCAAAAAGGGGTTTGTTTAACTCTAACCAACTCCGTAGAAGTAACCCCCTAAATCATTTCGAAGTAACTTATTATTGAACTAGAATTTCTCCTAATACATGAACTTTTGGTATACCGTTTAGTTGGACTTGTATTGAAACTACCATTTGACCACTTCAAAATTTATTACGAAAATTCTAACAGATAATAATTCACCATCATTCTTTACCACACAAATTTCAAAGGTTTTGGACCCATGTTTTTGACTCTATAAAAATAATAAGAAATGGTGTAGAATTCACTTTAATCTATTTTTACACACTAAACCAGTCAAACAATAAATACCATATTTTTCTTATACCCTACTTGTCTAATATTATATCATAAAAATTTACACACACAATTCCTTTATAATTCTTTTTCTATGGTTTTCTAAATAAATCAACCTTTTCGGTTTTTCATTTGTTATCCAAAATTTCTCTATATAATTGCTGGCTCAAATTAATTCCAGAGGTGGTTATTAACATATGATTTATCCACAAAAAGTTTCATAACCCAATTTGTAGTTTTACTATTTATTTTCAATTTCCTAAGGAATCAGTCATTTAATCTTGATAAAGAACATACCTATAAAATAATTGTCACAGTCAAGCAATGCCTATAGAAACCTGACAAAAATTTGAATCGTATTTTTCTAGCCTCGGATCTATTTATTTTATTACTTATAAAGAAACTAACTTTTTGTGTTTAAATTCAAACTATGAACAAAATCACTCAAATCTTGATATGCAACATTTTTAAACCGTAGATCTGACTTAGAGGAGTCCTACAAAATTTATTTCATAATTTTTCGGGTTCAAAAACTTGAGTTATGATTTTTCCAAGGTTCTTTGCAGATTAAACCATGAAAGGAAAATGAAAACAGAAAAAAAAAACCACTTTGCATGCAAGCCCCTCGGGTTTCAGCTAACTAGAAACGGTCACCACCAGGTCCTCGGCCACTATTCTCTGAGTCTATGCCATTTTACAGGGAAACCCTCGGCTTTGGCTTATTTGCACATGACATCAGTCTTCTACCTCGGAACAAAGAGAGGGAGAGACGTGAGTGCGGCTCGATGATGGCTTACCGGTAGTGAAGATGAACTAGGCGAGGGTCGGTGAGGAACGACGGTTAACGAGGAACTCGCTGGTGCCCTCGGCTTTGCGAATGGTGGACGACAACGCTCGGTCCACACACGCTGGCGAGAATCGATGAACGACAGCGTCGACGGGGTGTGCTCGGGTCTTCTCCGATCTCGAGCAACGTCTCTAGTTTTTCGGCTGGACGGTGAAGCAAGTGACGGTACTTGGTTTGGGGCAATGGTGGCATTGGGAGCGCGGCCACGAGCTCAGCTCGCGTTGACCATGGCAGTTTGGTGTGGCGCTGGTGAGAGGAGGAAGAAGAGAGCGAGGCACTAGAGTGAGTGGGAGAGAGTGAGGCGTGTCCACTTTGGCCAGATGAAGTCGGGCGCAGCGCGGACGAGGCGTGCACGCGAGGAGAAGCAGCGTGCGCTCGGGCGCGAGCTCCACGTGTCCCCACGGTTGCCACATGGCGCTTATCATCTGCCCGGGCTGCAGACGAGCTAGAGACAAAATGGAGAGCTCGAAGCGTCGCCCACTCCAGCCGTCCTGCTCCGCTCTGTACTGGCTACAACTTTGCTATAGGAGTTAGGGTGGTTCAGTGGCTAGATTTTGAATTATAGATCTCCAAACTTTGGTTTGTCAGCACTGCACCAAATAGTGGAAACCGACTGTCTAATCGTGTCAAAACATGTCAAACGGATTCAAAAGTTTACCAATTTTTTATAGGGCGTGACCTAAGTAATTCTCTACAATTTTTGTAATTGGGACAATGTGATTTGAATATTATTTATTTTTGAACGTGTTGAAGTTTGAAAAGAGGTATAAGATTAGACTTAGAAAAATCATGGTTGTCCCCATTTCCTTTTTGGTTTCTGAAGAAACTTCATTCATCAAGCACACAGTCACTAAATCACATCATCACATATAGTTTAAGAAACTATCATTACATGAACTCAAGAGTTGGTAGACTAACCATTATCAATCCAAATTAATTAAGTGAGGTTACTCACACTCACTCTAAGAAAGTCTAAGTCTAAGAGAACTAGGTTTTTCTACCTGTACAGGCAAGGGTTCATTTCACAACTATTTGTGGCAATTTAAGGTTTCAATGGAAATGATCAGTGGCGGACCCAGGCTCATGGCCGCCTGGGCCACGACCCGGGGCGCAGACCCAAAATTTTTTAGAAGAGCTATGTCCTCTGTCCTCTGCCGGTCTGGTATCTAGCCTCGCTGAGTCATAGTTATATGTATGTATATCTATCCGGCACAGTGCAAGCTTCGCAAACACAGGATAACACACATGCAAGCAAGAGCAAACTATGACCACCTACATGTGTCCTACAGATTTACATACTAGGCTAGTAGCAAGGCCTCAGACAGCACATGCTAGGCTCCTGCTAGTCTAGAGAGATGGATAGAGGGAGAGACTAGAGACCAAATCATCGAGCTAGGATAAGCAAAAAATTCCCAAGCAAGCAAATGGTTCTAAACCGAAGGGGCAAAAAAATTACAAGTCACGGGGCTTAGAAACTACTAACTCCATTTTCTTTTATTTGACCCGGCAAACGTCAAATAAAAAAGATCAAAGAGAGAGAGAGTACGAAATAAGATATTCCATACAACCATCTAATACCATAATCACCAAATAAAAGATCAAAAAGTTACGATCACATAAACAAGATCACATGGCTAGAAATTAAGTTTAAGATTGAGTCTATGTGGAGAGAGCTTTCTCATCTATGAATATCATTAAAACTGAGTCGCGTAATAAGACAGGAGACGAATGGCTTAACCATCGTATGATTTTTTTCAAGTCGCGTTCTTAATATGATTTCCTTCAAGGTTCTGGAGCAAGAAGCACTGATGTTGATGTTGACATGATACATTTGGAAAGAGCTACATCATAATTTGTATGTCATCTTTAACCTTTATGACAACATTGTTTCGCCGTACAATTTTGCTTTATATGCTACTATTAGAGTTTATGGTCGCTTCGGCCAGCTCGGGTCTTAGCCAATTTCTGGGTCCGCCACTGGAAGTGATAATATGATTGATGATGCTCATGATAATGCCATTATGATGCACATACCATGGATGGGTATGCTAAACACCAGGGGTGTTACATGTGAGCCATTGTAATTGTACTGAGTGGGGCGAGAGTCTTGCGAGACCGTGATAACCGAGTATGTGTCATGGCCGCCACCGTGTACCGGAGGGAACGAGGCCCACAGCGTTTTAGCCAGAAGCTCGATAGTGGAGACGACAGGGAGCGTCCTAGAGGAGCCGGAAGCGAAGTACCACTTGCGCGTGGAGAAGGCCTGTGGCTCTCTACGGAGTTACTCGATCGAGGTGCTTGGCCCTCGCGTGGGCTACCCTTTGCGTAGGGGCACCAACGAGGATTAGTCGGAACCTTGTGTGGTTTCGAATACCTCAGTAAAAATATCAACGTCATCCACGAGAGTTTGCTTCTCTACACTGCTCTTTACCTTCCACATTTACATTAAGTATTTAAGTTTCAATCTTGTCTTTTTGGTAGATTGTTTAGATTGAAATTTAGCCTAGACAAAACCTAGTTTACACATTCTAGATTGTTTATTTGCATATATTTTAATTGTGGCCTAGTTTAGAAAGAGTTTTTAGAAGTCATAATTCACCCCTTCTTAGGCGTCACCGTTTCCTACACAGTCACCTACTATGTTATGCATCCCGTAGCATGCTGATTGTGTAGCACCGTTCAATAGAAAAGATGCTACCACTGAGATTGTATGTGCCCAAAAATAGTGTTGGAGTTTTCAAGACACAATGAGGACCATGTAGAACACTTTCTAAATCTATGGGGTACCTAGTCTTGGCATCATGGGGAACTCCATTAACAAAGTTGACTAGTCACTAGATTCAAGGAGTAGCATGGTGAGAGGGCCTCGCTTAAGGAGACTGATGCCTAGAGGGGCAACTGCCTTGGACTTTGGGGGCACCTATAGACTATATCTCCACCTCCATGGGCTCACTCAACTCACTCTTAAGAGCTATAGCCTCTCCTACTTTTGGGTTCGAGTTAGTGCGGGATTTGGTAGAAGCCAAGTTCTACCGCCATTCACTAGGGACTCAGACAGTATAAGAGGTCTTGAGCGTTCATGAGAAATTCTAGCAGTTATGAGGGGATCACGACATTCACTAAGGGTGATCTTAAATGTCTAGAGACATGGGTGTTCATGGGAGGGCTCGACAGCGATTAGGGCTCTCAAAATTCATTGATGGCTCTAATTTGCATTAGGTCCCTAAATGTTCACAAAAGGGCCTAATAGTGACCGATAGATCTTGGCATTCACTAGGGGCTCTAGGGTTCATCTAGGCCCCTGTGCATTCATGAGAGGGCACAATAGCATCAAAGGGCTATCAACACCCATCAATGACTCTTTGAGACTTCTAAGATACCAAGTGTTCGTGGGAGGGCATGCTAACGATCAGAGCTCTCGGCATTGACTGTGTACTATGGCTAGAGACACCTTTATGCTTTAAGTGTTTATCAGTACTTTGGCAATGCACTAGAGGCTCCTAGCACTTAACAACAAGGCCCATGCTCTAACTACATTAGAAGTAGTGTCATAGATAATGGGCTCGTCTTGCCTCGAGGACACCTATCAGCGTCCCTAAGTACGTGTACCCTAGACACTACAACCAAACTTGTCGGCGTTTCGAGACCGGGGGGTCCCTAAGCCGACGAGTGAGTGTGCCGCGTGCCCCAGCCTAGATGGGTCGAGCGCGTGGGCGAGCGCGAAGGGGGAAGCGAGGCGGCCGGAGACGGGCGTGAGAGAGGTGGAAATCCCGCGGCCTTCGTGTTCGTCTCGCGCCCAGGTCGGGTGCGCTTGCAGTAGGGGGTTACAAGCGTCCACGCGGGTGAGGGAAGCGAGCGGCCCCAAGAGAGCGCCTGCCCCGTCCTCGTCCCCGCGCGGCCAACCTTCTCTAAGAAGGCCCTGGTCCTTCCTTTTATAGGCGTAAGGAGAGGATCCAGGTGTACAATGGGGGTGTAGCAGAGTGCTACGTGTCTAGCGGGGGAGAGCTAGCGCCCTAAGTACATGCCAATGTGGCAGCCGGAGAGATCTTGGCACCCAGCTGGTGTGGGGTCGTGGCTGTCGGAGGAGCAACGGAGCCTGGCGGAGGGACAGCTGTCGGAGCGGTTGGGTCCTTGCTGACGTCCCCCTGCTTCCGTAAGGGAGCTGAGAGCCGTCGTCGTCACGGTGCTAGTGGGGCACCATCATTGCCTATCTGGCAGAGCTAGCCAGATGGGACACCGGTCTTGTTCTCTGCGGCCCGAGTCGGCTCGGGGTAGGGTGATGATGGCGCTTCCTGTTGACGTGGCAGGCTTGTGCCCTAGGTCGGGCGACGTGGAGGCTCCTCCGAAGCCGAGGTCGAGTCTGTCTTTCATGGCCGAGGCTGAGCCCGAGCTCCTGGGTCGGGCGAGGCGGAGGTCGTTCGGCAGAGGCCAGGGCGGAGTCCGACCCCTGGGGTCGGGCGAAGCGGAGTTCGTCGTCTTCTGGGGCCTTAGCCCGAGTCCGAGCCCTGGGTCGGGCAGAGCGGAGTTCACCGTCTTCCGGGGCCTTAGCCCGAGTCCGAGCCCTGGGTCGGGCGGAGCGGAGTTCGCCGTCTTCCGGGTCCTTAGCCCGAGTCCGAGCCCTGGGTCGGGCGGAGCGGAGTTCACCGTCTTCCGGGGCCTTAGCCCGAGTCCGAGCCCTGGGTCGGGCAGAGCGGAGTTCACCGTCTTCCGGGGCCTTAGCCCGAGTCCGAGCCCTGGGTCGGGCGGAGCGGAGTTCGCCGTCTTCCGGGGCCTTAGCCCGAGTCCGAGCCCTGGGTCGGGCGGAGCTTCCTATGGCGCCTTTGGCAAGGCCTGACTGCCTGTCAGTCTCACTCTGTCAAGTGGCACTGCAGTCGGAATGGCGCAGGCGGCGCTGTCCTTCTGTCAGACCGGTCAGTGGAGCGGCGAAGTGACGGCGGTCACTTCGGCTCTGCCGGGGGGCGCGCGTCAGGATAAAGGTGTCAGGCTACCTTTGCGTTAAATGCTCCTGCGACTCGGTCGGTTGGCGCGGCGATTTAGTCAAGGTTGCTTCTTAGCGAAGGCAAGGCCTCGGGCGAGCCGGAGATGTGTCTGCCGTTAAAAGGGGGCCTCGGGCGAGACGGAAACCCCTCGGGGTCGGCTGCCCTTGCCCGAGGCTAGGCTCGGGCGAGGCGTGATCGAGTCGCTCGTATGGACTGATCCCTGACTTAATCGCACCCATCAGGCCTCTGCAGCTTTATGCTGATGGGGGTTACCAGCTGAGAATTAGGCGTCTTGAGGGTACCCCTAATTATGGTCCCCGACAGTAGCCCCCGAGCCTCGAAGGGAGTGTTAGCACTCGCTTGGAGGCTTTCGTCGCACTTTTTTGCAAGGGGACCAGCCTTTCTCGGTTGCATTTTGTTCCGGTGGGTGCGCGCGAGCGCACCCGCCGGGTGTAGCCCCCGAGGCCTCGGAGGAGTGGTTTCACTCCTTCGAGGTCTTAATGCCTTGCGTAATGCTTCGGCTGGTCTGGTGGTTCCTGTCGGTGTTTAGGGTCCGACCGCACACCCGGGGTTGCCCCTCAAGGTGTTTTAGGAGTAGGAAGGTGTCGACAACTGTAGCAGAATGGTTCGTGCTGATCGCACGAGGGACGGTGGACAAGATTTACAGGTTCGGGCCGCTTAGTGATGCGTAACACCCTACGTCCTGATGAGTATGCTTGGTGGATATGGTTACAAGAGAGCTCTCTGGATTGAGAATACAGAGAGTTGATGTGGGTGGCTAAGTAATGGGTCGATCGTTCTGAAGGGGTGCCCCCTAGGCCTTATATACTCGACCGTGGGGCAGTACACATGGATAAGATAACAACAAGTGGCTAAAAGATAGTGAACCTCTCGAGATTATCCTTTACGTAACCCTCGCCGACTTATCCTCACGTGGCTTCGTTGCATGGAGGCCCCGACGCGGGAAAGTCGGATCTCTGTTGCGGCCAATGGCTCGACGCTATGGGCCGTCCGGGTTTGCACCAACCCGGCCTCATGTCGCCCTGCGTTACTGGTTGTCTTTCCCCAGGCCCACGAAAGAATAACCTTACGATTTATTGGGCCCTTGGGCCTTTCGTGAGGTCCTTTACTCTTTTAGTGGACCCGGGGGATATCCATCCCCCACAAGCCCCCGATCTTTGGGTTAATTTAGAAGTAATCAACCCGAAGATCTCAGGTCCAGCTTGTAGGTGATTTGAAGAAAGATGACTCCTTGCTGTTCTCTCCTGCTTCGATCACTTGTTAACCAGAGCCTAGCTTGGTGCCTGTGCCTTAGAGATCGGCATTCCTGTTTGTTGGATTCTGAACTTTATTGGGTGCACCGGAGGTGCACCCAATGGGTGTAGCCCCCGAGCTTCGAGTAGATTTTAGAAAATAATCTACTCGAAGGTCATCGTCAGAGATTGCTTCCATTTGTGTTCCTTTATTCCAGTTGAGGATTGGCTTCTTAATCTTGTCCCGTGCCCTTAGAAATTGGTGCTATCCTGGCTTAGAATGACAATCCATGGGGTGCACCGAAGGTGCACCCAATGGGTGTAGCCCTCGACCTTCAAGTGGATTTTTTGAGGATAATTCGCTTGAAGGTCTTCTTTTTGTATCCTCTTGCTGAAAATTACTCTTTCTGCTTATAAAAAAGTTGGCATGATGTCATCCGTGCTATGTCATCAATATTATGCTTCAGAGGTCAGCATGTGTTTTGTCTTTTGCAGCTGAATTTGCAATCCTTCCGTATCTTGCTAGGTAGCATAGTGTATTTGCTCTGCACTCGATTGGACATTCGATGGACGTTCTCTGTCTAGTCTTCAAGTCATGTCTATCGACCATATTTTGCACTCTGCTGGCTATACTTGGCTTCCCTTTAACTCTTGTTGATATCTCATTTTTGTCTTGAGGCATTCACTGCATGCTCTGCACAGATGTGACCATTTTGAAAAATATACTGACAATTCCTGGGCGTCCCCCCCCAATGGGTGTGGGCAAGGGACGGCTTGGTACGCTGAGTGTTTTAACCGGCTGCTTCTGAGTTGTAATGTGATGGGACGGCGAGTGTAATCATATCCTTTGCGCTGTTGACTGGAGTCCCAATGGGTGTAGTGCTGCATGAAACGGCGTCCGCCGCCTGACGTGTCTTTGGACGGGTGGAGGTGTATATTGAATGCTTAGCGACTGTTCAGTGACCGCGGTTGGAGGTGAGCGGTTGCCTTTCTCTTCTATAAATAACGCTGTTGTTCCTCTGGTTTCTTCACATCCCTTCGCTATTCCTTACTGCCTCCTTCTCTTCTTTTTCTGCTTGCTTCCATGGGAAAGAAACGCAAGCGCGAGCCGACTCCTCCATCGGAGGACTTCGGCGACTCGGAGTACTCGGAGGAGGAGTTCTCCTCCGAGTCCGAGAGGTCCCCGGCCCCCGTCTCTCCCCCGGCGTCGTCCGATGACTCGGACGACTCCCAGGGGTTAGCCGCGGAGGTCTGGTCCTACATCCGGGCCGTCGAGCGCTCCGGGCTCGAGGGCTCGGATGAGTCCGAGTACTCCTCGGACGAGGAGGACTCGGACGGCGGCGGCGAGGGCGAGGATGACGACGACGACGACGACGACGACGGCGACGACGATGACGATGACGACGACGACGACGACGATGACGGCAGCGGCAGTGGCGGGGGCAACGGCAGCAGCAGGGGCAGCACCAGAAGCGGCGGCGGCAGGGGTGGCACCAAGAGCAGCGGCGGCAGGGGCGGCAGCGGCGGCAGGAGCGGCGGCGGCGGCAGGAGCGGCGGCGGCGGCAGCAGGGGCAGGGCCAGTGGCTAGATGCCACTGGTCCTTTTAAATATTAGTATAGATTAGAAGTAGTATAGTTAGATAATGTAGTAGTATTAGTAATGTAGAGTAGTATAGTGTAGCGTAGTAGTAGTAGTAGAAATAGGGAAGTATCAACTCATAATGAGTTGATTTGTAATTATTGCCACTTCCCTTGAATGAAGAACGAATTTGGTTTCCTTTTGATGAATCATTTCGTTTGACTATGAATCTGGGTCCTTTGAGGCCATAGACGAACAGCTTGATCATTATGCTGATGCTTCCGAGCGATATTGCAGCCTGTATCAATGTTTTTTAGAAGTGATGCTGGGCGATTGAAGGTTAACGTTGGCATTTTAGAAGTAATGCCGAACGATTGAATTCGAGATCAACGTTTTAGAGGCAACGCCGAGTGACTGAGTAGTGACATCGGCGTTTTAGAGGCAACACCGAGTTATTGAACTCAAGGTCAGCGTTTTAGAGGCAACGCCGAGTTATTAAGGGTCGTTGTCGGCATTTTAGAAATAATGCCGAGCGATTGAGCTCAAGATCGACGTTTTAGAGGCAACGCCGAGTGACTGAGTAGTGACATCGGCATTTTAGAGGCAACGCCGAGTGATTAAAGGTCGTTGTCAGCATTTTAGAAGTAATGCCGAGTGATTGAGGGTCGACGTTGGCATTTTAGAAGTAATGCCGAGCGGTTGAACTCGAGGTCAGCGTTTTAGAGGCAACGCCGAGTGATTGAAGATCAACGTTGGCATTTTAGAAGTAATACCGAACGGTTAAACTCGAGATCAGCGTTTTAGAGGCAACGCCGAGTGACTGAATAGTGACGTCGGCATTTTAGAGGCAATGCCGAGCTATTAAACTCAAGGTCAGCGCTTTAGAGGCAACGCCGAGTGATTGAAGATCAACGTTGGCATTTTAGAAGCAATACCGAACGATTGAACTCGAGATCAGCGTTTTAGAGGCAACGCCGAGTGACTGAATAGTGACGTCGGCATTTTAGAGGCAACGCCGAGTTATTTTGAGGATTAACACCCGAGTAAGGAGATGGCCCACCAGTTTTTTGGGAAGTAACTGCCAAGTGACCACGTGGCATGCTGGGATTTCGGAAATAACTGCCGAGTGATGACTGGGCACTTTTTGAAACGGTATCTGGTCCGAGAATATCCCATAAGAGTTGCACTTTTAGCCGCCTTTGCTTTCCGCGCCCTAGTTTTTGCATTCCTGCTTCCGAATCCTCTCTGCGCTTGCCTCCAATTTGCTCGCTGGTGAAATCGAGATGGCTCCCAAGAGGAAAATCGCGAGTTCTTCCGCTGTGGTGATTCCCCCAATTGATCCCAACAGCCAGTTGCCTTTCGCAGGTAACCACACGTCCATCATCTCTGAAACCGAACTCCTTCACCTCGTGTCCATCGGGGTTCTTCCTCCGCGGGAACTCTGTTCTTGGCGGATTTGCCACGGGACTACGGTCCCGACGGAGGATACTCACGAGTCCGTGGTTTACGCTCCCTTTCTTCTCCGTGGCCTTGGCCTTCCTATTTCTCCCTTTTTCCGTGGTCTTCTTGATTTCTACCACATCAACCTAACCCATCTGAACCCTAATTCAATTCTGCAAATTTCTATCTTCGTCCACTTATGTGAGGCCTTTCTTGGCGTGCTGCCGCATTTTGGATTGTGGAAACACCTGTATCATTGTCGCCCTGGGATGGCCGGGGGACAACATCAGTTGGTTGGAGGTGCCAGCTTGGAGATGCGCCGGGGACGGAAAACTGAGTATCTTGAGATCCCCCTTAAAGACAGCATTAAGGGATGGCGCCTGGAATGGTTTATAGTTGATAACTATGGAAATTCTCTCCCCCCCGTTAAGGGGTTCCTGCTGACGAGGAGGTTCCTGCTGACGAGGAGGTTCCTGCGCCTGAATTTGCTGATGCTGATCCCAATGGGTGTGGTATGACTGTTGCTGATCCCAATGGGTGTGGTCCATCTGTTGCTGATCCCAATGGGTGTGTTGCCAGTGTTGCTGATGAAGACGATGAAGAGGAAGAAGATGAGGTTCCTCTGACTCGGAAGAACAGTCGGCAATTCCTCGCCAGTGGGGAAAGTAGCGGGGTTCCTTCTCCGGCTTTGTCTGCTCTTGTTGGTCTGCAAAACATATCCCTGGCCGACTTTGATCAAACTCTCGAAGATATGGTCCCAGAGGACTTGTTATCAGGGCCAGTGGATGATGATGTGACGGAAGCTTGTGGTGCTGTGCCGGACGCTGGGTTGAGGTCATCCCGTGCCTCATCAACCTTAGAGCGCGATCTTGAGGGACGGGATGTTAACTTGGATTGTCCTGATTCCATGGAAGTAGCCGAGGGCCCATCAACCTTGGAGATGGTTACTGCTGAAAGTTTGGACCCCAAGGATGGTGTTGACACATGTCTAGCCCCCGAGGGTGTTGTCGGGGATGACTTAGCCCGGGTGAAGAGTGCGAGCTACTGCCCAGCCCCCGAGGGTGTTGCCGGGGATAATCCGGCTCAAGTGGGCAGTGCCAACTATGGCCCAGTCCCCGAGGGTGCCCAAACAGGGTCTCCCTCCGGCACTTCCATGAACGTTCACGCTGGATCACCTCCACACTCTGGCTGCATGGTGGTGGCCCAAACTTCAGACCGGGGCGTCGCTTTGGAGGGCAGCGTCCCCGTTGATCGAGTATCCGGCTCTGTTGAAGGAGATGAACTGATTCCCACTGTTCCATTGCATGCTGCTTCGGGTGATGACCTTGCGCCTGGTTATCATCTGATTTCTCCTAACTTGGGGATCCCTTCGTTCTTCTCCAACCTCCAGGTACTGTGCTGTTTCTTAGCTTGATTTTTACATGAGCTCTTGCCATTATGCTCATCTGCTCTTCTCATCAGGTTTTGGTGGATGGGATGACCAGCCAGCTGAAATTGCATGGTGCTCCTATCCCGGAAGTAGCTTCATCCTTTTCATGTTGGAATCCGGTGTCTCTTCATCGCCGTGTATCCGAGTTGGAGGCGACTAACGCTGGTTAGTGCCCCTTTTTTTCTTTTCTTCGTGCTTGTTGTGGACTGTTTTACCTTCTGACCTCGCTTTGTTTGGTTGTCCTTCGCTAGGAATGACTCGACAGATTACACTACTTGAGGAGAAACATTCTCAGGATCGGGCTGAACTGTCTCAGCGATGCACTGATCTTGAGGAAAAGTACTCTCAAGGTCAAATTGAGCTGAGTCAAGTCTCTGCCGCCCTAGACGATGCCAACGCGTTGAGTTCTTCCTTGCATGCTCAGCTTGACTCTGAAAAGGTGAAATATGAAACTGTGCTTTTGTTTTGCTATACTCCTATTGTTTGCCTGGTTTTCTGAGGGAACTGATTTGTGCTTGCAGGAAGAAAAACGCATCCTTGCCGCTTCTCGTGACAATCTTGATAGGTTGTATCGAGATTCTAGCAACTCGTTGACTATTCTGGAGAGGAGTCATCGCTTTTCCATGGAAGAGTTGAACAATCTTCGCTATAAGCTACAGGAGTCCTTGGATGATGTGATTCGCCTTCGGGAGTTGATATCGGCTAAAGACGTTGTCATCAAGAATCTGCGTGCTTCCAAGAAATCCGTCACCCAGGAGCTAGAGGCTGCCCAGTTGGCTGTCAAGGTTGCTGAAGAGACTTCCAATACTCTGAGAGCCCAACGCGATAGGGCCATGGATAAGGCCATTCGAGCGGGACGAATTCTGATGAGGAGGCCTGGCGTAGTCGTTCCTGAAGATATAAGGGCTGACGTGAACGCTGCCCCTGATTCCTCGAGTCGTCCTTCTTCGTCGACTGCTCCTGGAAAAGACATTGCAAAATAGAGAAAACATTTCGAGTGCTCCAAGCGCGCAGCTTGCATGATTGAACATTTGTTAGGGGACACCGGTTTATTTGAATAACATAGTTATTCACTCATTGTATCAGAATTTTTTAGTTAATGAGTTTGGTAGTTATGACGCATGATGACTATGAATTTTGTCTGTGGGATATGGAAATCATCCCCTGAATTAAATAGGCGAGAGCATGTTGCGTTGGTCTTAAGTAGGCGCCAACTGGAGTTGATTGCTTCGTTAGCTGGGCATAGTGGTCGCCCTGGGTTAAGTAAAGCGTGAGCATGTCGCACCGCCTTAAGTCGTTGCCGACTTAAGTCGATTGCTCCGTTAGCAGGGCATAGTGGTCACCCCGAGTTAAGTAAGCGTGAGCATGTCACACCGCCTTAAGTCGTTGCCGACTTAAGTCGATTGCTCCGTTAGCAGGGCATAGTGGTCACCCCGAGTTAAGTAAGCGTGAGCATGTCACACCGCCTTAAGTCGTTGCCGACTTAAGTCGATTGCTCCGTTAGCAGGGCATAGTGGTCACCCCGAGTTAAGTAAGAATGCAAGTCAATCGTAAATAAATTGAGTATCCTTGAAACCTTTTCTTTATTGATGACATATTTCCACTTTACAGAGTACATCATTGTTATCCCAGCAGTTTTGAGGTACGGCTAAGGATAAAACTTTCTCAAGTGTTCTATGTTCCAAGAGTTCCCGACTTCCGTGCCATCCATCTGAGTGAGGCGATATGATCCGGGCCGAGTGACTTCTGCTACTATGAAGGGTCCTTCCCATAAGGGTGATAACTTGTGTCGTCCTTCTCCCGTTAGAATTCGGCGAAGGACGAGCTCCCCTACTGAAAAGAATCGTTGCCGCACAGCCTTGTCGTGATAGCGCCTTAGAGTCTGCTGGTATCTTGCTGACTGGATTACTGCGCTTAGCCGTTCTTCCTCGAGTACGTCTATGTCCTCCAGCCTGGTGGTCTCAGCTTCTGCTATGCTTTCAAAAATCAGCCTTGGCGCCCCAAACTTGAGATCAGCAGGCAACACTGCCTCCGACCCATAGACCATGAAGAAAGGAGTGTTTCCATGCAAAGCTCTGCTGGGTTGGGTTCTTAGGCTCCAAACAACATAGGGTAATTCCCTTATCCACTTTCCTGCGAATTTTTCGTTCTTATCGAAAATCTTTTTCCTGAGTGCATCCAATATCATCCCGTTGGCTCGCTCAACTTGCCCGTTGGCTCTTGGATGGGCTACAGATGCATACTTGATCTGAATACTTTTTTGCTCGCAGAAGTCAAAGAATTCTGAACTTGTGAAATTGGACCCTAAATCAGTTATGATGCTGTTTGGTATCCCGAATCTGAATATTATGTCTTGTATGAATTCCACGGCCTTAGCAGAAGTTAAGGAGGCAATGGGCTTGAATTCTATCCATTTAGTGAACTTGTCAATTGCTACCAACACATGAGTATATCCCCCTTGAGCTTTCTTGAAAGGTCCAATCATATCCAGCCCCCAGCATGCAAAAGGCCAGGTCACTGGTATGGTCTGCAGCTGCTGTGCTGGCAGGTGTTGTTGCTTTGACAAGTATTGGCAGGCTTCGCACCTCTGAACTAACTCGGCTGCATCATTCTTTGCTGTTGGCCAATAGAATCCTGACCTGAAGACCTTCCCAACTAGTGTTCTGGAGGCTGCATGTATCCCACATTGTCCAGCGTGGACCTCTTCTAGGAGTTGCTTTCCAGTGGATGGGAGAATGCACTTCATGAAGACGCCTGATGCACCCCTTCTGTATAATGTTTCCCCAATAAGTGTATAGTGAGCTGACTGTCTTGCAATGCGCTCTGCCGAGTTCTTATCATCTGGTTCTTCTTCATTCCTTATGTACTTAATGATTGGCTTTCTCCAGTCATCGGGATCTGACTCGGGTTGATCTATGATGTTGCATTCTTCCATTTGACCCAATGAGATACTTGGCTGCAGAATTTCTTGCACAAAAACTCCGGGTGGGACCTGAGCTCGACTGGACCCTAGCTTGGACAGTACATCGGCTGCCACGTTCCGATCTCTCTCCACATGATGAAATTCTAGACCCTCGAATTTATCCTCCAGTTTTCGGACGGCAGTGCAGTATCTTCCCATCGAATCGTTTGAGCAATCCCACTCCTTATTTATCTGGCTGATGACTACCAGAGAATCCCCATATACCATTAATCTTTTGACGCCCAATGATATGGCAATGTTCAATCCATGGATCAAGGCTTCATACTCGGCTGCATTGTTGGAGGCCGGGAATAGCAGCTGGAGGGCGTACTTGAGGTGTTCGCCCCCTGGTGCAGTGAAAAGGATCCCCGCTCCTGCTCCCTGCAGCTTGAGTGAGCCATCAAAATACATTCGCCATACTTCTGCAGTCTCCGGGTTGTCTGGTACTTGTTGTTCAGTCCACTCCGATACGAAATCAACCAGTGCTTGGGTTTTGACGGCAGTGCGAGGCCGAAACTCGATGTCATGAGATCCCAGCTCACAGGCCCACTTGGCTATTCGACCGATGGCTTCTTTGTTGTGAAGAATATCCCCTATTGGAAAACTTGTGACTACTATGACTTTGTGGTCGTCAAAGTAGTGACGCAGCTTGCGGGCAGTTAGAAGTACTGCATATAATAGTTTCTGAACTTGAGGATACCTTTTCTTTGAGGGGCCGAGGACTTCACTAATGAAGTAGACAGGATGTTGTATTGGATAGGCATGCCCTTCTTCTACTCGCTCGACTACCAACGCAGTGCTCACCACGTGAGTCGTGCAAGAGATGTACAATAGCAAATCTTCGGCTGGTTGAGTTGGTGTGGCTCGCCGAGGTGGTTTCAGTACTGGTGGTGTTGTCAAGAATTTTTTCAAAGCATCTAGAGCTTCTTGTGCTTCTGAAGTCCACTGAAATTTATCCACCTTCTTGAGTAACTTGTAAAACGGCAAACCTTTTTCCCCCAGTCTGGATATAAATCTGCTTAAAGCTGCCATGCATCCAGTAAGTCGCTGAACCTTCTTCTGCGATCGAGGTGCTTCCATCTTCATGATAGCTTCAATCTTATCCGGATTAGCCTCAATTCCTCGGTGGCTGACAATAAATCCGAGCAACTTTCCGGCTGGTACCCCAAAAACACATTTCTCGGGATTAAGCTTCCATCTATACCGCCTCAGGCTGTTGAAAACCAGTTGCAAATCTTCGATGAAGTCTTTTGAGTCCTGTGTTTTGATCACCATGTCATCCACATAAGCCTCCACACGCTTGCCCCAGTGATCGGCTAAGCATGTTTGAATAGCTCTCTGGTAAGTCGCTCCAGCGTTTTTGAGGCCAAACGGCATGGAGGTATAACAGAAAGCGCCAAATGGAGTAATGAATGCCGTTTTTTCTTCATCTTCCTTTGCCAGGCTGATCTGATGGTACCCAGAATAGCAATCCAAGAAAGACAGCATAGAACACCCAGCGGTGGAGTCCACCACCTGATCTATCCTCGGGAGCCCGAAGGGATCCTTCGGACAGTGTTTGTTGAGATCGGTATAATCAACACACATGCGCCAGTCCACTTTATTCTTTTTGAGTACAAGAACAGGATTGGCTAACCACTCGGGGTGTAACACTTCTCTAATGAATCCAGCCGCGACCAAGCGAGCTAACTCGGCGCGAATGGCTTCCCTCTTATCAGGCGTGAAACGACGTAATTTCTGTCGAATCGGCCTCGCCTGGGGAAAAACCTTCAGTTTGTGCTCGGCCAGTTCTCTCGGGACTCCCGGCATATCCGCAGGTTGCCATGCGAATACATCTCGGTTATCTTGCAGAAACCGGACGAGCGCGCTTTCCTATTTGTCATCCAAACTGGAGCTGATGATGGCCGTCTTGCGCTCATCAGCGAACCCCAGGTTGATTCTTTTGGTTTCTTCAGTCGGCCGCATAGAGGCCGCGGTCTGAGCTTCATTTGCTGGTATTGCGAGGTCCTCCTCAGGCTTAGAGTTCGCCATTGCGGAGGGAGCTGTCGATGGCTTGGCGGTGAGGGCTGCTTGAATAGCCACTCGGAAACATTCTGCGGCGCCTTGGAGGTCGGCGCGCACAGTTATGATCCCTTGTGGCCCTGGCATCTTCAGTATCATGTATGTGTAATGCGGAATGGCCATGAACTTGGCCAATCCTGGCCTCCCGATGATGGCGTTGTACCCGCAGTCGAAGTTTGCCACTTCAAACCTTAGGAACTCGGTTCTGTAGTTCTCCGGAGTTCCAAAGGTGACCGGCATGTAGATGTGGCCCAGCGGGTATTCCCCTTCCGTCGGCACGATGCCGAAGAAAGGAGTGTCCGACTCGTGGAGCTCTTTGAGATGAACTCCCAAGCTTTGGAGTGTCCGGGGGAAGGTGATGTTGATGCTGCTCCCCCCGTCCACTAACACCTTTTTCACCCGGCTCTCTCGGATCACCGGATCGACGAGAAGCGGGTACTTGCCCGGGTGGTCGAAGTTGAGCCATTGATCCGCCCGAGTGAAGGTGATCGGATGCTCCGACCATCGGTATGGGGCGGGAGGGCCGATGGTCGCCACCAGTATCTGGCGATCATTGAGCTTTTGCTGTCTTCTGCTCTCCTGTGACCCGTGTCCGCCGAAGATGACGTTGACCTCCCTGTCAACGCGCGGGAAAGCTCCTCCTCCTCCTCCCTCCTCCTGCCGATGGGGTTGTCGTGGTTCATCTGGTCCTCCCCTCGGCGGAGGAGGAGGTAGAGGTTGGAAGGGTCGGCCGTGTCCGACGGAGTGCTTGAAGTCTCGGCAGTTACGAAGAGTGTGGCGCATGTCCTTGTGGTACGGGCACTGGGCGTCGAGGATGTCGTCCAGTGTGCGTTCGCCTCCACGAGGTCCTCCTCGAGCGCGAGAGGCAGGTGGTCCGGCGGCGTGCACTTCTTCGCGTGGCCTCTTCTCCCACCGCTTGTCAGGTTGCTGGTTCGTGTCGCGTCGTGGTGCTGCCGGTGCGGGCTTTGCTCCTCCGATGAGATCCTGGGCTCGCTCGTCGGCGGTGATGTAGAGGTCGGCTTCCCGGAACAGCTCCTCCGAGGTGGTCGGCGCCTTTTGTAGTATGGCTCGGACGAAAACCGAATCATTAGATCCTCGGTAGAAGTCCTCAATCACGGCCGCCTCCGTGACATCGGGGATACGATTCCTCATGGTTTGAAACCTCTTGAGGTATGACCGGAGAGTTTCGTCCCCCCGGCGCTTGATAGATTTAAGGTCCCACGGTTGCGCCGGCTTGTCGGAGAGGGACTGGAAGTTGGCGGTGAAGCGTCGACTGAAGTCTCCCCAGACGTCGATGCAGTGTCGGGGTAGATGTCGTAGCCATTGCAGCGCGTCTTGTCCAAGGACAATGGGCAAGTACGCGGTCATCACGTCTTCGGATGCTCCGGCAGCTCGAGCGGCGGTGGTGTAGACGGCTAGCCAGCCCCATGGATCCTGCTTAGGTTCATACTTGTCAACATTGGATACCTTGAAGTTGGGAGGCCACTGGATGGCCCTAAGGCGCGGAGTAAGGGCGGACACTCCGCACGTGTCCTCCTGTCGTCGGAGTCGATGTCTGTCCCGGGGAGGGGAGTTGTGGTTGTGATTCCTCGACCGTCCCCGGGAAGTTCCGCCAGTTGAAGCCGTTGCCGACTCAGTCCTGGTAGCTTGGCTCTGAGTCGGGGCGCCATGATCCCTATCGTACTCCTCTCGACGACGAATTTCGTTCTCATGCCGCCGTTCCCGCGAAGCATTGATGGAGCTCCGCGCGTCTCGGCGACTGTTGATGGCGTGTCGTAGATCATTCGGCGGGTGAGCAAGCGGTAGAAGATGGTTAGCCGCCTGGGTGAACAGCCGTCGGTAGCCGTCGGCGTCTGGAGTCCGAGGAAGTCCTTCCGCTATCCGAGCCAGCACCCCTCCGACTTCGCTCGGCGTGTTCATGGCTCGGGCGAAGTCGGGGTTCAGATTGCGCCCGAAGAGTGGATTTTCTCGACGTTGCCTTGCGTCTTGCTCAGCCTGTCCCTGAGCTCGTCGGCGATCACGTCGTCGGGAGTTCCTTCGCTCTCTGAAGACGCGTTCTTCCGGGGTTTCTCCTACCTCCGAGACCTCGTCTCGCGAGACAGGTTGATCCGGATTCCGCTCTCCGGCTGCATGATGTCGTCGAACATTCCTGCGCCGGTTCCTTCGTCGACGGGACTCTCGCTGAGGCGGTTCCTCCCCGGGTACAGTCGGCTCGTCGTCGGAGATGGTGGGCGATTCCGCCCTTCCGACGAAGAGGACGTCGGGGTAGAACGGTGCTGCCGTCGCGGTGATCTTCTTTCGGGGGGCCGGAGGTTGCACCTCTCCGGTATTTTCGGAGTCTGTTGAGGAAGACTCCTTTTCCGGCGGGTCCGCGATACGGTGCAGAGTTCCTTCTTCGTCCGCTACGAATGAGATTGTTCCGAAGCAGAACATAGATCCGGGGCGTAGGGCGATCTTGCTGTAGAAGGAGATGGCCATTGAGCTAGCTTGGATTGTCGACACACCCCCTACCTGGCGCGCCAGCTGTCGGTGTTTAGGGTCCAACCGCACACCCGGGGTTGCCCCTCAAGGTGTTTTAGGAGTAGGAAGGTGTCGACAACTGTAGCAGAATGGTTCGTGCTGATCGCACGAGGGACGGTGGACAAGATTTACAGGTTCGGGCCGCTTAGTGATGCGTAACACCCTACGTCCTGATGAGTATGCTTGGTGGATATGGTTATAAGAGAGCTCTCTGGATTGAGAATACAGAGAGTTGATGTGGGTGGCTAAGTAATGGGTCGATCGTTCTGAAGGGGTGCCCCCTAGGCCTTATATACTCGACCGTGGGGCAGTACACATGG
Organism: Zea luxurians; assembly: GCA_029449295.1. Lineage (NCBI taxonomy): Eukaryota > Viridiplantae > Streptophyta > Magnoliopsida > Poales > Poaceae > Zea > Zea luxurians. The sequence continues at coordinate 5,029,677 of JAOPSE010000052.1, read as the reverse complement.
ATAAGATAACAACAAGTGGCTAAAAGATAGTGAACCTCTCGAGATTATCCTTTACGTAACCCTCGCCGACTTATCCTCACGTGGCTTCGTTGCATGGAGGCCCCGACGCGGGAAAGTCGGATCTCTGTTGCGGCCAATGGCTCGACGCTATGGGCCGTCCGGGTTTGCACCAACCCGGCCTCATGTCGCCCTGCGTTACTGGTTGTCTTTCCCCAGGCCCACGAAAGAATAACCTTACGATTTATTGGGCCCTTGGGCCTTTCGTGAGGTCCTTTACTCTTTTAGTGGACCCGGGGGATATCCATCCCCCACAGTTCCCTCATGCGAACTGGCCATAGCCCGGGTGCACGGTCGGGGCCCAAGTTCTCGGGCTGGTATGTTGACGCTGTCAACGGTTCGGCCGGAGCCGGGTTTGCGAGAGCAGCCCCCGAGCCTCCGCACAGGGCGAGAGGGCGATCAGGGACAGACTCGGCTTTTTTACATACGCCCCTACGTCGCCTTTCCGCAAGGAGGAGGGGGGGAGAGCGCCATGTTACCCTCGATGGGCACCGAACATGGTGTCTCCGGTGAGCTGCAAGCGGGTAATCCGAGTGGACGTCCGTGCCCCGTTCGTTGGGGGTCGGCTAGGGGCCCAGAGGCACGCCCAAAAGTACCTGCGGGTGATCTGCCGGACCCGGTCCCCTGGCGACAGGGTCCGAGGGCTCGATGCCTCCCTCCGATGGGATTCCGTTACAAAATCGCTCCCGCTGGTCTCGGAAATGTCCTAGGGTACCTCGGGAGCGCAGCCCGAGCCTTGGCTATGTATCGAACGTACCCCTGGTCATCCCTCGCTCGGTGTCTGAGGCGACTGTGAACCCTTCGGGGGCCAGCCTTCGAACCCCTGATCAGTAATGGGCGCGGAGCCCGAGTAGCCTGAGGCGGCCGTGGAACCCTTCGGGGGGCCGGCCTTCGAACCTCTGACCAGTAGTGGGTGTAGGGCCCACGCGATCTGAGGCGGCTGTTGAACCCTTCGGGGGGCCAGCCTTCGAACCCCTGATCAGTAAGGAGGCTCGGAGCCTGGTTCCTTCATGGGGAAGGACCCCTTTCGGGGTATCCCCCTTTCCCGGTCCCTATCGCAAGAGATAGAGAAAGAGGAAAAAAGGAAAAAAGGATACAAAACCGAACGACGCGGCGTACCTTTTTTGGCGCGGTTGTTTCGGCGAAGGCGAAGCGTCGCCCGCTGCGCCTGCCAGAAGCGCCGCCTGTCCAGCTGCGGAGTTAATGCGACGAGGCGAGTAGTTGGCGGGGCTGCCGTTGCGCGTGCGCGAGCCGTTCGAGGAACGGATCACGGGCGCGTTGTCTTCACGCCGTGAGAGGGGGTTCTCTCGCTGCCTCCGGATGGGACGTGAGCTTGGCTGACGACGTGGCTGCTGCTCCCGCGCGCCTGCCACCGTCATTACTGTCGGCCCACTTTTGACCGCGTTGACCGCTGCGTCAGGCTGGCGCTGCTGGGTCGCGCGCTGGGTCGCCTCGAGTCGCGGTATTGGTTCCGCAATCGAGGAGGCGCGGTGGTGGCGCAAGTGGTACAGTTGCTTGCATGCAGCATCCGGCGCGCCGGTTGCGCGACGCGTGGGCCTGGGCCTCCATGCTGGCGTGTCGGGAGTCGGAGAGGCGCGTCCACTCGGCGCGGCTGCATGCCGCCTGCATGGCTGCCCGCCCCTTTCGCCCGTTGGTCTGGGCAAGAGTGGAGGGTCACTTGTAACCGCTGGGCGGTTGCGTGCACCACGCACGGCGGTTTGGCTTCTTCTGCTCGGAGCCGGTCTGCATGACATGCGGGACCCAGCCCCCGCGCCGCAGGGGAGGGCTTCGGAGCGTGTTGGAGAAGACTCAGCCCGTGACGGTTGGGGGCGCAAGCAGGGAGAGTCGCCTTTAAAAGGAGGGCGACCCCTTTCGTAAGGCGACCATGTCTTCTTCCTCCCTTATGCACCGTGTCTTTCCACCTTTCAAGCCCCCAGATGGGGGAAACCGCCGTCTTTTCGCCCCATCGTTGGAGGAACGCAACTCCGTGGGAGTTGGTACCTTTTAGCCATCGTTCGGCTTCAAGGATTTTCATCATGCAGCCCGGTTGCTCCCCTCCGCTGGTGGTCACTGGGTGGGGAGGAGCAAACCGGTCTGCGATCTTGGTCCCACCCTCAGCTTCAAGGATGTTCATCATCCTCGCTGGGGTGGGTGCCGGGCTGAGCCGGCGCTCTACCTCCCGCACGGGTTCGAGGGAGAGGGCGCTCACTGGCTCTGCAGGCGGCCCAGACTTCGACAACGCGAGGCGGGTCGACGGCAGGCGTCGTCACCTCTAGCGTGTCGGGTTCGTCGGCTTGGCTCCCGGCGGCCCCTTCTGCAGGGGGGCGGCTGCCGCGCCATGTACATGGGAGGACCACCCTAGATGCCGCGCGCTGCTAGGGCGGCGCTCGTGTTCTGGGGTGGTCCTGCCTTTGCACCGGGACGGCGCCTTCACGCGGAGGCCGGTGCCCCACTCATCTGGGAGGACTTGAGTGGGGATCTGCCGGAGGGCTGATGGCTCCTGCCGTCGGTGCCGAGGCGGAGGCGGCTCGAGAAGTCCCCGTCGCCGACGGGATCACCGCCACCATCCGCGCTTCGGGCCTCCGGCTCTTTGTACTTGTCCTCGCCCCTCGAGCGTCGGCGTGGGCGAGGGCAAGACTGCAGCAGTGCCTACCCTGAGGCCTGCGCTGCTGCAGTTCGGCCATTCGGAGTGGGGGCCGTTGTCGTCGTAGTCAGAGCGGGCGGCGGCGAGCCGCCCGTCAGTCTTCTGTAGCCCCGCAGGCCCGCCCCTATCGAGTGGGGTTGTTCGTACCTGCGGAGGGGGAACCGGAGTTCCGTTTGTAATGGCACATCGAATGCCAGGGTTTTTTGTTCATTTCGGCTTTCGGGGCCTGAACATGTATGTAACTTCGGCACGGAGCCGTGTTTTTTTCCTCATTTTTGAGCACTAAGACTCGTCTGTTGACTATCTGAACCGCTTCACCAAGCATGAGTCGCCCCGTGTCAAGGTGACGAGTGAGGTATCCGTATCCCGGAGGCGTAGGAGTCCCTCGGCTCGGTCGGCCCTGCTGTCCGAGGTTCCTCTAGCTTAGTTAAAGAGACCCCTCGGCCGCTCTTCGACGAGCCGAGGCCAGGGGTAGCGATATCAGCATGAACAGAGGCGGAGTTGGCTCGAAAATGAAACCTGGTTGGCCGGAGCCTAGCCGGGTTGTCCGTTGGCGGGATCGACGTCGGAGTCGATCAACCGAGGCTTCGGACCGGGCTGGCGCCCTCTGAAGATGGTTGGCCGAGGCCCCAGGGGTAACCGGCTGAGCCGCCTGCTCGGGCCGGATTCCCGGAGAAGTCCCTGGCAGCGATTGCCCGGGCGTGGTGATGACGTCGTCCTTCGGAGCGGAGACCCTCGGACCACGTCGCCGTCCGAGGCTAGGTCGGGCCTCGCCGAAGGTGTCGTCGATGCCGAGGGTGTTGCTGCCCCCTTCCAGCGTCAAGACCCGAGCCTGCAGGATCAGATTGTCTTGTAGCGTGTGCCTTGTGCGGCCGTCGAGGCCAGAACACACACCCTCGCTGCGTTGTAAAGCTGCGTCTCTTTTCCTCTTGTTTCGAGTATCTGGACTTTTTGTCGGTAACAGGGATGTTAGTGTGAGCGAGAGTTGCTTCTCACGGAAGGTGATGAGTGAGGTATCCGTATCCCGGAGGCGTGGGAGTCCCTCGGCTCGGTCGGCCTTGCCGCTTACGCGTACTTTCACCCGTCCATGAGGCCCTGTCACCGACTTGGTCGAGAAGGCTCGAAGGATCGCTTCGGCAGAAGGGCTTCCGAACGTAAAGACTTGTTCAATCCGTGGAGTCACTTTATCCGAACGCGAGTTACTTATCGCAGAAGGTGATGAGTGAGGTATCCGTATCCCAGAGGTGTAGGAGTCCCTCGGCTCGGTCAGCCTTGGCTGCTTACGTGTACTCCGTCGTTTCCAGGACCCACTTTTCGAAGTAGTCAAAAAGCACGAAAGATATTCTGGTAAAAGAGATTTTTTTTCGAGGAAAATTTTGACGCAGAGGGGGTTTCCCCCTTTTTAGCCCCCGAGGGAGGGTCGGGCTTTGCTGAGGCGAGGCCGACCCTTCCTTGTTGACTAAACTTTGCGTGGGTGCGAGGTATATGAACAACTTGGAAACATCTTAAGGGTAGAAGCGACGTAGCTGTTGGATGTTCCAAGCGTTGCCGTAGACCTCGCCTTGACTGTTGGCCAGCTTGTACGTTCCGGGCTTCAGAACTTTGGCGATGACGAATGGCCCCTCCCAGGGGGGCGTGAGCTTGTGCCTCCCTCGGGCGTCTTGCCGCAGCCGAAGCACCAGGTCGCCCACCTGGAGGTCTCGGGGTCGGACCCCTCGGGCGTGGTAGCGTCGCAGGGACTGCTGATACCGCGCCGAGTGTAGTAAGGCCCTGTCCCGAGCCTCTTCCAGCTGGTCCAGCGAGTCTTCTCGGCTAGCTTGGTTGCTTTGATCGTCGTAGGCCCTCGTCCTCGGGGAGCCGTATTCCAGGTCAGTGGGCAAGACGGCCTCGGCCCCGTAGACCAGGAAGAACGGCGTGAAACCCGTGGCTCGGCTCGGCGTTGTCCTCAGGCTCCAGACCACCGAGGGGAGTTCCTTCATCCATCGCTTGCCGAACTTGTTGAGGTCGTTGTAAATCCGAGGCTTGAGCCCTTGTAGAATCATGCCGTTGGCACGCTCTACTTGCCCATTCGACATGGGATGAGCTACGGCAGCCCAGTCCACCCGGATGTGGTGATCCTCGCAAAAATCCAAGAATTTTCTGCCGGTGAACTGGGTGCCGTTGTCGGTGATGATGGAGTTTGGGACCCCGAAGCGATGGATGATGTTGGTGAAGAACGCCACCGCCTGCTCGGACCTGATGCTGTTCAGGGGTCGGACCTCGATCCACTTGGAGAATTTGTCAACGGCGACCAGCAGGTGCGTGTAGCCCCTGGGCGCCTTCTGCAGAGGGCCGACGAGGTCCAGACCCCACACAGCGAAGGGCCAGGTGATGGGTATTGTCTGCAGAGCCTGAGCGGGCAGATGGGTCTGCTTCGCATAGAATTGACACCCTTCGCAGGTGCAGACAATTCTAGTGGCGTTAGCCACCGCCGTCGGCCAGTAGAAGCCTTGCCGGAAAGCGTTCCCGACGAGGGCTCGAGGCGCTGCATGATGGCCGCAAGCCCCCGAGTGTATCTCTTGCAGGAGTTCCTGACCTTCGGCGATGGAGATGCATCGCTGGAGGATGCCCGAGGGGCTGCGGTGGTAGAGCTCCTTCTCATCGCCCAGCAAGACGAACGACTTGGCGCGTCGCGCTACCCGCCGAGCCTCGGCTTGGTCGAGGGGTAGCTCTCCTTGGCGGAGATATTGCAGGTACGGGGTCTGCCAATCTCGATCAGGCGTGACCCCGCTCCGCTCCTCCTCGATGCGCAGCGCCTCGCCCTCAGGGGCCGAGGGTACCTCAGGCTGAACCGAGGACGCCTCGGGCTGGGCCGAGGGTACCTCGGACTCGGGCGTGTTGTTGATCTTGACGGAGGGTTGGTGCAGATCCCGGGAGAAGACGTCCGGGGGAACCGTCGTTCGCCCCGAGGCTATTTTTGCCAGCTCGTCCGCAGTCTCGTTGTAGCGCCGGGCGATGTGGTTAAGCTCGAGCCCGTAGAACTTGTCTTCCAGGCGCCGAACCTCATCGCAGTAGGCCTCCATCTTCGGGTCGCGGCAATGGGAGTTCTTCATGACTTGGTCGATGACGAGCTGCGAGTCACCGCGAGCGTCGAGGCGTCGGACCCCTAGCTCGATGGCGATTCGCAATCCGTTGATCAGAGCTTCGTACTCAGCCACATTGTTGGACGCCGGGAAATGGAGGCGCAGCACGTAGCGTAGGTGTTTCCCGAGGGGCGAGACGAAGAGCAGGCCCGCGCCGGCTCCCGTCTTCATCAGCGACCCGTCGAAAAACATGGTCTAGAGCTCCGGTTGGATCGGAGCCGTCGGCAGCTGGGTGTCGACCCATTCGGCTACGAAGTCCGCCAATACCTGGGACTTGATGGCCTTCCGAGGGGCGAACGAGATTATCTCGCCCATGATTTCCACCGCCCACTTTGCGATCCTGCCCGAGGCCTCTCGGCACTGGATGATCTCCCCCAGGGAGAAGGATGACACCACAGTTACCGGATGAGACTCGAAGTAATGTCGCAACTTTCGCCTCGTCAGGATCACTGCATACAGTAGCTTCTGAACTTGTGGGTAGCGGGTCTTGGTTTCGGACAGCACCTCGCTGACGAAGTAAACTGGCCTCTGAACGGGCAATGCATGCCCCTCTTCTTGCCTTTCGACCACAATCGCGGCGCTAACCACCTGAGTGGTCGCGGCGACGTAGACCAAGAGGGCTTCTCCATCAGCTGGGGGTACCAAGATAGGAGCCTTGGTGAGGAGCGCCTTTAGGTTCCCGAGAGCTTCCTCGGCCTCAGGGGTCCAAGTGAAGCACTTGGCCTTCCTTAAGAGGCGGTACAGAGGCAGGCCTCTTTCGCCGAGGCGTGAGATGAAACGGCTCAAGGCCGCGAGACATCCCATGACCCTCTGTATACCTTTTAAGTCCTTGATGGGCCCCATGCTGGTGATGGCTGCGATCTTCTCCGGGTTGGCTTCGATGCCCCGCTCGAAGACGATGAACCCCAGGAGCATGCCTCAGGGCACCCCGAAGACACACTTCTCGGGATTGAGCTTGACGTCCTTTGCCTTGAGACACCGGAATGTCACTTCAAGGTCGGAGAGGAGGTCGGAGGCTTTCCTTGTCTTGACTATGATGTCATCGACGTAGGCCTCGACCGTACGACCGATGTGTTCACCGAACACATGGTTCATGCACCGCTGGTATGTCGCACCCGCGTTCCTCAAACCGAACGGCATGGTGACATAGCAGTACATGCCGAAGGGCGTGATGAAAGAAGTCGCGAGCTGGTCGGACTCTTTCATCTTGATTTGATGATACCCTGAGTAGGCATCGAGGAAAGACAGGGTTTCGCACCCAGCAGTGGAATCCACGATTTGATCGATGCGAGTTAGAGGGTAGGGAACCTTCGGACATGCTTTGTTGAGACCAGTGTAGTCTACACACATCCGTCATTTCCCCCCTTTCTTTCTCACAAGCACAGGGTTGGCAAGCCATTCGGGATGGAATACCTCTTTGATGAACCCTGCTGCCATTAGCTTGTGGATCTCCTCGCCCATCACTCTGTGCTTCTCCTCGTCGAATCGGCGCAGAGGCTGCCTGACCGGTCGGGCTCCGGCCCGAATATCTAGCGAGTGCTCGGCGACATCCCTCGGTATGCCGGGCATGTCCGAGGGACTCCACGCAAAGACGTCGGTGTTTGCACGGAGAAAGTCGACGAGCACTGCTTCCTATTTGGGGTCGAGCCCGGAACCGATCCGGATCTGCTTGGAGGTGTCGCCACTAGGGTCGAGAGGGACGGCCTTAACCGTCTCCGCTGGTTCGAAATTGCCGGCGTGTCGCTTCACGTCTGGCACCTCTCTGGAGAGGTTTTCCAGGTCGGCGATGATGGCCTCGGACTCGGCGAGGGCCTCGGCGTACTCCACGCACTCCACGTCGCATTCGAACGCGTGTTTGTACGTGGGGCCGACGGTGATGACCCCGTTGGGGCCCGGCATCTTGAGCTTCAGGTAGGTGTAGTTGGGGACGGCCATGAACTTCGCGTAGCATGGCCTCCCCAATACCGCATGGTAGGTTCCTCGGAACCCGACCACCTCGAACGTCAGAATCTCCATTCGGAAGTTGGAGGGCGTTCCGAAGCAGACGGGAAGGTCGAGCCGTCCGAGGGGCTGGACGCGCTTCCCAGGAATGATCCCATGGAAGGGCGCAGCGCCTGCTCGGACGGAGGACAGATCGACGCGCAGGAGCCTGAGGGTCTCGGCGTAGATGATGTTGAGGCAGCTGCCCCCATCCATCAGGACCTTGGTGAGCCTGACGTCGCCGATGATGGGGTCGACAACGAGCGGGTATTTCCCCGGGCTCGGCACGTGGTCGGGGTGGTCAGCTTGGTCGAAGGTGATGGGCTTGTCGGACCAGTCTAGGTAGACTGGCGCCGCCACCTTCACCGAGCAGACCTCCCGACGCTCTCGCTTGCGATGCCGAGCCGAGGCATTCGCCGCATGCCCTCCGTAGATCATGAAGCAGTCGCGGACCTTGGGGAACTCTCCTGCTTGGCGATCTTCCTTTTTGTCGTCGTCGCGGGCCCTGCCACCCTCCGCGGGTGGCCCGGCCTTGTGGAAGTGGCGCCGAAGCATGACGCACTCCTCGAGGGTGTGCTTGACGGGCCCCTGATGGTAGGGGCACGGCTCCTTGAGCATCTTGTCGAAGAGGTTAGCACCTCCGGGGGGCTTCCGAGGGTTCTTGTACTCGGCGGCGGCGACAAGGTCCGCGTCGGCAGCGTCGCGTTTCGCTTGCGACTTCCTCTTGCCTTTCTTCTTGGCGCCGCGCGGAGTAGACGCCTCGGGAGCCTCTTTCGACGGGCGGCCCTGGGGCTGCTTGTCCTTTCGGAAGATGGCCTCGACCGCCTCCTGGCCAGAGGCGAACTTGGTGGCGATGTCCATCAGCTCGCTCGCCCTGGTGGGGGTCTTGCGACCCAACTTGCTCACCAGGTCGCGGCAGGTGGTGCCGGCAAGGAACGCGCCGATGACATCTGAGTCGGTGATGTTGGGCAGCTCGGTGCACTGCTTCGAGAACCGCCGGATGTAGTCCCGAAGAGACTCTCCCGGCTGTTGCCGGCAACTTTCAGGGCACGTACGTGCGCCTCGGGAATTCCTGTCGGCGCGCCAGGTAGGGGGTTACAAGCGTCCACGCGGGTGAGGGAAGCGAGCGGCCCCAAGAGAGCGCCTGCCCCGTCCTCGTCCCCGCGCGGCCAACCTTCTCTAAGAAGGCCCTGGTCCTTCCTTTTATAGGCGTAAGAAGAGGATCCAGGTGTACAATGGGGGTGTAGCAGAGTGCTACGTGTCTAGCGGGGGAGAGCTAGCGCCCTAAGTACATGCCAATGTGGCAGCCGGAGAGATCTTGGCACCCAGCTGGTGTGGTGTCGTGGCTGTCGGAGGAGCAACGGAGCCTGGCGGAGGGACAGCTGTCGGAGCGGTTGGGTCCTTGCTGACGTCCCCCTGCTTCCGTAAGGGAGCTGAGAGCCGTCGTCGTCACGGTGCTAGTGGGGCACCATCATTGCCTATCTGGCAGAGCTAGCCAGATGGGACACCGGTCTTGTTCTCTGCGGCCCGAGTCGGCTCGGGGTAGGGTGATGATGGCGCTTCCTGTTGACGTGGCGGGCTTGTGCCCTAGGTCGGGCGACGTGGAGGCTCCTCCGAAGCCGAGGTCGAGTCTGTCTTTCATGGCCGAGGCCGAGCCCGAGCTCCTGGGTCGGGCGAGGCGGAGGTCGTTCGACAGAGGCCAGGGCGGAGTCCGACCCCTGGGGTCGGGCGAAGCGGAGTTCGTCGTCTTCTGGGGCCTTAGCCCGAGTCCGAGCCCTGGGTCGGGCGGAGCGGAGTTCGCCGTCTTCCGGGGCCTTAGCCCGAGTCCGAGCCCTGGGTCGGGCGGAGCGGAGTTCGCCGTCTTCCGGGGCCTTAGCCCGAGTCCGAGCCCTGGGTCGGGCGGAGCTTCCTATGGCGCCTTTGGCAAGGCCTGACTGCCTGTCAGTCTCACTCTGTCAAGTGGCACTGCAGTCGGAATGGCGCAGGCGGCGCTGTCCTTCTGTCAGACCGGTCAGTGGAGCGGCGAAGTGACGGCGGTCACTTCGGCTCTGCCGGGGGGCGCGCGTCAGGATAAAGGTGTCAGGCTACCTTTGCGTTAAATGCTCCTGCGACTCGGTCGGTTGGCGCGACGATTTAGTCAGGGTTGCTTCTTAGCGAAGGCAAGGCCTCGGGCGAGCCGGAGATGTGTCTGCCGTTAAAAGGGGGCCTCGGGCGAGACGGAAACCCCTCGGGGTCGGCTGCCCTTGCCCGAGGCTAGGCTCGGGCGAGGCGTGATCGAGTCGCTCGTATGGACTGATCCCTGACTTAATCGCACCCATCAGGCCTCTGCAGCTTTATGCTGATGAGGGTTACCAGCTGAGAATTAGGCGTCTTGAGGGTACCCCTAATTATGGTCTCCGACAAAACTAGACCTATGCGAAGAGGGCAGGCTATGGGCCCCACCTTCTAGGTGGGTCACAAATAGTTTAAGGGCTACTTTAGAAACTCAAATCTACTCCAGGATTGGAGGGGAATGAATGAAAATTTAGTTTATTTCTTCCTCAATCCCCTCCAACCCCGAAGGGAATTTGAGTTTCCAAACTAGTCCTAAATTAAGTTAGAGGATGCAAACTCATAATAACAGTATTTCTCTCAAGTTAGTAAGAAGTTTAGGCTTCTCCACTCTGCCTTCTTCCACATCTCCAAATTTCAATGGTGCGATTTTTTATGACCACCCAAATGTAAGGCGAGTCTTCATTGTTTTGCTCTTTGCACTACGAGAGCACTAAATGTCCGTTTGAATCCATGGTGCTAAAGTTTAGGGGTGCTCTTCGCACTTGTAGACTCAAATAGGAGTGCTAAAATTGCACTACACTTCTAGCACTTGAAGATTCAAACATGAGTGCTAAAATAGGAGTGCTAAAAGGTACGAAAAGTTAAGTGCTAAACTTTAGCATCCAATAACAATTTAGTTTCTCAAGGCAGGCTAAACTTTAGCATAATGATAAAGTTTAGCATATGAATCCAGACAGACGGGTCTTTTGTTTGATCTTTATCCATCTGCTTATGCTTCTTGCATGTCGGGGTACAAATGGGAAAACTCCCGTGTTGTTGATCGTCGGGCATTTGTCTGAGCAATTGACGGCAGTCTTCTATTAAAAAAACACATACGTTCAAGTGGATTGAGAGATAAATTAGGCCTCGTTCGTTTCTGGCTGATCCGGTCGTTCCAGGCCTCTTTCCAGCCGGAAAAATTATCCAGTTTTGAATCCGGCACTCAGCTGTTCGTTTCAATCTGAAATAAAAACAAAAGCGGCCCGGTTCGAAGTTTCCACTTCCTCTATGGCTCGGTAGGAATCCAGGCCTCTTACCATCTGAATCAAATCCTGGGCTGGTTTGAGTGATCTACTGTTTCGTGGCCTGGAACTGTTTGTGGCCTGGATGACTTCCAGGCAACCGAACGGGGCCTTACTTGAGTTTCTAAACTACTAGTCGCTAAGTGACATTACTGTACTGGACCCACGCAACTCGCGAAATCACGTATGCACGGTGCCCGCGGGTTCTCAGAAGGCCCGATAAGGTAAATCCTAGAGCCGACCCGTAAACGCTGAGCGGCCGCTCTAGCAGGTAGCAGCAGTCGCTTCCGTCGCCCTTCCTCTTGTATTCGCTTCGCCGCCCAACCCAGCCTCCACCGCTGCCTTCCCGACCGTTCTCGCCGCCGCTGTCTCCTCGCCCACCACCCCGCACGGCGGGCGACCAGCGCCCACGCGGCCGCTCGATCCAAGGCCAGAACGAGCCCACCACGATCCGCATCACGCCGATATTTTTCAGGTTGCTGGTACGGATCTAGGGTTTTCCTGCTGCGGATTCGTTCGATTCGCTCATGGCCGCTGGGCGCCATGGGGGTTACAGGGACTACGAGGAGAGGGAGCGGGAGCTCGACGCGGAGGCCTCCAGGAGGAGCAAGGAGCAGCACCACCATCTCGGCGGCCGCCACCGCGACGTGGACCGCCGCCGCGATGGCGGGCGCAGCAGGGGTGGTAGAGACTTTGCCAACGGCAACGGTCGCCGACGTTCGCCCCCGCCCAGGAGCCGCCTCGCGGGAAGGCTTGGTGACCGTGAGCCTGGCGAGGTGCTGAGCGGTAGCGCATCTGATGACTCCGGTGGGAGGTCGGATAGAGGGAGGGAAAATGGCGTGCGCAGTTCTAGCAGGGAGGGCGACATGGTGGCAGGCACTGGGATCTCGTCACCGATCAAGAAGAGGAAATTCTCACCGATAATTTGGGACAGGGATAGCCCAAAGCCACCACATTCTGGTGCAGCCAGGGACAAGAAATCGGTAGAATCTGTTCCTTCTGAGCTCCCTCCGCCGCCGCCGCTGCCACAAGACCACATCCCACTGAGCTTGTCTGTGGAGAAGTCACCTATGGATGTAGAAACTACTGTTGGTACACAGAGTGCTGAGCAGTTGCCGGAACATGAGGTCAATAAGGTGATAGAGCAGGAAGAGGACTATTCAACAATGAGGAACATATCGACTTCAAGATGGGCGGGTGCAAATGATGATGAGGAAGGTGGGGCAGCTCCAATGAAGAAGAGAAGTGTTTCACCTGCAGACTCCTCTGTACCAGGTCAGTGGAAACGAGCAAGCCCAGAACCTGGTGAAGTCTCTGGAGGAAGGGCAATGTCTAGGTCATCTGATTCAGGGAAAATAGGTAATGATGAGAAAGAAGATTCCGAGGTCGATAAAGATGACTATATGGATGTTGACAGGGAGCATGCTAGTGACAGTGGTACAGAAAACTGTATGTCGGATACTGACTCGGACAATGAAATGTGCAGGCCTGAAACCCCTGAACCAGAGAGGCCACCACACAGGTGTATCAATATGCTTCAAGGTTGCAGAAGTGTTGATGAGTTTGAGAGGCTCAACAAAATTAATGAGGGAACATATGGTGTTGTATACAGAGCAAGGGATAAGAAGACAAGTGAGATTGTTGCATTGAAGAAGGTAAAGATGGAGAGGGAGCGAGAAGGTTTCCCATTAACCTCTCTTAGGGAAATAAATATCCTCTTGTCTTTCCACCATCCTTCAATCGTGGATGTTAAGGAAGTAGTAGTTGGAAGTAGTTTAGATAGCATTTTTATGGTTATGGAGTACATGGAACATGATCTTAAAGGTGTCATGGAGACCATGAAACAACCATATACCCAAAGCGAGGTCAAATGTTTGATGCTTCAGCTGCTAGAGGGTGTAAAATATCTACATGACAATTGGGTACTCCATAGGTAATTATCTTTTTTTACCTTTTTTCTGTTCACATATAATCTTGAATCTGTTTTTATGTTGTTGATAGATGGCCATCTTTTCTACAGGGATCTGAAGACCTCAAATCTTTTGCTGAATAACCGTGGTGAGTTAAAAATATGTGATTTTGGACTGTCTCGTCAATATGGGAGCCCATTAAAACCTTATACTCAACTGGTTGTGACTTTGTGGTACAGGTAGGTCATCGGACAACATCAGATTCCTCAGCAGTGTTTTGGTTTTCTTCTAAAGTTATTCAGTTTAGAGTTCTGTTTAGTCAACCAAGGACTCACCTTTCTTGCTCCTTGTGGCTACAGGGCCCCAGAACTGTTGTTAGGAACAAAGGAGTATTCTACTGCTATTGATATGTGGTCCGTGGGCTGTATAATGGCTGAGCTCCTTGCCAAAGAACCATTATTTAATGGAAAAACAGAGTTTGAACAGCTAGATAAGGTATGTAAATTGCTCTGAACTCTTATTTCTGCAGGTCTTGATATAAACTTTTGTTGATGATATCTCATGTTGAAGCTACTTCTTTGACAGATTTTTAGAACACTTGGCACACCTAGCGAGAAGATTTGGCCTGGCTATGCTAAATTACCAGGTGTGAAAGTAAATTTTGTCAAACAACCGTAAGTGTCTCTACCATAGTACTATTTATACTTTTCTTGTTTTACTGAGTGTCAATTTTGTCTGACAGTTTTTTTTTGTTTTTATTGTCAGGTATAATAGGCTAAGGGATAAGTTTCCAGCTGCATCTTTTTCTGGGCGACCAATCCTGTCTGAAGCTGGTTTTGATCTATTGAATAGACTGCTAACTTATGATCCTGATAAGGTGCAACTTTTACTCTCAAATCGGCATTTGATATTCTTATTATCATCATTTGTGCCAGTCTGAGCACACTTGTTTCTCTTGTACAGCGCATATCAGCAGACGATGCTCTGAAACACAAATGGTTCTCTGAAGTTCCTCTGCCTAAATCAAAAGACTTCATGCCAACATTTCCTGCTCTTAATGAACTTGACAGGTAATTTTTTAACCATTTCCTTCCACTCTGGTCCAATGCTACGTTGTTCTATTTCATAAATGCAAAATTGATTTCCATATATAATTTGAAATTACACAGGCGTACCAAACGTTATCTGAAGAGTCCTGATCCTCTGGAAGAGCAACGTCTGAAAGAACTGCAAGGGAACATAGGCAACCGTGGGCTTTTTGGCTGAACCGCTGAACTAAGAGTACTTGATTGGATTCCTGTCCGTACTAACTGTTATGCTTCACCCTGAATCCACGAGGTCAGATGTCTTCTGAGGTGAGGTGCCATGGACATGAAGTATCACATCTTCTCGGTGTCTAGCAGCGACTGATAGTGTTCTTTAGCAGGCTTGGTGCCGGTTTGAGTGGATAAGGTTTCTCCTTGTGGCCCATCATAGAAATTTTGTTGCAGGATTAACACTCCATCCAGATTGATCATAAAAGCAAATATAAACCGTCTTCATCGTAAGGTGTGACATGTTGGCTTTGAATGGTTACACCAGTTTCACCTTTGGAACTTCTGTATGTAAAATATTCCAGATTGGTACGTTGTAAACAATCCCCAGTGTGTCGGATTTAAATTTAAATAAAACATCATTATTATTAGTTTTCTTCATGCTCCTTGTGCCTTTTCTTTTGATCTTTGCATTTTGTTTGCAAGAGACGAAAGAAGCGCAGGGGAAGGAAGCCTTTTGCTTTTATCAGGAAATCAATGACATTAATACAACTTAGAAGGTAATATATCAAAAGCCAATTGCTGCAAGTGATGTGTTGCTAACTAGAAACTAATGAACGAGGGAGTTCTTTACTGAAAAATCAGGTGCATGAAATGGATGATATCTTATCACTATTTATGTGAACAGACTTAGTGTTAATGTGATATGTTTAATTTCGATGTGCTTGTGCACGCAGCATTGTCAGAGCAGTTGCTCCCATATTAGAAAGTTGAAAACTAAAATTATATCAAGAAATAACCTACGTGAGATATTTTTTGAATGGATGTTTTCTAGTTGCCATTTCAACTACAAGAAATCAATTTGAGTTCATAGCTACCACTGGAGTGCTTTTCTGAACTTATTTTCACTGCCAATGTATATAGGTGAATTAATTGTGAGATATGTCCACAACAAATTTGGAACTTGAACTAATGCGTGCATCTAACATCTGTTTGGTATTTACCTTCTAACTTGATTTCGGAAACAGTTTTAAGAAATGTGGAATAACAAGAGGATAACTGTTATTGAGAGATCCTTCAACACTGAAAGCATAATATGTTATTCAGCAGTTGGTCATATGTGTCACCAATTGCATAATATGTTGACCTGTTGTTTTGGCCTGTAGTTTGTTGTGCACCTAGGGGTGGTAATGAGCTCTAAATTTTACACTATAAAATTTAAGGACCGGGTCGGATTAGGATCGGGCTCTATGTCTATTCGCTTTTGAACTAAAATTAATTAAGGGCTCCAAATTGTGAAGAAACATTTGGATCGTGATCCATTACCACCTGCACACAAGTTTTCTAGTAGCTGTGACTGGGAGATTGCTTTTCTGCTACCTGTTAGTTTATGATCATTCCATCATTATGTACTCTTTCGCTTGGTTATAGCTAGTTATTTATACCACTCAAGAGCTGAGAGTTTGTGAAACTCACTACGGTTGTTGTATGACACATCTGCAGCTAAGCTGTGGCTGCTTCAAGATAGGAAAGTGACAATTTTGTGGAGGGCCATCAAAAGTGTTTTACTAGTGAACCATGGTGGTCAGTGTACTATCCTTATACATTAATGTAACCGTTCATCTAAGTTATTTGGAGACTATTTGCCTTTTTTTGTTGTATAGGTTGTTGCTTATCTTCAGCTGACAGTTATAACATTGCTCACAGAAAAACATGAAGCAATTGGTTTCCGCAATAAACAAAGTGAAAGTTAGCATGTAGAGTATTGCAATACGTGCGGTGCCATTTGAAGTTCTGGTGAGGTTTGCTTGCGATAGAGCTCTTTGGGGGCACTTAGAAGTCAGACCCTCGTGCTTATTATGTTGCTGTCCCTGCATTAGATTATTGCACATGCACAAGCAACCTTCATGCAGACCCATTTTTCGTTTTTTTCCAACTTACACCGGCAGCATCTCATGGAGTTTAGACTCCTGGTCCAACGATATTAAGGTCAGCTTCTATTATCGGGGAGGTTACCTGCGAGGATCTTTATGATTACCATCTATTTTGTTGTAGCCCAACTTTATAGGAAAACATGCAATTTGACTGAATGCCATCTCCTTCTGTATAGTTTATGCCAGTAATCCGGTGTAGCACCACCTGTCCTGCTTGCAAACATTCAGTGAAAGGGTGAACAATTTTTTTAGTTACAATTGGCGTGGCGAAGTGTTAGGGATGTCAATGGAGCATGTCTCGTTAGTTTGGTGTGGTAACCTGTAGTCGTCCGCTTCTTACATTATGCCTTGTTCGGTTATTTCATTTAATAGGGGTTAGAGGAGATTAAGAGGGATTAAAAGATATTTTGATTTGTAAGGATTTAAAGTCACTCAATCTCCTCCAATCCACATAAATTGAGATTAAAATGAATAGGCTCTTAAGGCACTTAGGGCATATACTACCTGGAGACCTTGGATCGATTTTTCAATAAAAAAACAGCTAAGAGGTTGTATGATACAAACCTGAGCTTTTGAATCATAAATACATAGTTAATAGACAATATGTATAGAGTCGTGTAGAGGTAGACTTTCGCGATGAGTCCGTCTCGTATTTTTTCAATTAACTTCTAGATTTCTAGACCTTATTTTAAATGGGGTCGTACATACTCTTAGAGTATATGCAGAGTTATCTAAAAAAAGTGACCCTGAATATCTATTTAGGAAGTTGCTAAACAGGTTTTGGGAGAGAAAATTTGCTATCCAACAGATCCTTATATCCAGGGACTTAATCAAATTTGAATCTCTGCATTGATATATTCCACCAATCACGTACAGCTCAAAGAGTGCAGGTTGTTCGTTTATGCCAAGAGCCAAGTGCAGCCTAGTGTTAGTGGACCGTTTCTTTTTCCCAACAGCAGGTGATCGGTGGCCAGATATTGTGCTCCAACGTACTGTTGCTATGCATTCCAATCCTTGCTTCCAGGTTCCAGCTATTGTTTGCTTCATCAAATTCTATCCAGGATTTTTTTCTTCATGATTCTGTTCATTCCAATACTTGCTTCATAATAGACTACTGTTGTTTGCTTCATCAAATTTTGTTCAGGAATTTTTTTTCTTCATGATTACGTGCATTCCAATCCTTGCTGCCTGCTGTTAAGGACACAATTATATAGAGTTTCACTGCAGAGGCTCGTAACATGTTTGAAAGACAATTTGACGTGTTCTGCTACTCTCTGTTTTAGTGCTCAATAAAACTAGGACAGTCAAATGAGCTGGAGAAAACATTTGTTCCTATACAGATATATCATCGTGATCATGAGTTGCCTTGCTTATTGTAGCAATGAAGACAGCATTACTCTTATTTTGAAGAGCATTGGTAATACAGACAGATGCAGCATGTGTACTTGAGCACCTCTAGCTGTCATTAACTAAATTCTATTGCTGCAATAACTAAACTCCAACTGAATTGTACTGAAATATACTTAAACAATATGGTGCGCAAACTGAACCCACAAAACAGTATGCTGAATGCAGCCTAACAAGCAACATTACAAGTTAATCACCAAATTCTTACAGAAGTATGCTGGATGCATTTCAGCCATCAACAAGAAGTATGGTCAGGAATCCAATTGATTTGTTCCTAAAAAAACCAGCTAGCCACACATGAATAGGAAATCGATTTTTTTCGTTGTCGGTCAGGAATCCTACTGATTAGTATGGTAAAACAACTTGGTAGTGTCCTGCATTTCAGTCACAACAACAAGTATGGTCAGGAATCCTACTGATTTGTCCGTAAAAAAATAGAAGGTGGATTTTTTTTTCGTTGTTGGTCAGGAATCCTACTGATTAGTATGGTAAAACAACACATAAATAGATGGATTTTTTCGGAATCCTACTGATTTGTATGGTAAAACAACTTGATAGTGTCCTGCATTTCGTTGTTGGTCAGGACACCCGGAGGGCTTGCTCAGGTTGCCCCTGCCGCTTGCTCGGAGGACGCGCACAGATAAGCTCGTGGCGTAGATGTGCTCGTCGCTGCCAGGATGCACTTCGCGTACGCCTTAGGCTACCCGCAGTGATATACTGTAAAGAAGACGCCACCAATATAAGGCTAGGTATAGAGTAAAATTTTACTGCAGTGGAGTACTTTATAGGTAGCTGTAAACTTATGGGGGGCAAACAAAACGCTATTTACAGCGTCGATGCTTTTTTACTCTATCAGTTCACACGTCCATGCAGCAGGTACGGTGCCGAGCGCCATCAGCCGGTGTGGCAGTAGGGGACAAAAAAAAAGATATATAATATATGTGGTGATTGGTATAGAGTTGATGTATGGAGTAAATATGACTGCAGTAGATTATAATATAAGGTAGAGAATCTTAATGATGAGGATAGAATATTTCTTTTAGAGTAGAAATTTAGAGTAGAATGAGTGCGGATAGCCTTATCGCTCTGGAGTCTAGACACCAGGAGGGCTTGCCCCCGCCGCTCGCTCGGAGTTCGCGCACAGATGAGCTCGTGGCACATACGTTGCCTGGTCGCTCGGCGGGTGCGGCAGGTTGGGGGCGGCGAGGGAGATTGAACGCGCGAAACAATGGCGCGTGGTTGATTTTGGCTAAAAAGTTGGTCCGGGAGTTCCAGCTTTTTTGCCACATTTAGGGACAAAATAGGTTTACATGCGGATTTTGCAAATTTAGAAACATGATTTGAGTAACTGCTGGAGCAACTTTTATGTTACTATTTCATTAAATCAAAATATAAGATGTATTTTAGGGAACTAGTGGAGTTGCTCTTAGTGGTTTCGTCGTTATGTAGGAAAGAGTGGTTTAGTCCCGGATTTGGATTAGAGGTACAATTTCTGCTATTGTTCGCAGTCGCAGCGCCTCGACGTCTGATTGTGTTGTGTCGGCGTGCGCATCTGATTCTGAGCTCCGTGACGTGTGCACTTCCGTCATGGTTTGCGTTTCATGCTCTGCAGGGACGGATTCAATTTTTTAAGAGAGACAACTAAATCGCAACATTATAGGAGTCTGTTCTACAATACTGTCGGAAACCATAATTAGGGTACCTTCAAGACTCATAATCTCAGCTGGTAACCCCCATCAGCACAAAGCTGCAAAGGCCTGATGGGCGCGATTAAGGTCAAGGCTCAGTCCACTCAAGGGACACGATCTCGCCTCGCCCGAGCCCAGCCTCGGGCAAAGGCAACCGACCCCGGAGGATTCACGTCTCACCCGAGGGCCCCCTCAAGCAACGGACACACCTTTGGCTCGCCCGAGGCCCAGTCTTTGCAGAGAAGCAACCTTGGCCAGATCGCCACGCCAACCGACCGTATCGTAGGAGCATTTAATGCAAGGATCGCCTGCCATCTTATCCTGACGCGCGCTCCAGTCGACAAGGCCGAAGTGACCGCAGTCACTTCGCCGCTCCACTGACCGACCTGACAGGAATACAACGTCGCCTGCCCTGCTCCGACTGCCGTGCCACTCGCCAGAGTGAGGTCGACAGCGGCTAAGTCCAGCCTCGGGCGACATAGGAAGCTCCGCCTCGCCCGACCCCAGGGCTCGGACTCAACCACGACGAACTCCGCCTCGCCCGACCCCAGGGCTCAGACTCGGCTTCGGCTCTAGAAGACGACGAACTCCGCCTCGCCCGACCCCAGGGCTCGGACTCAACCTCGACCTCGGAGGAATCGCCACCTCGCCGAAACTCGGGTCCGGACCGGCCAGGTCGCCAGGGGGGGCATCATTACCCTACCCCTAGCTAGCTTAGGCTACGGGGAACAAGACCGGCGTCCCATCCGGCTCGCCCCAGTAAACAAGTAATGATGACACCCCGCACGCTCCATGACGATGGCAGCTCCCAGCCCCTTACGTCAGCAAGGAGACGTCAGCAAAGACCCGACAGCCCCGACAGCTGTACTTCCGCAGGGCTCCAGCGCTCCTCCGACGGTCATGACATCACATGAACAGGGTGCCAAAACCTCTCCGACTGCCACGACGGCATGTACTTAGGGCTCTAGCTCCTCTCTGCTAGACACGTTAGCACATTGCTACACCCCCCATTGTACACCTGGGCCCTCTCCTTACGTCTATAAAAGGAAGGTCCAAGGCTCTCGTACGAAGAGGTTGGCCGCGCGGGAGAATGGGCCAACGCATAAGGCTCTCGCTCTCTCTCTCTCTCTCTCTCTCTCTCTCTCTCTCTCTCTCTCTCTCTCTCTCTCCCACGCGAACGCTTGTAACCCCCTACTGCAAGCGCATCCAGTCGCCCTGGGCGCAGGACAACACGAAGGCCACGGTTTCCCCTTACTGTTCTCCCCCTTTGTGTCCCGTCTCGCACCGACCCATCTGGGTTGGGACACGCAACGACAATTTACTCGTCGGTCCAGGGACCCCCCGGGGTCGAAACGCCGACAGTTGGCGCGCCAGGTAGGGGGATCTGCTGCGTGTTGACGAACAGCTTCCCGTCAAGCTCCAGATGGGTAGTCTCCAGCAACCTTTCCAATCCGGGACGACGCTCCGTTTCGGGAGTCTTGAGTTCATGTCCCTCGACGACAGCTACGACATGATACTCCTTCCTCCGCCGCGCGACAGCGACAATGGCGGCCGTCAGCCCGCCCGCCGGCGGCGGAATCAACGACGTATTCGCCACACGGCAGAAGAACAACATCCGGGTTTGTCCCGTCATCTCCCCCACCGACGGAGGAGGAGGCGGGGCAACCATGGCCAAGCAGGAGGCGACACCTCGTCGGCTGTCGAGCAAGTCGACGACGCCGGCGCCCCAGTGGG
Source organism: Zea luxurians (assembly GCA_029449295.1). Classification (NCBI taxonomy): domain Eukaryota; kingdom Viridiplantae; phylum Streptophyta; class Magnoliopsida; order Poales; family Poaceae; genus Zea; species Zea luxurians. The sequence continues at coordinate 5,008,613 of JAOPSE010000052.1, read as the reverse complement.
GGACACGTCGGGCGTCGACCGTGCGTCTGAGACGAAGACGAGCGTCATTTCCCCGCAACACGCTAACCCCAAGCAGTCGAACGACGCCAGCACGCTCGCAAAGGACTTGCTGGACGTCGCCCTCGTACCTGAGACAGCGGTGCAGTCCGCCCCTGACGCGACTTCGTCACCGTCCGTCGACCAAGAGGTACCGACCGATTCCTATCTCGTGCCTTTTGGATTCAACTTCGACCCACCAAGCGACCTCGCTCCGGTGGAAGCCTCCATAGAGGCATGTACCAACCCTCCGGGGTACCATATGCGGTCGCCCTGGGACAGACTGACGACCGTCTCGGCCTACGGACCCTCGGGTTCCGAGGAAGATGACGAGCCTGACTTCTGTTGGGATTTCTCCGGGCTCGATAACCCCAGTGCCATGCGGGACTTCATGACCGCATGCGACTACTGCCTCTCCGATTGTTCCAATGGTAGCCGCAGCTTCGGCGACGAGGACTGCGGCCCAAGTCGTGAATGTTTCCACGTCGATCTAGGGGGTCCCAGCGAAGGCAACCATCTTGGTATGCCGGAAAACGGCGATCCCCTAGGCCTGCGCCTCGCGTTGACATCCTTCGGGAGCTAGCTGTGGTCCCAGTCCCTGCGGGGGGTCAGGACACACAGCTCGAGCAAATCCGCGAGATGCAGGCCAGGCTCGAGGAGGGAGCAGGAACACTTGAGCAGTTCCGGCGGAACATCGGGTAGGAATGGGTAGGCCAAGCTCCGGCCGGAGAAGCGCGTCATCTACCCTAGGGCATCCAGCACTGCATTGCCGATGACGTCAGGGCAAGGCCGCCACCGGCTTCCAGTGGGGTCGGCCAGAACCTGGCTGCAGCAGCAATACTACTCCGCGCGATGTCGGAACCATCAACCACCGAAGGGCGGCGTATCCAGGGAGAGCTCAAGAATCTCCTGTAAGATGTCGCGGTCCGACGGGTCGAAAGCTCTGCCTCCCGAAGGCAGGGGTACCCCTCGGAGCATCGCGCCGCGACTTCTCGATTCGTGCGGGAAGCCTCGGTCCACACCGGGCGCACGCGCAACACAGCGCCTGCGGCCCCGGGTCGCCTCGGCAACGAGCACCACCACCGCGACCGTCGAGCCCACCTCGACGAGAGGGTGCGTCGAGGCTACCACCCCAGGCGTGGGGGACGCTACGACAGCGGGGAGGATCGGAGCCCCTCGCCCGAACCACCCGGTCCGCAGGCTTTCAGCCGGGCCATACGACGGGCGTCGTTCCCGATCCGGTTCCGAACCCCGACTACCATCACAAAGTACTCGGGGGAGACGAGGCCAGAACTGTGGCTCGCGGACTACCGACTGGCCTGCCAGCTGGGTGGAACGGACGATGACAACCTCATCATCCGCAACCTCCCCCTGTTCTTCTCCGACAGCGCTCGAGCCTGGCTGGAGCATCTGCCTCCGGGGCAGATCTCCAACTGGGACGACCTGGTCCAAGCCTTCGCCGGCAACTTCCAGGGCACGTATGTGCGCCCTGGGAACTCCTGGGATCTCCGAAGCTGCCGCCAGCAGCCAGGAGAGTCTCTCCGGGACTACATACGACGATTCTCGAAGCAGCGCACCGAGCTGCCCAACATCACCGACTCTGATGTCGTCGGCGCGTTCCTCGCCGACACCACCTGCCACGACCTGGTGAGCAAGCTGGGTCGCAAGACCCCCACCAGGGCGAGCGAGCTGATGGATATCGCCACCAAGTTCGCCTCTGGCCAAGAGGCGGTTGAGGCCATCTTCTGGAAGGACAAGCAGCCCCAGGGCCGCCAGCCAGAAGACGTCCCCGAGGCCTCCGCTCAGCGCAGCACCAAGAAGAAGAACAAGAAGAAGTCACAAGCGAAACGCAACGCCACCGACGCGGACCTTGTCGCCGCCACTGAGTACAAGAACCCTCAGAAACCTCCTGGAGGCGCCAACTTTTTCGACAAGATGCTCAAGGAGTCGTGCCCCTATCATCAGGGGCCCGTCAAGCATACCCTGGAGGAGTGCGTCATGCTTCGGCGCCACTTTCACAAGGCCGGGCCACCTGCAGAAGGTGGCAGGGCCCATAACAACGACAAGAAGGAGGACCACAAGGCAGAGGAGTTTCCTGAGGTCCACGACTGCTTCATGATCTACGGTGGGCAAGTGGCGAACACCTCGGCTCGACACCGCAAGCAAGAGCGTCGGGAGGTCTGCTCGGTAAAGGTGGCGGCGCTAGTCTACCTAGACTGGTCCGACAAGCCCGTCACCTTCGACCAGGGCGACCACCCCGACCGCGTGCCGAGCCCGGGGAAATATCCACTCGTTGTCGACCCCGTCATCGGCAACGTCAGGCTCACCAAGGTCCTCATGGACGAAGGCAGCATCCTCAACATCATCTACGCCGAGACCCTCGGGCTCCTGCAGATCGATTTGTCCTCGATCCGGGCCGGCGCGACGCCTTTTCACGGGATCATCCCCGGGAAACGCGTCCAACCCCTCGGACAACTCGATCTGCCCGTCTGCTTCGGGACTCCCTCCAACTTCCGAAGGGAAACCCTCATGTTCGAGGTGGTCGGGTTCCGAGGAACCTACCATGCAGTGCTGGGGAGACCATGTTACGCCAAGTTCATGGCCGTCCCCAACTACACCTACCTCAAGCTCAAGATGTCGGGCCCCAACGGGGTCATCACCGTCGGCCCCACATACCGACACGCGTTCGAATGCGACGTGGAGTGCGTGGAGTACGCCGAGGCCCTCGCCGAATCCGAGGCCCTCATCGCCGACATGGAGAGCCTCCCCAAGGAGGTTCCATATACGAAGCGCCACGCCGACAACTTCGAACCAGCAGAGGTGGTTAAATCCGTCCCTCTCGACCCCAGCAACGACACCTCCAAGCAGATCCGGATCGGATCCGAGCTCGACCCCAAATAGGAAGCAGTGCTCGTCGACTTTCTCTGCGCGAACGCCGAGGTTTTTGCGTGGAGTCCCTTGGACATGCCTAACATACCGAGTGAAGTCACCAAGCACTCACTGGATATCCGAGCTGGAGCCCGACCCGTGAAGCAGCCTCTGCGCCGATTCGATGAAGAAAAGCGCAGAGCCATAGGCGAGGAGATCCACAAGCTGATGGCCGTTGGGTTCATCAAAGAGGTATTCCATCCCGAATGGCTTGCCAACCCTGTGATTGTGAAAAAGAAAGGTGGGAAATGGTGGATGTGTGTAGACTACACTGGTCTAAACAAAGCATGTCCGAAGGTTCCCTACCCTCTGCCTCGTATCGATCAAATCGTGGATTCCACTGCTGGGTGCGAAACCCTATCGTTCCTCGATGCCTACTCAAGGTATCACCAAATCAGGATGAAAGAGTCCGACCAACTCGCGACTTCTTTCATCACACCTTTTGGCATGTACTGCTACGTTACTATGCCATTTGGTTTGAGGAATGCAAGTGCGACGTACCAAAGGTGCATGAACCACGTGTTCGAAGAGCACATTGGTCGGACCGTCGAGGCTTACGTCGATGACATCGTAGTCAAGACGAGGAAAGCCTCCGACCACCTCTCCGACCTTGAAACGACATTCAAGTGTCTCAAGGTGAAAGGCGTAAAACTCAACCCCGAGAAGTGCGTCTTCGGAGTCCCCCGAGGCATGCTCTTGGGGTTCATCGTCTCTGAGCGGGGCATCGAGGCCAACCCGGAAAAATCGCGGCCATCACCAACATGGGGCCCATCAAGGACTTGAAAGGCGTACAGAGGGTCATGGGATGCCTTGCGGCTCTGAGCCGCTTCATCTCGCGCCTCGGCGAAAGAGGCCTACCTCTGTACCGCCTCTTAAGAAAGACCGAGTGCTTCACTTGGACCCTCGAGGCCGAGGAAGCCCTCGGGAACCTGAAGGCGCTCCTTACGAACGCACCCATCCTGGTGCCTCCCGCTGCCGGAGAAGCCCTCTTGATCTACGTCGCCGCTACCACTCAGGTGGTCAGCGCCGCGATCATGGTCGAAAGGCGAGAAGAAGGGCATGCATTGCCCGTCCAGAGGCCGGTCTACTTCATCAGTGAGGTACTGTCTGAGACCAAGATCCGCTACCCACAAATTTAGAAGCTGCTGTACGCGGTGATTCTGATGCGGCGGAAGTTGCGACACTACTTTGAGTCTCATCCGGTGACTGTGGTGTCATCCTTCCCCCTAGGGGAGATCATCTAGTGCCGAGAGGCCTCAGGTAGGATTGCGAAGTGGGCGGTGGAAATCATGGGCGAGACAATCTCGTTCGCCCCTCGGAAGGCCATCAAGTCCCAAGTCTTGGCGGACTTTGTGGCTGAATGGGTCGACACCCAGCTCCCGGCAGCTCCGATCCAACCGGAACTCTGGACCATGTTTTTCGATGGGTCGCTGATGAAAACATGGGTGGGCGTGGGCCTGCTCTTCATCTCACCCCTTGGGAAGCACCTCCGCAACGTGCTGCGCCTCCATTTCCCGGCGTCCAACAATGTGGTCGAGTATGAGGCTCTGGTTAACGGGTTGCGCATCGCCATCGAGCTAGTGGTTCGACGCCTCGACGCTCGCGACGACTCGCAGCTTGTCATCGACCAAGTCATGAAGAACTCCCATTGTCACGACCTGAAGATGGAAGCCTACTGCGACGAGGTTCGGCGCCTGGAGGACAAGTTCTACAGGCTCGAAGTCAACCACGTCGCCCGGCGGTACAACGAGACTGCAGACGAGCTGGCGAAGATAGCTTCGGCGCGAACAACGGTTTCCTCGAACGTCTTCTCCCGGGACCTACATCAACCCTCAGTCAAGACCAACGACACGCCCGAGCCCGAGAAGGTCTCGGCCCTGCCCGAGGCGCCCTCGGCTCAGCCCGAGGCACCCTCGGCTCAGCCCGAGGCACCCTTGGCCCCCGAGGGTGAGGCACTGCGCGTTGAGGGAGAGCGGAATGGGGTCCCGCCTGATCGAGACTGGCAGACCCCGTACCTGCAATATCTCCACCGAGGAGAGTTGCCCCTCGACCGAGCCGAAGCTCGGCGACTGGCGCGGCGCGCCAAGTCATTCGTCTTGCTGGGTGACGGGAAGGAGCTCTACCACCGCAGCCCCTCCGGCATCCTCCAGCGATGCATATCTATTGCCGAAGGCTAGGAGCTCTTACAAGAAATACACTCGGGGGCTTGTGGTCATCACGCAGCGCCCCGAGCCCTTGTTGGAAACGCTTTCCGACAAGGTTTCTACTGGCCGACCGCGGTGGCCGATGCCACTAGAATTGTCCGCACCTGGCAAGGGTGTCAATTCTACGCAAGGCAGATGCACCTACCCGCTCAGGCTCTGCAAACAATACCCATCACCTGGCCGTTTGCTGTGTGGGGTCTGGACCTCGTCGGTCCCTTGCAGAAGGCACCCGGGGGCTACACGCACCTACTGGTCGCCATCGACAAATTCTCCAAGTGGATCGAGGTCCAACCCCTAAACAGCATCAGGTCCGAACAGGCGGTGACATTCTTCACCAACATCATCCATCGCTTCGAGGTCCCGAACTCCATCATCACCGACAACGACACCCAGTTCACCGGCAGAAAGTTCCTGGACTTCTGCGAGGATCACCACATCCGGGTGGACTGGGCCGCCGTGGCACACCCCATGACAAATGGGCAGGTAGAACGTGCCAACGACATGATTCTGCAAGGACTCAAGCCGAGGATCTACAACGACCTCCACAAGTTCGGCAGGCGATGGATGAAGAACTCTCCTTGGTGGTCTGGAGCCTGAGGACAACGCCGAGCCGAGCCACGGGCTTCACACCGTTCTTTCTAGTCTATGGGGCCGAGGCCATCTTGCCCACGGACTTAGAGTATGGTTCCCCAAGGACGAGGGCCTACGACGACCGATGCAACCAGACCAACCGAGAAGACTCACTGGACCAGCTGGAAGAGGCTCGGGACATGGCCTTACTACACTCGGCGCGGTATCAGCAGTCCCTGCGACGCTACCACACCCGAGGGGTTCGGTCCCGAGACCTCCAGGTGGGCGACTTGGTGCTTCGACTACGACAAGATGCCCGAGGGCGGCACAAGCTCACGCCTCCCTGGGAAGGGACATTCATCATCGCCAAGATTTTGAAGCCCGGAACATACAAGCTGGCCAACAGTCAAGGCGAGGTCTACAACAACGCTTGGAACATCCGACAGCTACGTCGTTTCTACCCTTAAGATGTTTTCAAGCCGTTCATATACCTCGTTTACATATGAAGTCTAACCATCAAGGAAGGGTCAGCCTTGCCTCGGCAAAGCCCGACCCTCCCTCGGGGGCTAGAAGGGGGGAACCCCCTCCGCGTCAAAATTTTCCTCGGAAAAAGTCTTTCTGCCAGAATATCTTTCGTGCTTTTCGACTACTTCGGTAGTGGGATCATGAAAACGGCGGAGTACACGTAAGCAGGCAAGGCCGACCGAGCCGAGGGACTCCTACGCCTCCGGGATACGGATACCTCACTCATCACCTTCTGCGAAAAGTAACTCGCGTTCGGATAAGCGATCCTGCTGACCGAACAAGTCTTAATGCTCGAAAACTTTTCTGCCGAAACGATTTTTCGTGCCTTCTCAACTATATCGATAGCAGAATCCTACGGACGAGTAAGAGTACACGTAAGCGGCAAGGCCGACCGAGCCGAGGGACTCCTACGCCCCCGGGATACGGATACCTCACTCATCACCTTCCGTGAAAAGTAACTCTCGCTCGGACAAACAATTCTGTTACCGACAAATAAGTCCTGATACCCGAAACAAGGGGAAAGAAACACAGCTTTACAACGCGACGACAGTATGTTCGGGCCTCGGCGACCGCAAAAAACATATGCATACTACAGGCGAACCGATCCTGCAGGCTCAGACGTCGATGGAGGGGGAGCAGCAGCACCCTCGGCGTCAACTCCACCATCGGCGAAGTCCGACCGAGCCTCGGACGGCAACACGGTCGGAGGATCTCCGCCCCGAAGGACGACGTCAGCACCACGCTCGGGCCATCGCCGCTAGGGTCTCCTCCAGGAACCCGACCCGAGCAGACGGCTCGGCCGGCCGCCCCGAAGCCTCAGCCAGCTGTCCCCGAGGACACCAGCCCGGCTCGTGGCCTCGGCAACTCGACTCCGGCATTGGTCCCGGCCAAGCCCCGGCCGACGAAGCTCCCTTTTTTGAGCCAACTCTGCCTCTGTCCATGCTGACACCGCTGCCTCCGGCTTCGGCTCATCGCAGAGCGGCCGAGGGTTTCTTTGACTAAGCAAGTGAAGCCTCGGGCGGCAAGGCCGATCAAGCCGAGGGATTCCTACGCCTCCGGGATACGGATACCTCACTCGTCACCTTCCGCACAGAGCAACTCACATTTGGTTAAGCGGTTCGGCTAGCCGACAGGCGAGTCCCAGTGCTCGAAAATGAGGAAAAAACATGGTATTACACCCAAAAATACCTACATGTTCAGGTCTCGACAGCCACAATGAACAAACACCGGCACTCAAGGTGCCATTACAAACAGAACTCCGGTTCCACCCCCACAGGTACGAACAACCCCCCACGTTGGAGGGCCTGCGGGGCGACAAGACCCTGGGTGGCACGCCGACGCCCGCTCCGGCAGCAGCGACAACGACCTTCGCTCCGGGCGGCCGAACGGCAGCAGCGATGACCAAGAACAGACGCTGCTGCGATAAGGCCCTCGCCCACGCCCCCACTCGAGGGGCGAGGACAAGCAGAAGGCCGTAGAGTCGGAGGTCAGTCCACGGGTGGCACCGACTATCCCGTCGGTAGAGAAACCTCTTCCGGCTGCCTCGGTGGGAGGTGGCACCGGAAGTAGCGCCAGAGCCGCTCAGGCCAGGGAGCCGGGCACGCGGCAGTTGCCAGCGCCACAAACGACGAACGCCCTTCCCCTCGATCACTGAGGGAAGGAGCGGGCCGCTGCCCGCGCGGAGACAGGCTCCAACTCGGCGCACTCCCCTCCCCAGCACTGATGATGAACATCCTTGAAGCTGAGGGAGGGGCAGAGGCCGCAGCCTGGCTCGCTTCTCCCCACCATCGAACTGGTGGTCACCGTCTTGGGTGACCACCGGCGAGGGGATGCGGCCGGGCTGCCTGATGAAAATCCTTGAAGCCGAGCGATGGCTGAAAGGTACCAACTTCCGCGAAGTTGCGTTCCTCCAACGACAGCAAGACGAAAGCGACGCGAGCGCTCCCCATCCAGGGGCTCGGAAGGTGGAAGGATGCGATACATGGAGTGCGAAGACATGGTTGCCATCCAAGGGGGTCACCCTCCTTTTAAAGGCGACTCTCCCCACTTGCGTCCTCAGCCGTCGCGGACTGAGTCTTCTCCAACACGCTCCAAGGTCCTCCCCCTACGACACGGGGGCTGGGTCCCACGCGTCATGCAAGCTGGCCCAGGACAGAAGAAGCCAGACCACCGCGCGCGGAGCACACAACAGCCCAGCGGTTACAAGCATTCCTCCACTATCGCCCGGACCAGCGGGTGAAAGGGCGGACCGCCATGCAGGCGGCATGCAACTGCACCAAGGGGGCGCACCCTTTCGACTCCGACGCGTCCAGCATGGAGGTCCAGGCCCACACGTCATGTAACCGGCGCGCCGGTTACTACGTGCAAGAAACTGCACCACCACTCACGCCAGTACCGCGCCTTCTCGACTGAGGAACCGGTGCCGCGACTCGAGGCAACCCCGCGCATGACCCAACAGTGCCAACCGAGCACATCGGTCACGGGTCAATCAGCCGCGGGAGAAGGCGCGACGGTCGGTATGGCCAGAAATGGGCCGGCAGTAATGGCTGCAGCAGGCGGGCAGAAGCAGCGGTCAAGTCGTCTGCAGGCTCACGTCCCCTCCTGGGACAGCGAGAGAGCCCTCTCCCACGGCGTGAAGACGACGCGCCCGTGTTCCGTTCCTCGAACGGCTCGCGCACGCACAACGGCTACCCCGCCAACCACTCGTCCCGTCGCATTAACTCTGCGGCAGGGCAGGCGGCACCTTTGGCAGGCGAAGTGGGCGATGCTTCACCTCCGCCATAATGACCGCGTCAAAAAAGGTGCGCCACGTCGTTCAATTTCGTATCCTTTTCCTCTTCCCCTTTCTCTCTCTTGCTACAGGGACCGGTAAAGGGGATACTCCGAAAGGGATCCTTCTCCGCGAAGGAAGCGGGCCCCGAGCCCCCCTACTGATCAGAGGTTCGAAGGCTGGCCCCTCGGAGGGGTTCAACAGCCGCCTCAGAGCACTCGGGCTCCGCGCCCACTATTGATCAGAGGTTTGAAGGCTAGCCCCTCGGAAGGGTTCAACAGCCGCCTCAGGCCACTCGGGCTCCGCGCCCACTACTGATCAGGGGTTCGTAGGCTGGCCCCCGAAGGGTTCGACAGCCGCCTCAGAGCACGCAGAGCGAGGGATGACCCTGGGTACGTTCGATACATAACCAAGGCTCGGGCTACGCTCCTGAGGTACCCTAGGACATTTCCGAGACCAGCGGGAGCGATTTGTAATGGAATCCCACCAGAGGGAGGCATCGAGCCCTCGGACCCCGTCAAAAGGGGGCCGGGTCCGGCGAATCACCCGCAGGTACTTTTGGAGCGCGCCTCTGGGCCACTAGCCGACCCCTAACGAATGGGGCACGGGCGTCCACTCGGATTACCCGCTAGCAACTCACTGGAGACACCATGTTCGGCGCCCTCTAAGGGCAACATGGCGCTTCCCCCCCCTCCTTGTGGAAAGGCGACGCAGGGGCGTATGAAAAAAGCCGAGTCTGTCCTTGACCGTCCTCTCGCTCAGTGCGGAGGCTCGGGGGCTGCTCTCGCAAACCCGGCTCCGGCCAAACCGTTGACAGCGTCAACATACCAGCCCGAGAACTTGGGACTCGACTATGCACCCGGGCTACAGCCAGTTCGCATGAGGGAACAACCAAACCGGCCGAGCCATCACGAAAGGCACTAAGACCTCGAAGGAGTCAAAACACTCCTCCGAGGCCTCGGGGGCTACACCCGGCGGGTGCGCTCACGCGCACCCACCGGAACAAAATGCAACCGAGAAAGGCCGGTCCCCTTGCAAAAAAGTGCGACAAAAGCCTCCAAGCGAGTGCCAACACTCCCTTTGAGGCTCGGGGGCTACTGTCGGGGACCATAATTAGGGGTACCCCCAAGACTCCTAATCTCAGCTGGTAACCCCTATCAGCACAAAGCTGCAAAGGCCTGATGGGCGCGATTAAGGTCAAGGCTCAGTCCACTCAAGGGACACGATCTCGCCTCGCCCGAGCCCAGCCTCGGGCAAAGGCAGCCGACCCCAGAGGATTCACGTCTCGCCCGAGGGCCCCCTCAAGCAACGGACACACCTTCGGCTCACCCGAGGCCCAGTCTTCGCAGAGAAGCAACCTTGGCCAGATCGCCACGCCAACCGACCGTATCGCAGGAGCATTTAATGCAAGGATCGCCTGACATCTTATCCTAACGCGCGCTCCAGTTGACAAGGCCGAAGTGACCGCAGTCACTTCGCCGCTCCACTGACCGACCTGACAGGAATACAGCGCCGCCTGCCCTGCTCCGACTGCCGTGCCACTCGCCAGAGTGAGGTCGACAGCGGCTAAGTCCAGCCTCGGGCGACATAGGAAGCTCCGCCTCGCCCGACCCCAGGACTCGACCCCCGTCTCGGCCTCGGAAGATGGACTTCGCCTCGCCCGACCCCAGGGCTCGGACTCAACCACGACGAACTCCGCCTCGCCCGACCCCAGGGCTCGGACTCGGCTTCGGCTCGAGAAGATGACGAACTCCGCCTCGCCTGACCCTAGGGCTCGGACTCGGCTTCGGCTCCGGAAGACGACGAACTCCGCCTCGCCCAACCCCAGGGCTCGGACTCGGCTTCGGCTCCAGAAGACGACGAACTCTGCCTCGCCCGACCCTAGGGCTCGGACTCAGCCTCGGCTCCGGAAGACGACGGACTCCGCCTCGCCCGACCCTAGGGCTCGGACTCAACCTCGACCTCGGAGGAATCGCCACCTCGCCCAAACTCAGGTCCGGACCGACCACGTCGCTAGGGGGGCCATCATTACCCTACCCCTAGCTAGCTCAGGCTACGGGGAACAAGACCGGCGTCCCATCCGGCTCGCCCCAGTAAACAAGTAATGATGATGAAAGGGAATTATGCTTACACCTAGTTCCTAAATAATTTTGGTGGTTGAATTGCCCAACACAAATATTGGACTAACTAGTTTGCTCTAGTGTATAAAGTTATACAGGTGCCAAAGGTTCACACTTAGCCAATAAAAAGACAAAGTATTGGGTTCAACCAAAGAGCAAAGGGACAACCGAAGGCACCTCTGGTCTGGCGCACCGGACTGTCCGGTGTGCCACCGGACATGTCCGGTGCACCAGAGGACTCCGACTTCAAACTCGTCACCCTCGGGAAATTCTGGAGGCGTCTCCGCTATAATTCACCGGACTGTCCGGTGTACACCGGACATGTCTGGTGCTCCAAGGAAGAGCGGCCTCCGGAACTCGCCAGCCTCAGGAATTCGTTGAAGCTGCTCCGCTATAATTCATCGGACTGTCCGGTGTACACCGGACTGTCCGGTGTACACCGGACTGTCCGGTGTAACAGCGGGGCAACGGCTACTTCTGGCGCCAACGGCTACCTGCGACGCATTAAATGCGCGCCAGCGCGCGCAGAGGTCAGGCACGCCCATGCTGGCGCACCGGACACTCTACAGTACATGTCCGGTGCGCCACCGGACATCAAGGCGGGCCCAGAGACAGAGCTCCAACGGTCGAATCCCAACGGCCTTGGTGACGTGGCTGTCGCACCGGACATGTCCGGTGTGCACCGGACTGTCCGGTGCGCCATCGAACAGACAGCCTCACCAAACGGCTAGTTTGGTGGTTGGGGCTATAAATACCCCCAACCACCCCCATTCATTGCATCCAAGTTTTCCAGCTTCCAACCACTATACAAGAGCTAGCATTCATTACAAAGCACACCAAAAGAGATCAAATCCTCTCCCAACTCCACACAAAGCCTTAGTGACTAGAGAGAGTGATTTGTAGTGTTCATTTGAGCTCTTGCGCTTGGATCGCTTCTTATTCTTTGCCATTCTTTCTTGTGATCAAACACTCACTTGTAATTGAGGCAAGAGACACCAATTGTGTGGTGGTCCTTGCGGGAAGTTTGATTCCCAAGTGATTTGAGAAAGAGAAGCTCACTCGGTCCGAGGGACCGTTTGAGAGAGGGAAGGGTTGAAAGAGACCCGGCCTTTGTGGCCTCCTCAACGGGGAGTAGGTTTGAGAGAACCGAACCTCGGTAAAACAAATCCGCGTGTCTCACTTCATTATTTGCTTGCGATTTGTTTTGCACCCTCTCTCGCGGACTTGATTATATTTCTAACGCTAACTCGGCTTGTAGTTGTGATTATTTTTGAGAATTTCAGTTTCGCCCTATTCACCCCCCCTCTAGGCAACTTTCAATTGGTATCAGAGCCCAGTGCTTCATTAGAGCCTAACCGCTCGAAGTGATGTCGGGAGATCACACCAAGAGGGAGATGGAGACCGGCGACAAGCCCACTACGAGCCAAGGGAGCACTTCATCGGAAGAGTCCCGCACCAAGAGGAGGGAGAAGAAGAAGGACTCCTCCAAACGGAAGGAGAAAAGATCTTCCTCTTCTCACCACAATGAGAAGAAGGAAAAATCTTCTTCTCACAAGTCGCATCGGAAAGGCGACAAGCACAAGAGGATGAGGAAGGTGGTCTACTACGAGACCGACACTTCATCAACATCGACCTCCGACTCCGATGCGCCATCCGTAACTTCTAAGCGCCAAGAGCGCAAGAAGTTTAGTAAGATCCCTTTACACTATCCCCGTACATCTAGACATACTCCATTACTTTCCGTTCCATTAGGCAAACCGCAAACCTTTGATGGTGAGGATTATGCTAGGTGGAGTGATTTAATGAAATTTCATCTAACCTCACTCCACAAAAGTATATGGAATGTTGTTGAGTTTGGAGCACAGGTACCATCCATAGGGGATGAGGATTATGATACGGACGAAGTGGCCCAAATCGAGCACTTCAACTCCCAAGCCACAACCATACTCCTCGCCTCTTTAAGCAAGGAGGAATACAACAAAGTGCAAGGGTTGAAGAATGCAAAGGAGATTTGGGACCTACTCAAGACCGCGCACGAGGGTGATGAACTCACCAAGATCACCAAGCGGGAAACGATCGAGGGGGAGCTCGGTCGCTTCCGTCTTCGTCAAGGGGAGGAGCCACAAGATATGTACAACCGGCTCAAAACCTTGGTAAATCAAGTGCGCAACCTCGGGAGCAAAAAGTGGGACGACCACGAGGTGGTTAAGGTTATTCTAAGAGCTCTCATTTTCCTTAACCCCACTCAAGTTCAATTAATTCGTGGTAATCCTAGATACCCACTAATGACCCCCGAGGAAGTTATCGGGAATTTTGTGAGCTTTGAATGTATGATTAAAGGCTCAAAGAAGATCAACGAGTTTGATGAGCCCTCCACGTCCGAGGCCCAACCGGTGGCGTTTAAGGCGACGGAGGAGAAGAAGGAGGAGTCTACATCAAGTAGACAACCAATTGACGCCTCCAAGCTCGACAATGAGGAGATGGCCTTAATCATCAAAAGCTTTCGGCAAATCCTCAAACAACGGAAGGGGAAGGATTACAAATCCCGTTCCAAGAAGGTTTGCTACAAGTGTGGTAAGCCCGGTCACTTTATTGCTAAATGTCCATTATCAAGTGACAATGACAGGGATAACGACAAGAAGGGCAAGAGGAGAGAAAAGAAGAAGTACCACAAGAAGAAGGGCGGCGATGCCCACGTGTGCCGCGAGTGGAACTCCGACGAGAGCTCCACCGACTCCTCCTCCGACGACGAGGACGCCGCCAACATCGCCGTCACCAAGGGACTTCTCTTCCCCAACGTCGGCCACAAGTGCCTCATGGCAAAGGACGGCAAAAGGAAGAAGGTTAAATCTAAATCCTCCACTAAATATGAATCCTCTAGTGATGATAATGCTAGTGATGAGGAGAATAATTTGCGTACCCTTTTTGCCGATCTTAACATGCAACAAAAGGAAAAATTAAATGAATTGATTAGTGCTATTCATGAGAAGGATGATCTCTTGGACTCACAAGAGGACTTCCTTATTAAGGAAAACAAAAAACATGTCAAGGTTAAAAATGCTTATGCTCTAGAGGTAGAAAAATGTGAAAAATTGTCTAGTGAGCTAAGCACTTGCCATGAGACCATTAACAACCTTAGGAATGAAAATGCTAAATTAATTGCTAAGGTTGATTCTCATGTTTGTATTGATTCAACTTCCAATCCTAGAAATGATAATGTTGATTTACTTGCTAGGATTGATGAGTTGAATGTTTCTATTGCTAGCCTTAGAAATGAGAATGAGAAATTAATTGCTAAGGCTAAAGAATTAGATGTTTGCAATGTTACAATTTCCGACCTTAGAACTAAGAATGATATGTTGCATGCTAAGGTTGTAGAATTAAAATCTTGCAAACCCTCTACATCTACCGTTGAGCACACTTCTATTTGCACTAGATGTAGAGATGTTGATATCAATGCTATTCATGATCACATGGCTTTAATTAAACAACAAAATGATCATATAGCATTATTAGACGCTAAAATTGCCGAGCATAACTTAGAAAATGAAAAATTTAAATTTGCTAGAAGTATGCTCTATAATGGGAGACGCCCTGGCATCAAGGATGGCATTGGCTTCCAAAGGGGAGACAATGTCAAAATTAATGCCCCTCCAAAGAATTTGTCTAACTTTGTTAAGGGCAAGGCTCCCATGCCTCAGGATAACGAGGGTTACATTTTGTACCCTGCCGGTTATCCCGAGAGCAAAATTAGGAGAACTCATTCTAGGAAGTCTCACTCTGGCCCTAACCATGCTTTTATGTAAAAGGGTGAGACATCTAGTTCTAGGCAACCAACCCGTGCTAAGTTGCCTAAAAAGAAAACTCCTAATGCATCAAATGAGCATGACATTTCATTTAAGACTTTTGATGCATCTTATGTTTTAACTAACAAATCTGGCAAGGTAGTTGCCAAGTTTGTTGGGGGCAAACACAAGGGCTCCAAGACTTGTGTTTGGGTACCCAAAGTTCTTGTTTCTAATGCCAAAGGACCCAAAACCGTTTGGGTACCTAAAGTCAAGAACTAAAATTGTTTTGTAGGTTTATGCATCCGGGGGCTCAAGTTGGATACTCGACAGCGGGTGCACAAACCACATGACAGGGGAGAAGAAGATGTTCTCCTCCTACGAGAAAAACCAAGATCCCCAACGAGCTATCACATTCGGGGATGGAAATCAAGGTTTGGTCAAAGGATTGGGTAAAATTGCTATATCACCTGACCATACTATTTCCAATGTTTTTCTTGTAGATTCTTTAGATTACAATTTGCTTTCCGTATCTCAATTATGTCAAATGGGCTACAACTGTCTCTTTACTGATGTAGGTGTCACTGTCTTTAGAAGAAGTGATGATTCAATAGCATTTAAGGGTGTGTTAGAGGGTCAGCTATACTTGGTAGATTTTGATAGAGCTGAACTCGACACATGCTTAATTGCTAAGACTAACATGGGTTGGCTCTGGCATCGCCGACTAGCCCACGTTGGGATGAAGAATCTTCATAAGCTTCTAAAGGGAGAGCACATTTTAGGACTAACAAATGTTCATTTTGAGAAAGACATGATTTGTAGCGCATGCCAAGCAGGAAAGCAAGTTGGCACTCATCATCCACACAAGAACATCATGACTAGTGACAGGCCACTGGAGCTCCTACACATGGACCTATTTGGCCCGATCGCTTACATAAGCATCGACGGGAGTAAGTACTGTCTAGTTATTGTGGATGATTATTCTCGTTTCACTTGGGTATTCTTTTTGCAGGAAAAATCTCATACCCAAGAGACCTTAAAGGGATTCTTGAGACGAGCTCAAAATGAGTTCGGCTTAAGGATCAAGAAAATTAGAAGCGACAACGGGACGGAGTTCAAGAACTCACAAATAGAAGGCTTCCTTGAGGAGGAGGGCATCAAGCATGAGTTCTCTTCTCCCTACACTCCACAACAAAATGGTGTAGTGGAGAGGAAGAATCGAACTCTATTGGACATGGCAAGAACCATGCTTGATGAGTACAAGACACCGGATCGGTTTTGGGCCGAGGCGGTCAACACCGCCTGCTATGCCATCAACCGGTTATATCTACACCGAATCCTCAAGAAGACATCCTATGAACTCCTAACCGGTAAAAAGCCAAATATTTCATATTTTAGAGTTTTTGGTAGCAAATGTTTTATTCTTGTTAAGAGAGGTAGAAAATCTAAATTTGCTCCTAAAACTGTAGAAGGCTTTTTACTAGGATATGACTCAAACACAAGGGCATATAGAGTCTTTAACAAGTCCTCAGGACTTGTTGAAGTTTCTTGTGACGTTGTGTTTGATGAGACTAACGGCTCTCAAGTAGAGCAAGTTGATCTTGATGAGTTAGGTGAAGAACAGGCTCCATGCATAGCGCTAAGGAACATGTCCATTGGGGATGTGTGTCCTAAGGAATCCGAAGAGCCTCCACATGCACAAGATCAACCATCCTCCTCCACGCAAGCATCTCCACCAACCTAAAATGAGGACGAGGCTCAAGTTGATAAAGATGAAGAACACAATGATGAGCCACCTCAAGACCACGGCAATGATCAAGGGGGAGACGCAAATGATGAAGACAAGGAGGATGAACAACCAAGGCCGCCACACCCAAGAGTCCACCAAGCAATCCAACGAGATCACCCCGTCGACACCATCCTCGGCGACATTCATAAGGGGGAACCAAGTGGGTCTTCCGCAACAAGCAAGATGAGCATGGTGTGGTGACAAGGAACAAAGCTCGACTCGTGGCCAAGGGGTATTCACAAGTCGAAGGTTTGGATTTTGGTGAAACCTATGCACCCGTAGCTAGGCTTGAGTCAATTCGTATATTATTGGCCTATGCTACTTACCATGGCTTCAAGCTTTACCAAATGGACGTGAAGAGTGCCTTCCTCAACGGACCGATCAAGGAGGAGGTCTATGTTGAGCAACCTCCCGGCTTTGAAGATAGTGAGTACCCTAACCATGTTTATAGGCTCTCTAAGGCGCTTTATGGGCTCAAGCAAGCCCCAAGAGCATGGTATGAATGCCTTAGAGATTTCCTTATTGCTAATGGCTTCAAAGTCGGTAAAGCCGATCCTACTTTATTCACTAAAACTCTTGACAATGATTTGTTTGTATGCCAAATTTATGTTGATGATATTATATTTGGGTCTACTAACGAATCTACATGTGAAGAATTTAGTAGGATCATGACAAAGAAATTCGAGATGTCTATGATGGGGGAGTTGAAATATTTTCTAGGATTCCAAGTCAAGCAACTCCAAGAGGGCACTTTCATTAGCCAAACGAAGTATACTCAAGACATTCTAAGCAAGTTTGGAATGAAGGATGCCAAGCCCATCAAGACTCCCATGGGAACAAATGGGCATCTCGACCTCGACACGGGAGGTAAGTCCGTAGATCAAAAGGTATACCGGTCGATGATTGGTTCATTACTTTATTTATGTGCATCTCGACCGGACATTATGCTTTCCGTTTGCATGTGTGCAAGATTCCAAGCCGACCCTAAGGAATCACACCTTACGACCGTAAAACGAATCTTGAGATATTTGGCTTACACACCTAAGTTTGGGCTTTGGTACCCTCGGGGATCCACATTTGATTTGATTGGTTATTCAGATGCCGATTGGGTGGGGTGTAAGATTAATAGGAAGAGCACATCGGGGACTTGCCAGTTCTTGGGAAGATCCTTGGTGTCTTGGGCTTCAAAGAAGCAAAATTCGGTCGCTCTTTCTACCGCCGAAGCCGAGTACATTGCCGCAGGCCATTGTTGCGCGCAATTGCTTTGGATGAGGCAAACCCTGCGGGACTACAGTTACAAACTAACCAAAGTTCCCCTTCTATGTGATAATGAGAGTGCAATCCGCATGGCGGATAATCCCGTTGAGCATAGCCGCACTAAACACATAGCCATTCGGTATCATTTTCTTAGGGATCACCAACAAAAGGGGGATATCGAGATTTCATACATTAACACTAAAGATCAATTAGCCGATATCTTTACCAAGCCTCTTGATGAACAAACTTTTACCAAACTTAGGCATGAGCTCAATATTCTTGATTCTAGGAATTTCTTTTGCTAATTTGCACACATAGCACACAAGTATACCTTTGATCATGTCTCTTTTATATATGCTATGACTAATGTGTTTTCAAGTGTATTTCAAACCAAGTCATAGGTATATTGAAAGGGAATTGGAGTCTTCGGCGAAGACAAGGCTTCCACTCCACTCTACTACTCATTCTTCGCCGTCACTCCGAGCATCTCTCCAACTTTGGTATAATCTTCACTCATTTATTTCATGACCAAAGGAGGAGAAAGTACTTCGTTGGGCCTATATTTCATTCCAAGTATCCGTTTTTGGCGATTCATGCCAAAGGGGGAGAAAGTATTGGCCCAAAGCAAAAGGACCGCACCACCACCCTAATTTTTAAAATTAATGATCTTCAATTGGAAAATTTCAAAATCGGTATCTCCTTGTGTTCTAAAGGGGGAACAAGTAGTATTTTCAAAACTTGATATCTCAAAACCCTCTTGAACACTAAGAGGAGATTTTATTTGAGGGGGAGTTTTGTTTAGTCAAAGGAAAAGCATTTGAAACAAAGGGAGAAAATTTCAAAACTTGAAAATGCTTCTCAAAATCCTATTCATTTACCTTTGACTATCTTGCAAAAGGACTTTACAAAAAATTGCAAAAACAAAACATGTGGTGCAAATGTGGTCCAATATGTTAAAAACAAAGAAACAATCCATGCACATCATGTAAGTATTTATATTGGCTCAATTCCAAGCAACCTTTGCACTTACATTATGCAAACTAGTTCAAATTATGCACTTTTATATTTGCTTTGGTTTGTGTTGGCATCAATCACCAAAAAGGGGGAGATTGAAAGGGAATTATGCTTACACCTAGTTCCTAAATAATTTTGGTGGTTGAATTGCCCAACACAAATATTGGACTAACTAGTTTGCTCTAGTGTATAAAGTTATACAGGTGCCAAAGGTTCACACTTAGCCAATAAAAAGACAAAGTATTGGGTTCAACCAAAGAGCAAAGGGACAACCGAAGGCACCTCTGGTCTGGCGCACCGGACTGTCCGGTGTGCCACCGGACATGTCCGGTGCACCAGAGGACTCCGACTTCAAACTCGTCACCCTCGGGAAATTCTGGAGGCGTCTCCGCTATAATTCACCGGACTGTCCGGTGTACACCGGACATGTCCGGTGTACACCGGACATGTCCGGTGCTCCAAGGAAGAGCGGCCTCCGGAACTCGCCAGCCTCGGGAATTCGTTGAAGCTGCTCCGCTATAATTCATCAGACTGTCCGGTGTACACCGGACTGTCCGGTGTAACAGCGGGGCAACAGCTACTTCTGGCGCCAACGGCTACCTGCGACGCATTAAATGCGCGCCAGCGCGCGCAGAGGTCAGGCACGCCCATGCTGGCGCACCGGACACTCTACAGTACATGTCCGGTGCGCCACCGGACATCAAGGCGGGCCTAGAGACAGAGCTCCAACGGTCGAATCCCAACGGCCTTGGTGACGTGGCTGTCGCACCGGACATGTCCGGTGTGCACCGGACTGTCCGGTGCGCCATCGAACAGACAGCCTCACCAAACGGCTAGTTTGGTGGTTGGGGCTATAAATACCCCCAACCACCCCCATTCATTGCATCCAAGTTTTCCAGCTTCCAACCACTATACAAGAGCTAGCATTCATTACAAAGCACACCAAAAGAGATCAAATCCTCTCCCAACTCCACACAAAGCCTTAGTGACTAGAGAGAGTGATTTGTAGTGTTCATTTGAGCTCTTGCGCTTGGATCGCTTCTTATTCTTTGCCATTCTTTCTTGTGATCAAACACTCACTTGTAATTGAGGCAAGAGACACCAATTGTGTGGTGGTTCTTGCGGGAAGTTTGATTCCCAAGTGATTTGAGAAAGAGAAGCTCACTCGGTCCGAGGGACCGTTTGAGAGAGGGAAGGGTTGAAAGAGACCCGGCCTTTGTGGTCTCCTCAACGGGGAGTAGGTTTGAGAGAATCGAACCTCGGTAAAACAAATCTGCGTGTCTCACTTCATTATTTGCTTGCGATTTGTTTTGCACCCTCTCTCGCGGACTTGATTATATTTCTAACGCTAACTCGGCTTGTAGTTGTGATTATTTTTGAGAATTTCAGTTTCGCCCTATTCACCCCCCTCTATGCGACTTTCAGATGACACCCCGCACGCTCCATGACGACGGCAGTTCCCAGCCCCTTACGTCAGCAAGGAGACGTCAGCAAAGACCTGACAGCCCCGACAGCTGTACTTCCGCAGGGCTCCAGCGCTCCTCCGACGGCCACGACATCACATGAACAGGGTGCCAAAACCTCTCCGACTGCCACGATGGCATGTACTTAGGGCTCTAGCTCCTCTCTGCTAGACACGTTAGCACATTGCTACACCCCCCATTGTACACCTGGGCCCTCTCCTTACGTCTATAAAAGGAAGGTCCAGGGCTCTCGTACGAAGAGGTTGGCCGCGCGGGAGAACGGGCCGACGCATAAGGCTCTCGCTCTCTCTCTCTCCCACGCGAACGCTTGTAACCCCCTACTGCAAGCGCATCCAGCCGCTCTGGGTGCAGGACAACACGAAGGCCGCGGTTTCCCCTTACTGTTCTCCCCCCTTTGTGTCTCGTCTCGCGCCGATCCATCTGGGCTGGGACACGCAGCGACAATTTACTCGTCGGTCCAGGGACCCCCCGGGGTCGAAACGCCGACAAATATACTGTATACATTTAAAATTTTAGGGAAGAATTAAGTGGGGCTCCATAGATTTAGAGCTACTTTGGGAACCTTAAATCCTCTTCAAGATCGAAGGGGATTGAGGTGGAAATGGACTAATTTCTTCTCAAATCCCCTTCAATCCCGAAGGAGATTTGAGTTTCCAAACTAGCCCTTAGCAGCGGTAGTGGGGTTTGAGCCTCGCCCGTCCCACTGCCGGCTCTATCCCCAATGCTGTGGCTATTATAGTGTGTATAATTCCAGTAGCTGACTATCACAAGTCGATGTATATAAAATTAAGTTTGGCTGAATGAATCCAATACTCATGCTTATACAAGCTCCGTGCCACCCGATCTATGACCTGCGACACTGGCCCATGCATCTCTAGTTATCTTTATTGTTTTTAGGGGGTGTTTGGTTACTCCTGCTAAAGTTTAGCCCGGGTCACATCAAGTGTTTGACTTTTAAATAGGAGTATGAAATATAGACCCAACCAACTGGACTAGATTCGTCTCGTCTTTTAATCTTCGGCTGACAAATTAGTTTTATAATCCGACTACATTTAATACCCGGAACGAAGGTTCAAACATTCGATGGGACAGGGGCTAAATTTTAGTTTGGGGTAACCAAACACCCCCTTAGATTAAAATGTATTGTAACTTGTAAGCCTAGTATATACAATCGATTGGATTGAGACGTGATCGGATTCTCGATCAGCTCCTGCAGTATACTCTAAGTTAGTGTTTAGTTCTAGAGTTTTGTAGATACGAGCCACTTCATTACAACATATAAGATGTTTGGTTCAATTCAGATAGAATCGAACCGCTCTAATGGTGGAATATTCCACCAATATGATGCATCTATGGTTTCCTAAAAATGATCAAACCTGTACGCTCGTGAGTCCAGCGCTCTCATTCATCTCTTAGGTACGTGCCTCTGTGTCATATTTACAATTATGGAGTAATTATTATATCTTATGGTCTATGTTTACAAGTATCATTTTTAAGACATCACAAATGGTTGTACGAACGTGTCATGGTTACAAAATTATCTATTTACACTCATCAACTAAACATAGATTAGAGTCGCTTTGTGCTTTGTTCTATTTTACTATGGAACCAAATAAAAAGTAGAGCGACTCCGTTTTAACTGACAAACATAGAATGTAATCGTTCTATCTTTAGAATCTGTAATAGAGTCACTCTATTCAAGTAGCTCTAGAACTAAACATTACCTAACATAACACTCAATGCATTGGATATATATTAAATTATGCTGGTCTGTCAAAAGATTTTTAAAAAAGAAAAAGGAATAGAAAAGAAGATGATGGGCTTTTTTTATTTGAGGCCCATCTAAAAGCCATTAATTAAGGACAACCCTCCACCACACCCACGCGTTTCTTTACCCTAAGCTTTTAGCTGCTTCAACGAAAGGCACACAGCCCGACAGCCGCCGCTGTTTCTTCATCTTCCTCGCAGCGCCGGCGCTCCATCTTCCGCTCCCTCTCCGATTCGCGCTCGGCACGCAGGCGACAGCGGCGGCGCTCGGGCTCGGGCTCTCAGCGACGGCGGGCAGTCCCAGACTCGGTGTAGGCGTCAGCGGTCCCCCTCCCGCCTGTCACCAATCGCCTCGCGCCCTCGCCTCCGGTCCTCCGCACACCGGCCGGCGCCCTGCGTGCACGCCTCCCGCTCCCCTCCTGCCTCCGGTGGACCGTCGACGGCGCTCGGACCCGGAGGCTGCACTGCGCGCCGCGTGCGACCGGCGGGCAGCGGGAGCCGGCAGCCGCGCCGCTTTGGTAGCGCTTATACCCCCAAATGAATCCTTACCCGTCCGCTTAGCTCTTCAGCGCGCTGAAGCGTGCGCTTAGTGCCGATTTTTGGAACCCTGATTGTTGAGTGTTTTGACATAGTAACTGGTATATGTGGTAACCCTATTGCATTGATATATTTTTTTCTCGTGCATGTCTGGTATCCTGAATTAAGTTTCGCACTATCTACTTTTTTGCAGGCTGTAACACATTGGTATATTTGAAGACCATTGCAGGTTGTAACACACTGGTATATTTGAAGACCAGTGGTGGGTTGACTTAAAAGCAGGGTTTAAACATCACTTTTGTGATTTGTTCTGCAATATCTTTACCATATCATGGGGTTTCAGACCATACCAGTCGTACCAGACCTTGTGGTGGATAAGAGTGAGGTTGAAACCTCACAAGTTGCGGGCTCTGATTCAATAGTCATAGAAAGGGTGGAAACAAATCTGAGCAAGGAACCCTTTCTGCTAGTTCCCTTGGAAAATAAGGAAGAGAAAGAGTCCCTTGGTATAATTTGTTATCTTGAAAATAACAAGGTTGATGTTCCTGAGGCCTTCTCTCCAAGGAGAGACATACTTGAATTGTCAATCTCTAGCAAGTCTACTGATGATAGTCTTTCATTGGGTTGTGAGACACCACGTGAAAGCATCTTTGATCCATTTGCTCCAGGACCTGAGGAGGCAGCCTGTGCACCAAAGAAGAAAGTGACTAGAGGTGCTCAAGTTCCACCTCGCAGGAAGCTAAATTTTGATTCAGGTGACTACCCAGTTAAAAGGTTAAGTTTCGATTGCAGTGATTCTGAAGAGGAGGATCAATATATTGAAGTGATTCACAAGATGATCCTGGATCTATTAATTCTAGATGTCCCTCTTGGTGGACAAAAAGAAACTGGAAAGAATGCGACAGATTTGGGCCTGCATGGAAGCTGCAAGACACCTGATTCAAAGCCTCTACTTACTGGCATTGCATCCACATGCCCAGATGCACCTTTGAGGCCATCTCTTAAAGCGTTAAAGCTGAGCCCAGGCATTTGTCGAAAGATTGACTTCGATGCAGTCAATGGCTCAGGAAGTCTAAGTTCTTCCATGGATAAAGAAAGTAATTGATCGTTCTGCCCTTCTTGATTGACAATGACAAGTAATGAACTGTGCATTTTGGGACTGAATGAAGCATCGTGATGATCTTCCCCAGGAACAGCTTTAATCTGCATATTTGCATCTCATGTATCAGTATCCTATGCCGTTGTGGCACCTTAGCTAACCCTGATGCTTTGGGGATTATTGCTGATGGTAGACAAGTACTTAAGTAGCAAGCAGTTTATGTTATACATGTAATCTATCTCTGGTTTTCTTTTGTAACTGGCCTTGTGCTAATTACCTCCTAGATTTATATCAGTTGATTCGAGCTCTGACCATATTATTTTGTAAATCTTAAGACGAGACTTATTCCATCTGATTAAAGTAATGCACCCGATGCAGTTTCTTGGTAGCTGTTAAATCAGCTCTGACCATCTGACGCATGTTTGGCCAGTGAATGTTTGCTTGGATGTTCCTCTTGCCATTGCAACATCACTATCCTGTTGCAGTCTTACGTCCGGTATTTCTTTGTGCCGTGATGCTTGGATGTTCCTCTTTTCATTGGGACATTACAATCCCTCGTTGCAGTCTTAAAAGATGGACCAACTCAATTCTTAAAATCAAACTCCCTATTTGTGAAGCATTCTACAAACAAAACAAAGAAAAACAGTGAAAACAGAGTAGATGATAGACTAATTCTTAAAATCAAACAGCCTATTTGTGAAACGTAGCACAGGGTTGGCTCGTCGTGTTTTTTGTTCTACTTCTACATGTGGTTGAGAATTTTGTTCTGATTCTGAGACGAGGAAGGATCGTTTGGATATTGATGAGATTCGGGCGATGCTTTCCATACTAATATAGTTCTTCTAGATTATTGTATTGAGTATGCACTAACCAATTTAACATAAAAATTTAAACTGACTAGTTAAAAGTTAAAACGCAAATGTGGCACGCTCGTGTAAACAAAAAATAAACATCACTAAGGGAGTGTTTGATTTATAGAGACTAATTTTTAGTCCCTACATTTTATTCCATTTTATTATCTAAATTATCAAATATGAAAACTAAAAATTAGTCCATAGAAATCAAACACCCCTAAATACCATCCTAATTATTCTATGATTTTTATTTGAATTTTAAGCTATATAGCTAGACATTTAGATGATAGTAGACGTTCTTTAGTGAGTGCAAGAGTGCTCTTGTAAGAATCCGTATATCTATGAAAAAACATTTTCTTTAGAAACTATAATTTTCAGAGGTGGTGGGGCTGGGGCTCCGTGTCGCGATCGGGTGAATACAGGAGGGCGCGATGCGGAACGACGAGACTGCTCACGTTTTTTTGGTCATGCGGTTGTTGTGGGGTTGCAATTTCTGTGCAAGTGGACCCGCCCCGGATCGTCTTTACAGTTGCAGGGACCGCCGAGGCGAAGGGAGGTCCCGGCGCAACGACGTCGCGAAAAACGTATCTGCCGCTCATCAGGATCATACAATTCCAATAAACAAAGTAAATCTAATGACTCATGATAAAAGAATACTGGTTATTCTACAGTATAGATAGATTGAGAGATAAACAATTTACTTATATTCTAACATCTCTGTCGGAGATGATTTAATCTCTGACTTTGATATCATATTAAATTGCATGTACCAACCAATTCAACCCTAAAACATACAATTCACTTGTATTTTAACATACTAATTCAGAAGACTCGTACAATATCTACTTTATTGGTCTCGAGGACTATACATAAATTCTAAGTGGTTAGGTTATTCTTAATAGGTAGTATGATATTTATTAATGAGATGCCATATATGATTTTTTTTCGGGTATGACAAGGTATTTAACAGGAGTGAGGAAATATTGTATTTTAAGTAAGATACTTCTTTGGCACGATGTTTTAGGTTATGACATAAAAATAATGTTTTGATCCATTCCTATAGACATGCTATCATACTAAATAAATAGTTAAAATATATAAATATAATAGTATACATTGTAAATGTATCTTGTAGCAGTACCATACTTTTTATCCTATGTAGCATTGTGGATATTGGAGTATAATACTTTGGATTAGGAATAGCCTTACTGTGTATGTGTTGTGCTACCAAGTAAGAAGTCTGCTTTACTTGAATAAAGTGCTTCGGATGGTCAAGGTTAAGCTTGTTGAGGGCTCTTCAACTTCATGGTTAATTTTTTGTCACACATGTGCAAATGCATGACGATTCTGGTCCAAAGCTGAATGATCAAGTCTGATGTGATATTTCTGTAACCTTTGTCGATACTGGTCGATGGACAGATGAGGTTTGACTCTTACAAGGCATAATTTAACTTCAGATTGAGATGCTTCTGTATCAGCTAGCGAAATGTTGCCAGATCTCGTCACTGGTGTTGAGTGGTAGAACTCTACTACGCACATTAGTGTACTAAGAGCTTAGAGCATCTCCAAGAGGACCCAAAAATTAATCTCCCAATACAAGAGAATAAGGATCTCCCTAAATCTTT
Organism: Zea luxurians; assembly: GCA_029449295.1. Taxonomy (NCBI): domain Eukaryota; kingdom Viridiplantae; phylum Streptophyta; class Magnoliopsida; order Poales; family Poaceae; genus Zea; species Zea luxurians. The sequence goes on along the minus strand of JAOPSE010000052.1, from coordinate 4,982,249 downwards.
TAATTCCATCCCATGGGTACCGTCTCCAATAGATCCTAAGATTTTCTCAAAATTTAAATCCATAAAGGCCACAAATAACGTACGTAGCTGCCATCTCAAACCTCCCTATGCTGCCCCCGAACGTTCTGCGGATGTCGCAATGCATGCACAAGAATCTTGTCGTAGAGGTCATCGTTTGCTTGAAACCTGGCGGCACAGGGTATCGTCGTGCCGTTGATTTTTTTAACTGGCGCTGCTGATTGTTCCATGTCGACATCGGAAGCTCAGGTGAATCTCCATATCCCCTATATTAGCCCCAGGTGACACAAGAAAAGATTTCTCTACTGCAACACAGGTTTGGATACCTCAAAATCGTGAGGTGTTGGAGTTCGATTGGCCGACGGTGGCGTAGCAGACGGTGGCGTCAATGAATCGGCTATGTCTAGATCATCGGTGGATTTTGGAGTGGCGGCCGTTGATAGAAACCAACACGGGCGATGGCTTGGTGACTTGGTGAACCCGCGAAGTCGCCTGTGGCTTCGACGCAGGCTGGCGCCAAATGCTAAAATAGACGCGGGAACAACGTACAGGAGCTCGATGGGGAACTCGGGCGGCGGCGAAGTTTTGCGCCGTGTACACGGATTTATTCGCCTGCGGTGGTTTAGGGTTGCTTGAAAGGGTACTGTTGGGATCAGTTTTTTTTTCTTTTTATCCTAAAATAAGGATTAGGATGAGGGTTTTTAGGCTCTCTTGAAGATACTCTTAGCATTGTGTTATACTTTATTGAGTATAAGCCTCCTCAAACAAGCAGCTATACAATACATCCATGAAGATCTATTAGAAAAACATGATTGATTTTGTCACTACTACCATTTAGTCAACTTATTAGTTTGATGAAGGGGGTATAGGGCCGATTTTTTTTGTTTTTAACCCAGTTTATGAAAAAGTTTCACGTTCAGACCATGGAATACTTAATGGCAGTTTTAGACCTTTAGCTTGACGCCATAGATCGTGCCGCCGAGTTACCTGCCGCGTTGGCCCGCGAGGGCTGGCGTGGCGTCAACGTGGCCGGAGCTCGGTGCCATAGATCTTGACGCCGAGCTCGGAAACAAAAAATTTGTTGCGCCTCACTCTCTCTCTCTCTCTCAAAGCCGAGCTCTTTCCCGTCTTGCTTTCTCTCCCCGCCGAGCTCCCTCACCGCCATTGCTCGCCGCCACTACGCCGGGCGCCCCCAGGCACGCCGCCACCGCGCGGGTGCCGCTACTCTCAGCCACTCCTCCGCCGTCGAGTCAGGTATTTTTTTCAATTTTTTTAGTTACCTAGCATATTGTTTAGTATATGGAGAAAAGTTAGTGAGTATATAGTTATTATATAGTTACCATTTAGTTTACCTAACCATATAGTTAGTGATTATATAGTTAGTAAATTGCTAGCATATGTTTAGCATATTGTTAGTATGTTGGATAGAGGAAAGTTAGTGAATATATAGTTAGCATATATTTAACATGTTGGGGGTATGCTTCGTCGCCGAAGATCCTGTAGGAAGAAACACCTTCGGCAGATCCTTTCAAAAACAGCGCCGAAGCTATCATCCATGAAGCTTCGGCATAATGGCATGTCTCAAGACGAAGGATTGCACCGACTTAAAGATAAAATGACCGATTAGTCCATGAGAGTCCGTGTCACAGTTGTAATCTTTTGTAAAGGACATGAATGTAATATCTCACAGGCTGCGCCCTGTGCCTATAAATAGATGAACAGTACCCCCGTACTGTTCACGTTGACTTGTATTTGCTTGCGCATTACGCTCGGACTTTTGCCTTCTGTCAAGCCAAAGGTATGAATGTAAATCGATATTGTTCATGTTCATTCATAATGATATAATAGAAAAGTATTTATAATATCGCATGATCATTTATATTATTCTTTATGTTTCATATGCCTCTCCTTTCGTCAATACATATTATGATGATGAAGGTATGTCCTTCATGACCTTCGTCTGAAGATTATTATATCCTGAGGGAAATAATGCTTCGGAGGACGAAGGACAATTACCATTAACCTTTTCTGTGTTGCCTTGTTCTTAATTCATAGCACTTGAGAGCAAGTGACCAACATTGGCGCCCACCTCCGGTGAACTCACTTCCACTGATTGAGCTGATGGCTTCGTCCAACAAGCAAGCTGAAGCTGCTTCGGCTACGAAGCTGGTGCTCCTGGTAACAGGCGGTTCATGCTTAGAGCCGGCCAACAAGAAGCAGAAAAAGGAAGCTCAGAGAAGGGTGTAGCATGTTGGGGTGCAGGGACCCTTCATCAGGACAAAATGGTCCCACATCCCAATCACCTTCTCCTAGGAGGACCTTCAGCTCAAGGATTATCCTCATAATGATGCTATGGTCATATCTTGTGTTATCAAGGGATTTCTGGTCCACAATGTTTTGGTTGATACAGGCAGTGCAGCTGACATCATATTTGCTAAGGCCTTCAGACAACAAGAGCCAGAGGACAAGATCCATGATGCTACACACCCTCTTTGTGGCTTCGGAGGAAGGCAGATTGTAGCACTCGGCAAGATCACAATGCCAGTAACCTTCAAATTTGTCCACAACACAAGGACTGAACAGGTTGTGTTTGATATTGTTGACATGGAATATCCTTACAATGCAATCATTGGTCGTGGGACACTTAATGCTTTCGAAGCAATTCTTCATCCAGCATATCTATGCATGAAGATACCTTCGGAACAAGGGCCTATTGCAATTCATGGAAGTCAGGAAGCTGCCAGAAAGGCTGAGGGAAATTCGACAGACTCGAAAGCCATCCACAATATAGATGGAGCTGAAGCTTGTGAGCAGTACAAGTACAGAAGAGAGAAGGCTGCTTTGGCTGATCAGCCGAAGCCCATGTTTCTATGTGAAGACATAGCAGAGCAGAAGGTACTACTAGGGTCTCAATTATCTGAAGAGCAGGAAAAAACTTTGATAAGGTTTTTATTCAACAACAAGGATGTTTTTGCATGGTCAGCCAACGATCTCTGTGGTGTCAACAGGGATGTCATTGAACATTCACTCAATGTTGATCCATCCTTCAGGCCCAGAAAGCAAAAGCTTCGAAAAATGTCTGATGATAAAGCCGAAGGTGCTCGGAATGAAGTAAAAAGACTTCTCAGTGCTGGTGTCATTAGAGAAGTAAAATACTCAGAATGGTTAGCCAACACTGTCATGGTGAAGAAGGCCAATGGTAAATGGAGAATGTGCATTGATTTTACTGATCTAAACAAGGCTTGTCCAAAGGATGAGTTCTCATTACCGAGAATAGATTCTCTAGTAGATGCAGTAGCTTCGTCAGAGCTCATGAGTCTACTAGATTGTTATTCAGACTATCATCAAATTTGGATGAAAAAGGAAGATGAGCCAAAGACCAGCTTCATAACCCCTAGTGGTACATATTGTTATCTTCGGATGCCTGAGGGGCTCAAGAATGCTAGAGGAAGCTTCAGCAGGATGACGACCAAGGTCCTTCATTCTCAGATAGGCAGAAATGTGCTAACATATATTGATGATATCATAGTGAAGAGCACGAAGCAAGAAAACCATATTACTGATTTGTAGGAAACATTTGCTAATTTTAGGCAAGCTGGCCTAAAATTAAATCCAGAAAAATGTGTCTTCGGAGTGAAGAAGGGCAAGTTCCTTGGCTGTCTAGTTTCAACGAAGGGGATCAAAGCTAATCTAAGCAAAATCGAAGCTATCCTTCGGATGGAGCCACCAAGCACAAAGAAGGGGGCCCAACGGCTGACAGGAAAACTGGCATCTTTGAATCGATTCATATCTAGATCAGCAGAAAGAAATTTACTATTCTTTGAAGTACTAAAGTCAACCGAAGTCTTTAAATGGGGTTCAACTCAACAGAAAGCCTTTGAAGAGCTGAAGCAATACCTAATTGATCTAAGAACATTAACTCCACCAGTGCTAGGGGCTCATTTGCTATTGTATGTAGCAGCTTTGCATTCTGCAGTAAGTGCGGCGCTTGTGCAGGAGAAGCTTGAAGGACAAACTAAGAAGCAAGTCCCATTATACTTTGTCTCTGAAGTATTAAGTTTATCAAAGAAAAATTACACAGAATTGGAGAAAGTGTTGTATGCTGTATTAATGGCCTCCAGAAAGCTTCAACATTATTTCCAAGCTTACCATATAATTGTTCCCTCATCACAGCCTCTAAAGGATATTATGAGGAACAGAGAAGCCACTAGAAGGGTTGGAAAATGGGCCGCGGAGCTCAATGGATTCACTATTGATTATGTGCACAGATCTTCAATCCAATCCCAAGCGCTAGCAGATTTCATCGCTGATTGAACGCCAGGGGCTCACGAAGAGGAGACAGGCAAAGATGCCGAAGGTTGGACAGTGTTCTGCGATGGTTCTTGGGGAGCCTTCGGTGCAGGAGCAGCTGCGGTTCTAGTGGCACCTTCAAAAGTCAAAACATGTTATGCAGTCAAGCTGGATTTCAGTTGCACAAACAATATTGCTGAATACGAAGCACTTCTATTGGGGCTTCGAAAGCTAAGGGGAATGGGAATAAGAAGGGCCATCCTAAAGACTGATTCCTAGGTTATTGCGGGCCACGTGGACAAAAGTAGCAAGGCACGGGATCCGAAGCTTGAAAGATATCTGGATACAGTTCGAAGGTTGGAGGCTTCTTTCGAAGGTTTTTCTGTCAAGAATATTCCAAGAGGCGAAAACAAGCATGCAGATTTGCTAGCCAAATCAGTGGCCCAAGGGCTCCCTCTACCTTCGGAAGTATTTTTCGAAACAATAAAGGCACCTTCGGTTGAACTTATGGAAAGAGCTGTACTTACCATTTCTTCAGTGCACAATGAAGACTGGAGAACTAAAATCATATCCTTCCTCCAAGGCAACTGTCTCTCCGATGACGAAGTTCATAACAAGAGAATGGAGGCAAGGACAAAACCATATGTGATAATAGAAGGGGAATTGTATAAACATGGAGTTTGTTACCCACTCCTTAAGTGTTTATCAAGAACCGAAGGTATTGAATTAATGAAAGAGATACATGCAGGTTTGTGTGGATCTCACATTGGGTCTAGGCCCTTATTGGGAAAAGTTTTTCAACAAGGATTTTACTGGCCGAAGGCAGCTTCGGATGCAACAGAGTTGGTCCAAAAATGTGAAGGCTATCAAAAATGTGCAAGAGACCAGAAGCAACCTTCATCTCTCACTCAGTTAATACAGCCCACTTGGCCGTTGCAAAGGTAGGGCCTCGATTTGTTAGGCCCACTTCCACCAGCACACGGAAATCTAAAATATGTTGTGGTGGCGGTAGAGTATTTTTCCAAGTGGATTGAGGCGAAGCCCCTGGCCACAATAACTTCAGTCACCGTCCAGAAATTCTTCTAGCAGAACATTGTTTGTCGCTTCGGAGTGCCGAAGGCTATTACTGTAGACAACGGAACACAATTCGATGCCGAGGCTTTCAAGGAATTCTGTGAACAGATTGGCACGAAGATTCATTTTGCATCGGTCAGACATCCGGAGTCAAATGGACTTGTCGAAAGAGCTAATGGCATTATAATGACGGGAATAATGAAGTTAATCTTCAATCAGCCCAGAGGAAAATGGCTAGATGAATTGATCAAAGTGGTCTGGAGCCACAACACAACAATATCAAGGTCAACATGTTTTACACCGTTCAAATTATTATTTGGTGACGAAGCAATAACCCTAGAAGAAGCTAAGGCAGGGTCAATAAGAACAATGGCTTCGGCAGAGGACGAAGCTGATTATTCTATGGCAAAAGATGCTATAGAAGGGATCAGGCTTCAGGCTGTGGAGAACATCAATAAATACAAAACCGAAATAATAAAATGGCGTGACAGAAAAGTTCGGCTAAAGAACATTAAGCCAGGGCATTTGGTACTTCGGAGAGTAGCCAACCCAGATATAGTAGGCAAGCTACAGCTGAAGTGGGAAGGACCTTTTCTGGTAATATCTTTGTCAAGACCCGGTTCTTACAGATTGAAGGATATGGACGACAATGACATTCCTAGATCTTGGAATGCGGATGAGCTTCAGCGATATTATGTTTAACTTGATGTAATCTTTTTATTTTCCCTATGGCACCCTTTTCCTTTCCAAAGAGGGAGAAAGGTTTTTAATGGGGCCATAGCATGTAATTTTTCTTTTCTTATTCAGCTCTATGAGAGCAAAATCCCCCAAAAAATGTAAATGTAAAATCTGAGCATGCACCTTCGAGTGCAGAGAAAAAGGAAAAAACAGGGAGAAGCTTGAAAGTCGTCCCTAAGGGGATGCAGAGCATGACGAAGCTACAAAAAGCCGTTCCTAAGGGAGCGCAGCGTAAGTTTTCTGCTCAAAAGTCGTTCCTAAGGGAATGCAGAGCCAAATACCGCCAAAATATAAGGCGAAGCGCGAAAAGTCAATGCGAATACCGCCGAAATAGAAGGCGAAGAAGTTCAAAAGACGTTCCTAAGGGGATGCAGAACTTACAGCGAAAAGTCAGCGCTGATACACCGAAAAATAAGCGGTGAAGCCGAAAAATAAGCGGCAAAGAGACTTCAGTCATTCCTAAGGGAATGAAGGCTATGGTTGTGGCTTCGTATGTGTGTTTGGACATTCATTTGCACGTCACACTACATCATACATTTGCATTCATAAAACATTCATTTAGACATACACAAGATCATCATCATCATACCATACAGACACGGGCACATGCTTCGGCTATAAGGATAAAGCTTCGGCAAAAAGAAAAAGAAGCAGTTTCATGCTTCGTTGTGTACGAAAAGAAGGGAAGGTGTTTTTCGCCTTCGGCTCAAAAAATACAAGTTTCGTCCACATCAAAGCAGTTCACACATGGATGAAAAGGTAAAAATATATCACAAGGTATGCACAAATTTACAAAGTTGGTATCTGATTCTTAAAATTACAATATTTTTACAACGATATTACAAAATTTTCTCTAGAATTTTTCGCAGCAAGGTCTTCAGCTTCGACATTATCGAGCTTCGGGTCATCTGTTAAGCTTTGGCTCATTGTTCCTCAGCATCGTCATCCTGTACATATTAAAGCGGTATGAGAGAAGTGCAAAGTTCAAGGAGAAGGTAAAGTAACAGGCTTAAATTTTTTACCGGCTTAAGGTGGCTTCGAGCTTCGTCGCCAGCCATTTTTCGCCCGCCCTTTACCCAAATTTGAGTTATGAATCTATTTCCTACACTCCGAGCTAGGCAGGGGATATCAATTAGATCTGCCGGTGATAAGCTAAAATTTGGTCTGTTGACAATTTTTCCATGCGTGCAGCCAGATTTCATGAAGGCAACAGCCGTGCCCCGAGAAGCTAGCAGAGCGTAGAAATCGGCGTGTCCAGCTATAACTTCGTCAAGGGCATCAACCTCGCCTTTAATATGTTTGAAGGCTTCTGCCAGGTTCTCAACCGAAGGACTAAATTTCTCAGCATTGGCTCCAACCAAGTTGAAAACCTGCTTTAGCCGCTGCGGGCATTGGGTGCCGAAGCTTAAACATTTTTCTTGAAGCTCTTTCAGTGATTTCTGCAAATTTGAGTTTTTCTCAGCTTCAGCTTCGAGTTTGGTCTCAAAATTTTTCTTTTCCATGGAAAGTTCACTATTCAATCTAGCAATTTCAGCCTGGGCCTCTGCCAGTGAACCTTCCATGGTTTGAAGTACGAAGTCCTTTTTCTCCAGGGCAGTTTCGTGATCTTTAATCTTCTTCTCCAGGCCCTCAATTATAATTTCATTCTTTTTGTCCTCGAGGTCTTGTTGCATCCTTAGGACTCTGATCAGTAGTAAGCTCTGACAAAATAACCTTCATCAGATAACATCTTCATAACGAAACAATAAAAGGTTGAGAATTTTACCTTAAAGTTAGCATAGAATAGGCTACCGGCGATATGCTGCCGCCGGTACCTGCTAAGGTCTGCTTCAACCTTCGGAAGGCCAATACTCTTTGATAGAGTGCCGACAACTTTCGCCCCAGTGCGGTCCCGAAGGCATCCTAAGCTTTCCTCGTTAACTCCCCCGAAGAGCAGCGCCCCGGGTCTGTACCCGCAAGATATGGCATATTCCTTCAACTCTTCTTTTTCAGCCTTTGACAATTCTTGCCCAAGTATGTCATGAAAATTGAAGTCTTCTTCTTCCGAGATATCTTCGGCTTTCTCTTTTCCTTTCCCAAGCGCTGTGGCCAGAGTTTCTTCAGCAACTCTAGCAGCTTCTTCCACGGGCTCATTCAGAAGCATGTTATCAATATCAGCAAGTGTGGATTCTAGATTTGTATCTTCGGCGGCCTCAGCTTCGGCAGTGTCAGCTTCAGTTTCAGCTTCGATGGCTATGGCTTCAGTAGCAGCACTGCTCTCCACGGCTAATGTCTTTGATGCCGAGGCCACCAGCGGTGTTTGCTCGATAACTTCAACTACATGAATGATTCTTCGTTTCTTCGGCTCAGCAGGCTTCTTCGCCGCCGAAGGCTCCTTTTCCTTCTGAAAAAGCTTCGTCAGATGTGGCCCTAGTGGACTTAGCTTGACAGGCAAAGATTCAGTCATTACCTTTAAAATTTCTTCCACGTCGACTGCAGAAGGCGGTCAAGGAGCCTCTTCCTCTATATCAGTCGTTTTTGGCTTCGGAGCAGCAGCCTTTCTTTTCTTCGAAGCAGCCATCTTCAGCTCAGGGCTCAATTTTCTTTTCTTCAAAATTTCTTCATCCTTCTTCACCAATTTAGTAGTTTCTCTATTCAGAACACTAACAACTCTTTTTCTTTTTTGCCCTTCGGCCCCTCTGTCCAATCGCTCATAGTTAGGATACTCAAAATTCAGTGCATCCAAGACCCGGTTCAACCTTCGCTTCGGTCGAGTGCCGAAGGCTGCAGTCATTAGTTGATCTTCTTTTTTAGAATAGTTGCTAAGGATCTCGTTGCACATAACTTCAATCGTGTCTAACCATTCTTGGCAAGGTTCTTTGAAGTGTTTTTTGAATTTATAATGATAGGGTAGCCGAACAAGTTCTTTCCTTTTGTTCTCCCCTTTGGGCTTTGGCATGTCCCATTCTTTCAAAGTCGGCAATACTCTGAAAGCTAAGAATTCTTTCACCAAATCCCTAGTGCCAATGTGCTCCGAAACAACTCGAAACTCACCCAGGGCAATTTGGCATGGTGATTCCGGTGACATGTTGCATGGGGGCCTAGTTTCTCCAAAGATTAACTCCAATGGGCTCTGAACCAGCTTCTCCTTCTTCTCGTCAACCTTAACATAAAACCACTCGGTCTTCCAGCCGGTGGGCCATTTGGTACGATAGCTGGTAACTGGAGACTTCGCATCTTTGCGATAAGCAAAATTTTAGCAGCCGAAATTCTCGTGCAGCCCATCTTCTCTAGCTTTTGTCTGATAATGAAGCTCATGTGCCCGGCAGAAGTCTTCGGCAAGCGGTTCCGCCCCCTAGCTTCGGAGAGCCCAAATGTAAACGCTAAGCCTAACGATGGCATTATGAGTTAGCTGATGAAGATAAATCCCAAACTTCTCCAACACATCCACAATCATCTCATGCAAGGGAAATCTCAATCCTGCTTTAAAGAAGCTTTTAGAGACTACCACCTCATCCTTTTCTAGCTTCGGAGTAATTTCCTCTCCACCAAAACGAACTAGCTTCTTCTTGGCTTCACTAATATAACCTAGCTTTATCAACTTAGGCATATCACCTTCGGTAATAGTAGACTTCCCAAACTCCAGGTGGCTGGGTTTAGATGGTAGGGCGTTGTATTCATCTTCAGTTTCACCTTCTTCAACATCAATCTACTTAGCTTCGGCAGCAGGGGTACCTTTAGAAGCTTCTTCCAGCACTGCCAGCCCTGACCGTTTCATCACTTCGAAAATCGAAGCGGTTTCAGCAGCTTTGGCTTCCTCTCTGTCATGTGTAACCCTGGCCGTAGAACGTACCCTTTCCATTTGATGATGAATTCCTTACAATTTTTTAATGAAGATTACTGACCTTTTGATTTCCCAAAGCTTTTCCTCTTGTGACGAAGCAAAATCAACAGCGGTGCTTCGATTGAGTGCGATGAACAAGCTTCGGCTATGGTCAAGTTTTTGGCAGCAAAACAGTGCAATAGCAATGAATGCTGTGGTAACTTCACACCTACCCGTCTGTTTATATAGTGCCGCAGGTAAGAAGGTGAATCGTCAAGTCTCCCGCACCGGATGAACAGTCGCCCGCACTCACTGAGTGGTGGGCCACAGAACTCGAGAAGGTGAATCGCCAGGACGTGTGTATCCGCAGCATGGTGGGACCATTTTTCGCTCGGAATATTTTAATCGTTTCTCGGCAATGAGCTCAGGGAAGGTGTTTTTCGGATCTGCGGCTTCCCGAAGCCTAGGAGACTCTTTCACGGATCAAGCTCGTTAAGAAAAACGATCTAGCACCGTGAAGGGGCTAGTGTTGGGGGTATGCTTCATCGCCGAAGATCCTGTAGGAAGAAACACCTTCGGCAGATCCTTTCAAAAGCAGCGCCGAAGCTATCATCCATGAAGCTTCGACATAATGGCATGTCTCAAGACGAAGGATTGCACTGACTTAAAGATGAAATGACCGATTAGTCCATGAGAGTCCATGTCACAGTTGTAATCATTTGTAAAGGGCATGAATGTAATATCTCACAGGCTACACCCTGTGCCTATAAATAGATGAACAGTACCCCCGTACTGTTCACGTTGACTTGTATTTGCTTGCGCATTACGCTCAGACTTTTGCCTTCTGTCAAGCCGAAGGTATGAATGTAAATCGATATTGTTCATGTTCATTCATAATGATATAATAGAAAAGTATTTATAATGTCGCATGATCATTTATATTATTCTTCATGTTTCATATGCCTCTCCTTTCATCAATACATATTATGATGATGAAGGTATGTCCTTCATGACCTTCGTCTGAAGATCATTATATCCTGAGGGAAATAATGCTTTGGAGGACGAAGGACAATTACCATTAACCTTTTCTGTATTGCCTTGTTCTTAATTCATAGCACTTGAGAGCAAGTGACCAACATAACTTATTATTTAACACATTGTTTATCATATGGTTAGCATGTTATTTATTATGTAGCTATCGTGCAGTTTTCTGTGTTGGTTAGTGTGCATGGCAGCCATTGTGTTGTTAGGTTTTAGAAACCTCACTGTATAAGGGAGGTGCTGTCAAATTTTTTACTGACAGTACTAATTTTTTTGTACATAGGTGTCCATCCGACTCGACCTTTGCCACCTTTAGCTTGACTCGTCTGCGATCTCAGGTATACATTGTTTTCGTACATTATTTGTAGATTATGCAATTCTGTTTGTTGTGATCATTTAATAGTTACTATATAGTTATTAGTTAATAAGTAGCTATTACGTATTTATTACTTAGTAAGTATTTAGGCGTTAGTAGATTAGTAAGTAGCTATAAGTGATTAGTAAGTAGCTATTGTAGGAAACGGGTGACGCCTAAGAGGGGGGTGAATTAGGACTTCTAAAACTTTCTCTAAACTAGGCCACAAATAAATCCCTAGAGCAAAACCTATGCAAATAATCAAACTAGAATGTGCAAACTAGGTTTTGTCTAAGTGTTGTTATCTCTACCGCAATGGCTAAGTTTCAATCTACACTATATGTTGGGGGCCTTCGTCCTCCGAAGGTCCTCAAAAACATGATTTGACAATGTTTGCCAAGTGGATTATGTGAACAGGTATCTTCGGACTCAGAATTATGAACATAAAGCACGGTCAGGACGAAGCCTGAACCAGACGAAGGACGAGCTGATTACCAAGCTCTACGAAGGATGGTGCACAGCCGAAGCTGTGCGCAGGGAAGCTTCGTCGCGATAGCGGAAAGGGGAACCGACTTAAAGATGAAAAGACTACGTGGGCCTTGACAGATTTCCATAAGTCATTAACAAATGTAATGGACATGGATGTAATTTTACGTGGGCTGCGTCCCGCGTCTATAAATAGATGAACAGTACTCCCGTACTGTTCACGCTGACTTGGCATCTACTTTTGCGTCACGCTTGTACCTTTTACCTTCTCTCAGGACCGAAGGTACATTTGTAATTTGAAATCATTTCTATTTTTCCATGTTAATAAAATAGACATGATTCTATGATGGTGTTTATATTGTATTTCATGCCCTATATGAACCCTTCGTCATTATTTGTTATGTTTACGAAGGTATGTCTCTTGTGACCTTCGTCCGAAATACATTATCTCCCGAAGGGACATAATGTTCCGAAGGACGAAGGACTTTAACACTTAATATTTTTTATGTTGCCTTGTTCTTAACTCTTAGCATTTGAGAACAAGTCCCCAACATTGGCGCCCACCTCCGGTGAACTCACTTCCACTTCGAGTTTTTTGAACACCTTCGGAAGCTGCAGACCTTCGCTATGGCACCGAAGAAAGCTTCAGCGGCTGGGGCTGCAGTACTGCAACCGCTGGACCACAACCAGGAGACCGCCTCTCTTCGGGAGGCCCGAAGCCAGAAGAGAAAGGCCGTCAGCCCAACGCTTCAGGAGGAAGAGCTAGACCAAGAAATCAGGGACATGGAGATGCTACATCAACAGGTGCAGAGGAAGAAGGAGAAGATGGCCCGGCTAGCTGAGTTGCAACGGCAGATAGACGAAGCCTCTGAGGAAGTTCGCCATCTTACTCACGATGAGCAAAACAGAAGGCCTCAGCAGAAAGACCTTCATCAGGAGGGCTTCGTCAACGAAGATGACTGGTATGACAATTTCCATCAGGGAAATTTTGTTTTCGATGATGCTTCTCCTTTGTCCGCTGAGCTGCAGGCTACACCTTGGCCTCCGTCCTATAAGCCACCCCAGCTTCCCATGTTCGACGGCCACTCAGACCCGAAGCAGTTCTTAATGAGCTACGAAGCAACAGTGTCTTCGTATGGGGGCAATGCTGCAGTCATGGCGAAGTCTTTCGTTATGGCCGTCAGGAATGTTGCTCAGACCTGGTATTCCTCCCTTCGACCAGGAACGATTACCTCATGGCAGAAGCTGAAGGATATGTTGTTAACCAGCTTTCAAGGATTTCAGACGAAGCCGGTTACTGCTCAAGCCTTGTTTCAGTGCACTCAGGATCATGAAGAATACCTTCAGGCGTATGTGAGAAGGTTCTTGCGTTTGAGGGCACAGGCACCAACGGTGCCCAATGAAATTGTTATCGAAGCCATGATCAAGGGGCTTCGTCCTGGACCTGCAGCCCAATACTTTGCTAGGAAGCCTCCTCAGACTCTGGAGAAGCTACTCCAAAAGATGGACGAATACATTCGTGCAGATAACGACTTTCGCCAAAGAAGGGAGGAGGCCTTCAGATTTTCTGAGATGACCAGGGGCTTCGGGGGACGATTCTATCCGAGGCATGTCAGGTCCATCCACAACACTCAAAATGATGATAAGGGGAGTCAGCAGAACAGGCCGCAGTGCTCCTCACAGGCTTCGGGGCAACAACAAACTTTCTTTCGGCCACCAGCTCCAAGAGGCAGAGGCGCCAGGGGCTTCGGCGGGAGATTTGGAGATCAACCAAGGAGGACATTTTGCTTATTCTACGGTGAGAACAAGGGCCATACCACCAGGATGTGCCATGTCACCATCCAGAAACAAAAGGAGCTAGCAGAAGCTGCAGCGCAACAGGGACAGCCGAAGCAGGTCATGCATACTGCTTCGTACCATCAGCCTTACATCCCGGAGTACGTGGGCAACCACCCTGCAGTTTCCGTAGCTTCGGCAAGTCAGCCTCAAGCTTCATGGCAGCAGCCCCCGCCTCCACCTCCGCTGCAACAAGGCCAACAGCCAGAAGGGAGCCAATATGTTCCGCACCAAAGGGATCTCAGAGAGCAATCTGAAGCTCGTACAGTCAATAGTACTGTGCCAGAGTCGAAGCACATTTATTGACAAATATCCTACTTTGATAGCAGTCTTTTCCGTTTAAGTTCTGTTTTCTGTGTAATAAAGAACACTTCAGTTTTCATATAATAGTTTCGTGGTTGGTTATCAGAAAAATCTATCTTATCTACAGGCTTAAGTTGCTGAAGCTTAAAAATTTGCGGTAGCAAGGAGGACCTTCGGATTATTAAAGATCCTTCAACGCAACCAAAAGTCGTTCTAAGGAACGCAGAGTAAGTTGCCGAGGTTACAAAAAGCCGTTCCAAAGGGAGCGCAGTGTAAGTTTTTTGCTCCAAAGACGTTCCTAAGGGAATGCAGAGCATACAGCGAAAAGTCAACGCTGATACCGCCTAAGTAAAAGGCGAAGAAGCTCCAAAGACGTTCCTAAGGGAATGCAGAGCTTATACCGTCTAAGTAAAAGACGAAGAAGCTCCAAAGACGTTCCTAAGGGAATGCAGAGCTTACGAATATATTTTGTGTGTATCTTCGGAACAAATGTCATTTGCATAACATAACATCATCACATCATTTTGCATAACATAAGCATCATACATCATGTTGCATTTGGCAAAAGAAGGGGACACAGTATCAACCTTCGAAAGGACGCTTTGAGAAAGTGAAAATTGTATAAAGTCACGAGGGAATACAATGATAATCTTCGGAATACAGCTTCAGAGAATATCTTTACGAAGCATGGACGAGCTTCATCAGAGCAATATCGAAGTTGTATAGCTTCGGAGAATGTTTTCATGAAGCATGAACGTGTTTCATCAGAATAATTTTAACGGAGAATGTCTTCTTCACGAAGCATGAAAAGAAGGGAAGGTGTTTTTTCGCCGAAGGCTCAAAAATGGTACGTATGTAGAGTTTCATGCATCGTAAAGAATTGAATAATGAAAAGAGACTTGTATATTACATTCGAATGTACAAAATGTTACATAGATCACACTTTAAATGTTTTTTCTAAATAGCATCTAGTCTTCTCTTAATACTGCTTCGGCGGCTTCATTTAGAAGTTGATCAACAACTTTATCCATAATAGCTTCGGCCATTTGTTTAATTTCGTCATCCCCTTTTGTGTGGGGGTCGGCAGTCGATCCAGCAGCTTCTAAGGGAAGAGAACATTTCTTCATTACTATTACAAATCACGAGCAAAGTTTGAAATAAAAATTACAACACAATAAGAACGACTAATTAATACCTAATTGCCTTTCGGGCTCTGTACTTCTTTCGGCAGCTTCTGCCACTTTCCTAGCATCATGGATGCCTTTTTCGCTTCTTTGAATTATTTCTTGCGCCATTTCTCGGCCGCCATTGTCCCAGATATCAGTGAAGAATTTACCGCCAACCATGCTGGCTTCGGTCGAGGGATCTTTGATATCTTCCGAGGATAGGGCAGCTTCGGATTGAGCTAAGGATTTTATATGTTCACAACCTTTTTTCTCTAAAACAGCAGCAATTCCCCTGGCGCCTGAAAAAGCGCAGATGTCACCGCGGCTGCTCAGGATTTCCTCGAAGGCTTCAGCTTCGTGACTAATCCAGTCCAGTGGACCTTCGGGATTGCCTCTTGAAAAGTCCTCTTCACTAGAAAAGGCGCCAACGCTAGCGAAGCTGGATTTTATCTTTTTCACGCATTCTACAGATTTAACATAACATTTCCTCTGAGATGCACGAAGCTCTTTAACACTTAACTCCAACTTATTGACCATATGATCACTGAGTTCTCGTTTTGTTTCCTCCAGCACGCGTTCCTCTTTAGCTCTAGCCAGCTGTTTCTGAAGATCTTTAATTTCACGTCTTTGGGCTTCGGCCTGGGTTTTTGAAGCAGCTTCGTCTTTCTTTACTTTATCTACCAGTGTAAGCAGAATCTTGTCCTTTTCCAGAGCTTCGTTTCTCAGTTTGATAACTTCGGAGCGTAAATTGTTAAACGCAATGTCGTAGCTTTCATCTTCGGCGCTTTTTTGGGCTCTTAATGCGTTGCTTAGAATTAAGCCCTATACGAAAAAGAATCCATATAAGAATAAAGGAATGAATAACGTATTAAAAAAGATTTTTCAAACGCTTAATTTCCATACCTTTAGGCTATTGTACGCAAGACTGTCTGCGAGATCCTCTTTCGTCATGGCGCATAATCCAGCTTCGAGTTTTGGGAAACCCATACTCCTGGCCATCTCCCGGCAGACAGATAATTCTTTGTTATCAGGGAGGCAGTATAGGAAGTCATCTTCATTTGTCCCATTGAATACTACTGCCCCCTTCGGATACTTTAACTCCCTAGCATAGTGATTCGCTTCATAGGTTTCTTCTTCAGACAGTTTCTTCCCCGAAGCATGTCGCACGATGTAATCGCATATGCTGGAGGGAGCTTCGGGGGTGGCCGTGTCAATTTCTTCAGCCAAGGCTGGTTCTGATATTTTCTCGGATTGTTCCTTGGTGGGCTCTGAAGGCCCAGCTTCAGCTTCAGCTTGTTGTTTCGAAGCTTCAGTAGATGCTTCAGCGAGTTCAGCAGACTCCTTTGCGGTTGTGCTTGAAGACTTAATTGTCTCCAAGACATCCAGTACGTTCACCATTCGTTTTCTTCTTGGGGTCACCAATGAGCCCTTTTGATTTTTTGTTGTTTCGATATTTGCTGAAGGACTTAAAATTTCTGATGTTTTTGGCCCTTCAGTCTTCGGTTTTTCTGCTTTTTCGGCTGAAGGTGCTTCAGTTTTTTCTTCTATCTTCGGCACTGGAGCTGGTTCTGTAGCTTCAGAGGCCAAAGAAACTTCACCAATAAATTCTGGCACTGTGGCCGGCTCAATAAAGCGAGTTCGATGGGTAAGCACCTTCATCTTTTTCCTTTGAGGCGCTGGCTCACTAGTCGCACTCGTGGTAGCTTCTGTCGCAGGAGAAGTATTTTTCCTTTTGCGACCCAATACCGGATAGTGATAGTCAGGGTAGATAAACCCGACTGCGTCAAATACACGGTTGAGCCTTTTCTTCTTTCGGCCTCCGAAGGCTGCTGATAACGCAGTGTTCTCGGCCTTCGAATATGCCCCAAGAAGTTCGTCACTTAATGTTTCGATGCTTTTCAACCAATCGTCATCAGGTTCAACAAATTTATCCCCATATTTGAATGTGTATTTTAGTCTGACTAGTCCGCCTTCGTCGGACTCTTTAATGGTCTCCTTCGGCATTTCCCACTTTTCTGCAAGTGGCCATACCCTGAAGGCAATGTGCTCTTGGACTAAGTCTCTTGTCCCAATGAAAGAGCAGATTACGCCGAAGGCTCTTTGGCATTCCTCGGCTGCTTCATCCATTTCAACCTTCGGCCTTCGAAGTCCGAAGCGTTGCCAGATGGGGTGCATAATAATACTCTTGACATTTTCTTGCGCTGTTAAGTCATTCTTCACATAGAACCACTCTGTCATCCAGGCTCCGGGCCACCTCTTCCGAAAGGTCGGCACAGGGCAGCTTGACCCGGAGCGGGCACCGAAGCTATAACACCCAAAATTGTTGTGATATTGTTCTTTTCCCCAGGGCTTCGTCTCGTACAGTAACTCATGAATGTTGCAGAAGCTTTTAGCGTTTGGTTCCAAACCTTGGCTTCTCACAGCCCAGACAAACACCCCCATTCTTATGATGGCTTCGGGGGTAATTTGATGAAGGTAGACTTGAAATGTCTTCAGGACTTCAACAACAAAGTTGCTCAGGGGGAATCGAAGCCCAGCCTTGAGAAAGCTTCGGAAGATTACGACTTCATCTTCTTCTGGGGTGGGAGAAGTCCTTTCTCCAGCGTCAGCCCTCACAATAGATATATCTCGAAAATACCGCCCCCTCATATTATCAATATGACTCTGTTTGATAGTGGTTTTCCCGAAAACCGTGTGACTTGGCCGCCATGGTCGATCTTCGGCCTCTTCCCCACCACTTTCTACATCATAGCTGTCGCTGTCACCAGTATCTGCGGACAAACCTTCAAGAATCTCCTTCGTGATCTTCTCCGTATTGGTCTCCGCCATCGCTATGAGGAACCCCAAATTCTTCTCTTCCTCGAGACTCAGCTTCGTCTCAGCAGGGATCTTCTTACCTTCAGACATCTTCGGAAACGCTAAAAAACTGTTTTCAGGGCCGAAGCTTTGAAATCAAAAAGGTCACCAATCTTAATGCACAAGAGCTAAAAATTTAGTGGACCGAAGCAGATGGCAAGTGTGCGTACCAAATGAGTCGCCGGTGTGATCTTATTTATACGCCCAGGGCGTTGAAAATTGAAAGACCCCGCTTGTCAGTGAATGTTGCTATTCTAGCAAAGGGAAGGTGTTTTTTCGGACCTTCGGCTCAAGGCCTTCGTCCATATCGCAATCTGAATTTATTATTAACAAATTAATATTGCGAGGGGCTACTGTTGGGGGCCTTCGTCCTCCGAAGGTCCTCAAAAACATGATTTGACAATGTTTGCCAAGTGGATTATGTGAACAGGTATCTTCGGACTCAGAATTATGAACATAAAGCACGGTCAGGACGAAGCCTGAACCAGACGAAGGACGAGCTGATTACCATGCTCTACGAAGGATGATGCACAGCCGAAGCTGTGCGCAGGGAAGCTTCGTCGCGATAGCGGAAAGGGGAACCGACTTAAAGATGAAAAGACTACGTGGGCCTTGACAGATTTCCATAAGTCATTAACAAATGTAATGGACATGGATGTAATTTTACGTGGGCTGCGTCCCGCGTCTATAAATAGATGAACAGTACTCCCGTACTGTTCACGCTGACTTGGCATCTACTTTTGCGTCACGCTTGTACCTTTTACCTTCTCTCAGGACCGAAGGTACATTTGTAATTTGAAATCATTTCTATTTTTCCATGTTAATAAAATAGACATGATTCTATGATGGTGTTTATATTGTATTTCATGCCCTATATGAACCCTTCGTCATTATTTGTTATGTTTACGAAGGTATGTCTCTTGTGACCTTCGTCCGAAATACATTATCTCCCGAAGGGACATAATGTTCCGAAGGACGAAGGACTTTAACACTTAATATTTTTTATGTTGCCTTGTTCTTAACTCTTAGCATTTGAGAACAAGTCCCCAACACTATATAAGTATGAATACAAGATTGAAACTTAAATGCTTAATGTAAATGCGGAAACTTAAAGGGCAAAGTAGAGATGCAAACTCTCGTGGATGATGCCGGTATTTTTACCGAGGTATCCGGAACCGCGCCAGGTTCCGACTAATCCTCGTTGGTGCCCCTACACAAAGGAAAGCCCACGCGAGGGCCAAGCACCTCGGTCGAGTAACTCCGTAGAGAGCCGCGGGCCTTCTCCACGCACAAGTGGTGCTCTGCTTCTAGATCCTCTCGGACGCTCCCCGCCGTCTCCACTATCGAGCTTCCGGCCGAAACGTCGCGGGCCTCGTTCCCTCTAGTACATGGTGGCGGCCGTGACACAAACACGGTTGTCACGGTCTCGCAAGACTCTCGCCCCACTTGGTACAATTACAACGGCTCGCGCAAGAGCCGAGGGGTTGTGTGGTTTTACAAAACTCACTCAACTAACTAGGGTTCACCTAAAGCAAGCGCTAAAGCAGTCTAACTAACCTATGCACTTCGCAAAGCACCTACGCTAATCATCGAGTGATTCTATTAAGCACTTGGGAATGTCTACTATATGCCTTTGTATGTCTCTTGGGCTCCCACACTTGGAAATGGTCGGTTAGGGGTGTATTTATAGCCCCCAACACAAATATAGCCGTTGGAGGAAAGCTGCTGCTTTCTGCGGTCACACCGGACAGTCCGGTGGTGTACTGGACAACGTACTGTTCCTTGTCCGGTGCGCCTAGCCATTGCCCTGTCAGAGCATATGACCGTTGGCGCCGCAGGCTTTTCACACCGGACAGTCCGGTGGTCTTCCCTTCGGGTGCCACCTGGAACTAGTCATTGGGCTGCGGTTCCCTGGTGCACTGGACAGTCCGGCGTGTGGGCACCGGACAGTCCAGTGTGCCATCGGACAGTCCGGTGCGTCATGCACAGACAGTCCGCAGGCAACACATCTTCTTTTCTTAGATTTTCTTGATCTTCTTAATGTCTTCTTTTGAGGTGTTGCTTTCCTCAATTCCTTGGTCCAAGTAACTCTAGAATCCTGTGAACTACAAACACAAACACTAGGAAACTTATTAGTTCATAGATTGTGTTAATCATCAAACACCAAAACTCAATTAGCCAAATGGCCCGGGGTCCATTTTCCTTACAATCTCCCCCTTTTTGGTGATTGATGATAACACAACCAAAGCAAGCAAATAATACAAGTGTTTGAATGAAAATATGCAATCTACTTGCTAGGATGCATGTTTGTCCCCACAATGTGATATTATGAACTTAAGCCTCCCCCTAACTCCATAATTCACTTACTTCCTATTTTGGACCAAATAACCAAAACCACTTGAAAAAGGCACTTGCAGATTAAAATTTTAATTTGGTGGTGTTTGGTGTTTGATACGTTTTTCATTGCTTTGGTCCCTAAAACTTCTCCCCCTTTGGCATCAACCACCGAAAAGGAAGACATTAAAAGCATGTAGGAAGTAAATAAAGCTTGCCCCTTATTAAGAATTTTATTAGATGATACCACTAGGAGGATATTAATTTAAACCACATGAAGGGTACTAGTGGAGCCATCAAATAGTTACTCCCCTTAAATGAGTGTTCTCTTTAGAAAGAATTTTCTCCCTCCCCTTTTTTGTTTTGAGACGAAGAAATACTCCACCTGATAGAGATCTTCTACTTAGGAAAAGCATGTGAAAATTAGAGGTGCAAGACATGATTTGAATAGACTAACTTCCCTTATGCATAGGTAACAGAATATGAGTTAACCACTTATGCATCTTTAGCAACATGGAAGTATATGATATGAAATATAGTCCAATCAAATATTGGAGAAGACATGTAAATGATACTAAATGTAGTCTTAAAGATACCAATTGAAAGTCAATGACGTGCTTGTGAGACATGAGAGTTCTTGGAGATTTTGCAGTGGAAGTTTGTTGTCTTCCTCCGGGGACTTCATTTTCCTTACAATGAGAATATCACATAAAGTAAACTTGAAAAGGTGTTAGTCTTAAAGTCTTAGATTATGGAGTAACCTCCCCCTGAAGGTGTGCATACAAGTTTTGAATACTTATAGGAGACATGCACTTTGATTTGATATCGAGAGGGGCAAATTATCCATAATCCGATCTTTGGCACGTATAAGTTAAATGATACAAATTGTAGAAAATGAGTGTTTTACCACTTGTAGCATTAAAAATCAATTGGTGTATCATTTACTATGGAGTGATAAAGAAGCTATGTGATGTGCTTAAATAAATATTTTAAACCATGTAGGTTTGCTTAAGTGTATGAATTTAAAACAAGCAATCCTACCATGTGATTTACCTAGTATGCAAGAAATTAAATAAAGGTAATACCAAATGAAGTACTAGGCATGAAAAGGTAAACTAGAAACAAGAGAAATAGATACGCATATCTAAAAGTAAAGAATACAATAAATCTAGTTACCTTAGTCATGGGTGGGGAAAATTTGGGTCCAAAATATTTACTAACTCACTTGGCAATAAACTTGATCCAATATGATGTATCCCATGATATACATCCCAACTTTGCTAAGTCTCCAAATTTTCTGTAGACCTTTGGTCCACTCACTTCCCTTTCGGGATCCAAACCTTCTTGGTGCTTTTCATGATTGAGATTATTTCCTTTGGCACCCAGATGTGTTTGGCCCCCTTTCCTTTGTTGGCTTGCTTGTTGGCCTTGATTGCTATCACCTTTCCATTCTTTTTCTTTTTGATCAAATATGGTGTAACAGCCTTTTTGTCCACCTTTTTGATGTAGGTGTTGGAGATTTTGCTTGATGGCTTTTGCTTGAGCTTTTGCTTTTGCTTATCCCCGGTCATCGCCTTGCATTGGAAAGACTTGTGGCCTTCCTTGTGGCATAGCCTATAAATCACAGTTTCTCCCTCCATAGGCTTGTTCACTCCCGCAGTGGTGTTATCCTGTGGAGGTTGGATTTGTTTGGCTTTGCCTTTCTTGTCATACAAAGCCTTGCCAAGGCGAGCCACTTATTGCTTTAATTGTTCATTTTCCTTTGCAACCTCATCCGAACATGTTTCTACAACAATATTCTCAACAAGAACTTGGTTGTAGGGGTTAGAATCATCAATTAAATCAAAGCAAGAAGTAGAAGCATCTTTCTTAACAATTTCAGGTATTTCAACTAAAGATGCTGCTGGGGTGCTACCATTGTTTTCTAGCTTAGTAGTTAGCTCATTATTGTGTATGCTAAGAATCTCCATTTTCTCTAGCAAATTTTTAATAGCTTCTTGGGAGTTAGCTAACTTAGCCTTAAGTTTTTCATTCTTTTTAATAAGGCCATCATCGGTAGCAGTGGATGGAACACTAGACTCTAATAGCTCAATTTTAGTTGATAGCTCACTATTTAAGTTTGCAAAAGTTTCAAATTTTTCCAGCAAACCTTTATAATCATTTTGAGAGCTAATCAACTTATTTTTCAATGTTTTAAGTTGAGCTTTTTGCTTAGTGCAAACATCCTGAAAAAATTTAACGGCTTCCGCAAGTTCATCTACGGAGGGCTTTCCTTCACCTTCAACATCACTACTACTATCATCACTAGAGGATGGAATGCTCATTTTACCTCTTGCCATAAGGCATTTGTGTGATGACTGTGATGAGCGTGATGAGGACCGGTGGCTGCGCGTCCTTGGAGGATCATCTTCACTTGAAGAATCATCCCAAGTTCTAACACTTATTAGCGCCTTGCCTTTGCTCCTTCCCTTTTTGGGTTCGGTCATATTTGGACAGTTGTCCCTGAAGTGGCCCTTCTCCCCACATGCGAAGCATCCCCTCTTCCTTTGTTTTTCCTGTCAATGTTAAAGAGAAGATCTTCGACCTGCAGGGGCACACCCATTAGATTAATCTTGCGGATCATCCCCATTACCTTTCCGACACGTCAGATTGTATCTTCGTCCACGGAGGACGATGTGCATGGTTGATTATCTTCATCATCATCACTCTCTTCTTCTTCCTCTTCTTCACTTGAGGAACTTGGAGTGGGAGCCTTTTTTTGCCCTTCCTTTCATCACATGCAAAAGCATATGGCCTTGAGGAAGTTGGCTCCTCTCCCTGACACATTTTTCGCGACATCTTAAAAGCCACGATTTTCCCAATCACAATGGTCGGGGTCATGGTACTCAAGTCCTCCATGTTTTGAAGGATGGTGATGATGCTCCCATATCTTTGTTGTGGTAGCAGGGAGATAATCTTTCTCACAATGTTTGCATCACCTAGCTTATTAATGCCAATAGATTTGAGTTCATTGATAATTAGATTTAAACGAGAATACATGTCTCTAACAAGTTCATCATCTTTCATAGCAAAAGAATTAAACTCATTTAAGACTAGGCAACGTTTTTGCTCACGGACATTGGATGTGCCGTCATGGAGCTCATGCAATTTTAGCCAAATCTCATTACCAGTTTTCAAGGTAAATACTTGATTGAAAATATCCATGCTAAGAGATTCATACAAGCAATTTTTGGCTCTAGCATTTAAATGAATTTCTTTTTCGTCACTCATGGTGGGTTTCTCGGGATTCTTAGGGGGTTTCATCCCGTCACGAGTTACTCTCCAAACGCCTAGATCAACGGCCTCTAGGTAACAAGCCATTCTAGCACTATAATATGGGAACTTAGTGCCATCAAAGTGTGGTGGCCTATGGGTATCCATCCCTTCCTCGGCTCTTTTAGCGGTGAAGCTAAAACGTTTCAAATGAGCCAAACCAGGCTCTGATACCACTTGTAGGAAACGGGTGACGCTTAGGGGGTGAATTAGGACTTCTAAAACTTTCTCTAAACTAGGCCACAAATAAAACCCTAGAGCAAAACCTATGCAAATAATCAAACTAGAATGTGCAAACTAGGTTTTGTCTAAGTGTTGCTATCTCTACCGCAATGGCTAAGTTTCAATCTACACTATATAAGTATGAATACAAGATTAAAACTTAAATGCTTAATGTAAATGCGGAAACTTAAAGGGCAAAATAGAGATGCAAACTCTCATGGATGACGCCGGTATTTTTACCGAGGTATCCAGAACCGCGCAAGGTTTCGACTAATCCTCGTTGGTGCCCCTACGCAAAGGAAAGCCCACGCGAGGGCCAAGCACCTCGGTCGAGTAACTCCGTAGAGAGCCGCTGGCCTTCTCCACGTGCAAGTGGTGCTCCGCTTCCGGCTCCTCTCGGACGCTCCCCGCCGTCTCCACTATCGAGCTTGTAATGCCCCGAATTTGAGAGTTGAATTTTTCTTTCTCCAGCACTCACCAAATTCGGGCGTTACCCTTTCCTTTCTCTTTTTCTCCTCGCTAAGCCTTGATCTTTTCCAAAGTTATAGCGGGAATTAGCTCGATATCTTGTGTAAGCAAAACCTAGAATTATTTTCTTTTGTTGTTGCATCATGCCGAACCACGTATCTTTTCCTTGTGAGTATTTGCTTGGTTTCCATAAAAAATGCGCTTAGTAGAGCATTATAGCTAAATAGGAAATGGAAAATAGAAAGGAACCCCCCCTTCTCTCTTGGGCCGGCTTCCTGGCGCGGCCCAGCCGCCCCCCTCCTCCCCTCTTCCCTCTTGGGCCGGCTGGCTCGACGGCCAGATGTTCATATTACAGGTGGCAATGAGAATGATGGTTTTGGTATTGGCTCTGGTGATGGTAAGTGATATTCTTTCCGTTTGGAAAGGGTACGTTTGGGTTAATACTAAAACTTGGCTCTCTTTACTAGTAATAATAATCTGACCAACTAAAAGCAACTGCTTGACTTATCCCCACAAAAAGCTAGTCCACTACAGCCAAACAGGACACTTGCTGAGTATGTTGATGTGTACTCACCCTTGCTCTGCACACCAACCCCCCCCTTCCCCAGGTTGTCCGCGTTGCAACCACTGCTTAGGAGAAGATGAAGCCGTGGAAGGAGACTTCCAGGGGTTCCAAGATTACGACGAGTTCTAGGCGTGGGTTAGCGGCAACCCCCCAGTCGGCTACCTGTGAAGGCCGCGTGTATCTACGTTTCGTTTTTGCACTTTGATTATTGTAAAGACTATGTGAATGTCTCAGACATATGATGTAATCGATTATTATTCCCCTTTTATGTTATTGTTGGGGGCCTCCGGCTTCCGAAGGTCCTCAAAAACATGATTTAACAAAGTTTCTGGAGTATGATGCATGAACAGGTATCTTCGGACTTGAGTTAAAACCACAGTGTGAAGAAGCACAAAAGGAATACGAAGGATGGCGCGGAGCCGAAGCTGTGCGCAGAAGAGCTTCAGCATAATAGCAGAAAAGGAAACCGACTTAAAGATGAAAAGGCTATTTAGACCTCGACGGATTACTATAGAGTTATTAGCAAATGTAAAGGGCATGGGTGTAATTTTACATGGGCTGCGTCTTGTGCCTATAAATAGATGAACAGTGTTCCCGTACTGTTCACGCTGACTTGGCATTTGCTTTTTGTAACACCCCTGGTGTTACTGTAACTAAAACTTAAGCATGGCATCATAAGCATTCACATTGCATATGTTTGACACACCTAGAGTGCATTTACTAGGTGAAAATTTCAAACAAGTTGTATTGTTATAGCATTTTGCAAACAGGACCCTGGATAGGAAACCTGACCCTAAATCAGGCTCAAAGGGGTAAAACTTAACCCAAGATGAGAAAACCTAAAGGCTTTAGGGAAAGAGTCATAAAATGTCCCCAAAAACAAAGATGAGTCACATTTATACCCCTGGGATACCAAAAATCTCAATTAGAACCCTGGAAAACCCTAAATCCCAACCCTAGGGACCTATGTGCAAAATTAGTCCACTTTTGGACTTAAGTGCAAAAACCAAGTCAAATAAGTTTCTTAAGTCCTTTGGTTCACAAATGTGTGGACTTGTAAGCCAAATATTGGATTTTGGACTTAAATGCAAAATGGAGCTCACTTAAGCTCTATCCTAAGTCTGGAATTCAGTTTTGTGGGCTCAACTTTGGAGCCCTGTATCTTTTAAAATATAGGGTATTTGCCCTAAGTGACCACAACAAGTTTGTAGACCAATCAAAGGAGAACAATTTTGCTGAAGAGAGCAAATCATGTTCTTGTGAGAAATTTGGAGATAATCATGCTCAAACTTGGACTGTCAGACTAATACAGTCTGAATCTCAAGTTGACAGTGACTTTGCTCCAAGTTTGAGAGACATTTTAACCTTGATCCAGTGCTCAACTGATCCCAACCTCTATAGTCAAATTAATGCTGGTTTATAGCTCTACAAGTTTGCTGCAGAGTTGGACTTGGGTTGTCACTAAGAATTTAGAGAAAATCTCTCTCCAAGTTGGGCTGTCAGGCGACTGAATCAGGTTTTTACCATGGTACAGTAACTGCAGAAGATACCCCTTCTTTCCCCTTCGCCGCCGATGACCCACACGCCGTGATTCACGCCGTCGTTGGGATTTGTGTTCGCTGGTGGGGAGATAACTTCGATGAAGTAAAGATCTCGCGGGGAGGAGTGGATAGGATCACACATCAGAGCTTATCGCCGTGATTCTAGTCACTGCGACGTGGGCGGTCTGCCTGAGCCGCCGTGGAAACACCGGTGAACCCGGTTGCGCCACGTCGAAGCTTATTGCTCCGCGGTAACAAGCGTAGCACCCTTGGGAGCGTTATCCATGCGCTGTTACACCGGTGACCGCCACGATTACAGCCACCGTGTTCTTCCCCGTCTCCGGCCGCCAGCACAACCTGCTCGAATTGACCGCCACCGCTTGCGACGCCTATAAATTGAGCCCTCCCCTAGCTGCGTTAGATTATCGCGAACCCAGACATGAAGAATCGTTAGCTATCATCCCCCAGTGAGTCCCAATTTCCAATTTCCCCCAATTCAAGCTTCCGCCACCGTGAAACGAGCTTCACCGTCGCCAGCCCTTTTTCGGTCAGACCCCGTCCCCTGCTTCCTCGTTTAAGCTTTCTCGCATGCCTACGATGCTCGCTGAACCACCAATTTGAACTGCGGGCTCACCAATCACCGGGAACACGATCAACTGTTCGCCACCCATTCGGTTCACGCGGACAGAGCTTGATAGCTCACCATTTGTGCAATTAGGTTAGGGGAAACACTCGGGGTAGGTCCGATGTGATGTCCGCCGCTCGGGAGCGCCGGTCGTCGCCTTAATCGGCCAGTGCAGATGCTCGCCGGAGCTCTTCCGTGCGGAGCGCCGTCGTGGACCTCGGTCTGCGAAGGAATAGAAGCTTAAGGACTTATCTGCAAACTGTCAGTGATACATAGAAACAGTGAAAGAACTCGTTCGCTGTTAGACAAAAACGCAAGGGCCGTTCTGCAAAACCGCCAGCGCGGGCGCGGGCGCACGCACGCTTCTGCGTGGACTTGGGCTGCTTAGGCCAGTTTGGGCCCAACACTGTTGAGTCTTTTTCTTTTTCTTTTTCAGAAGAACTTGGGAAATTTGTTATAAAATGTAGAAAAATCCTAAAATTGTGAAACCAATTTTCCTAGGTTCATTATTTTCCCTAGAATTTAATAAAAATAGTTTTGTGATTTTTAGAGGAAATAAGGAATTTTAGGGCATTTAAAATAGCTTAAAGAAATAATTCTAGAATTTTAAAGAATTAATAGTAATGCCAAAAATGTTCAAAAATTTTATATGAACTCCCCACATTATTTAGAAGCCTTAGGTAGAGTTTGAATTAATTTGGACCTTGTTTGATCACTAAACCCCAAAACACCCCCCTGCCCTGTGAACTCCTTTACCGACTCCGGAAACCCTAAGTTCTCGGAGTTCCGTGAAGAAAAATTGTATTCAAGACTTAGATAATAAGTTTATATTATCTTTGCACCCTCATGAGCATCCCGTGGCATTCATTCTTATACATATGTATGGTTATGATTAGAACACGAAGAAGAAGTGGAAGCCACTGAAGAGCAAGTACCACCACCTTTGGAAACAAAGGCTGAGAACTGTTTCTACTTCGATATTTGTGGATCTGAGCCTGACTCACCCATAAACAAAGGCAAGCCCCGGTGCATTTGCCAACCCCCTTGTGTTTTAAAATCTTTCCCACTTGCTTGATGCACTAGGTGATAGGTGTTGATTGCTTAAAACAATTCCTGCATTACTTTCCTTGGAATTTGATTACCTTCCTTGATACCCTGTTTTACAAAAGGTGTTATTATGCTTAGTATTGCTCTAGCAAAACAAAAGGATTTGTTTTACAAAAGATGTTTGGCGAAGTGGGAGGGTTGTTTTCAAAATAAAAACTTGATGGTGAATCTGTCAAAGGCCTTGATGGATTCAACATCGGAAAAGATGTACCTCTGCCAGGTACCAACCTTTGGGGTTAAAAGATTAAGCTGAGACCGGGCGGGTGACTTGCACGAGAAAGAGAGTCTCGGTGTAGTGTCTCCGTCTGAGTCGATTAAGGACCTTGTCGATGTAGGCTTGATGATCGAGGACCCTTTAACTGGTCACATGCCTCGTCATGGGTAAGCCTTGCCTCGAGCAGACTAAGGCCAGAATAAGATAACACGAAATGGGCGTGGAGCGGTGGCGAGAGTAGCGTGTACCCTCCGTGGCAAGAGGCTGGACGGTGGTGTTTCTGTGCTCTCGGTTTGCGTGAACCTGATCTGGTCTTAAGAACCCCGATGGCGGGTTGACATATGCAAGGGTTAAGTGCTACATATGTCGTGTGATCGGAGATCCTCAGCTGAGTATAATCGATTCGGATCGCCGTACCTTCGCGGTTATGAAGACTTGTGTTGGGGACCATAATTAGGGGTACCCTCAAGGCTCCTAATTCTCAGCTGGTAACCCCCATCAGCACAAAGCTGCAAAGGCCTGATGGGTGCGATTAAGTCAGGGATCAGTCCATTCAAGGGACTCGATCACGCCTCACCCGAGCCTAGCCTCGGACAAGGGCAGCCGACCCCGGAGGATTTCCGTCTCGCCCGAGGCCCCCCTTCAGCGGCGAACATGTTTCCGGCTCGCCCGAGGCCCTGCCTTCGCCAAGAAGCAACCCTGACCAAATCGCCGCACCGACCGACCAAATCGCAGGAGAATTTAATGCAAAGGTGGCCTGACACCTTTATCCTGACGCACGCCCCCCAG
The DNA here is from genome assembly GCA_029449295.1 of Zea luxurians. Taxonomy (NCBI): domain Eukaryota; kingdom Viridiplantae; phylum Streptophyta; class Magnoliopsida; order Poales; family Poaceae; genus Zea; species Zea luxurians. The sequence goes on along the minus strand of JAOPSE010000052.1, from coordinate 4,953,107 downwards.
CCGGCAGAGCCGAAGTGACCGCCATCACTTCGCCGCTCCACTGACCGGCCTGACAGAAGGACAGCGCCGCCTGCGCCACTCCGACTGCGGTGCCACTTGACAGAGTGAGACTGACAAGCAGTCAGGCCCGGCCAAAGGCACCATAGGAAGCTCCGCTCCGCCTGACCCAGGGCTCGGACTCGGGCTAAGTCCCGGAAGACGGCGAACTCCGCCCGACCCAGGGCTCAGACTCAAGCTAAGTCCCGGAAGACGGCGAACTCCGCTCGACCCAGGGCTCGGACTCGGGCTAAGTCCCGGAAGACGGCGAACTCCGCCCGACCCAGGGCTCGGACTCAGGCTAAGTCCCGGAAGACGGCGAACTCCGCCCGACCCAGGGCTCGGACTCGAGCTAAGTCCCAGAAGACGACGATCTCCGCCTCGCTCGACCCAGGGCTCGGACTTGGGCTCGACCCCAGAAGACGATGAACTCCGCTTCGCCCGACCCTAGGGCTCGGACTCCGCCCTGGCACTAGCCGGCGATCTCCGCCTCGCTCGAACCTGGGGCTCGGACCCGACCTCGGCCACGGAAGACAGACTCGACCTCGGCTTCGGAGGAGCTTCCACATCGCCCAACCTAGGGCGTAGACCAGCCACGTCAACAGGAGGCGCCATCATCACCCTACCCCGAGCTGACTCGGGCCGCAGGGAACAAGACCGGCGTCCCATCTGGCTCGCCCCGCCAGATAGGCAATGATGGCGCCCTGCATACTCTGTGACGACGGCGGCTCTCAGCCCCCTTACGTGTAACACCCGGATTTTAGGGGTCCAAAACCCGGGCGCTAACAAAAACAGCAAGTATGCTGGGACCAAGTCTCACACATATGATGTATAGTGGCACAGGATCGAATGTCACATCTTTATATATAACAGGAGTTCTATACAAAATAGATAATTACATTATAAGGAGACAACGGTCCAGCAACCCAAAGTTGACTGGGAGACGACGACCTAGACCTCTCACGAACTCATCACAGCATCCCCCATGCGCCTCATCCGGTGGTACCTGTTCTTGACCTGTGGGGTGTGTGAGACAGCAAGAGTGAGCTCACATACGTTCATCGCTCAACAAGTTGTGGGGAATAATGTGCATGAACTCGCCAAAGGTGGGAGCTCACGTGAAGTGTAAGGCTTACCAAAGAAGATGGTTAGAGCTGAGCATTGCTTTTAAAGTTGGTCAAAATTTTATTAGCAGTTACTAAGTATAAGTAAATACCAACCCAATTAAATAGTAGAACAAAAGTAACAACTTCACCTGCGATGCAATGCATATGACAAATTGAGTTTAAGTTCCATAATTTAATCATGTGAGTGTCCGAGCTGCTCATGACCGTGAGCACGACTAGTATACCAGTTTTACACTCTGCAGAGGTTGCGCATCTTTACCCACAAGTCGTGTATCCCATGTCGCCAGGGTTTGCAAGGCCCTTAGACACTTCCGAGGTGAATGGCTAGGGATCCACTACGAGGCCTTTACAAAGTTCCACTAGCTTCCGAAAACCCGCTACAGTTTATAGGAAGATCCAGTGCAGGAATCCCTTGCAGGACCGCCATCGCAGCAAAATCCTCCCGAGGGCCTCCCTACACTGACCTCTCCCCTACTGCCCTTGCCCCTTTCGGGTAAGGTAGTCTTCCACTAGCTTTCCTAATTAATCAGCCAAGGGCGTCCCATTCCACCCTCGTGGTAGCACTGTTTTCCCGGGTGGTTCTCCATGTTCCAATTAACATAATGATCTTAACATGAACCATAAATAACAACTGATAACAAAAGTATAATCATGAATGGTGTATCTCCATACCCAAAACCACATATAGCACTAGCAAGTACTACCCAGAAAGTTCAGTGGTAAACAAGGTATAAAGATAGACAAACTAGGGTAACCTATTGGGTCCCATCAAAATTAACCTATGCAGATCATTATGATTAATTAGAACATGAGTAGGTGAAAAGAAGTGATCAAGGGCACAACTTGCCTGGGCCTTGAGATTCCAGGTACCAGGATGATCTTCAGATGACTCGTGACCTCGCACTAGTCGTGGCAATACAAACAAACAGTGTATAGGCAATATTAACATTACACCAAACATGTATGCCAAAATACATATTAATAATCTACATATTTAAAATGAGATCACAGAAAAATAATCATTAATTTTGGAGTTATAGATTTTAAGTTATGAATTTTCAAAGGTTTTATGTGTTTAAAATAGATTTAGTGAGAGATTAAATTTCCAACTGTTTTCATGACAGAACAGAGGTTCTAGGTGGTAGAGAATAAAATTACAAAATTTTAGAAAGTGGAATGGATTAATTTGGACTAAAAATGGATTTTCTATGATTTAAACAAGTTCTGGGAATTATTTTTGTGTTAAAAATCAATTTTAGATATTATTTATATGGTTTTCCTTATTCTCTGGACTGAGCGCTAAAAACAGATAAGTCCAGGGTCTAACGCGAAAGAAACCCAAGACACAGACTTACCCCGTGGTGGACGGCGGGTTGATTTCCTAAAAACTAAGGGTTTCATCTACAAAATGACACGGCGAAGGGGTATCGGCTTCTGTGGACCGTTCGATTAAAATCTAAGAGCATAGATTAGCTTTGCCGCACGTCAAGCCCGCGCGCAACCCTGACCGTTAGATCCAGAATCCGCGCACCAAAACCACCCACATCGCGAGTTAATATGAGCCTTTCGATCCCCGATCGACGACCCAGAAGTAACGAGCCCGAATAGCTTTTCTACTTCTAATCTGGGCCGCCCAATACTGGATCCACGTCTCCCAGCACACATCTACATCCTCTCATCACCATCGCAGGCCCCCGGATCCGACGGTTCCCTGCATTTCTTCCTCCCTGTGCCCCCCCTACTTCCTTTTCTCTTTCTTCCTGGTTGCCCGGTGCCGGTAGTTCTTCCCCCTTCCCACGGCGACGAGCACCCCAGTGGTCAGACCCCACGACGATCAAGTGACAACTACCATAGTAAACAAAGCGCATGATATGCGGGTAAAACTCTCAAGACGATACGCACCGGAGATCCCGATGATGGCTAGAATGGTGGTCGCCGGCGATGCCTGATGCAGACGACACTCCCTCCGGCAAGCGCTACACCACCGGCGAGTATCGCAGTGACGATTGGCACGACACGCCTGGCTTTTAAACACGAAGCCGAGGGCTTCCGAGCGCGCAGCGAGGAAAGCGTGGAGGCGGCGACATTCTGTTACAACAGCGCGCGGCATTCGCGGAGGATAAAGACCGGGCGAGGGAGGTTGAGGGCTGGCTGTTAGCGTTGGCGGGGTTCGTGGCGAGAGCCCGCGGAGCTGTTACAGGGGGCGTCGCAACGGAGTCCGCGCATGCGGCGGAAGATCTGCTGTGCAACGCCGGGTCAAAGACTGGCTAGTGGGGCCCTCGACGCGCGCAGTGAGGAATCCCAGGCCGCGCGGGTGAGAGGGGAGGAAGACGACCGTGTCGTGCGGGTAGAAGAGGCGCTGTACAGGTGGGCCCGCCACCCAGCGACAGCGACGCCAACGCGCAAGGGATCAAGGGATGGGCTGGCGCGGGAGTAATATCCGGAAATGGGCCAAGGAGGGGTGATTTCGGCCCAACCGCAGAGTCTGTTCTCTTTTCTTTTATTCATGTTTTGGTTCCCACTCAAATTCATGATTTGAATTCAAATATTTGTTGTGAATGTGTACTTTAGATTAAATATTCAAATCAATGATGCCAGTATGAAAAGGCACATTTATTTATATATTTTTCTTCATGTTGTATATAGGGTTTTCCTTTCTTTCTCTTCCTTCCTTTTCTAATTTATTTCCAAATTCTAGATTTTAATTTAGGTTTAACCCTAATTTTCATCATTAATGTATTTTTTTATTACTGTTATTATTATTGTCAGATGCTCAAACAAATAAACTCCAACATGATGTGCTAATTTCTTTATTTAATATAATTGCTGGTAGTCAAGGTGACCCCATGATTTGAATATGTAAAAATGAGAAAAATAACACAAGTGGTCAAATAATTTTTTTTATATTTACCAATTCTTGTATATCCTATTCCTCCAACTATTTGGGTGTTACAAATCCTACCCCCCTTAAAAATAATCTCGTCCTCGAGATTTGTAAGAAAAAGGGATGTATACTCATATTGTCCTCGGAACATATGCACAAACAAAGAAATCTCTGCATGAGGCATAATCCTTTAACAAAACATGGGGTCAATAGACCTTATTGTTCCTTCTAGAAATATATCATATCATCTACTAACTAAAGTAACATCTAGATCTTACAAATCATCATAATCTATATCTATGTAGCTTGGTGGGGCGGGTGGTGGTGGTGGAGGTTGTTGTTGTTGTTGTCTTATCTGATTTTGCATCTCGGTCACCAGGTCTGTTAATTGTTGTATTACCAGTCTTTGGGTAGCAACCACTTGATCGATCTCAACAGGTGGAGGATTTGGAGGATTCATTTCTGTTTGCTGTTACGTGATAATCTTTCCTTTCCTGGTATTGACCATGAAAGTTAGAGGCACATGGTAATAGTTTTGTAAAGGAAATTGTTCACTAAGCGGAATGAATAAGCTAGTAGTTGGTTATAATCTATAGATTCTTTGGTAGGGCTTAATCTTTGTTTTATGTCCAGATTGGGGTAACCAATCATATAAGGTGAATATCCAAGGGTAGGATAGAATCTGTCAAGATGAGAGATATATATGGGTGAGATAGACTACATGATGTAGGTCAAAATCTGGTTTGATGTCAGGTGGTGGTTGATAGATTATGTAATCCATTAAGACTCTTTTGATTGGGTAAGTTATGTAACTTGTTATATAGGTCGAGTTGTTGTGTATGGCCAAGTTGATATAAGTCTCCAAATTAGGCTTAAGTGATTTAGGAGTATGGCCTTATCCTTTCTACCAGCATCAAGTAACTCACACTAGATTGGACCATATTAAATTAGATATGATCTAGATTAGACTAGTTTAAGTTAGATAGATTTATCAGGGTAAGATATATCTTGTTAGGATATGTTAGAATCTTTTGAGATAGGATGGGGTATACGGTGTAGGTAGGTCAGAAGCTCTATTAGGTTAACACAGAGGGATTATGCAACTATCGGATGGGTAAGGTAGTTGCATATGTATATGGTCAAGTTAATCTAGGGCATCAATCTAGATTAAATCATTTTTATGGGAGTGAGGTCTAATCCATTTCACTAGTACTAACTAATCTATTAAATGACTCACTTTAGATTGGATCCTATTAGATTAGATGAGATCTAGATTGGTATCACTAGGTTAGTCTAGACAATATCTACTTACTTTGAATTAGATCATGGTTGATATTTTAGACTAGGATAAATATGCTAATTTGGGTAGGATGAATTCATAAGGATAAGGTATAATCTTTTGAGGTAAATTAGATCTATTAGGATAACAAAATCTTTTCAAGATAAGATGAATTTATTAAGGCAAGAGAGTATCTTGTAAGATAAGATGGATCTATTAAGATAAGAGAGTGTCTTTTAAGATAAGAAGAACTCCTACGAGATAGATACCTTTTAGTGGAGGATAATCTAAGTTGTTTAGTTATCTTATGAATTCTATTTATGCCTATACGTATATGCAGATGTAATTGTGGATGTTACTCCACAACTAATCACACTCAATCAAAGATCCAAATCAAACAAGTATCATAAGAACAAACATTCAAGTTCTTAGATATCTATAAAAATAGTTTTGTTTTTGTTCCTAAGAGTAGATCTCCTTATTCCTAAAGGTCACTTTAGGCACAGGATTTCAAAGTGTAAAATCCACATTTGTCTTTAGAAAATAAAAGATAAGAATAATCAGAGTAAGCGGAAATAGATGAGAAAAGATTAAGAAAAGTTTAGAAAAGAATCAGAGTAGCAAAGGTAAGTAAGTATTGGTTGTCCAGTTCTATCTAGGTTTCGTCCTACAGTCAACATTCCTCTGATACCACTTCTGTAACACCCGGATTTTAGGGGTCCAAAACCCGGGCGCTAACAAAAACACCAAGTATGCTGGGACCAAGTCTCACACATATGATGTATAGTGGCACAGGATCGAATGTCACATCTTTATATATAACAGGAGTTCTATACAAAATAGATAATTACATTATAAGGAGACAACGGTCCAGCAACCCAAAGTTGACTGGGAGACGACGACCTAGACCTCTCACGAACTCATCACAGCATCCCCCATGCGCCTCATCCGGTGGTACCTGTTCTTGACCTGTGGGGTGTGTGAGACAGCAAGAGTGAGCTCACATACGTTCATCGCTCAACAAGTTGTGGGGAATAATGTGCATGAACTCGCCAAAGGTGGGAGCTCACGTGAAGTGTAAGGCTTACCAAAGAAGATGGTTAGAGCTGAGCATTGCTTTTAAAGTTGGTCAAAATTTTATTAGCAGTTACTAAGTATAAGTAAATACCAACCCAATTAAATAGTAGAACAAAAGTAACAACTTCACCTGCGATGCAATGCATATGACAAATTGAGTTTAAGTTCCATAATTTAATCATGTGAGTGTCCGAGCTGCTCATGACCGTGAGCACGACTAGTATACCAGTTTTACACTCTGCAGAGGTTGCGCATCTTTACCCACAAGTCGTGTATCCCATGTCGCCAGGGTTTGCAAGGCCCTTAGACACTTCCGAGGTGAATGGCTAGGGATCCACTACGAGGCCTTTACAAAGTTCCACTAGCTTCCGAAAACCCGCTACAGTTTATAGGAAGATCCAGTGCAGGAATCCCTTGCAGGACCGCCATCGCAGCAAAATCCTCCCGAGGGCCTCCCTACACTGACCTCTCCCCTACTGCCCTTGCCCCTTTCGGGTAAGGTAGTCTTCCACTAGCTTTCCTAATTAATCAGCCAAGGGCGTCCCATTCCACCCTCGTGGTAGCACTGTTTTCCCGGGTGGTTCTCCATGTTCCAATTAACATAATGATCTTAACATGAACCATAAATAACAACTGATAACAAAAGTATAATCATGAATGGTGTATCTCCATACCCAAAACCACATATAGCACTAGCAAGTACTACCCAGAAAGTTCAGTGGTAAACAAGGTATAAAGATAGACAAACTAGGGTAACCTATTGGGTCCCATCAAAATTAACCTATGCAGATCATTATGATTAATTAGAACATGAGTAGGTGAAAAGAAGTGATCAAGGGCACAACTTGCCTGGGCCTTGAGATTCCAGGTACCAGGATGATCTTCAGATGACTCGTGACCTCGCACTAGTCGTGGCAATACAAACAAACAGTGTATAGGCAATATTAACATTACACCAAACATGTATGCCAAAATACATATTAATAATCTACATATTTAAAATGAGATCACAGAAAAATAATCATTAATTTTGGAGTTATAGATTTTAAGTTATGAATTTTCAAAGGTTTTATGTGTTTAAAATAGATTTAGTGAGAGATTAAATTTCCAACTGTTTTCATGACAGAACAGAGGTTCTAGGTGGTAGAGAATAAAATTACAAAATTTTAGAAAGTGGAATGGATTAATTTGGACTAAAAATGGATTTTCTATGATTTAAACAAGTTCTGGGAATTATTTTTGTGTTAAAAATCAATTTTAGATATTATTTATATGGTTTTCCTTATTCTCTGGACTGAGCGCTAAAAACAGATAAGTCCAGGGTCTAACGCGAAAGAAACCCAAGACACAGACTTACCCCGCGGTGGACGGCGGGTTGATTTCCTAAAAACTAAGGGTTTCATCTACAAAATGACACGACGAAGGGGTATCGGCTTCTGTGGACCGTTCGATTAAAATCTAAGAGCATAGATTAGCTTTGCCGCACGTCAAGCCCGCGCGCAACCCTGGCCGTTAGATCCAGAATCCGCGCACCAAAACCACCCACATCGCGAGTTAATATGAGCCTTTCGATCCCCGATCGACGACCCAGAAGTAACGAGCCCGAATAGCTTTTCTACTTCTAATCTGGGCCGCCCAATACTGGATCCACGTCTCCCAGCACACATCTACATCCTCTCATCACCATCGCAGGCCCCCGGATCCGACGGTTCCCTGCATTTCTTCCTCCCTGTGCCCCCCTACTTCCTTTTCTCTTTCTTCCTGGTTGCCCGGTGCCGGTAGTTCTTCCCCCTTCCCACGGCGACGAGCACCCCAGTGGTCAGACCCCACGACGATCAAGTGACAACTACCATAGTAAACAAAGCGCATGATATGCGGGTAAAACTCTCAAGACGATACGCACCGGAGATCCCGATGATGGCTAGAATGGTGGTCGCCGGCGATGCCTGATGCAGACGACACTCCCTCCGGCAAGCGCTACACCACCGGCGAGTATCGCAGTGACGATTGGCACGACACGCCTGGCTTTTAAACACGAAGCCGAGGGCTTCCGAGCGCGCAGCGAGGAAAGCGTGGAGGCGGCGACATTCTGTTACAACAGCGCGCGGCATTCGCGGAGGATAAAGACCGGGCGAGGGAGGTTGAGGGCTGGCTGTTAGCGTTGGCGGGGTTCGTGGCGAGAGCCCGCGGAGCTGTTACAGGGGGCGTCGCAACGGAGTCCGCGCATGCGGCGGAAGATCTGCTGTGCAACGCCGGGTCAAAGACTGGCTAGTGGGGCCCTCGACGCGCGCAGTGAGGAATCCCAGGCCGCGCGGGTGAGAGGGGAGGAAGACGACCGTGTCATGCGGGTAGAAGAGGCGCTGTACAGGTGGGCCCGCCACCCAGCGACAGCGACGCCAACGCGCAAGGGATCAAGGGATGGGCTGGTGCGGGAGTAATATCCGGAAATGGGCCAAGGAGGGGTGATTTCGGCCCAACCGCAGAGTCTGTTCTCTTTTCTTTTATTCATGTTTTGGTTCCCACTCAAATTCATGATTTGAATTCAAATATTTGTTGTGAATGTGTACTTTAGATTAAATATTCAAATCAATGATGCCAGTATGAAAAGGCACATTTATTTATATATTTTTCTTCATGTTGTATATAGGGTTTTCCTTTCTTTCTCTTCCTTCCTTTTCTAATTTATTTCCAAATTCTAGATTTTAATTTAGGTTTAACCCTAATTTTCATCATTAATGTATTTTTTTATTACTGTTATTATTATTGTCAGATGCTCAAACAAATAAACTCCAACATGATGTGCTAATTTCTTTATTTAATATAATTGCTGGTAGTCAAGGTGACCCCATGATTTGAATATGTAAAAATGAGAAAAATAACACAAGTGGTCAAATAACTTTTTTTATATTTAGCAATTCTTGTATATCCTATTCCTCCAACTATTTGGGTGTTACATTACGGAAGCAAGAGGACGTCAGCAAGGATTCAACCGCTCCGACAGCTGTCCCTCCGCCAGGCTCCATCGCTCCTCCGACGGCCACGACATCACACCAGCTGGGTGCCAAAATCTCTCCGGCTGCCACAACGGCATGTACTTAGGGCGCTAGCTCTCCTCCGCTAGACACGTAGCACTCTGCTACACCCCCCATTGTACACCTGGATCCTCTCCTTGCGCCTATAAAAGGGAGGACCAGGGCCCTCTTAGAGAAGGTTGGCCGCGCGGGGACGAGGACGAGACAGGCGCTCGCTCCCTCTCCCGCATGGACGCTTGTAACCCCCTACTGCAAGCGCACCCGACCTGGGCGCGGGACGAACACGAAGGCCGCGGGATTCCCACCTCTCTCACGCCGGTCTCCGGCCGCCTCGCTCTCCCCCCTTCGCGCTCGCCCTCGCGCTCGACCCATCTGGGCTGGGGCACGCGGTGACATTCACTCGTCGGCTCAGGGACCCCCCGGTCTCGGAACGCCGACAGTTAGCGCGCCAGGTAGGGGCCTGCTGCGTGTTGACGAACAGCTTCCCGCCAAGCTCCAGATGGGCAGTCTCCAGCAACCTCTCCAACCCGGGACGGTGCTCCGTTTCGGGAGTCTTGAGTTCATGTCCCTCGACGGCAGCTACGACATGATACTCCTTCCACCGTCGTGCGACAACAACAGTGGCGGCCGACAACCCGCCCGCCGGCGGCGGAATCGGCGACGTCTTCCCCGCAAGGTGGAAGAACAATCTTCGAGCTCACCCCGTCCTCTCCCCCGCCGACGGAGGAGGAGGCGGGGCAACTAAGGCCAAGCAGGAGATAGCACCTCGTCGGCTGTCGAGCGAGTCGACGGCCCCAGCAGCCCAACGGGGGGCGCACCGGGCGTCGACCTCGCGTTTGAGACGAAGGCGAGCGCCGTCTCCCCGCGACACGCCAATCCCGAGCAAGCGGACGACGCCAGCACACTCGCGAAAAGTTTGCTGGACGTCACCTTCGTACCTGAGACGACGGCGCAGTCAGTCCCCGACGTGACCTTATCGCCGCCCGTCGACCAAAAGGTACCGACCGATCCCCATCCCACGTCTTTCGGATTCAGCCTCAACCCGCCTAGCGACTTCGCTTTGGCGGGCGCTCTCGTAGAGGCAGGTCCAAACCCTCTGGGGTTTCGTATGCGGTCACCTTGGGACCGGCTGATGGACGTCTCGACCTACGGGCCCTCTAGGTCCGAGGAAGACGACGAGCCCAGCATCTGTTGGGATTTCTCTGGACTTGGCAACCCCAGTGCCATGCGGGACTTCATGACCGCATGCGACTACTGCCTTTCCGACTGTTCCGACGGTAGCCGTAGCCTCGGCGACGAGGACTGTGGCCCAAGTCGCGAATGCTTCCACGTCGATCTAGGGGGTCCCCCCGAAGGCAACCATCTCGGCATGCCGGAGGACGGTGACCTCCCTAGGCCAGTGCCTCGCGTTGACATCCCATGGGAGCTAGCTGTGGTCCCCGTTCAGGCGGGGGGTCATGACCCATAGCTCGAGCAAATCCGCGGGGTGCAGGCCAGGCTCGACGAGGGAGCAGGAGCGCTTGAGCCGATCTGTCGGGACGTCGGGCAGGCATGGGCGGGCCAACCTCCAGCCGGAGAAATACGTCATCTACCCCAGGGCTTCCAGCACCGCATCACCGACGACGTCAGGGTCAGGCCACCACCCGCATCCAGTGGGGTCGGCCAGAACCTGGCGGCAGCAGCAATGCTTCTTCGCTCGATGCCAGAGCCATCAACCACCGAGGGGCGGCGAATCCAGGGAGAGCTCAAGAATCTCCTGGAAGGCGCCACGGTCCGACGGGCCAAGAGCTCCGCCTCCCGAAGGCAGGGGTACCCCTCGGAACCTCATGCCGCGACTTCCCGATTCATGCGGGAAGCCTCGGTCTACACCGGGTGCACGCGCAACACCGCGCCTGCGGCCCCGGGTCGCCTTGGCAACGAGCACCATCACCGCGACCGTCGGGCCCACCTTGATGAGAGGGTGCGTCGAGGCTACCACCCCAGGCGTGGGGGACGCTACGACAGCGGGGAGGATCGGAGTCCCTCGCCCGAACCACCCGGTCCGCAAGCCTTCAGCCGAGCCATCCGACGGGCTCCGTTCCCGACCCGGTTCCGACCCCCGACTACTATCACAAAGTACTCGGGAGAGACGAGACCGGAACTGTGGCTCGCGGACTACCGTCTGGCCTGCCAACTGGGTGGAACGGACGATGAAAACCTCATCATCCGCAACCTCCCCCTGTTCCTCTCCGACTCCGCTCGCGCCTGGTTGGAGCACCTGCCTCCGGGGCAGATCTCCAACTGGGACGACCTAGTCCAAGCTTTCGCCGGTAATTTCCAGGGCACGTATGTGCGCCCCGGGAATTCCTGGGACCTCCGAAGCTGCCGACAGCAGCCGGGAGAGTCTCTCCGAGACTACATCCGGCGATTCTCGAAGCAGCGCACCGAGCTACCCAACATCACCGACTCGAATGTCATCGGCGCGTTCCTCGCTGGCACCACCTGCCGCGACCTGGTGAGCAAGCTGGGTCGCAAGACCCCCACCAGGGCGAGCGAGCTGATGGACATCGCCACCAAGTTCGCCTCCGGCCAGGAGGCGATCGAGGCTATCTTCCGAAAGGACAAGCAGCCCCAGGGCTGCCCATCGGAAGATACTCCCGAGGCGTCAACTCAGCGCGGCGCCAAGAAGAAGGGCAAGAAGAAGTCGCAAGCGAAACGCGACGCCGCCGACGCGGACCTTGTCACCGCCGCCGAGTACAAAAACCCTCGGAAGCCCCCGGAGGTGCCAACCTCTTCGACAAGATGCTCAAGGAGCCGTGCCCCTATCACCCGGGACCCGTCAGGCACACCCTTGAGGAGTGCGTCATGCTTCGGCGCCACTTCCACAGGGCCGGGCCACCCGCGGAGGGTGGCAAGGCCCACGACGACGACAAGAAGGAAGATCACCAGGCAGGAGAGTTTCCCGAGGTCCGCGACTGCTTCATGATCTATGGTGGGCAAGCGGCGAACGCCTTGGCTCGGCACCGCAAGCAAGAGCGCCGGGAGGTCTGCTCGGTCAAGGTGGCGGCGCCAGTCTATCCAGACTGGTCGGACAAGCCCATCACCTTCGACTGAGACGATCACCCCGACCATGTGCCGAGCCCGGTGAAATACCCGCTCGTCGTCGACCCCGTCATCGGCGACGTCAGGCTCACCAAGGTCCTCATGGACGGAGGCAGCAGCCTCAACATCATCTACGCCGAGACCCTCGGGCTCCTACGTGTCGATCTGTCCTCTGTCCGGGCAGGCGCTGCGCCCTTCCATGGGATCATTCCCGGGAAGCGCGTCCAACCCCTCGGACAGCTCGACCTTCCCATCTGCTTCGAAACACCCTCCAACTTCCGAAGGGAGACCCTGACGTTCGAGGTGGTCGGGTTCTGAGGGACCTACCACGCGGTACTAGGGAGGCCATGCTACGCGAAGTTCATGGCCGTCCCCAACTACACCTACCTGAAGCTCAAGATGCCGGGCCCCAACGGGGTCATCACCGTCGGCCCCACGTACAAACATGCGTTCGAATGCGACGTGGAGTGCGTGGAGTACGCCGAGGCCCTCGCCGAGTCCGAGGCCCTCATCACCGACCTGGAGAGCCTCTCTAAGGAGGTGCTAGACGTGAAGCGTCATGCCGGCAACTTTGAGCCAGCGGAGACGGTTAAGTCCGTCCCCCTCGACCCCAGCGGCGACACCTCCAAGCAGATCCGGATCGGCTCCGGGCTCGATCCCAAATAGGAAGCAGTGCTCGTCGACTTTCTCCGCGCGAACGCCGACGTCTTCGCGTGGAGTCCCTCGGACATGCCTGGCATACCGAGGGATGTCGCTGAGCACTCGCTGGACATCCGAGCCGGAGCCCGACCCGTCAAGCAGCCGCTGCGCCGATTCGACGAGGAGAAGCGCAGAGCCATATGCGAGGAGATCCACAAGCTAATGTTGGCAGGGTTCATCAAAGAGGTATTCCATCCCGAATGGCTTGCCAACCCTGTGCTTGTGAGAAAGAAAGGGGGGAAATGGCGGATGTGTGTAGACTACACTGGTCTCAACAAAGCATGTCCGAAGGTTCCCTACCCTCTGCCTCGCATCGACCAAATCGTGGATTCCACTGCTGGGTGCGAAACCCTGTCTTTCCTCGATGCCTACTCAGGGTATCATCAAATCAGGATGAAAGAGTCCGACCAACTCGCGACTTCTTTCATCACACCCTTCGGCATGTACTGCTATGTCACCATGCCGTTCGGCTTGAGGAATGCGGGCGCGACGTACCAGCGGTGCATGAACCATGTGTTCGGCGAACACATTGGCCGCACGGTCGAGGCCTACGTCGATGACATCGTAGTCAAGACGAGGAAAGCCTCCGACCTCCTTTCTGACCTTGAAGTGACATTCCGATGTCTCAAGGCGAAAGGCGTCAAGCTCAATCCCGAGAAATGTGTTTTCGGAGTACCCCGAGGCATGCTCTTGGGGTTCATCGTCTCCGAGCGGGGCATCGAAGCCAACCCGGAGAAGATCGCAACTATCACCAGCATGGGCCCATCAAGGACTTGAAAGGCATACTGAGGGTCATGGGATGCCTCGCGGCTCTGAGCCGCTTCATCTCACGCCTCGGCGAAAGAGGTCTACCTCTGTACCGCCTCTTAAGGAAGGCCGAGTGCTTCACTTGGACCCCTGAGGCCGAGGAAGCCCTCGGGAACCTGAAGGCGCTCCTCACAAAGGCGCCTATCTTGGTGCCCCCAGCTACCGGAGAAGCCCTCCTGGTCTACGTCGTCGCGACCACTCAGGTGGTTAGCGCCGCGATTGTGGTCGAGAGGCAAGAAGAGGGGCATGCGTTGCCCGTTCAGAGGCCAGTCTACTTCGTCAGCGAGGTACTGTCCGAAACCAAGATCCGCTACCCACAAGTTCAAAAACTGCTGTACGCGGTGATCCTTACGCGGCGGAAGCTGCGACACCACTTCGAGTCTCATCCGGTAACTGTGGTGTCATCCTTCCCCCTGGGGGAGATCATCCAGTGCCGAGAGGCCTCGGGTAGGATTGCAAAGTGGGCGGTGGAAATCATGGGCGAGACGATCTCGTTCGCCCCTCGGAAGGCTATCAAGTCCCAGGTCTTGGCGGACTTCGTAGCTGAATGGGTCGACACTCAGCTACCGACGGCTCCGATCCAACCGGAGCTCTGGACCATGTTCTTCGACGGGTCGCTGATGAAGACAGGAGCCGGCGCAGGCCTACTCTTCATCTCGCCCCTCGGGAAGCACCTACGCTACGTGCTACGCCTCCATTTCCCAGCATCCAACAATGTGGCTGAGTACGAAGCTCTAGTCAACGGGTTGCGGATCGCCATCGAGCTAGGGGTCCGACGCCTCGACGCTCGCGGTGACTCGCAGCTCGTCATCGACCAAGTCATGAAGAACTCCCACTGCCACGACCCGAAGATGGAGGCCTACTGCGATGAGGTTCGGCGCCTGGAAGACAAGTTCTACGGTCTCGAGCTCAACCACGTCGCTCGGTGCTACAACGAGACTGCGGACGAGCTGGCTAAAATAGCCTCGGGGCGAACGACGGTTCCCCCGGACGTCTTCTCCTGGGATCTGCATCAACCCTCCGTCAAGATCGACGACACGCCCGAGCCCGAGGCACCCTCGGCCCAGCCCGAGGCACCCTCGGCCCAGCCCGAGGCAATCTCGGATCATCCCGAGGCACCCTCGGCTCGGTCCGAGGCATCCTCGGTTCGGCCCGAGGTACCCTCGACCCCCGAGGGCGAGACGCTGCATGTCGGGGGGGAGCGAAGTGGGGTCACGCCTGATCAAAACTGGCAGACCCCGTACCTGCAATATCTTCACCGAGGAGAGCTACCCTCCGACCGAGCCGAGGCTCGGCGGGTGGCGCGACGCGCGAAGTCGTTCGTCTCGCTGGGTGATGAGAAGGAGCTCTACCACCGCAGCCCCTCCGGCATCCTCCAGCGATGCATCTCCATGGCCGAAGGTCAGGAACTCCTGCGAGAGATACACTCGGGGGCTTGCGGCCATCACGCAGCGCCTCGAGCCCTTGTCGGGAATGCTTTCAGGCAAGGCTTCTACTGGCCGACGGCGGTGGCCGACGCCACTAGAATTGTCCGCACCTGCGAAGGGTGCCAGTTCTACG
This sequence comes from Zea luxurians, assembly GCA_029449295.1. Classification (NCBI taxonomy): domain Eukaryota; kingdom Viridiplantae; phylum Streptophyta; class Magnoliopsida; order Poales; family Poaceae; genus Zea; species Zea luxurians. The sequence goes on along the minus strand of JAOPSE010000052.1, from coordinate 4,937,525 downwards.
CAAGGCAGACCCACCTGCCCGCTCAGGCTCTGCAGACGATACCCATCACCTGGCCTTTTGCTGTGTGGGGTCTGGACCTCGTCGGCCCCTTGCAGAAGGCACCCGGGGGCTACACGCACCTGCTGGTCGCCATCGACAAATTCTCCAAGTGGATCGAGGTCCGACCCCTAAACAGCATCAGGTCCGAGCAGGCGGTGGCGTTCTTCACCAACATCATCCATCGCTTCGGGGTCCCGAACTCCATCATCACCGACAACGGCACCCAGTTCACCGGCAGAAAGTTCCTGGACTTCTGCGAGGATCATCACATCCGGGTGGACTGGGCCGCCGTGGCTCACCCCATGTCAAATGGGCAAGTAGAGCGTGCCAACGACATGATTCTATAAGGGCTCAAGCCTCGGATCTACAACGACCTCAACAAGTTCGGCAAGCGATGGATGAAGGAACTCCCCTCGGTGGTCTGGAGTCTGAGGACAACGCTAAGCCGAGCCACGGGCTTCACGCCGTTCTTCCTAGTCTACGGGGCCGAGGCTGTCTTGCCCACAGACCTGGAATACGGCTCCCCGAGGGCGAGGGCCTACTCCGACCAAAGCAACCAAGCTAGCCGAGAAGACTCGCTGGACCAGCTGGAGGAGGCTCGAGACAAGGCCTTACTGCACTCGGCGCGATACCAGCAGTCCCTGCGACGCTACCACGCCCGAGGGGTCCGGTCCTGAGACCTCCAGGTGGGCGACCTGGTGCTTCGGCTGCAACATGACGCCCGAGGGCGGCACAAGCTCACGCCCCCCTGGGAGGGGCCGTTCGTCATCGCCAAAGTTCTGAAGCCCGGAACGTACAAGCTGGCCAACAGTCAAGGCGAGGTCTACGGCAACGCTTGGAACATCCAACAGCTACGTCGCTTCTACCCTTAAGATGTTTTCAAGTTGTTCATATACCTCGCGCCCAGCAAAAGTTTAGTCGTCAAGGAAGGGTCGTCCTTGCCTCGGCAAAGCCCGACCCTCCCTCGGGGGCTAAAAGGGGGGGAACCCCCTCTGCGTCGAAATTTTCCTCGAAAAAAGATCTTTTCTGCCAGAAGGTCTTTCGGGCTATTTGACTACTTCGAAAGTGGGTCCTGAAAACGGCGGAGTACACGTAAGCGGCAAGGCTGACCGAGCCGAGGGACTCCTACGCCCCCGGGATACGGATACCTCACTCGTCACCTTCCGCGAGAAGCAACTCTCGCTCGCACAAACATTTCTGTTACCAACAAAAGGGTCCAGATACCCGAAACAAGAGGAAAGGAGACGCGGCTTTACAACACGGCGAGGGTGTGTTTTGGCCTCGGCAGCCACAGGGAACACACGCTACAAGACAATCCGATCCTGCAGGCTCGGGTCTCAACGCCGGAAGGGAGCAGCAACACCCTCGGCATCGACAACACCTTCGGCGAGGTCCGACCTAGCCTCGGACGGCGACGCGGTCCGAAGATCTCCACTCTGAAGGGCGACGTCATCGCCACGCCCGGGCCATCGCTACCAGGGTCTTCTCGGGAATCCGGCCCGAGCAGGCGGCTCGGCCGGTCACACCGGGGCCTCGGCCAGTTGTCCTCCAAGGACGTCAGCCCGACCCGAGGCCTCGGCTGGTCAATTCCGGCGTCGGTCTCGCTAACGGACGACCCGGCCAGGCTCCGGCCAACCAGGTTTTTCTTTTCGAGCCAACCCTGCCTCTGTTCATGTTGACGCCGCTACCCCTGGCCTCGGCTCGTCGAAGAGCGGCCGAGGGGTTCCTTTAATTAAGCTAGAGAAGCCTCGGACAATAAGGCTGCCCGAGCCGAGGGACTCCTATGCCTTCGGGATACGGATACCTCACTCGTCACCTTTACACGGGGCGACTCACGCTTGGTGAAGCGGTTCAGACAACCAACAGGCGAGTCTTAGTGCTCGGAAATGAGGAAAAAACACGGCTCCGTGCCGAAAATACATACATGTTCAGGCCCCGACAGCCACAATGAACAAAAACACTGGCATTCAAAGTGCCATTACAAACGGAACTCCGGTTCCACCTCCGCAGGTACGAACAACCCCACTCAATGCGCGGGGGGGGGGGGGGGGGCCTGCGGAGCAACAGAAGACCGACGGACGGCTCGCCGTCGCCCGCTCCAGCAGCAGCGACAACGACCCCCTCTACGGGTGGCCAAACTGCAGCAGCGATGGCCTCAGGGCGAACGCTGCTGCAACCTTGCCCTCGCCCATGCCGACGCTCGAGGGGCGAGGACAAGTACAAAGAGCCGGAGGCCCGAAGCGCGGATGGTGGCGGTGATCCTGTCGGCGACGGGGACTTCTCGAGCCGCCTCCGCCTCGGCACCGACGACAGGGGCCGTCAGCCCGCCGGCAGATCCCCACTTAGATCCTCCTGGACGGGCAGGGCACCGACCTCCCCGCAGAGGCACCGCACCGGTGCAAAGGTAGGACCGCCCCAGAACACGAACGCCGCCCTAGCAGCGCGCGACATCTTGGGCGGTCCTCCCATGCACACGGCGCGGCAGCCGCCTTCCGGCAGGAAGTGGCACCGGGGGCCAACCCGACGAGCCCGACGCGCTGGGGCTGACGACGCCTGCCGTCGACCGGCCCCACGTTGTCGAAGTCCGACCCGCCCGCAGGGCCAGCGAGCGCCCTCTCCCTCGAACGCCGCAGGAGAGGGTGACCCACGAACCTGCGTGGGAGGTAGAGCTCCGGCTCAGCCCGACCTCCACCCCAGCAAGGATGATGAACATCCTTGAAGCTGAGGGTGGGACCAAGATCACAGCCCGGCTTGCTTCTCCCCACCCAGGGGCTGGTGGTCACCGTCTGGGGTGACCGCCGGCGGAGGGGTGCAGCCGGGCTGCACGATGAAAATCCTTGAAGCCAAATGATGGCTGAAAGGTGCCAACTCCCACGGAGTTGTGTTCCTCCAACGACGAGGCAGAAAGACGGCGGATCTCCCCCATCCGGGGGCTTGGAAGGTGGAAAGACACGATGCATAAAGGAGCGCGAAGACATGGTCAGCTTCCAAGGGGGTCACCCTCCTTTTAAAGGCGGTTCTCCCTACTTGCGTCCCCAGCCGTCACGGGCTGAGCCTTCTCCAACACACTCCAAGGTCCTCCCCTACGGCGTGGGGGCTGGGTCCCACACGTCATGCAAGCCGACTCAGAGCAAAAGAAGCCAAACCGCCACGCGCGGTGCGTACAACCGCCCAGCGGTTACAAGCGACCCTCCACTTTTGCCCAGACCAGCGGGCGAAAGGGCGGGCAGCCGTGCAGGCGGCATGCAACCGCGCCAAGTGGGCGCACTTCTCCGACTCCCAACACGCCCGGCATGGAGGCCCAGGCCCACGCGTCATGCAACCGGTGCGCCGGTTGCTACGTGTGAGTAACTGCGCCACCACCGCGCCTCCTCGAATGCGGAACCAATACCGCGACCCGAGGCCACCCAGCGCACGACCCAGCGGCCCCAGCCTGGCGCGACGGTCAATACGGCCGAAGACGGGCCGGCAGTAATGGCGGTGGCAGGCGGGCAGGTGCAGCGGTCACGTCGTCAGCCAAGCTTACGTCCCATCCAGGGGCAGCGAGAGAACCCTCTCTCACGGCGTGAAGGCAACACGCCCGTGACCCGTTCCTCGAACGGCTCACGCACGCGCAACGGCTACCCTGCGAACTACTCGCCCTGTCGCATCAACTCCGCGGCGGGACACGCGGCGCCTCTGGCAGGAGAAGCGAGCGACGCTTCGCCTTCGCCGTAATGACCGCGTCAAAAAAGGTACGCCGCATCGTTCGATTTCGTATCCTTTTCCGTTTTTCCTCTTTCTCTCTCTTGCAACAGGGACCGGGAAAGGGGGATACCTCGAAAAGGATCCTTCCCCGAGAAGGAACCAGGCTCCGAGCCCCCCTACTGATCAGAGGTTCGAAGGCTGGCCCCCCGGAAGGGTTCGACAGCCGCCTCAGATCGCGTGGGCCCTACACCCACTACTGGTCAGAGGTTCGAAGGCCGGCCCCTCGAAAGGGTTCCACGGCCGCCTCAGGCTACTCAGGCTCCGTGCCCATTACTGATCAGGGGTTCGAAGGCTGGCCCCCGAAGGGTTCACAGCCCCCTCAGACGCCAAGCGAGGGATGACCATGGGTACGTTCGATACATAACCAAGGCTCGGGCTGCGCTCCCGAGGTACCCTAGGACATTTCCGAGACCAGCGGGAACGATCTTGTAACAGAATCCCATCAGAGGGAGGCATCGAGCCCTCGGACCCCGTCACCAGGGGACCGGGTCTGGCAGATCACCCGCAGGTACTTTTGGGCGTGCCTCTGGGCCCCTAGCCGACCCCTAATGAATGGGGCACGGACGTCCACTCGGATTACCCGCTTGCAGCTCATCGGAGACACCATGTTCGGCGCCCATCGAGGGCAACATGGCGCTTTCCCCCCTCCTCCTTGCGGAAAGGCGACGCAGGTATAGGTGTACATTCGGGCCGCCCGGCCCGGCCCAAGCCTGAAAAGGCCCGCATTGTTTGAATTTCGGGCCGGGCCGACCCGTTTGAATTTCGGGCCGTGCCGGGCTGGCCCACGGGCCTAGCCCTCGGCCCACGGCCCGGCCCGTAATTGCTTAAATGTGCCGGGCTTATTTCAGGCGGCCCGAAATTATAAAAGCCCGAAATTCAGTTTTTGGCTCGAAATTCACATCAGGGACCGAAATTCACATCAGAGCCCAAAATTCAAAACAAATTTATTAAAACAAATAAAAGATAAGACAAATAAATTTGACCAAAAGCAAACTTAATATTTGTATTAAGTTACCAGAGCTATGCAATGACTACCTCGTTTATAAATCATTTTGTTAGAAAGAAAAAGTGTATAATCAGCTCTATATATAGTTCGTGTGTTTATTTCATTATCTAATGTTCATAACAAAAATAAAATTACATCACATACTCTAATTCAAAGCTACAAAAAACATCTAACTAACATTATCTCTAGCTTTATTTTCTTTATCAAGTACATAAAAGTGTGGAATGAAGTGTGGTTTTAATAAATATATGGGCCTTTTCGTGCCTCTATATGGGCCATTTCGTGTCTGCCTTAAACGGGCCGTGCTCGTGCCCGCCCATGGGCCGCGACCTTGGCCCAAACCCGGCTCGATATATCGGGCCGTGCCGGCCCGGCACTAAATTAATTCGGGCCGTGCCGTGCCTGGGTCGTGCTTTTTTTCCGTGCTTCGGGCCGGCCCATCAGGCCCGGCCCAAATGTACACCTATAGACGCAGGGGCGTATGTAAAAAAGCCAAGTCTACCCCTGACCGCCCTCTCGCTCTGTGCAGAGGCTCGGGGGCTGCTCTCGCAAACCCGGCTCCGGCCGAACCGTTGACAGCGTCAACATACCAGCCCGAGAACTTGGGACCCGACCGTACACCTGGGCTACGGCCAGCTCGCATGAGGGAACGACCAGACCAGCCGAAGCACTACGTGAGGCAGTAAGACCTCGAAGGAGTGAAACCACTCCTCCGAGGCCTTGGGGGCTACACCCGCGGGTGCGCTCGCGCGCACCCACCGGAACAAAAGCGCAACCAAGAAAGGCTGGTCCCCTTGCAAAAAAGTGCGACGAAAGCCTCCAAGCGAGTGCAAACACTCCCTTCGAGGTTCGGGGGCTACTGTCGGGGACCATAATTAGGGGTACCCTCAAGGCTCCTAATTCTCAGCTGGTAACCCCCATCAGCACAAAGCTGCAAAGGCCTGATGGGTGCGATTAAGTCAGGGATCAGTCCATTCAAGGGACTCGATCACGCCTCACCCGAGCCTAGCCTCGGACAAGGGCAGCCGACCCCAGAGGATTTCGGTCTCGCCCGAGGCCCCCCTTCAGCGGCGAACATGTTTCCGGCTCGCCCGAGGCCCTGCCTTCGCCAAGAAGCAACCCTGACCAAATCGCAGGAGCATTTAATGCAAAGGTGGCCTGACACCTTTATCCTGACGCACGCCCCCCAGCCGGCAGAGCCGAAGTGACTGCCGTCACTTCGCCGCTCCACTGACCGGCCTGACAGAATGACAGCACCGCCTACGCCACTCCGACTGCGGTGCCACTTGACAGAGTGAGACTGACAGGCAGTCAGGCCCGGCCAAAGGCACCATAGGAAGCTCCGCCCGACCCAGGGCTCGGACTCGGGCTAAGTCCCGGAAGACGGCGAACTCCACCCGACCCAGGGCTCGGACTCGGGCTAAGTCCCGGAAGACGGCAAACTCTGCCCAACCCAGGGCTCGGACTCGGGCTAAGTCCCGGAAGACGGCGAACTCCACCCAACCCAGGGCTCAGACTCGAGCTAAGTCCCAGAAGACGACGATCTCCACCTCGTCCGACCCAGGGCTCGGACTTGGGCTCGGCCCCAGAAGACGACGAACTCCGCTTCGCCCGACCCCAGGGCTCGGACTCCGCCCCGGCACCAGCCGGCGATCTCCGCCTCGCCCGAGCCTGGGGCTCGGACCCGACCTCGGCCACGGAAGATAGACTCGACCTCGGCTTCGGAGGAGCTTCCACATCGCCCAACCTAGGGCGTAGACCAGCCACGTCAACAGGAGGCGCCATCATCACCCTACCCCGAGCTGACTCGGGCCGCAGGAACAAGACCGGCGTCCCATCTGGCTCGCCCCGCCAGATAGGCAATGATGGTGCCCTGCATACTCTGTGACGACGGCGGCTCTCAGCCCCCTTACGGAAGCAAGAGGACGTCAGCAAGGATTCAACCGCTCCAACAGCTGTCCCTCCGCCAGGCTCCATCGCTCCTCCGACGGCCACGACATCACACCAGCTGGGTGCCAAAATCTCTCCGGCTGTCACAACGGCATGTACTTAGGGCGCTAGCTCTCCTCCGCTAGACACGTAGCACTCTGCTACACCCCCCATTGTACACCTGCATCCTCTCCTTGCGCCTATAAAAGGGAGGACCAGGGCCCTCTTAGAGAAGGTTGGCCGCGCGGGGACGAGGACGAGACAGGCGCTCGCCGGAGGCCGCTCGCTCCCTCTCCCGCGTGGACGCTTGTAACCCCCTACTGCAAGCGCACCGACCTGGGCGCGGGACGAACACGAAGGCCGCGGGATTCCCACCTCTCTCACGCCGGTCTCCGGCCGCCTCGCTCTCCCCCCTTCGCGCTCGCCCTCGCGCTCGACCCATCTGGGCTGGGGCACGCGGCGACATTCACTCGTCGGCTCAGGGACCCCCCGGTCTCGGAACACCGACAACTTGGTCACTGCCCTACACGTAGCAATCCACTGAAGATGAAGGATTGATAAGAAATTGGCTAGTGCAGGTCAAGTGATTGAACTAGGGTAGAAAGAACTCTAGCTGCAGGTAACTTTACTTAACCTGACAAGTAAAATTGGAATTTTAAGGATCCACTCATAGTAAGCTTTTCTGCAAAACAGAGTCTTTGATTATTGAAAAGCCTTACCTTGACTCCCATATAACCGGCATACCCTTGAGAGTCTTTTCTTTAGTCGGGTAAGACTTGCTGAGTAATTCCATACTCAGGGTTTATTCCCCCGTTGTTTTTAGGTGAGGAGACAACAAACTTTAGTTGTTTTTGTACCAAGGTGGTGAAAAGTGAAGATAATCAAGAATGAAGCTCCTGGAGGACCGGGTCCTCCTTAAAAACTTTTATGTAAAGAACTTAAGGGAGGAGCTTTTACCTCCCAGGTATTGTAATAATACTTTTCAGCACTCTCTGGTCTGTATTAAACGACTTACTTCTACTTTTTAATAAATGTAAGTTTATGTAACCACTTCCGCATGTCCGCATCTCCGATGAACATATTGTCTGCCAGACGGGTGAAACGTTCCTGGAAAGGTAAGGATAAAGATACCAAACTTGTCAAGTGATTCAGGAACATCTACAGGGTAGTCTGATGTCTGTTGGACAAGGACAACTGTAGGTGGACCTAATGACTTGGGAGGTTCCGTCACAGCTAGTATCGGAGCGTAGCCCTTCTTGACAGATACTATGTAGCATCTTCAAAAGGATTTTCTAAGACTTATCTAGAAAATTTCTTCTCTTCTTACCTAAGTATTTCTGAAGAGTTTATTTCAAAGACCAGATAGGAAGAGTGCGATGTATAGAAGGTCGAATCAACTAAGGTTGATTATGTAATTATTCATGCATCATGATAAGAATTATACTAATAAAGTTCCCCCTTAGAAAATGCCGCCACGTACAAGGAAGACAGCACGAAAGCATACTGGACCTATCGGTGTACCTCGACACCAACTTGCCCCACGGGAGCAAGATAGCAGTAGCGGGAGCAATGATCCTATTGGTGATCTCGAAGCTCGCGTGAATCAACTTCAAGCAGAGTTACAACGCAGGACCAATTTATGGGTTGCGGACGGTGACCGAATAAATGAATTAAGAAGTTACATCCGTACCCTGCAAGATCAACTAGCCGATCGAGATTTGGCGCTTGATTGGGCAGTACAGTCTCGTTCAGTAGCTTGGGCTAAGGAAGCGAAGGCTCGAGCACGAGTCGAAGAACTTAGCACTACTATTGATAACTTGCAGGTATATTGCAATACTTTACATGAGGAAGTTCATGTACTGTATTCGCAATTACACCCAAATGTCCCTGCGGATCCTGTCAGGTCAGAAGCCGGACCCTCGCATACTGCGGGAGAAGCGCTTGGTGGGGAGTTAGACCTTTTTAGACCCCCTCCTTCTTTGAGGCTGGTCGACGTATGGTCTCCCACACCTGACGATGAAGCTGCTAAGAGCAATCAGAAGCAGGAGTAGTGTAGTTATAGAAGTAGAAGTAGTATGTTGTATAATAGGTTGAAGTCTTGTATAATGGGTAATGTATCCTATTGTATAACATCGAGTCTGTATCATTACTTTTTATAGTAATGTAAAATGGAAGGTTTCTCTGGCATATTATGTTTACTCCAAATGTTCTTTGCCTCAGATGCCTACCAGGACTCGAGGATAGGATGCAGCAGGAGCTTCTGGGGGACGGGATGTTACCCCAAATCCACCCCCGGTTCCTCCCACATTGGCCGAGGCGATTGCCGCCTTGGTGAACGCAACTGCAGACAATACCCGCTTTCTTAGGGAAATGGCGGGCCAACAATTCCAGTAGCAGGGTGGAAGGGGTTATCAGCAAGGCCCCCGTGAAACCACATATCTGGATTTCTCTGAAACCCGTCCACCACTATTTGTTAAGGCTGAGGACCCGTTGGAAGCTGATGAGTGGATACGGGTTATTGAGCAAAAATTTGGTCTTCTCCGCTGTTCAGAGACACAGAAGCCGTTGTTCGCAGCGCAACAACTGCGCGGCCCTGCCAGTACTTGGTGGGGGAATTTTGTGGCTATTCAACCTGCCAACCATCAAGTCACATGGGAAGAATTTAAAGTGGCCTTTCACGAGCACTACATACCCGAAGGTGTTCTGCATATGAAGCAAGAAGAGTTCATGAAGCTGAAACAAGGAGGAGATACCGTCAATCAGTATCTCAACAAGTTTAATCACCTGTCGCCTTGGTGAACGCAACTGCAGACAATACCCGCTTTCTTAGGGAAATGGCGGGCCAACAATTCCAGCAGCAGGGTGGAAGGGGTTATCAGCAAGGCCCCCGTGAAACCACATATCTGGATTTCTCTGAAACCCGTCCACCACTATTTGTTAAGGCTGAGGACCCGTTGGAAGCTGATGAGTGGATACGGGTTATTGAGCAAAAATTTGGTCTTCTCCGCTGTTCAGAGACACAGAAGCCGTTGTTCGCAGCGCAACAACTGCGCGGCCCTGCCAGTACTTGGTGGGGGAATTTTGTGGCTATTCAACCTGCCAACCATCAAGTCACATGGGAAGAATTTAAAGTGGCCTTCCGCGAGCACTACATACCCGAAGGTGTTCTGCATATGAAGCAAGAAGAGTTCATGAAGCTGAAACAAGGAGGAGATACCGTCAATCAGTATCTCAACAAGTTTAATCGAACAGGTGAATACTGGTTTAAAGAAGAAGAACTGCTTTATGAGGGGTCTGAATGACCGATTGCAGAGAAAAATGGCCACCTGCATAGATCTCACGTATGGAAAGGCTGTCAGCACAGCCTTATCTGTTGAAGCAAAATATGCAGCTGTGACACCTCAGGTGTCTATTTCGCGTTATGTCGGGAGATTAATCCTAATCTCGGATACTCAGTAAAAATTTCTATTCCTCGATCGTGCCTATCTCTGTTTATCAGGCTTTCTCTCGGAAGTTCACCGAATTCAGAGTTAATCGATCGCGAGAAACAGCCAATTTTGGAGCGTGTTAAAACTTTTAATTCTCGGAACTAATGCAGACTCGAAGATCATTCTCGAATTATAAATCTCGTCTGAAGCTCTTTAAATCAAACTCTCGACGACTGTTATCTGATCTGAGCCTGAATCTAATTCCTCAAAACTTCGATCTATGTTCGACTATTTTATCCGGGTCCGTATTCTCCAACGGGATACTCAGTATGTCGCCCTCTAATTAATTCTTATCCGACTCGACTTCATACCTCTGCGTTCAATTCCGATTTCAAAAATCAACATCGGCGACGATTTTTAAATGTCGCGGTTTGTCTCTTTCAATCAAAAATCCGAAAGCCGGCCGTATCTCAAGACGATTTATTTTCAAATCACGCGTAGGGAATTATTTTCGAGCGAAATCTAATTAGACTCTCGGCCGAATTAATTGCTCAATCGTCCGTTCGCCGAAATCTATTTCGCTCTGTTCTGTGTACAGACAAATTCCGCGGGAACATTTTATTCCGGAAAATGTTTAGCGCAACCCGATAACGTGTTTAGGCTAGCCCAACCCAGCCCATTTGGCCCATTTAAAACCCTAACCCTAGTGCCCCTTCTATAAATAGCACCTCTCTCCCTTGAAATTGGCAATTTTTCACTCCCACCCTCCATTTCTTCCCAGCCGCCACAGCCTTCTTCCTCCTCTCCCCCACACGCACAGCTCTCTTCTTCCCTGTACATGGCGCAGAAAAAAAATCTCCCAGCCGAGCTCCAAGCTCCCATGCCGCCCATCCCTTCCTCCCTCTCTCTGCTGTCCATGGCGAGCAGCCGAGCGCCCTCCCTGTCTTCTTCCTCCCCTAGCCGAGCTACTACACAAGTAGCGGCAGCAGCTCCCAGCGCCCAGATTTTCACGCCCTCAGCCATGGCGCCCCTGGTCTTCCCCGCCGCGGTCAGGGAACACCCAAAGCACCGGCCAGGGAGCCCTTCTTCCCCACGGCAACACGCAGGGAACTCGGCTTCTCCTCTCCTTCCATGGCGCCCAGCAGCCACCCTTCGCAGCGCCGTTGCTCCATTCCCATCCGAGCGCCCCACTGTTGAAGTCCCATTGGCCGACCTCCACCTTCCTGCGCCATGGCCGAGCTCAGTGGCGCAGCGCCCCTGCTATCCCCCAGCGTCGGTGCCTCTCCCTCAGCAGCGCGCCGTGACTCTCTCTGCTCGTGCGCGGGATTTGCCGAGCAGGAGGTTCCCATGGACGGCGCACGCCCTTGCTGTGTTTCTCCCTGCGACATCTCCTCTCGGCTTCCTCTCTGCAGTAGGGAGCGCAGGGACATGCTCGACATTTTAGCGCCCAGCCATGGTGGAAGTCGTGAGTCCCCTCCATCTGGTTTCGGGCTGTAGCAGCAGTCTCGGCATCATCGCACAGCAAGCTCCGTCGTCGATCTGCGCAGCCCCTATTAGGTTGTCGTTCTGCCTCCGTCGACCTCCTCCGTGCACGTGCAACAGCAGCCGCTGCCCCTTCGCGTCGAGTGTGCCGACACGGATCTACGCAGTCCCGACGCGATGTTGTCAAACTCCGGTAAAACCCCATCGTCCTCGCTGCAACTTGTGTTTTTTTAGCGCTCCATGAAATGACCAAAACCATACACTGTCATATTCTTGCAGCCCCTTGCCGTCGTCATGCCTCACGCATCGCTCGTCGGCAAAGAGCCCAAACTAATGGCATGCATGCGCGACACAAGTCGGCCAGGTTGTTCGCCTTGAATGATTGCGATTTGTTTTACTTACGTATTCGGTCGATGATGTGCCTGCGTGAATATGTGCATAAAAATATAATTGTATGAATGGACGCGAGTAGAAAAGAAAATAAAGTAGAAAAGAACTCGGATGTTTTTATATTTTTATTTTGATCGGAAAATATGCGATGCGTTGTTAAATGCAAAACTAAAGTTTTAAAATGCGGATTATGTGTTGGGGAATGCATCGATAGGTGTATACGTGAAAAGTGTATTGTTTTATGCATATGATCGATGATTGGGATAGTCGAAGCGAATGAGAAGTATGACTAATCCTGTTAGAGTCACTATGCTGTTGAGGCCTTGTGCGTAACGAGGGGACACGTATGTGCGAGTGTGCCATGGTGTATCGTAGTGGTGGTGGCGTAAGATATTTGTTTGAAGTGTGCGGATATATGCCGTAATATGGTTATACCTGCAACAAAGGAAGATGTATGTCTGGTGTAACACAACGTTAGATTGCTGTCATATAACCGTGTGAAGGATGCTTCCGATGTTCATATGACTAAAGGGTGTTGTAGTGGCAAAGCGAGAAGTAAGTCTAATATTTTTAAACGATTAGTTGATAGCACCTATCGTCTTCGTCATGATTTTTGTTGTATGGCGGATCGATGCCTTGTCGTCGTAGTCTCGGGGAATTTTCGGAAATGTGCTGGTGCCTTACTGCTGGGTTGAATGTACTTGTGATGTATTAGAATAACTGCGTGTCGTACGAGTATCCAAAAAATAGTGAAAGTTGGTGTATGTTGGTAATTAGAAAATACTCACGACGTTAGCCAATAGCCAAGCTTATGCCGAAATGTAAAATATGGGCAATTTGAGTTGAAAGTATGCTTATCTAGGCGTGTGGATTAATAATAATATTTGGAAGAACAGTCGTTCAAATTGGTCAGTCCAATTAAGAATGATTTTGCGTGTGAGGTGAGGTGGTGACATGCCAAGGTAGTAATCGCTTCTCTATGTTTATAAGTCGAGTCAATACCCATTAGGCTTTCATTAAATTTCACATCGCACATAGTGTGTGTTTGTATTCGTGACAAGGAGGTGTGGGTTTTACTCAGAAGTTTGGTTGATGTGGCTAGGAAATTTGTTTCGGCTTAGGTAATGAAGTGGTGACGTGACCAAGTAGTTTCCCCCCCGGTTATGAGTCGGGTCTAGATGTGTTATGCCTTCGCCGTGATACCCATCGCATATGCTAATTTGATGTATATGAAAAAAATGAAATAGACGCATCATATGATTTAGTGGTGTTGTTATTATGATCTAAGTACATTATATATGTGTGATAAATGTTAGGCTTGAGGATTGCCTTTCGGGCGAGGAAGGTGTAATAGACTTATATGTGTAGAATGATTAAGCTAGTAATACCAAATGACATGGATAAAAATTAGTGAGTCTACTTGTTAGTTCTCCTTTGATTATTTTAACTCTAACAATTATCAAAGCGTTAGAACAATTCAAGTATCTAGAACGCGGCAATTCTTGAATTATATAGGAGCTGAAATTTATTGATTGCTGTTTTGGACTGCACGCGCTATTTTAGTTGTGCTGTATGTTTGATGAACTAAATTGTGTTTTCTGTAGATATGTGTTATAGAAAAGTGGTAGATAACTTTAGTATCTTGCTGGTGTTAAAATTTGACAGCCATATGTCTGACAGGTTAGGAGTTATGCTTTTTACAGATTCAGTAACTGAATCTGTCCAAATTCTGTACAGATTTCAGAAACTGCATTGTTTGCTCAATTTAATGTTGCAATCGGTCCGTGGTCATTATAAGAAAGTTGTAGATGCGTTTCTTGTCTTGCTTGTGTTAAAACTTCACAACCATAGGCCTGACAGTTTAATAGTTATGAATTTTACAAACTGGGTGCTGTGTTCTGCCCACCGTCAGAACAGATTTCGAAAACTGTAATGTTTGATTTAGTTAAACCTGGAATCACTTCTTGGTGATTATAAAAGTTATGAAGTTCATTTGTCAAGCTTTCCAAAAAGTCTTGGATCACTATTTTTGGTGATCTGAAGATTAAGTTATGAATGTTTACAGTCTGAAGACTGAATCTGTCCAATTCTGGACAGCAAGCCTTCTAGTGTCTTTTGTCCTTAGTTAAACATTGAATCACCTTGAGATGTTTATAAATGATATGTAGAAAATTTTATTACCTTTCCAGAAAGTCTAGGATCTCTTTGTTTGGATGTCTGAATCTTCAGTTATGAATTTTAAAGTCACAAGTCTGAATCTGTCCAAATCTAGACAGCGCTGTTGTGTTAACACCTTTTGACCTTGCTAAGTGTTTAATCCTGCGGTGATGACAATACCAAAGTTGTAGAGCACCTTCTAAGTTTTCCATAAAGTCCTAGTTTAATATTTTTGGACTAATAATTGAAGAGTTATGATTAAAACAAGTGACTGCCGTATTGCTGTCCAAAAATTCTGCTAGTGCCTATTTGATTGTTAGTTCACCCTTTTGGCTAAAAACGGTTGGTTAGCACTAAATTAATATAGACTTGCCATGACTAAGCTAGTGATGACATGTGTGTCTTGTTTTATATGTTTCCTTCTCTAGTTGGTTGTGATATAGGAGTTTCCATAGCCCTTGATGCATAGGTCCTATGTTAAATCGGTGTGTGGGATGCTTTTGTGTGATAAATAGAAGAACTAATAAAAAGTCGTATCCAAATAAATAAAGTGCGCGTACTTGTGATGTCGTTGTTGTGTTGCGTAAATAAATAAAATGTTGTCATCTTTTTAATGGTGTTAATGTTGATCGACGATAAAGCGTAGATAACTAATGCTAACGTGTGGTTGTCTACGGTGTCTTCCAATTTAAATGTTTAGTTCGCCACTGAGTCTTTGTATATCTGTGCTATTTTTGTGCTCCTTTCATTATATTCATACATATACATCCTGCATCTCATTTAGGACCGAGAGGTGATGATCGTGCACATGATGTGGTGCCAACAACAAGATGCCGTTGATGGATGGCCTGAAGAATGATGGACTTACCCAGTGGATGCTCGCCAAGCGAGTGCCACCCCAGCAAACACTACCTAAGTGTTAAATTAAAGGCAAGCCCCGGTTTATGCATAACCAGTTCTATATATTATTTTACTGCACTTAATGATTGTAGGCTTGTATTGTGCACTTAAGTGTAGGAGTTGCCTGAAACCCTAGTTGCATTACCTCAGGATGTCCTTTGAGATGGATACTAGTATGCTAGGTCGAGTAGCTGCTTTATTAATTAGGGATCTCGGTAGAAGTCGAGTGATTTTTCTAGCACTCGCGCGAGGTCAGGATTTGGTTGTATCCATTTTTATATCATAATGATGTTGGTCTGTGGACAACAATCCATGAGGATTGGTTGTCTACGAGGTGGAAATTGGAATAAGGATTAAGGTGTGGTACCGTGAGTCAAGCGTTTGAACGTACTAAACATATGCCGAGAAATATGGTAAATCGGTAAGCCTAGTACCTGAGTGAACCTGGCAGTGGACATATCCCCTCACGCGACCTGAGACGTGGTCTCCCATTCCGGTTATGGTGGGTACAAGTGCGGTCACTGCACGACGGCAGTCGGGGTCAGTGAGGCATTGTACGCCAAGGCGGTGAGCCCTGATCTGCTGACGGGGAATCGATGGGGACGGTTGATGTGTGTGGGGACGAAGTGCCTCGCCACGTCGTGTGTTTAGGTTTACCTTGCAAGGTTTAAAAACTCGATTCGAATCGTCTGCTTCTCGCAGCTAATGAGACTGCTTGATCCATGCTGCTACATTGAGTAATAAGTGGAAATGAGGTGACTGACAAAAGATGTTGATTGGTAAAAAAATGTTTGATACCATGTATGATTAGCTAGGTACACATCTAGTCTAAAGGATTCTACTAAAACTCGAAAAGCTAAAACTTGATTTTAGACTCAGCTAGTGCTTTTGGCAACCAAACCCCACAGCCAAACAGCTGCATGTCTAGAGGTAGAGGAGTAGACTCCTCACACCGGGTAAGTCTAGCTGAGTATTAGTATACTCAGCCTTGCTTGTGGCACAATTTTTGCAGGTACTCCTTAGGATGATTGGTTGCTGGTGTGACTTGGCCTCCATCCCTGCCACCGGGATAGACGGTCGAGTGGGTTACTGCTTCCGCAGGAGAGGACCAGGAGGAGTAGTGTGGCCAGACTTCGCCATGTTACTCGGTTTTCTCCGTTAGTTATTTCCGCTGCATTAAAATTTATGGTTATTATTTCTGAAACTCCGATAATGTAATCACTAATGATACTCATTAAATTTGTGGTATTATGTTTTATTGTATTTCTCTGTGCCTCACCTTCGTGTGAGCTAGTGGTATTCGATCCTGGTAAGTGGCTTTATCGGACTAGATCCGAGGGACTGACAGGTTATTCCTGTTTAAGTGTGTTGCTGCCCTTAAGGGTGCGACTTGGGCACTTAAGCTGGAATAATTCGGGTGGTTCCGCCACAGCTGGTATCAGAGCGAATACCATCACAGAGAAGTCAATAAGTCATGACTACCAACCTTTTCTAAAAGTGAAACTTGCTAGAAACCAATGTTGGATAGATCGTCAGGACGATCAGAATAGACTTAGGACGTGAAGCCTTAGGAAATAGATGGGTAGTTAGGTGGCTATATTTATATAGGCCATAAAGGCTACTATTTCTACTATTAGGATGTTGTATACACTACCGGAATCAGCTCCTTTGCCGTGTGTCTCAGACACACGGCAAAGGCAAATTTACACTCGGCAAATGCTTTACCGAGTGTTACACTCGGCAAAGAACGATCGGTAAACTGTACATCGGCAACAGCTTCTTTGCCGAGTACTATTTGTCGGGCACTCGGCAAAGACTTTGCCGAGTGCCAAAGGGCACTCGGCAAATAAAAGTCACCGTCACGGTGCCAAGTAACGGTGACGGATCCTTTGCCGAGTGCCGTCTGTGGCACTCGGCAAAGAGGTCAATGTTGCCGAGTGTTTGCTTGAGAGGCCCTCGGCAAAGACTGACCTAGTGGGCCCACTGCCAGTCCTTGTGCCGAGAGCTCTAGTAGGCACTCGGCAAAGGAGGCTTCTTTGCTGAGTGTCTGTTGGACAGGTACTCGGCAAAGAACCCTCCAGTGGGCCCCTTTGCCAGTCCCTTTGCGAGTGCCTTGGCAATGGCACTCGGCAAAGATGTCTTTGCCGGTTCCCAGGTTTCCTTCTTTGCCGAGTGCCATTGTCAGCACTCGGCAAAGATGGCTTTACCGGTTCCCAGGTTGCCTTCTTTGCCGAGTGCCGTGGTCATAGCACTCGGCAAAGCGCCCCTTTGCCGAGTGTAACACTCGGCAAAGTGACCAGAATGTCCCTTTTTTATTTGCTTTTGTTGTTCCATCCAAACAAACAAAAGATATATATGATTCACATCACATTATATATCAATCACATCACAGAATGAACACATTTATCATCAACACCATATATATCACAAAGTCTCACTAAAGTCTCACAAATATAAGTAAGGATCATCACAAAACAGATATAAGTATGCGTCATCACTAACATCACCAAGTATCTCACAAGATAAAGTTTAACTAACATCACCAACACTCATAAAGGTAAGTCTGGATCATCACAAAACAGATCATCAACGAGGTGGGCATCTGGACTGGTTCGGCGAAGGGCTGGACGAAGCATGAGGGTTGTTCGACGCCGCCGATTGACCCTGCACAAAGAAGAGATTGTATGTGTGAGAACATATGAATAAATATCATGCAGTACTAAAATTTTGATACTCACAGGAGTAGTGAACTCTGTAGGGTCAGCTGCAGGGAACAACGGAGGTGGTGGAGCATGACCCTGTGCGGCGCCAAGGCTCTGCATGTACGCGAACATCTCCGCCATCCTCTTCTCCAGCTCCTCACGTTGCCTCCTCTCATCATCTAGCTGAGTCTGTAATATTTCGCCCTAATGTTACGATAATGCAAAGAGAAGATATATAAAAATCAATGAACGATGAATAGATAAGGAATAACCTGGAGTTGCTGGATACGATGCTGTGAGGTGTCCTGCCGAGGTCGTATGGCTGGGCTCGCGCTCGTGCTCCTTGCTCGCACCTGAGAGAGAGTGGGAGTGGAGGACGAGTCGATTGCCCCGTCGGCAATCCAGTACCGCCCATGCCTCTTGCCTCCTCCGACCCTCATGAGGACATCTCCGTCGATGTCCTCGGTCCTCGGATCATAATCTGGCCCATGGACCTCCTTGGCCATGGCGGTGTACTCACTGAGTCGGCTGTGGATGGCGGGGTTGGTGTACGCCTCGGGCCCGTCATCCGGGTTGTAGGTGACGTCGGACGTCGCCTTCCCCTTGTGGGCCATGGCATATGCCGAGAACGTGGAGCAAGGCGCGCCACCATGTGCCGCCGACTGCGAGAAAACCAACGATATGGTTAGAAATCATGTCTAATCGAAAGTTATATACCTAAATAAAAAAGAGCGCGTACCCATGCTTTCGCGTATTTGCCGAGGCTGCGGCTGCCTTGATGGTGGGAGGGACCTTGCATCAGCAAACGCCGTTCCCGGCTAGCGTTGTGTGCCTCGTCCCACTCAGCCGAGCACCACCTCTGCACCATCTTCTCCCAGCACTCAGGATGCGCGGCGCACCAATGAGGAATCATCTAAAAAAATATAAGTACACCGCATATCAGAAGATAAGAATAAGCATATTTAGTACCAATAATAAAGTTTTGTATTTACCTGCAAGTACTGGTCCACAGTCAATGACATGGTTCGGGCGTCCTTCTTGTTCACCTTCTCCCCAAGGACAGAGCCGTGGTAAGTGACGATGGCCTGGATGCGCGCCTCGTAGTGCATGTCCACGACGAGCTTCTTACAGCACGTCGTAGACACCACATCCGCCCTGGCCTCGTATCCAGCATCGCACCTGAAGAAATCCTACATACAAAGACGATGTATCCATACATTATTTCAAGAATATGCAACAAATGCGACTTATTAAACAATATAGTGCGAGGAAGACTTACCCACAGCTCTTGCTTGACCCGCTCCGCCTTGTTGTTGAATTGTCTGCCGTCCCGATCTACTGCATCGGGGGCGACGATGTAGTGGTCGAAGGTGTATGCTGGGCTCGTCACTCCGGCATACTCGACAAGTCCAGGGAAGTGTTCCCGGCATAGAAGGCCGAGGATGCCATTGGGGTTGCGGCCGTGACCCCCTGCAGTCTCCAAAACCATCCAAGACCTGTCGAAGTGATTAAGATGAAGTATTAGTTTCTATTATTAATTTGAACATATAATATGAAAAAGAAGCAACAACATCTAAAGTTACCTACCTCTCTCCATCGGGTCGTATCAGCGGACGTCTGTCACGAAGTATGGGTCGCTTAGGTAGGCTCGCGGGACCTCGCAGGTAGATACTCCTCGAACCTGAGGAGCCAGAACCTGAGACGTCCTGCTGAGCGGCGTCGTCGTCGTCGTCGTCCTGCTGCGCCGCATCGTCGTCGTCCTGCTGTGCCGCATCGACAGCGGCTTGCTGCTCCACCTGCTGCTGTACGGCGTCGTCCTGCTGCGCCTCCTCCTCCGTCCTACGGGTGCTCCTCCTCCCCCTCCCCCCTCCCCCTCCTTGTCCTCGTCCCACCGCCCACCATCTTTGTCCAACAACCTGCAATTAAGAGTAAACAATTAAGCACAGATAAAAAAATATGTATTTAGAAACATATGCAAAATAAATGAAATATAGCATTACATCGATTAAAAATAATCTTCATATGTGTCCGGGTTAGCCGGATCATAAGTGTCATCATCACTATCAACCATTTCATAGTCAACATCATCTGAAGGCGCAATTTCGTCATTGGCATTGCCTTCAAGTATTTCTAAGTCATTCTCATTTTGCACCTCATCATCCTCGTCATCAACAACCATTTCAATATCTACTTCCATTCCGATCGCTTCGGTTAAGTCTATCTCAAATTGCCCTTCGAGCCCATCTTCTTGGAAGAACTCTCCGTCATATGTGTCCGGGTCTAAGTTATAATCTTCATCGTTTGGAACAGGTAATTTAGCGTGCGGTGATACCTTATACACAACATCCCAACCCTTAAGATGTTGTTTCGTTTGGCACGCATATGGAAGATAATACACTTGTGTGGCCTGTTGGGCCACAATATAGACATCGTCTCCTGTTAAGGTGGAATCCTGTCGAATTTCGACTATCCCAAGATTAGAATGTGTCCGTCTCGTAACTTCAGGGTCAAACCAATGACATTTGAATATCACTAGAGTAAGAGGTTTGGAACCATAAAAATTGAGTTCATATATTTCTTCAATTCTTCCATAATACTCGACCTCGTCAAGCCCGGGCGTAAAGACTCCAGAACACGTGGTTTTTCGATTGGGCCGACTTTGGTCGTAGCTTGTTGTGCGAAAACGGTATCCATTGACGTCATACCCAGAAAATTTCCTGACCCTATAGGCAAAGCCATTGGCTACTTGTCTCAACTCGGCACTCATAGACGGCTCTCTTTGGCCCTGTAAGTTCAAACACGCTAGATTGTTATATTATTCGCACGTAAGAGCAACTTGGAATAACAAACTAAGCACGTACCTTATGTTTAAACCAGGAAATGAAATCGGGCAATCCATTTCCCGCACCCTTTCTAAGAAGGGTATCATATTCCTGTGGAGTTGGGTCCCTTGATCGACGCCAGAATTCATGAAGAAATTGCTCCATGTATGGCGTCACCTCTTCAAGGTTGGTCAATACATATATCATGATATGGCGCCACTCTTCATGTCTCAGGGTCTTGGTGGTCGAACCACTCGCGCTTCCGAGTTGCCCTCGAAAAATGCTGAGGTTCGATTCATTGCCGCCATCATTGTAACGAGGGGGTGGATTATGCACGCTCGGCAGTTTGTCACCATAGTAAGTTGTTGTGAAGTTTGACACCTCCTCCAGTATGTATGCCTCTGCAATGGAAGCCTCGATTTTGCATTTATTTCTACATTTCTTTCGGATACTCTTTAGACATCTCTCGATTGGATAGCACCAACGTCCCTGCACGGGCCCCCCCATTCGTGCCTCATACGGGAGATGAATAATCAAATGCTGCATCGGATTGAAGAAGCCGGGTGGAAAGATCTTCTCCAGCTTACACAGTAACACGGGTGCCATCCTTTCCAAGTCTGCAATCATGGTCCGAGCTAACTCTTTTGCACAAAGCTGGAGGAAGAAATAGCTCAACTCTGCAAGCGCTAGCCAGACATGCTCAGGGACATAGCCTCGAACCATCGCCGGAAGAATTCGTTCAATCCATATGTGGAAGTCATGACTCTTCATCCCTAAGACTCGCAGAGTAGATAAGTTCACCCCCCTACTAAGGTTAGCTGCATACCCATCAGGGAACATTAACATCTTGATCCACTGTAGTACTTCCTTCCTCTGGGCCCTGCTCAGGACGAAATCGGCCTTAGGCCTTCTCCATGTCTTACCACCACTAGGCGGCTTCATCTCTTGGTTTGGTCTATCACATAACTCTGCCAGATCCACTCTTGCCTTTACGTTATCCTTTGACTTATCAGGAATCTCCATAATTGTTGCCCAAAGTGCCTCGGCGACATTCTTTTCAGTGTGCATCACGTCAATGTTGTGTGGAAGGAGCAGGTCATCATAATAGGGGAGCCGAGTCAAGCCCGACTTATGTGTCCACATATGTTGCTCACCATATCCCACAAAACCACCTTCTGGGTTGGCCACGAGACCATCTATCTGTTCGCGAACTTTGGCACTAGTCATCATTGCAGGTGGGCGGTCTGTCACCATGACACCTTTCGTAAAGTTCTTGATGTCTAGTCGGAATGCATGGTCAGGAGGGAGAAATTGTCGATGTTTATCGAATGACGAATATTTGCCACCCTTCTTCAACCAAATGAACCTAAGAGCTTCCTTGCAAACTGGGCATGGGAACTTACCGTGAACACACCAGGCGCAAAATAGCCCATACGCCGGAAAGTCATGCATGGAGTACTGGTACCAAACATGCATTTTGAAGTTTGTCTTCGTAGCTCGGTCGTACGTCCATACCCCTTCCTCCCAAGCACGGACCAATTCATCAATCAAAGGCTCCATGTACACGCCCATTTTATTCCCCGGGTGTCCAGGAATTATCAACGACACGAATATGTTCTGTCTTTGAAAGCATACGCCGGGGGGGGGGGGGGAGATTGATGGGGATAACGAACACGGGCCAACATGTGTATGGGGCAGCGGTCATTCCATAGGGATTGAACCCATCTATGGCCAGCGCAACACGAACATGTCGAGCCTCTTTGGCTTTCTCATGGTGAATGGCATCAAAGTGGGTCCATGCTTCACCATCGGATGCGTGAACCATCTTGTCAGGATTGTATCGTTTGCCTTTTTTGTGCCATGTCATCTGTTTCGCGGATTCCTCTGTCATGTATAGACGCTGGATCCTCGGTATGAACGGAAGGTGGCGTAGGATTGTCACGGGGATGTCGAGCTGCCTCTTCTGTCCATCACCAGAGTCTACCTCCATGAACCTAGACGATTTACACTTCGGACAGTACTTTGCCTCAGTGTGTTCTTTCCTAAATAGGACGCAGCCCTTCGGACAAGCATGTATCTGCTCATACGTCATCTTGAGTGCACGAAGGAGTTTCTGTGCCTCGTACATGCTCTTTGGCAGAACGTGATCCTCCGGAAGCAGGCTGCCAATAACTGTCAACAAACCATCGAAGGCGTCTCGACTCATGCTATACTACGACTTGAACGCCATTATACGCCCAATGGCATCCAGTTGAGAAACCTTTGTCTTGCCGTGAAGGGGTTTCTGTGCCGCGTCAAACATGTCGTAGAATGCCTTTGCGGTCGCCTCTGGCTCGTCCTCCGTACGTCCTTCGGCGAACTGTGCCTCGTGATAGTCGTTCAACATGTCTGCTACCCCGGCATCAGCATCGTAATCCTCGACGCGTTGTCTCACCACCTCCTCTCTCGTGCGATGCGCTTCACCATGGAAGATCCACCGAGTATAGTCCGGCATAAATCCATTCTTCCAAATATGTTCTATCATGGCCTTCTTTGGTTTTCTTTTCCGGTTGTCACATTTGCTGCACGGACAAGGGACTAGGCTAGCTCCTTTAGCAGCTTCGCCATATGCCCGTTCCACGAAAGCATCGGTCTTCCTAATCCATTCTGGGGTGACATCATTACGTCGAACGCGGCCCGTGTACATCCACTCACGGTCCTCCATCCTCTAACATATATAACCGAGTATAGTTTAATATAGACATGTAATGCATGTACACTACGTTCCTACCTTCTAATAGGTGAGGATAGGTCCTAATCCCACCCGCGGTTGCGTAGATGGAGTTAGTTTCCATGCTCTACTCCGATTCGAGATAGAATTTCGGCAGCACCTCCCCGCTGTTCTCCGGATACACGTCCTGGCAGGGAGAGTGTACTGTCCGGAGAACAACAGGGAGGTGACGCCGAAACTCTTTCTCGGACCGGAGTAGAGCATGGAAACTAACACCATCTACGCAACCGCGGGCTGTCCAAAAAACATGGACAATTCGAAACTGATACATTTGTAGATATGCAAAGATCTGCATATCTACACCGTATCTCTTTCGAACGGGAGACGCCTAACAGGGTTACGTGATCTACGACCATGATGCGGATGTAGAGGTTATACCTAGGGTGGCGGTGAGTCAGCCTAGTGGGGCTGTGGCGCGTCGGTGCAGTGGCGACGCGAGGCAGACCCACAGCGGCTAGGAAGACCTCTGCAAAAAAAATAAACAAGTCTGTCAACAAAAAAATTCGGCAGCACCTCCCCTGCACGGGGAGGTTTCCAAAACCTGCAAATAAAAGTAACAGCACGATGGCTGACATTCACACGTATACCAGGAGCACATAAAAGCTTTGATAATACCGTTGAAGGCGACAAAGCATTTATAGGCATATGTTTTGAGCACATAAAAGCTTTGATAATACAAGAACATATATACTAACGAAGATAATTCAGTATCAATCGTTGGGTGAAGCTTCACCTAGGGTTTCTAGAATCCATCACATAAATCATTTTTATCATTTTTACCGTGGAGGCGCGGCGTCGTCGAGGCCGAGGGCGGCCGTGGGACGCGGCGGCGTCGGGGCCGAGGTCGAGGGCGGCCGTGGGGGCGCGGCGGCGTGGGGAGGCGTGCGCGGTGGCGTGGGGTGTCGTGCGTGGGCGCGGCGGCGTGCGCGGGCGCGGCGGCCGACGATGCCGGCGGCGTGGGGGCAGGGCTGCGGCGGCAGGGGCGCGGCGGCCGGCGGCGTGGAGAGGCGCGCGGGCGCGGCGTGGAGACGGCAACGGAGTGAGAGAGAGAGTGAGAAAGGAAGAAGTTACCAGGTGCTATTTACACGTTCTTTGCCGAGTGCCCGCGATCTGGCACTCGGCAAAGATTTTTTAAAAATATTAAAATATTCTTTGCCGAGTGCCAGATCGCGGGCACTCGGCAAAGTGTTCTTTGCCGAGTGCTAGATCGCAGGCACTCGGCAAAAGTGTTCTTTGCCGAGTGCCAGATCGCAGGCACTCGGCAAAGTGTTCTTTGCCGAGTGCCAGCTGGATGACACTCGGCAAAGAATCTTTTACAATCCTTTGCCGAGTGCTGTACAGCTGGCACTCGGCAAACCATCCTTTGCCGAGTGTCATTTGTGGACACTCGGCAAATTACTTTTTTATTTTTTATATTATCCCTACCAAACTTTTTGTGGTATGTTCCTACACTATGTAGACCAACATGTACCATTTTGGGACAATTATAACAGTGTTTTCTATACCTAGTACATTTAGTTTGTTTATTTGAATTTCTTCGGAAAATTCAGATTTGAACTGCAGGTTACTCGAAACTTGGAAAACCGTGTATGCAAAAATGATATTCATGCTACTTAGCACAAGTTACGACCGATTTCAGGAGCGGACCGGAAACTTCGAGCACCATGCTCACTCAACATGACCGTAAACTTGCCATCCAGGTGTTTAAAAATTGTATAAAACATAAACAAAGTCAGAAAATCATGAAACCTGTCCACGTGTCATGATATCATATGTAGAGGCTGTGATAAAAATTTGAAAAAGTTTCGAGAAAGTTGTAACGCACTATGTGTACAAACCTAAGAGATCCACATTGAAACTCTATGATTTCATGTGTGGTTCTCTTAGGTTTCTACACATAATGTCTCACAACTTTCTCCAAACATTCTAAATTTTTATCACAGCCTCTACATATGATATCATGACACGTGGACATGTTTCATGATTTTCTGACTTTGTTTATGTTTTATACAATTTTTAAACACCTGGATGGCAAGTTTACGGTCATGTTGAGTGAGCATGGTGCTCGAAGTTTCCGGCCCGCTCCTGAAATCGGTCGTAACTTGTGCTAAGTAGCATGAATATCATTTTTGCATGCACGGTTTTCCAAGTTTCGAGTAACCTGCAGTTCAAATCTGAATTTTCCGAAGAAATTCAAATAAACAAACTAAATGTACTAGGTATAGAAAACATTGTTATAATTGTCCCAAAATGGTACATGTTGGTCTACATAGTGTAGGAACATACCACAAAAAGTTTGGTGACCAAAATAAAAAAAATAAAAATATGATTTGCCGAGTGTCTACATAGGACACTCGGCAAAGACCCTGTTTGCCGAGTGCCAGATATTTGACACTCGGCAAAGACTGACGGCCGTCAGTTGTAGACGGCCGCTAACGGCCCTTTGCCGAGAGCCGTGTTGGCCGAGTGCTTGACCCTCGGCAAAGCAGTCTTTGCCGAGTGCTTGGATGTGCCGAGTGTTCTACACTCGGTAAACCAACTCTTTACCGAGCGCAGAACTTTGCCGAGGGCGGTACTCGGCAAATTCTGCTTTGCCGAGTGCCCGATAAAAAGCACTCGGCAAAGCCTTCGGCACTCGGCAAAGGCGCGGATTCCGGTAGTGATAAGCACCCGAAAAATTAGTTAGGTCTGAGAAGACGACTAGAATGAGCATGCATCATGATTGTCGCATTATAATTGTCTCTTGTGCATCAACATGCTTCTCTCACCTTTATTCCAATAATAAGAAATTGTGAATAATGTGTGGTATTGCTGTGAACTGCAAAAAAAATGTCTTATCATGTGTGTCATGATAGTCTTGACTAGGTTGTGTTAGGTGCTTCTCTTGTCTTGCTATCTAGGTGGTATTGCAATTGTTTAACCCTTTTTGCCAATAAAAAATGTTGCTTGTTCTGTTCATAAAAAGACACCCTCCAAGCAACCTTGAGTTTAGCAAGTGAAACCTCTTTAAAAAAAATCTTGCTTGTGTTGGTATTTTCTAGCCCTTGTGTGTTCTACCCTTGAATTTACACCTACACAACTTGTAGAACCCCATAGCTTGACCGCTAGACCAACCCTAGTCTCCTTGTGCACTTGTGTCAAAAAAAATTGACGTTTGGTGTCTAGTTGCACAAACCCTATCAAGGCCATGTTTCTTTCCATAGATCCTGCCCGAATCTTCATAACCTTTCTGGTGCTCGTCCTCAGCAATCTCATACGACTACCTCTCTTTTCACCTGGATCTGGTAATCTTTTTTCTCGTGAATCATGTTGTGGCCTTATCATCCAAATCTCTGGAACCTTCATTGAATCTGCCCCGTTATCTGGTTATCTGCTATAACCTGTTCTCAAGTATCAGATGTTGATCTTGCCTAAATCTCTCTTTTCGGGTCATTCTCATACCCCCTTCTCCGAGGATCATGACGCTTGTTTTATCAACTTATCTCTAAACGGCATATTCATGTGGATTAATGAATATCTTTGGATCTCTCATGTCTCTAAAAGCTTATCAATCTCGATCTCATGGTTGGTTCCTCCTCATATTAAATATCGTATCAATCTTTGGCTGATAATCCCCACGATGATCAAGAAATAGTTCTCAGAGTGAAGAAAATTCTCATGTGATGCTCTTTTTGCCAATAATCTCTGCTTCAACTCCGGTCACATTCTTACTTTCTGAGCCATACTCTCATGGGCTCCATCTATCTGTGCAATGTGAATTTCTTATTGGTTGCGTTTGGTAATGATGTCATGACTAACGACTGATGGTGCCGCGACGAAACCGAGAGCCTACTATGGTGCACACATGGTTGAGCTGCTCGGCACGCGCGGGTATCACGGTTAATAGTCGTGATCCATTACGAGACTATACCGATGCGCTATCTTTTGTGGATATTCTCTCAAAGTGATCGCTGCATTTTGTCTCAATATGTCGCGATGTTCTACCCAAATCTATCTTCAGTATATTGTCAGATCACATCTCATAAATTTGCATCTATCTCTAGCCTGGGAGTTACATGCTTCTCCACCCTTAAAGATCCTCATTCGAATCTCGGGACGAGATTCTTTTAAGGGGGGAAGGCTGTGACACCTCAGGTGTCTATTTCGCGTTATGTCGGGAGATTAATCCTAATCTCGGATACTCAGTAAAAATTTCTATTCCTCGATCGTGCCTATCTCTGTTTATCAGGCTTTCTCTCGGAAGTTCACCGAATTCAGAGTTAATCGATCGCGAGAAACAGCCATTTTTGGAGCGTGTTAAAACTTTTAATTCTCGGAACTAATGCAGACTCGAAGATCATTCTCGAATTATAAATCTCGTCTGAAGCTCTTTAAATCAAACTCTCAACGACTGTTATCTGATCTGAGCCCGAATCTAATTCCTCAAAACTTCGATCTATGTTCGACTATTTTATCCGGGTCCGTATTCTCCAACGGGATACTCAGTATGTCGCCCTCTAATTAAATCTTATCCGACTCGACTTCATACCTCTGCGTTCAATTCCGATTTCAAAAATCAACATCGGCGATGATTTTTAAATGTCGCGCTTTGTCTCTTTCAATCAAAAATCCGAAAGCCGGCCGTATCTCAAGACGATTTATTTTCAAATCACGCGTAGGGAATTATTTTCGAGCGAAATCTAATTAGACTCTCGGCCAAATTAATTGCCCAATCGTCCGTTCGCCGAAATCTATTTTGCTCTGTTCTGTGTACAGACAAATTCCGCGGGAACATTTTATTCCGGAAAATGTTTAGCGCAGCCCGATAATGTGTTTGGGCCAGCCCAACCCAGCCCATTTGGCCCATTTAAAACCCTAACCCTAGTGCCCCTTCTATAAATAGCACCTCTCTCCCTTGCAAATTGGCAATTTTTCACTCCCACCCTCCATTTCTTCCCAGCCGCCACAACCTTCTTCCTCCTCTCCCCCACACGCACAGCTCTCTTCTTCCCTGTACATGGCGCAGAAAAAAAATCTCCCAGCCGAGCTCCAAGCTCCCATGCCGCCCATCCCTTCCTCCCTCTCTCTGCTGTCCATGGCGAGCAGCCGAGCGCCCTCCCTGTCTTCTTCCTCCCCTAGCCGAGCTACTACACAAGCAGCGGCAGCAGCTCCCAGCGCCCAGATTTTCAAGCCCTCAGCCATGGCGCCCCTTGTCACACCCGGGTTTCGGGGCACCAAGACCCGGGCGCGAACATAATCACCAGGTGTGCTGGGACCAAGTCTCACACATATGATGAATCATGGCGCAGGATCGAATATCACATATTTACTACATAACAGGAGTTCTATACAAAATAAATAAATAATTACATTATAAGGAGACAACGGTCCAGCAACCCAAAGTTGACTGGGAGACGACGGCCTAGATCTCTCACGAACACATCACAGCATCCTCCATGCGCCTCATCCTGTGGTACCTGTTCTTGACCTGTGGGGGGTGTGAGACAGCAAGAGTGAGCTCACATACGTTCATTGCTCAACAAGTTGTGGGGAATAATGTGCATGAACTCGCCAAAGGTGGGAGTTCACATAAGGCTTACCAAAGAGAATGGTTAGAGCTGAGCATTGCTTTTTAAAGTTGGTCAAAATTTTATTAGCAGTTACTAAGTATAAGTAAATACCAACCCAATTAAATAGTAGAACAAAGGTAACAACACCACCTGCGATGCAATGCATATGACAAATTGAATTTAGTTCCATAAATTAATCATGTGAGTGTCCGAGCCGCTCATGACCGTGAGCACGGCTAGTATACCAGTTTTACACTCTGCAGAGGTTGCGCATCTTTACCCACAAGTCGTGTTACCCATTTGCCACGGAGTTGATCAGACCCCATACACCTCTACCAAGGAAGCGAGGCAGGGTACCACTACGAGGCCTTTACAAAGTTCCACTAGCTTCAGACTACCCGCTACAGTTTATAGGAAGCTCCAGTGCAGGGTTCTTGTCTGACCGCCATCGCAGCAAAATCAACCCAAGGACCTCCCTACACTAACCACTCCCCTACTGCCCTTGCCCCTTTCGGGTAAGGTAGCCCTCCACTAGCTTTCCTAGTTAATCAGTCAAGGGCGTCCCATTAAACCCTTGTGGTAGCACTGTTTTCCCGGGTGGTTCTCCATGTTCCCATTAACATAATGATCTTAACATGAACATTAAATAATGAACAGATAATAACAAGTATAAAAATGAGTGATGAATATCTCTATACCCAAATCCACATAAAGCAATAGCATGAACTACCCAAAACTTTAGTAGTAAAACCAGTGGTGAAACAAGGTATAAAGATAGTCAAATCTAGGGTATCCTATTGGGTCCCAGCAAAATTATCCTATGCAGATCATTATGAATAATAAGAACATGAATGGGTAGAAGAGGTGATCAAGGGCACAACTTGCCTGGACTTGAGATTCCAGGTACCAACTTGCTGTTCAGATGACACGTGTCCTCACGCTAGTCGTAGCAATACAGACAAACATGTATAGGCAAAATTAACATCACACCAAACATGAGAACAAACTGCGTAATAATATCCTACGCTGCGTAACGAGATCATAGAAACAAGAACCACTAAATTCGGAGCTATGGTTTTTAAGTTATGGATTTCCGAAATTATTTAGTGCTTATAATAGATTAAACCAAATGAACAATTTTAATTCAATTTTCATGGCTAAACACTATTATTAGTTGATAGACAATATTAATACAAAGTTATTGCAACTGGAATGACTCAATTTGGAGTTAGAATGAATTTTCTATGAATTAAATAAGTTTTTGGATTTATTTTTGTATATAAAAACCAATTTCTATAATTAATTTTCTATTTTCATTATCCTCTGGACTGGGCGCATTAATAACTAAAAGACCAGGGGCCATTTTGCGACATTTCCCAGACACAATCAATCCCCGAGCAGGACCGCGGGTTGATTCATGAAAAGTGGAGGGGCTCATTTACAATTTCGGCTCGGCGAAAGGGTACGGTGCGATCTGAGCCGTTGGATCGCAAGCCGAGCGCCCAGATTAGATTCACGAGTCAATGAACCGGTATAACCCGCCATACGTTGGATTGAAGATCTACGGTCAGTATTACCCGGATGCGCGTTCTAATCCAAGCCGCTAGATCACGATCAAACGCTCCTCTGCTCTTCCATCCAATCGGTATGCTACGCTCTAATCTGAACCGTCGTCCACGGATCCGACGGCCACGGACCCGTCGTCCCCCTCCATAACCGAGCGCACCCGCGCCATCCCAGCCACGGCGGACGCCATAGCCGGACCTTCACCCAAGCGCAATACGGCGACCAAAACCCAATCGGCGACGAGTATGCGTAGTACGGAATGTGGCGAACGCAGTAGGAGTTACATACCCGAGAAAGGAGCGACGGTAATCAGCGCCCACGGTGATAGGCGGATTCACGGTGGACTGGTGCTCCGGCGAGGAATTAACTCGCCACCACCGATTCACCCGATCCAACACATCCGTAGCGTCAACCACCGAACTCGGCCAAAACTCCAGACACCACGCAGGACACTGGTTTGACCCTGAGGTGTGGATTCCGCGGTGGCGGCTGTATCCGCCCGCGCGGCGTGCGGTGGCGCAGTAGATGCCGTTGGAGCAGCGGCGGAAAAAGGGAGGCGTAGATGGGGACGTCGTCGGGCCGAGTAATTTATAGCTAGAATCAAGTCCGCGATGGGGGGGAGGGTTTGGCCGGAATCGCGCGGAGCCCACGACGGCGGATTTGCCGCGGTTCTGTTGGGATCCTAAAGGGGACGCTGAAGCTGACAAGGTGGGGTCCATGCGTCGGTGTCAGAGCCGTCCGGTTGTGCGGAGGAGCGGAGGTGAGTCCGTAGCAAGGATGACATCCTGGCGACGCGGCCCCGCAGTCAGTGGGCGAGGGGAGATCTACACATCGTCCGTTTACGCGCGGTGAGCCCGAGCAGCAGGCCCCACGCGCCATTGACCCAGAGGAAAAACGCAAGCGGGCCGGCGGGGAGGAGATTTAGCTAGCTGGGCCGCGCAGGATGGGGAAAAGATGGGCCAGAAGGGGAGGAAACGGCCCAACCGAAGGTAAGCTTCTTTCTTTCTTTATTTTTTTTATTCTTTTTCCTCAAAATTCCAAATTTTAAAGGTTCAACCTAAATTTTTAAATTCCTGTTTTGCACTTTCAAATTTCCCAAAGTGCCAAAATTAATACTAATGTGATTATAACCTCTAATACTATTTATTTAGTATTTTCCTTGTTATTCATTTATGGGGGGGGGAATAATAGGGTTCCATGAACATTTCCTTCCTCATTTTCTAGTTTATGCTTTTATTTAAAATTGGAGGTCAAGTTTAAGTTTTCCATAGAATGCATCACTACAAAATCATCATCAAGGGATCAAACTTTTATTCATCAATTTATTAGTTACTTAACTAATTTAATATTATTGTTTGAATATGAGGAGGGGGAATCCCTAATAGATTTCAAAGGTCTTCAAAAATTCTCACCATACTATTATATATAATTCTATCTCTTTATTTTATTATTTCATGATATATATATATACATATATATATATATTTCCTACCCAATTTTGGGCTTTACAAATCCTACCCCCTTAAAAATAATCTCGTCCTCGAGATTTGTAAGAAAAAAAAATGTATACTCATATTGTTCTCGGAACATATGCACAAACAAAATCTCAGCATGACTCATTAGCAAAACATAGGGTCAATAGACCTTATTATTATTACTAAAAGAGTAAAATACTACTACTAGCTAAACTAATATTTAGGTCTTACAAATAGTAAAACATGTATATAGGTATCTATGTTTATGTTTATCTCTATTCTTGTTGTTCGTTGACTTCTTCACCGACTACTTCATCTTCAACTAGCTCTTCTTCTTGAATTTCATGTTCACCTGGTTCAGCTTCTACTTCTGCATGATGGGCTTGTCCCCGGTTGATAGATAGGGGCTGACTCTTTCCTGCCGAAGTCTGGCCTTGTTTCATTGGAGCTGGTGTAGTGTAGGCAGCCCTGTTGGGACAGTAGTTGGCGTAGTGTCCCGGTTGTCCACACTTGAAGCATGCCCTGTTGGTGGTTGTGTTAGGAGCAACAGGTCCTGCTGGGGCGCTTGCTTGCGGAGGAGCAGTTGGTGCCCGTTGAGTTTGTTGCCCGGAACTGCCACTAGCTGGTGTACTTGGAGTGGTAGTATAGCGAGGACGGGAACTACTTCCAGCCTGCCCTTGGTTAGCAGCCTTTCTTTTCTCTCCAAATACACTCCTCTTGTTTTCTACAGCAATAGCTTTGTCAAGTAGCCTCTGGAAGGATGGGAATGTGTGCGATACCAGTTGATATTGCAAGGGTCCAATCAAACCGTCCAGAAAAAGCTCCTGCTTTTGCTCATCATCCTCAACATCTCTAGGAGCATATCGAGATAACTGGATGAATTTGTCCCTGTATTCACTCACAGACATACTTCCTTGCTTAAGGGATAGAAACTCCTTTCTCTTAATCTTCATGAGCCCAGCAGGAATATGGTAATTCCTGAATTGAGTGGAGAACTCTGCCCAGGTAATTGTATCGATAGCAGCATGAGCAGCGCAGTACGCATCCCACCAATCCGCAGCGGGACCAGCAAGATGACCTGATGCATAGAGTACTTTCTCTCTGTCCGAGCACTGAGCTATGTTGAGCATCTTTTCTACAGACTTTAGCCAGTCATCTGCTTGCAGCGGATCCACGGAGTTGGAGAAGGTTGGTGGTTTGTGGCTCATGAATTCCCGGTGCTTGTCCCGGGGTGGAACTGGTGGTGGAGGTGGAGGCAGTGGCGCTTGTTGCTGTTGCTGTTGCGCCCTTCTTTCTTGACGTATCTCATCCCGTTCTTGGCGCATCTCCCGACGTGCATCCTCTCTTTCCTGGCGCATTTCCTGGCGTTCTTGCTGCATCTGAGCGCGCATATCTGCCCTAGTGTCCACCATTTGCTGCATCATCCTCATCTGAGCTGCAACCAGTGGGTCAACTCCGCCTGGTGGAGGATTAGGAGGATTCATCTCTACTGGCTGTGGTTGGGGTTGTCTATATATCCACCGAGTGTGTCGATTAGGAGGTAAATCAATTCCACCACCCCGCCTGGTATTGACCATCTGAGTTAGATACATACGGTAAGATAGTCAAAGGAATCATTTGTAGGCAGAATGAATAAGCTAATAGTTGGTTATGTACTAAAAATTCTTTGGCAGGGCTTGACCAGATATTTTATGTCAAGACTAGGGTAACTAATTGTATGAGGTGAATGTCCAAAGGTAAGATAGAACCTGTCAAGACGAGATAGATACGGAATGCTAGATTTTTTTTAAGGGGGATAATCTAGATTGTCTAGTTGTCTTACAAATACTATCCCTTATGCCTAGATGTATATGCAGATGTAATTGTGGACATTGATCCACAACCCATCACACTCAATCGAAGATCCAAATCAGACAAATATCATAAGAACAAACATTCAAGCATATAGATAAAAAAAATAGTTTTGTTTTTGTTCCTAAGAATAGGTCTCCTATTCCTAAAGATCACTTTAGGCACGGGATTTCAAAGTGTGAAATCCACATTTGTCTTTAGAAGGAAAAGGTAAGAGTAATCAGAGTAAAGCGGAAATAGATGAGAAAAGATTAAGAAAAGTTTAGAAAAGAATCAGAGTAGCAAAGGTAAGTAAGTATTGGTTGTCCAGTTCTATCTAGGTTTCATCCTACAGTCAACATTCCTCTGATACCACTTCTGTCACACCCGGGTTTCGGGGCACCAAGACCCGGGCGCGAACATAATCACCAGGTGTGCTGGGACCAAGTCTCACACATATGATGAATCATGGCACAGGATCGAATATCACATATTTACTACATAACAGGAGTTCTATACAAAATAAATAAATAATTACATTATAAGGAGACAACGGTCCAGCAACCCAAAGTTGACTGGGAGACGACGGCCTAGATCTCTCACGAACACATCACAGCATCCTCCATGCGCCTCATCCTGTGGTACCTTTTCTTGACCTGTGGGGGGTGTGAGACAGCAAGAGTGAGCTCACATACGTTCATTGCTCAACAAGTTGTGGGGAATAATGTGCATGAACTCGCCAAAGGTGGGAGTTCACATAAGGCTTACCAAAGGGAATGGTTAGAGCTGAGCATTGCTTTTTAAAGTTGGTCAAAATTTTATTAGCAGTTACTAAGTATAAGTAAATACCAACCCAATTAAATAGTAGAACAAAAGTAACAACACCACCTGCGATGCAATGCATATGACAAATTGAATTTAGTTCCATAAATTAATCATGTGAGTGTCCGAGCCGCTCATGACCGTGAGCACGGCTAGTATACCAGTTTTACACTCTGCAGAGGTTGCGCATCTTTACCCACAAGTCGTGTTACCCATTTGCCACGGAGTTGATCAGACTCCATACACCTCTACCAAGGAAGCGAGGCAGGGTACCACTACGAGGCCTTTACAAAGTTCCACTAGTTTCAGACTACCCGCTACAGTTTATAGGAAACTCCAGTGCAGGGTTCTTGTCTGACCGCCATCGCAGCAAAATCAACCCAAGGACCTCCCTACACTGACCACTCCCCTACTGCCCTTGTCCCTTTCGGGTAAGGTAGCCCTCCACTAGCTTTCCTAGTTAATCAGCCAAGGGCGGCCCATTAAACCCTTGTGGTAGCACTGTTTTCCCGGGTGGTTCTCCATGTTCCCATTAACATAATGATCTTAACATGAACATTAGATAATAAACAGATAATAACAAGTATAAAATTGAGTGATGAATATCTCTATACCCAAATCCACATAAAGCAATAGCATGAACTACCCAAAACTTTAGTAGTAAAACCAGTGGTGAAACAAGGTATAAAGATAGTCAAATCTAGGGTATCCTATTGGGTCCCAGCAAAATTATCCTATGCAGATCATTATGAATAATAAGAACATGAATGGGTAGAAGAGGTGATCAAGGGCACAACTTGCCTGGACTTGAGATTCCAGGTACCAACTTGCTGTTCAGATGACACGTGTCCTCACGCTAGTCGTAGCAATACAGACAAACATGTATAGGCAAAATTAACATCACACCAAACATGAGAACAAACTGTGTAATAATATCCTACGCTGCGTAACGAGATCATAGAAACAAGAACCACTAAATTCGGAGCTATGGTTATTAAGTTATGGGTTTCCGAAATTATTTAGTGCTTATAATAGATTAAATCAAATGAACAATTTTAATTCAATTTTCATGGCTAAACACTATTACTAGTTGATAGACAATATTAATACAAAGTTATTGCAACTGGAATGACTCAATTTGGAGTTAGAATGAATTTTCTATGAATTAAATAAGTTTCTGGATTTATTTTTGTATATAAAAACCAATTTCTATAATTAATTTTCTATTTTCATTATCCTCTGGACTGGGCGCATTAATAACTAAAAGACCAGGGGCCATTTTGCGACATTTCCCAGACACAATCAATCCCCGAGCAGGACCGCGAGTTGATTCATGAAAAGTGGAGGGGCTCATTTACAATTTCGGCTCGGCGAAAGGGTACGGTGTGATCTGAGCCGTTGGATCGCAAGCCGAGCGCCCAGATTAGATTCACGAGTCAATGAACCGGTATAACCCGCCATACGTTGGATTGAAGATCTACGGTCAGTATTACCCGGACGCGCGTTCTAATCCAAGCCGCTAGATCACGATCAAACGCTCCTCTGCTCTTCCACCCAATCGGTATGCTACGCTCTAATCTGAACCGTCGTCCACGGATCCGACGGCCACGGACCCGTCGTCCCCCTCCATAACCGAGCGAACCCGCGCCATCCCAGCCACGGCGGACGCCATAGCCGGACCTTCACCCAAGCGCAATACGGCGACCAAAACCCAATCGGCAACGAGTATGCGTAGTACAGAATGTGGCAACACAGTAGGAGTTACATACCCGAGAAAGGAGCGACGGTAATCAGCGCCCACGGCGATAGGCGGATTCACGGTGGACTGGTGCTCCGGCGAGGAATTAACTCGCCACCACCGATTCACCCGATCCAACACATTCGTAGCGTCAACCACCGAACTCGGCCAAAACTCCAGACGCCACACAGGACACTGGTTTGACCCCGAGGTGTGGATTCTGTGGTGGCGGCTGTATCCGCCCGCGCGGCGTGCGGTGGCGCAGTAGATGCTGTTGGAGCAGCGGCGGAAAAAGGGAGGCGTAGATGGGTACGTCGTCGGACCGAGTAATTTATAGCTAGAATCAAGTCCGTGATGGGGGGGGTTTGGCCGGAATCGCGCGGAGCCCACGGCGGCGGATTTGCCGCGGTTCTGTTGGGATCCTGAAGGGGACGCTGAAGCTGACAAGGTGGGGTCCATGCGTCGGTGTCAGAGCCGTCCGGTTGTGCGGAGGAGCGGAGGTGAGTCCGTAGCGAGGATGACGTCCTGGCGACGCGGCCCCGCAGTCAGTGGGCGAGGGGATATCTACACATCGTCCGTTTACGCGCGGTGAGCCCGAGCAGTAGGCCCCACGCGCCATTGACCCAGAGGAAAAACGCAAGCGGGCCGGCGGGGAGGAGATTTAGCTAGCTGGGCCACGCAGGATGGGGAAAAGATGGGCCAGAAGGGGAGGAAACGGCCCAACCGAAGGTAAGCTTCTTTCTTTATTTATTTTTTTATTCTTTTTCCTCAAAATTCCAAATTTTAAAGGTTCAACCTAAATTTTTAAATTCCTGTTTTGCACTTTCAAATTTCCCAAAGTGCCAAAATTAATACTAATGTGATTATAACCTCTAATACTATTTATTTAGTATTTTCCTTGTTATTCATTTATGGGGGGGAATAATAGGGTTCCATGAACATTTCCTTCCTCATTTTCTAGTTTATGCTTTTATTTAAAATTGGAGGTCAAGTTTAAGTTTTCCATAGAATGCATCACTACAAAATCATCATCAAGGGATCAAACTTTTATTCATCAATTTATTAGTTACTTAACTAATTTAATATTACTGTTTGAATATGAGGAGGGGGAATCCCTAATAGATTTCAAAGGTCTTCAAAAATTCTCACCATACTATTATATATAATTCTATCTCTTTATTTTATTATTTCATGATATATATATACATATATATATATATATATTTCCTACCCAATTTTGGGCTTTACACCCCTGGTCTTCCCCGCCGCGGTCAGGGAACACCCGAAGCACCGGCCAGGGAGCCCTTCTTCCCCACGGCAACACGCAGGGAACTCGGCTTCTCCTCTCCTTCCATGGCGCCCAGCAGCCACCCTTCGCAGCGCCGTTGCTCCATTCCCATCTGAGCGCCCCACTGTTGAAGTCCCATTGGCCGACCTCCACCTTCCTGCGCCATGGCCGAGCTCAGTGGCGCAGCGCCCCTGCTATCCCCCAGCATCGGTGCCTCTCCCTCAGCAGCGCGCCGTGACTCTCTCTGCTCGTGCGCGGGATTTGCCGAGCAGGAGGTTCCCATGGACGGCGCACACCCTTGCTGTGTTTCTCCCTGCGACATCTCCTCTCGGCTTCCTCTCTGCAGTAGGGAGCGCAGGGACATGCTCGACATTTTAGCACCCAGCCATGGTGGAAGTCGTGAGTCCCCTCCATCTGGTTTCGGGCTGCAGCAGCAGTCTCGGCATCATCGCGCAGCAAGCTCCGTCGTCGATCTGCACAACCCCTATTAGGTTGTCGTTCTGCCTCCGTCGACCTCCTCCGTGCACATGCAACAGTAGCCGCTGCCCCTTCGCGTCGAGTGTGCCGACACGGATCTACGCAGACCCGACGCGATGTTGTCAAACTCCGGTAAAACCCCATCGTCCTCGCTGCAACTTGTGTTTTTTTTAGCGCTCCATGAAATGACCAAAACCATACACTGTCATATTCTTGCAGCCCCTTGCCGTCGTCATGTCTCACGCATCGCTCGTCGGCAAAGAGCCCAAACTAATGGCATGCATGCGCGACACAAGTCGGCCAGGTTGTTCGCCTTGAATGATTGCGATTTGTTTTACTTACGTATTCGGTCGATGATGTGCCTGCGTGAATATGTGCATAAAAATATAATTGTATGAATGGACGCGAGTAGAAAAGAAAATGAAGTAGAAAAGAACTCAGATGTTTTTATATTTTTATTTTGATCGGAAAATATGCGATGCGTTGTTAAATGCAAAACTAAAGTTTTAAAATGCGGATTATGTGTTGGGGAATGCGTCGATAGGTGTATACGTGAAAAGTGTATTGTTTTATGCATATGATCGATGATTGGGATAGTCGAGGCGAATGAGGAGTATGACTAATCCTGTTAGAGTCACTATGCTGTTGAGGCCTTGTGCGTAACGAGGGGACACGTATGTGCGAGTGTGCCATGGTGTATCGTAGTGGTGGTGGCGTAAGATATTTGTTTGAAGTGTGCGGATATATGTCGTAATATGGTTATACCTGCAACAAAGGAAGATGTATGTCTGGTGTAACACAACGTTAGATTGCTGTCATATAACCGTGTGAAGGATGCTTCCGATGTTCATATGACTAAAGGGTGTTGTAGTGGCAAAGCGAGAAGTAAGTCTAATATTTTTAAATGATTAGTTGATAGCACCTATCGTCTTCGTCATGATTTTTGTTGTATGGCGGACCGATGCCTTGTCGTCGTAGTCTCGGGGAATTTTCGGAAATGTGCTGGTGCCTTACTGCTGGGGTTGAATGTACTTGTGATGTATTAGAATAACTGTGTGTCGTACGAGTATCCAAAAAAATAGTGAAAGTTGGTGTATGTTGGTAATTAGAAAATAGTCACGACGTTAGCCAATAGCCAAGCTTATGCCGAAATGTAAAATATGGGCAATTTGAGTTGAAAGTATGCTTATCTAGGCGTGTGGATTAATAATAATATTTGGAAGAACAGTCGTTCAAATTGGTCAGTCCAATTAAGAATGATTTTGCGTGTGAGGTGAGGTGGTGACATGCCAAGGTAGTAATCGCTTATCTATGTTTATAAGTCGAGTCAATACCCATTAAGCTTTCATTAAATTTCACGTCGCACATAGTGTGTGTTTGTATTCGTGACAAGGAGGTGTGGGTTTTACTCAATTAGAAGTTTGGTTGATGTGGCTAGGAAATTTGTTTCGGCTTGGGTAATGAAGTGGTGACGTGACCAAGTAGTTCCCCCCCCCCGGTTATGAGTCGGGTCTAGATGTGTTATGCCTTCGCCGTGATACCCATCGCATATGCTAATTTGATGTATATGAAAAAAATGAAATAGACGCATCATATGATTTAGTGGTGTTGTTATTATGATCTAAGTACATTATATATGTGTGATAAATGTTAGGCTTGAGGATTGCCTTTCGGGCGAGGAAGGTATAATAGACTTATATGTGTAGAATGATTAAGCTAGTAATACCAAATGACATGGATAAAAATTAGTGAGTCTACTTGTTAGTTCTCCTTTGATTATTTTAACTCTAACAATTGTCAAAGCGTTAGAACAATTCAAGTATCTAGAACGCGGCAATTCTTGAATTATATAGGAGCTGAAATTTATTGATTGCTGTTTTGAACTGCACGCGCTATTTTAGTTGTGCTGTATGTTTGATGAACTAAATTGTGTTTTCTGTAGATATGTGCTATAGAAAAGTGGTAGATAACTTTAGTATCTTGCTGGTGTTAAAATTTGACAGCCATATGTCTGACAGGTTAGAAGTTATGCTTTTTACAGATTCAGTAACTGAATCTGTCTAAATTCTGTACAGATTTCAGAAACTGCATTATTTGCTCAATTTAATGTTGCAATCGGTCCGTGTTCGTTATAAGAAAGTTGTAGATGCGTTTCTTGTCTTGCTTGTGTTAAAATTTCACAACCATAGGCCTAACAGTTTAATAGTTATGAATTTTACAAACTGGGTGCTGTGTTCTGCCCACCGTCAGAACAGATTTCGAAAACTGTAATGTTTGATTTAGTTAAACCTGAAATCACTTCTTTGTGATTATAAAAGTTATGGAGTTCATTTGTCAAGCTTTCCAAAAAGTCTTGGATCACTATTTTTGGTGTTCTGAAGATTAAGTTATGAATGTTTACAGTCTGAAGACTGAATCTGTCCAATTCTGGACAGCAAGCCTTCTAGTGTCTTTTGTCCTTAGTTAAACATTGAATCACCTTGAGATGTTTATAAATGATATGTAGAAAATTTTATTACCTTTCCAGAAAGTCTAGGATCTCTTTGTTTGGATGTCTGAATCTTCAGTTATGAATTTTTAAAGTCACAAGTCTGAATCTGTCCAAATCTGGACAGCGCTGTTGTGTTAACACCTTTTGACCTTGCTAAGTGTTTAATCCTGCGGTGATGACATGTAATACTCAAGTTGTATACCAAGTGTAATAGAGAGAGACCCTCATTTTGTGTGTTTCATTTGCATCATAAAAAGAGCACCTATGCAATTAAGAGTGACTAAATAAAACAATTATTCTAAAATAAAGGAAAAAAATGCATTTGTTGGAGTTTTATGTGTTGTGCATTAAATAAAACCATGAGGATAAAAATGATAAGGTAATAATCATTTGAAGCTTGATTAAACCCTAAATATGAAATTAGGGTTTTGAAAATAAGGAAAAGAGAAGAGATATGAAATTATAAATAAAATGTATAAATAAACATCTTCAGGCTAAGTATTTTTAATGGCAAAAATAGAGTTTATAAATGAAGATCCACAAAAAGTTTGAATTAAATCAAATTGGGTTTGAAAATAAAGAAAATGGAAAGAAAAATGAAAAAGAAAAAGGTAAAAACCTTACCTGGGCCCTGAACCTGGAATTCGGCCCACTACTGCTTGCACCGCGCGGCAGCCCAATTCTTTATTCTTCCCCCGCGCGGCCCGCTTGCTCTCTGCGTTTTCCTCCACACCGACAAGTGGGCCATGCCCGTCAGCCACAAGCCGCACTCATTTCATCCTTCCTTCCACTTACGCGTAGGGCCCGCGGGACAGTTCCTCATCACTCGCGCCCGGCCAACTGATATCGTGGGCCCACTGCTCGGTCTCACTGCCCTAACTGCGCTCGCTGTGTGTCACCGCGACGTGGGTCCCACACGTCAGCCGGAAGTCCCGCTCGCCTCTGTGCTCTGTCTTCTCCACGCTACCCGCCTCGCGAAATCGT
Organism: Zea luxurians; assembly: GCA_029449295.1. NCBI lineage: Eukaryota > Viridiplantae > Streptophyta > Magnoliopsida > Poales > Poaceae > Zea > Zea luxurians. The sequence goes on along the minus strand of JAOPSE010000052.1, from coordinate 4,895,933 downwards.
CGGCGGCGTGCACGGTGATCTCGGTGGTTCGTTGTGCACGGCCCGGTCGCGGATGCCGTATTCGCCGCTCTACAAATAGCACGACCGTGCCCTGCTGACCACTCTCGCCCACGTCGACAGCTCACGCCGCGCCAGAACTCCTCGCCGTTAGCCGCCGTAGTTGCTAGCCACCATCGCTCTCGCCGCGTCTCCGCCGTGCGCTCCGGAACAACCCTACGGGGGTGTGGATTGTACAGCGGGGAGAAACCGGGCGCGTTGACATACGACAGGGAGTGAATTTCAAGCCGGAGTCGCGTCACCGCCGTGCGCCGCGACTGTGCTTCCCCGTCATCCGTCTTCGGTGAGTAGACCCTGCGCCGTTGTTACTCTAGCCTCGAGATAGTGTAGAACCTTGTGGATTTGGGTTTCGGGCACTGCGGCTCGGGGTTCACTTTCGCCGGCAATGGCACCACCACGGCGCACCGTGGACCGAGTCCTATACTCGGTGATGGCCAAAATTAGTTGTAGAATGGGGCTCGGTGTGTCGTCAATTTCGCGTGGGTCGCGTGGATTGAGGTATGGCGCTCGGGAGGGCCGGAATCGTGATCTCCGGCGATCCCCGCCGCCGTGCGTGGTGGCTGTTTGCGCGGCTCGGGGTGGGTGGAAGACGAAGCTGGCGCAGCCGTTGGATCGGGCACGTACGGTTATGATTAGATCACTGCTTACCCCCTTCGCGCTTAAAATCTGGTCCGTTGGCGGTTCATCCGAGGGCATGTGAGCGGAGGAAACGTGGTTGGATCTGGGGCGTCGATCTCGAATCCGATGGGCAGCGTTACGTACCGATTCGGCTGTGGACGCATCTAATCCGGGCGGTCGATTGGCGATCGGGCGGTCAGGATTGCTCCATACCCTTTCAGCTTGGCAATTTTGCAAAAGAGACCCCCTGCTATACTAGTATCAACCCGCAGTCCACCTGGTGGGTCGTCTGAGTCTTAGGATCAATTACACCTAGGCCCCTGAGCTTTCTGGAATTTGACGCCCAGTCCCGAGAGTATTAAAAACAGAGAAATTAATATTAGAAATTCATTTTTAATACAAAAACAAATCTAGAAACTTGTAAAATGCATAGAAAATTCATTTTAGCTCCAAATTGAGTCATTCCAATTCCTAAAATTTTGTAATATTATTCTCTACCATTTAGAATCACTGCTTTGACATGAACTCTGTTAGAAAATAAATTTATCATCTAATCCTATTATAATCACCTTAAATCTTAGGAAATTCATAACTTAAATTCTATAACTCCAAATTCAGTGATTCCAGTTCCTATGATTTCATTTTAATGTGTAGAGTTTTACTGTATATTTTATTCATCTGTTTGGTGTGATGTTGATTTTGGCTATACTATGTATGTATTGTGTTGATGCGAGTAGACGAGCAAGCCACTGTGGAAACTGAGGTTCAGCAAGTAGAGATAGCTGAGCAGGAGCTCATTACAGGCAAGTTGTGCCCTTGATCACTTACTTTTCCCAGCCATGTTCTTATTAATTTTTAATGATCTGCATAGGTTAATTTTGATGGGATCCTTTATGTACCCCCGTTTTGATTACCTCTATACCTTGTTCACCCCTGGAATATTTTTGGGTAGTACTTGCTATTGCTTCATGTGGATTGGGTATGGAGATTCATTATTCATGATTATTCTGTTACTATCTTGTTATTATTATTGTTCATGTTAAGATCATTAAATTAATGGGAACATGGAGCGACCACCCGGGAAAACAGTGCTACCACAAGGGTTTAATGGGACGCCCTTGGCTGACTAATTAGGAAAGCTAGTGGAAGACTACCTTACCCGAAAGGGGCAAGGGCAGTAGGGGAGAGGTCAGTGCAGGGAGGTCCCTGGTTGATTTTGCTGCGATGGCGGTCAGCCAGGAACCCTGTACTGGATCTTCCTATAAACTGTAGCGGGTTTTCGGAAGCTAGTGGAACTTTGTAAAGGCCTCGTAGTGGATCCCTAGCCATTCACCTCGGTAGTGTCTAAGGGCCTTGCAAACCCTGGCGACATGGGATACACGACTTGTGGGTAAAGATGCGCAACCTCTGCAGAGTGTAAAACTAGTATACTAGCCGTGCTCACGGTCATGAGCGGCTCGGACCCTCACATGATTAACTATGGAACTTAAATTTAATTTGACATTTGCATCGCATTTGGGATTATTTTACTATTACTGTTCTTTATTATTATTAAGGTTTGGTATTTACTTACACTTAGTAATTGCTAATAAAATTTTGACCAACTTATAAAAGCAATGCTCAGCCTCAGCCTTTATTTCATTGATCAGCCTTACACTTCATGAATTCCCACCTTTGGTGAGTTCATGCCACATTATTCCCCACGACTTGTTGAGCTATGAACGTATGTGAGCTCACTCTTGCTGTCTCACACCCCCCCCCACAGGAGAAGATCAGGTGGTTGAAGAGGAGCCGCCTAATACTGAGGAGTTCGATCTGATCTAGGTGGCGTTTCTCAGTCGACATTGGCGCCATCGATCCTTAGTTCGCTTTATATTTATCTTTATTTTGTAATAAGACTTCCGCTATGTAATAATTACTCTGATGATTTATGACATTTATCTCTATACAATCTGTTATTATATATGTTGTCTTCTTGGCGCATGTATGAGATGCACCCGGCTTTGTTTCTTTAAAACCGGGTGTTACATGACAATACCAAAGTTGTCGAGCACCTTCTAAGCTTTCCAGAAAGTCCTAGTTTAATATTTTTGGACTAATAATTGAAGAGTTATGATTAAAACAAGTGACTGCTGTATTGCTGTCCAAAAATTCTGCTAGTGCCTATTTGATTGTTAGTTCACCCTTTTGGCTAAAAACGGTTGGTTAGCACTAAATTAATATAGACTTTCCATGACTAAGCTAGTGATGACATGTGTGTCTTGTTTTATATGTTTCCTTCTCTAGTTGGTTGTCTGACTGGTCCTGCTGCTGACTGGTGGGATTCTTATACTGCTGCCCATGATGCTGCGGATACTATCACTTGGGAGGAGTTCAGTACACAGTTCAGGAACTACCATATTCCAGCTGGTATGATAAAGATCAAGAAGAAGGAGTTTCTGTCGCTGAAGCAAGGAAGTATGTCAGTCAGCGAGTACCGCGACAAGTTTATTCAGCTATCCAGATATGCCCCTGAAGAAGTTGCTGAAGACGAGAGGAAGCAGGAGCATTTCATTGAAGGACTTAATGGACCACTGCAGTATGCTCTAGTGGCACACACATTTCCATCATTTCAGAGACTGTTGGATAAGGCTCTTGCTATTGAACACAAGCGTGTTCAACTGGGCGATTTGAAGAGGAAGGCTATCTCACAGGGACAGGGTAGCAGCAGTGTTCGTCCTCGCTACAGTTCACCACAGGGTACACCGACCCGACCAGGAGGACCACGCCCAGTTCAGCAGTCACCACTGAGGACACCCCCTCGACAGGCTACCCCTACTGGCACCCCGACGAAGTTTGCAGGACAGAGTCCGGGCACTCAATGTTTCAAGTGTGGGAAGATTGGTCATTATGCAAATGTCTGCCCACAGAGGATTGCTACTACTCCAGCTCAGAACAAGCAACAGACCCCTGGCAAGGGATATTCTATAGCCAGGGTGAATCAAGTCAGTGTTGATGATACTCCGGATGGAGGGGACCTCGTAATTGGTATGTTTTATGTTAATACAATTCCTGCAACAATATTATTTGATTCTGGTGCTACACATTCATTCATGTCTGCTAGATATGCCAACACAAATGAAATACCACTGCTAAATATGAGAAAACCCCTGATAGTAATTACACCTAAAGGGCCTGTTGAGGCGAATCAAATGACACGTAGATTGACATTAACCATTATGGGTAGAGAATTTGGAGCTACTGCTATAATATTAGAGTCAAGCAGTATAGATCTGATCCTTGGTATGTCATGGCTGAGAAAGGCAAAGGCCGTTATAGCATGTGGTAGAGGTACTATAGAACTCACTACCACTAAAGGAGAAAGATTTCAAGTTAATATTGCAGTAACCTCCTCATCCATGCGTGCAATGTTCTTTATGCCTGAGGAGTTTGTTGGTGACAACATCCGGGTGGTTAGAGATTTTCCGGATGTCTTTCCAGAGGAGTTACCAGGGATGCCACCTGATAGAGAAGTCGAGTTTGTTATTGATCTCTTACCTGGAACCGCCCCTATTTCTAAACGGCCATATAGAATGTCCGTAGAAGAGTTGAAGGAACTTAAGAAGCAGTTGACGGAGTTGCAAGAGGCGGGGTACATTCGTCCAAGTTCCTCACCTTGGGGAGCACCGGTGTTATTTGTGCAGAAGAAGGATGGATCGCAACGGATGTGTGTGGATTATAGATCTCTTAATGATGTTACGGTGAAGAACAAGTATCCGTTGCCCCGTATTGAGGATTTATTTGATCAGATGCGAGGTGCAAGAGTATTTTCGAAGATTGATCTCCGATCCGGTTACCATCAGATGAGGATTAGACCATCGGATATTCCCAAGACGGCTTTCTCGACTCGATATGGATTATATGAGTTTACTGTTATGTCATTTGGACTAACCAATGCACCAGCATACTTCATGAATTTGATGAATAAGGTGTTTATGGAGTATTTGGACAGATTCGTCGTGGTGTTTATCGACGATATTCTTATCTATTCTAAGAATGAGAGTGATCATGAAGAACATCTAAGGTTGGTGCTACAGAAGTTACGAGATAATCAACTCTATGCTAAGTTCAGCAAGTGCGAGTTTTGGATTGACAAGGTGCCATTTCTTGGTCATATTATTTCTAATGGAGGAATAGCAGTGGATCCTGCTAAAGTGAAGGAGATTATGGAGTGGAGAGTGCCCACTACAGTTACGGAGATTCGGAGTTTCTTGGGACTCGCAGGATATTATCGGAGATTTATTGAAGGATTTTCTAAGATTGCTAAGCCCATGACATCGCTTTTGGAGAAAGGAAGAGAATTTAAGTGGGATGAGAAGTGCCAAGAAAGCTTTGATCAATTGAAGGAGAGATTGATGTCACCACCAGTATTGATTATGCCAGATCTGCAGAAGGGATTTGACATTTACTGTGATGCATGTGGCCAAGGACTTGGATGTGTGCTCATGCAAGATGGACATGTGATTGCATATGCATCTCGTCAGTTGAGGAAGCATGAATTGAACTACCCCACTCATGATTTGGAATTGGCTGCAGTTGTGCATGCACTTAAGATTTGGAGACACTACATTATGGGAACTAAGTGCCAAGTATATACGGATCATAAGAGTTTGAAGTATATATTCACTCAGAAGGATCTCAATCTCAGACAGCGTCGTTGGTTGGAGCTCATTAAGGATTATGACTTGGAGATTCATTATCACCCGGGCAAGGCGAATTTGGTGGCAGATGCCTTGAGTCGGAAGGAGCATGTTCACTCCGCTTCTGTTGTCCAGCTACCTGATGAATTAGCAAAAGACTTTGAGAGGCTTAACCTGGGAATTGTTACACATACGGAAGGAGTGACTATTGAATTGGAACCTACCTTGGAGCAAGAAATTCGGAAGGGTCAGATTGGTGATGCTAAGATTCAGGAGATTAAGGATCTTATTACTGAAGGAAGAGGCCCAGAGTTCACGGAGGATGAACAAGGCACGATATGGTTCAAGAATCGGATCTGTGTTCCCGATATTGATAGTCTTCGGGAAACCATATTGAAGGAAGCACATGACTCAGTTTATTCTATTCATCCTGGGAGCACTAAGATGTATCAAGATTTGAAGCAAAAGTATTGGTGGTATGGACTAAAGAGAGATGTGGCTGCACATGTGGCTATGTGCGATGTGTGTCAAAGAGTTAAAGCTGAACACCAGAGGCCAGCCGGACTACTGCATCCACTGAAGATACCTGAGTGGAAATGGGAAGAGATTGGCATGGACTTCATTGTTGGATTACCCCGCACGTCTGCTGGATATGATTCTATATGGGTGATTGTGGACAGGCTAACTAAAGTAGCCCACTTTATTCCAGTGAAGACCACTTATTCAGGAGCTAAGTTGGCAGAGTTGTACATGGCACGGATTGTATGCCTGCATGGTGTACCAAAGAAGATTGTGTCAGATCGAGGATCACAGTTTACCTCTCGATATTGGAAACAGTTGCACGAGTCATTGGATACAAGATTGAATTTTAGTTCGGCTTACCATCCCCAGACTGATGGGCAGACTGAGAGGACCAACCAAGTACTAGAGGATATGTTAAGAGCTTGTGCTCTTAAACATGGTGGAAGTTGGGATAAGAGTTTGCCTTATGCAGAGTTCTCTTACAATAATAGCTATCAGGCCAGTTTGAAGATGTCACCGTTTGAGGCTTTGTATGGCAGAAAGTGCAGAACTCCCTTGTATTGGAATCAAACTGGTGAAAGGCAGTTGTTTGGGTCTGAGATTATACAAGAAGCAGAGGAACAAGTTCAGCAAATAAGGGAGAATTTGAGAACTGCACAGTCCAGGCAGAAAAGTTATGCTGATACCCGGAGAAGACTGCTTGAGTTTAAGGAGGGAGATTATGTTTATTTGAAGGTGTCGCCACTCCGGGGCATGAGAAGGTTCAAAGTCAAACGAAAGTTGTCCCCTCGCTTTATTGGACCCTTTTTAATCTTAAAGCGAGTGGGAGAAGTTGCATACCAATTGGAGTTACCGGATCATCTTGCTGATGTTCATGATGTCTTTCATGTATCTCAGCTGAAGAAATGTCTCAGGGTGCCTGAGGAGCAGTTACCAATGGAAGACCTTAGTGTTCAAGAGGACTTGACTTATGCTGAGTACCCCATCAAGATTTTGGATACTTTGACTCGAGTTACGAGGAATAAGGTTATAAAGATGTGCAAAGTTCAATGGAGCCACCACGGTGAAGATGAAGCAACTTGGGAAAGAGAAGAAGAGCTTCGTATAGATTTTCCCCACCTTTTCCCTAGATCTTCTTAAATCTCGAGGACGAGATTATTTTTAAGGGGGGTAGGATTTGTAATACTCAAGTTGTATACCAAGTGTAATAGAGAGAGACCCTCATTTTGTGTGTTTCATTTGCATCATAAAAAGAGCACCTATGCAATTAAGAGTGACTAAATAAAACAATTATTCTAAAATAAAGGAAAAAAATGCATTTGTTGGAGTTTTATGTGTTGTGCATTAAATAAAACCATGAGGATAAAAATGATAAGGTAATAATCATTTGAAGCTTGATTAAACCCTAAATATGAAATTAGGGTTTTGAAAATAAGGAAAAGAGAAGAGATATGAAATTATAAATAAAATGTATAAATAAACATCTTCAGGCTAAGTATTTTTAATGGCAAAAATAGAGTTTATAAATGAAGATCCACAAAAAGTTTGAATTAAATCAAATTGGGTTTGAAAATAAAGAAAATGGAAAGAAAAATGAAAAAGAAAAAGGTAAAAACCTTACCTGGGCCCTGAACCTGGAATTCGGCCCACTACTGCTTGCACCGCGCGGTAGCCCAATTCTTTATTCTTCCCCCGCGCGGCCCGCTTGCTCTCTGCGTTTTCCTCCACACCGACAAGTGGGCCATGCCCGTCAGCCACAAGCCGCACTCATTTCATCCTTCCTTCCACTTACGCGTAGGGCCCGCGGGACAGTTCCTCATCACTCGCGCCCGGCCAACTGATATCGTGGGCCCACTGCTCGGTCTCACTGCCCTAACTGCGCTCGCTGTGTGTCACCGCGACGTGGGTCCCACACGTCAGCCGGAAGTCCCGCTCGCCTCTGTGCTCTGTCTTCTCCACGCTACCCGCCTCGCGAAATCGTCGGCGGCGTGCGCGGTGATCTCGGTGGTTCGTTGTGCACGGCCCGGTCGCGGATGCCGTATTCGCCGCTCTACAAATAGCACGACCGTGCCCTGCTGACCACTCTCGCCCACGTCGACAGCTCACGCCGCGCCAGAACTCCTCGCCGTTAGCCGCCGTAGTTGCTAGCCACCATCGCTCTCGCCGCGTCTCCGCCGTGCGCTCCGGAACAACCCTACGGGGGTGTGGATTGTACAGCGGGGAGAAACCGGGCGCGTTGACATACGACAGGGAGTGAATTTCAAGCCGGAGTCGCGTCACCGCCGTGCGCCGCGACTGTGCTTCCCCGTCATCCGTCTTCGGTGAGTAGACCCTGCGCCGTTGTTACTCTAGCCTCGAGATAGTGTAGAACCTTGTGGATTTGGGTTTCGGGCACTGCGGCTCGGGGTTCACTTTCGCCGGCAATGGCACCACCACGGCGCACCGTGGACCGAGTCCTATACTCGGTGATGGCCAAAATTAGTTGTAGAATGGGGCTCGGCGTGTCGTCAATTTCGCGTGGGTCGCGTGGATTGAGGTATGGCGCTCGGGAGGGCCGGAATCGTGATCTCCGGCGATCCCCGCCGCCGTGCGTGGTGGCTGTTTGCGCGGCTCGGGGTGGGTGGAAGACGAAGCTGGCGCAGCCGTTGGATCGGGCGCGTACGGTTATGATTAGATCACTGCTTACCCCCTTCGCGCTTAAAATCTGGTCCGTTGGCGGTTCATCCGAGGGCATGTGAGCGGAGGAAACGTGGTTGGATCTGGGGCGTCGATCTCGAATCCGATGGGCAGCGTTACGTACCGATTCGGCTGTGGACGCATCTAATCCGGGCGGTCGATTGGCGATCGGGCGGTCAGGATTGCTCCATACCCTTTCAGCTTGGCAATTTTGCAAAAGAGACCCCCTGCTATACTAGTATCAACCCGCAGTCCACCTGGTGGGTCGTCTGAGTCTTAGGATCAGTTACACCTAGGCCCCTGAGCTTTCTGGAATTTGACGCCCAGTCCCGAGAGTATTAAAAACAGAGAAATTAATATTAGAAATTCATTTTTAATACAAAAACAAATCTAGAAACTTGTAAAATGCATAGAAAATTCATTTTAGCTCCAAATTGAGTCATTCCAATTCCTAAAATTTTGTAATATTATTCTCTACCATTTAGAATCACTGTTTTGACATGAACTCTGTTAGAAAATAAATTTATCATCTAATCCTATTATAATCACCTTAAATCTTAGGAAATTCATAACTTAAATTCTATAACTCCAAATTCAGTGATTCCAGTTCCTATGATTTCATTTTAATGTGTAGAGTTTTACTGTATATTTTATTCATCTGTTTGGTGTGATGTTGATTTTGGCTATACTATGTATGTATTGTGTTGATGCGAGTAGACGAGCAAGCCACTGTGGAAACTGAGGTTCAGCAAGTAGAGATAGCTGAGCAGGAGCTCATTACAGGCAAGTTGTGCCCTTGATCACTTACTTTTCCCAGCCATGTTCTTATTAATTTTTAATGATCTGCATAGGTTAATTTTGATGGGATCCTTTATGTACCCCCGTTTTGATTACCTCTATACCTTGTTCACCCCTGGAATATTTTTGGGTAGTACTTGCTATTGCTTCATGTGGATTGGGTATGGAGATTCATTATTCATGATTATTCTGTTACTATCTTGTTATTATTATTGTTCATGTTAAGATCATTAAATTAATGGGAACATGGAGCGACCACCCGGGAAAACAGTGCTACCACAAGGGTTTAATGGGACGCCCTTGGCTGACTAATTAGGAAAGCTAGTGGAAGACTACCTTACCCGAAAGGGGCAAGGGCAGTAGGGGAGAGGTCAGTGCAGGGAGGTCCCTGGTTGATTTTGCTGCGATGGCGGTCAGCCAGGAACCCTGTACTGGATCTTCCTATAAACTGTAGCGGGTTTTCGGAAGCTAGTGGAACTTTGTAAAGGCCTCATAGTGGATCCCTAGCCATTCACCTCGGTAGTGTCTAAGGGCCTTGCAAACCCTGGCGACATGGGATACACGACTTGTGGGTAAAGATGCGCAACCTCTGCAGAGTGTAAAACTAGTATACTAGCCGTGCTCACGGTCATGAGCGGCTCGGACCCTCACATGATTAACTATGGAACTTAAATTTAATTTGACATTTGCATCGCATTTGGGATTATTTTACTATTACTGTTCTTTATTATTATTAAGGTTTGGTATTTACTTACACTTAGTAATTGCTAATAAAATTTTGACCAACTTATAAAAGCAATGCTCAGCCTCAGCCTTTATTTCATTGATCAGCCTTACACTTCATGAATTCCCACCTTTGGTGAGTTCATGCCACATTATTCCCCACGACTTGTTGAGCTATGAACGTATGTGAGCTCACTCTTGCTGTCTCACACCCCCCCCCACAGGAGAAGATCAGGTGGTTGAAGAGGAGCCGCCTAATACTGAGGAGTTCGATCTGATCTAGGTGGCGTTTCTCAGTCGACATTGGCGCCATCGATCCTTAGTTCGCTTTATATTTATCTTTATTTTGTAATAAGACTTCCGCTATGTAATAATTACTCTGATGATTTATGACATTTATCTCTATACAATCTGTTATTATATATGTTGTCTTCTTGGCGCATGTATGAGATGCACCCGGCTTTGTTTCTTTAAAACCGGGTGTTACATGACAATACCAAAGTTGTCGAGCACCTTCTAAGCTTTCCAGAAAGTCCTAGTTTAATATTTTTGGACTAATAATTGAAGAGTTATGATTAAAACAAGTGACTGCCGTATTGCTGTCCAAAAATTCTGCTAGTGCCTATTTGATTGTTAGTTCACCCTTTTGGCTAAAAACGGTTGGTTAGCACTAAATTAATATAGACTTGCCATGACTAAGCTAGTGATGACATGTGTGTCTTGTTTTATATGTTTCCTTCTCTAGTTGGTTGTGATATAGGAGTTTCCATAGCCCTTGATGCATAGGTCCTATGTTAAATCGGTGTGTGGGATGCTTTTGTGTGATAAATAGAAGAACTAATAAAAAGTCGTATCCAAATAAATAAAGTGCGCGTACTTGTGATGTCGTTGTTGTGTCGCGTAAATAAATAAAATGTTGTCATCTTTTAATGGTGTTAATGTTGATCGACGATAAAGCGTAGATAACTAATGCTAACGTGTGGTTGTCTACAGTGTCTTCCAATTTAAATGTTTAGTTCGCCACTGAGTCTTTGTATATATGTGCTATTTTTGTGCTCCTTTCATTATATTCATACATATGCATCCTGCATCTCATTTAGGACCGAGAGGTGATGATCATGCACATGATGTGGTGCCAACAACAAGATGTCGTTGATGGATGGCCTGAAGAATGGTGGACTTACCCAGTGGATGCTCGCCAAGCGAGTGCCACCCCAGCAAACACTACCTAAGTGTTAAATTAAAGGCAAGCCCCGGTTTATGCATAACCAGTTCTATATATTATTTTACTGCACTTAATGATTGTAGGCTTGTATTGTGCACTTAAGTGTAGGAGTTGCCTGAAACCCTAGTTGCATTACCTCAGGATGTCCTTTGAGATGGATACTAGTATGCTAGGTCGAGTAGCTGCTTTATTAATTAGGGATCTCGGTAGAAGTCGAGTGATTTTTCTAGCACTCGCGCAAGGTCAGGATTTGGTTGTATCCATTTTTATATCATAATGATGTTGGTCTGTGGACAACAATCCATGGGGATTGGTTGTCTACGAGGTGGAAATTGGAATAAGGATTAAGGTGTGGTACCGTGAGTCAAGCGTTTGAACGTACTAAACATATGCCGAGAAATATGGTAAATCGGTAAGCCTAGTACCTGAGTGAACATGGCAGTGGACATATCCCCTCACGCGACCTGAGACGTGGTCTCCCATTCCGGTTATGGTGGGTACAAGTGCGGTCACTGCACGACGGCAGTCGGGGTCAGTGAGGCATTGTATGCCAAGGCGGTGAGCCCTGATCTGCTGACGGGGAATCGATGGGGACGGTTGATGTGTGTGGGGACGGAGTGCCTCGCCACGTCGTGTGTTTAGGTTTACCTTGCAAGGTTTAAAAACTCGATTCGAATCGTCTGCTTCTCGCAGCTAATGAGACTGCTTGATCCATGCTGCTACATTGAGTAATAAGTGGAAATGAGGTGACTGACAAAAGATGTTGATTGATAAAAAAAATGTTTGATACCATGTATGATTAGCTAGGTACACATCTAGTCTAAAGGATTCTACTAAAACTCGAAAAGCTAAAACTTGATTTTAGACTCAGCTAGTGCTTTTGGCAACCAAACCCCACAACCAAACAGCTGCATGTCTAGAGGTAGAGGAGTAGACTCCTCACACCGGGTAAGTCTAGCTGAGTATTAGTATACTCAGCCTTGCTTGTGGCACAATTTTTGCAGGTACTCCTTAGGATGATTGGTTGTTGGTGTGACTTGGCCTCCATCCCTGCCACCGGGATAGACGGTCGAGTGGGTTACTGCTTCCGCAGGAGAGGACCAGGAGGAGTAGCGTGGCCAGGCTTCGCCATGTTACTCGGTTTTCTCCGTTAGTTATTTCCGCTGCATTAAAATTTATGGTTATTATTTCTGAAACTCCGATAATGTAATCACTAATGATACTCATTAAATTTGCGGTATTATGTTTTATTGTATTTCTCTGTGCCTCACCTTCGTGTGAGCTAGTGGTATTCGATCCTGGTAAGTGGCTTTATCGAACTAGATCTGAGGGACTGACGGGTTATTCCTGTTTAAGTGTGTTGCTGCCCTTAAGGGTGCGACTTGGGCACTTAAGCTGGAATAATTCGGGTGGTTCCGCCATAGCAGGTTCCGGGAAGAATAAGGGATTTGGTGGTGAGAAGCCTAATCAGGGCCAGGCAAAGAGGCAACGGTTTATGATACGGCCTTTTAGCCAAAATCGCTCTTTTTCTCGACCGCCCTTATTTCCCTTCAAGCAGCCAATCATTATTCGCCCCAACAATGCCCCCACTACCCCAAATCAGCCGGGTGCCCCGGGCACTCGATTCCCTGCTTTGCACAGCTCCTCAACCGGGTGTTTTAATTGTGGCAAGTCTGGACATTTCATCAAAGACTGCCCATATCCCAAGTAGAATCAACCAAATGCTCAGCAAGGATCTGGGAAATCAGCTCAGCCCAAGGGAAATAATGCGGGGAAGAATGCAAAGAAGATGGGGCGGGTATACTATACTCAAGTGGCCACTACACCGGAAGGTGAACCGGTGATGATGGGTACGTTTCTCGTGGCCAGTCACCCTGCAATTATTCTTTTTGATTCTGGTGCTTCGCATACATTTATTAGCAAGACATTTGTGGAGCAACATCACATTTCATGCCATGAATCAAAAGAGGGATTTAAAATTCATTCACCTGGGGGATACATTTTTACTAGAGAAGTGGCCTATGAAGTGCCAGTAACAATGGCCGGACGGAACTTTCCTGCTAACATGATTGTTCTGAAAGGCCAGGATATAGATGTGATTTTGGGTATGAATTGGTTAACCCAACACAAGGCAATTCTCAACACTGAACTCAGAACCGTCAGGTTGAGCTATAATCAAGAAGAGATTCTCTTATCCATTCCCGTAACCAATCCAGCCAAAGCTTCTGGTAGAATATATGAAGCCATTGTACCGGAGATCAAGGATATTCCGGTAGTATGTGAGTTTCTAGATGTATTTCCGGAAGATTTGCCTGGACTGCCCCCTGAAAGAGATGTAGAATTTGTAATTGAGCTAAAGCCCGGTACGGCTCCCATCTCCCGAAGATCGTACCGTATGCCCCCTAATGAGTTGGCGGAATTGAAGTTTCAATTACAAGATCTACTGAATAAGGGATTCATCCGGCCAAGCTCGTCTCCATGGGGTTGTCCCACCATTTTTGTTAAGAAGAAGGACCAAACCTTACGAATGTGCGTGGATTATCGACCCCTGAATGAGGTCACCATCAAGAACAAGTACCCTCTTCCAAGGATCGACATCTTATTTGATCAACTGACTGGGGCGAGGGTATTTTCCAAAATTGATCTTAGGTCGGGCTATCACCAAATCCGTATTCGGCCCGAGGATATACCGAAGACCGCGTTTACTACGCGGTATGGTCTATTTGAATATTTGGTAATGTCCTTTGGGCTAACAAATGCTCCTGCCCATTTCACTTATTTGATGAACTCGGTGTTCATGCCCGAGTTGGACAAGTTCGTGGTGGTCTTCATTGACGATATCTTGATATACTCCAAAAATGAAGAGGAGCATGCTCAACATCTACGAATTGTATTAACGCGCTTGAGGGAACATCAGTTGTATGCCAAGTTCACAAGTGCGCGTTCTGGCTGGAGGAAATTCAATTTTTGGGGCACGTGTTATCTGCCAAGGAAATTGCGGTAGATCCTAGCAAAGTCAAGGATATTCTGGAGTGGAAACCCCCAACCACTGTTCACCAAGTCCGGAGTTTTCTTGGACTAGCTGGATATTATCGCAGATTCATATCAGATTTTTCTAAGCTTGTGAAGCCAATCACAAGTTTATTGAAGAATGACATTAAATTCAATTGGTCTTCTAAGTGTAATGAAGCCTTTGAGCAATTGAAGACATTATTAACCACTGCTCCGGTATTGGCTCAACCGGACATCACTAAGTCTTTTGATGTATATTGTGATGCGTCAGGCAGTGGACTCGGCTGTGTATTAATGCAAGAGGGCCGAGTAATTGCATATGCTTCAAGGCAGTTGCGCCGACATGAGGAGCATTACCCAACTCATGATCTGGAGCTAGCTGCTGTGGTTCATGCCCTAAAAATTTGGCGTCACTATCTGCTGGGAAATATCTGTCATATTTACACAGATCATAAAAGCTTGAAGTATATCTTCACCCAGTCAGAATTGAATATGAGACAAAGACGATGGCTTGAGCTTATTAAGGACTATGAGCTTGAAATTCATTATCACCCAGGCAAAGCCAATGTTGTGGTAGATGCATTGAGCCGTAAGGCTTCCTGCCACTGTATTATGGTGACAACCTCTGACAACACTTTATGTCGAGAGATGGAAAAGCTAAACCTGGGGATGGTCCAACATGGGACCCTGAATCAGCTAAAGCTTGAGTCAATCATCTTGCAAAGAATAATTGATGCTCAAAAGGATAATGTGGGTATGAAGCACATACGGGTGAAGATAAGGGCTGGAACAGCCAAATGTTTCAAAGAAGACGATCAAGGCGTGGTATGGTTCAATAACCGCATAGTAGTGCCGAAGAACGAAGAACTCCGCCAGCAAATTTTAGATGAAGCGCATCTTAGTCGCTATTCTATTCATCCGGGAAGCACTAAGATGTATCATGATCTAAAGCAGCACTACTGGTGGACGAAGATGAAAATTGAAATTGCATGCTATGTGGCTAAGTGTGACACCTGCAGACGTGTCAAAGCCATACACATGAAAACTGCTGGTCCATTACAATCTTTGCCGATCCCAACATGGAAATGGGAAGATATAAGTATGGACTTTATCGTGGGATTGCCCAGGACCGCAAAAGGGTATGACTCTATTTGGGTTATCATTGATCGACTTACCAAGATCGCCCACTTTCTCCCTGTTAAAGTAAAATATCCCGTCATTACCTATGTGGAGTTATACATTGCTCGTATTCTTAGTCTGCATGGTGTTCCGAAGACCATTGTGTCGGATCGTGGATCCCAATTTGTGGCCAAGTTTTGGGAAGCACTTCACAAATCCTTGGGTACTAAGTTGCTCCATAGTTCGGCATATCATCCACAAACCAGTGGGCAGACTGAGAGGATTAATCAAGTACTCGAAGATATGTTGCGAGCATGTGTCCTGGATTTCTCACCAAAATGGGATGAATGTTTGCCTTTGGCGGAGTTTTCATACAATAATAGTTATCAAGTATCAAGATGGCACCCTTTGAAGCTTTATATGGGCGACGGTGTCGAACTCCGCTAAATTGGTCTGAACCTGGAGAAAGGTACTTCTTTAGGCCTGATATTGTGATGGAGGCCGAGGAAAAGGTTCAAAAAATTATTCATAACATGAAGAAAGCACAAGCCCGTCAGAAGGGTTATGCAGACAAACGGCGAATGCCCTTATATTTTCATGAAGGAGACTATGTCTACCTGAAAGTTTCACCCATGAAGGGAATATCGTGTTTCAGGGTTAAAGGGAAACTTGCACCCAGGTACATTGGTCCATTCCTGGTACTTGAGCAATGTGGACCAGTGGCATATCGACTGCAGCTCCCCGAAATTCTGTCTGATATTCATAATGTGTTCCTTGTGTCGCAATTGAAGAAGTGTCTTCGGGTTCCCGATCGAACCGTTGAAGTAACGGATGTTGTCCTGAAACCAGATCTAACATACTCGGAGCATCCTATTCGAGTTCTGGATCAAAAGGATAGGGTTACCCGGAGAAAAACTCTCAAGTTCTATAAGATACAGTGGAACCAACATTCTGAGGAAGAGGCTACGTGGGAAACTCAAGACTTTCTAGATAAGAATTTCCTAGGCTTTCTAGCCTCATGTAATTTGTAAAGTATATTTAGTATTGTAATAAAGAAGTGACCCCCACACCACCCCTGCCTTGTACCAGAAATAAGGGAATAAAGATGTGACACATTTCCTTTTCCATTACTCACCCTAGGACTTTAAATCTCGGGACGAGATTCTTTTATGGGGGGAAGGATGTAACACCCCTGGTGTTACTGTAACTAAAACTTAAGCATGGCATCATAAGCATTGACATTGCATATGTTTGACACACCTAGAGTGCATTTACTAGGTAAAAATTTCAAACAAGTTGTATTGTTATAGAATTTTGCAAACAGGACCCTGGATAGGAAACCTAACCCTAAATCAGGCTCAAAGGGGTAAAACTTAACCCAAGATGAGAAAACCTAAAGGCTTTAGGGAAAGAGTCATAAAATGTCCCCCAAAACAAAGATGAGTCACATTTATACCCCTGGGATACCAAAAATCTCAATTAGAACCCTGGAAAACCCTAAATCCCAACCCTAGGGACCTATGTGCAAAATTAGTCCACTTTTGGACTTAAGTGCAAAAACCAAGTCAAATAAGTTTCTTAAGTCCTTTGGTTCACAAATGTGTGGACTTGTAAGCCAAATATTGGATTTTGGACTTAAATGCAAAATGGACCTCACTTAAGCTCTATCCTAAGTCTGGAATTCAGTTTTGTGGGCTCAACTTTGGAGCCCTGTATCTTTTAAAATATAGGGTTTTTGCCCTAAGTGACCACAACAAGTTTGTAGACCAATCAAAGGAGAACAATTTTGCTGAAGAGAGCAAACCATGTTCTTGTGAGAAATTTGGAGATAATCATGCTCAAACTTGGACTGTCAGACTAATACAGTCTGAATCTCAAGTTGACAGTGACTTTGCTCCAAGTTTGAGAGACATTTTAACCTTGATCCAGTGCTCAACTGATCCCAACCTCTATAGTCGAATTAATGCTGGTTTATAGCTCTACAAGTTTGCTGCAGAGTTGGACTTGGGTTGTCACTAAGAATTTAGAGAAAATCTCTCTCCAAGTTGGGCTGTCAGGCGACTGAATCAGGTTTTTACCATGGTACAGTAACTGCAGAAGATACCCCTTCTTTCCCCTTCGCCGCCGATGACCCACACGCCGTGATTCACGCCATCGTTGGGATTTGTGTTCGCTGGCGGGGAGATAACTTCGATGAAGTAAAGATCTCGCGGGGAGGAGTGGATAGGATCACACATCAGAGCTTATCGCCGTGATTCTAGTCACTGCGACATGGGCGGTCTGCCTGAGCCGCCGTGGAAACACCGGTGAACCCGGTTGCGCCACGTCGAAGCTTATTGCTCCGCGGTAACAAGCGTAGCACCCTTGGGAGCGTTATCCATGCGCTGTTACACCGGTGACCGCCACGATTACAGCCACCGTGTTCTTCCCCGTCTCCGGCCGCCAGCACAACCTGCTCGAATTGACCGCCACCACTTGCGACGCCTATAAATTGAGCCCTCCCCTAGCTGCGTTAGATTATCGCGAACCCAGACACGAAGAATCGTTAGCTATCATCCCCCAGTGAGTCCCAATTTCCAATTTCCCCCAATTCAAGCTTCCGCCACCGTGAAACGAGCTTCACCGTCGCCAGCCCTTTTCCGGTCAGACCCCGTCCCCTGCTTCCTCGTTTAAGCTTTCTCGCATGCCTACGATGCTCGCTGAACCACCAATTTGAACTGCGGGCTCACCAATCACCGGGAACATGATCAACTGTCTGCCACCCATTCGGTTCACGCGGACAGAGCTTGATAGCTCACCATTTGTGCAATTAGGTTAGGGGAAACACTCGGGGTAGGTCCGATGTGATGTCCGCCGCTCGGGAGCGCCGGTCGTCGCCTTAATCGGCCAGTGCAGATGCTCGCCGGAGCTCTGCCGTGCGGAGCGCCGTCGTGGACCTCGGTCTGCGAAGGAATAGAAGCTTAAGGACTTATCTGCAAACTGTCAGTGATACATAGAAACAGTGAAAGAACTCGTTCGCTGTTAGACAAAAACGCAAGGGCCGTTCTGCAAAACCGCCAGCGCGGGCGCGGGCGCGCGCACGCTTCTGCGTGGACTTGGGCCGCTTAGGCCAGTTTGGGCCCAACACTGTTGAGTCTTTTTCTTTTTCAGAAGAACTTGGGAAATTTGTTATAAAATGTAGAAAATCCTAAAATTGTGAAACCAATTTTCCTAGGTTCATTATTTTCCCTAGAATTTAATAAAAATAGTTTTGTGATTTTTAGAGGAAATAAGGAATTTTAGGGCATTTAAAATAGCTTAAAGAAATAATTCTAGAATTTTAAAGAATTAATAGTAATGCCAAAAATGTTCAAAATTTTTATATGAACTCCCCACATTATTTAGAAGCCTTGGGTAGAGTTTGAATTAATTTGGACCTTGTTTGATCACTAAACCCCAAAACACCCCCCTGCCCTGTGAACTCCTTTACCGACTCCGGAAACCCTAAGTTCTCGGAGTTCCGTGAAGGAAAATTGTATTCAAGACTTAGATAAAAGTTTATATTATCTTTGCACCCTCATGAGCATCCCATGGCATTCATTCTTATACATATGTATGGTTATGATTAGAACACGAAGAAGAAGTGGAAGCCACTGAAGAGCAAGTACCACCACCTTTGGAAACACAGGCTGAGAACTGTTTCTACTTCGATATTTGTGGATCTGAGCCTGACTCACCCATAAACAAATGCAAGCCCCGGTGCATTTGCCAACCCCCTTGTGTTTTAAAATCTTTCTCACTTGCTTGATGCACTAGGTGATAGGTGTTGATTGCTTAAAACAATTCCTGCATTACTTTCCTTGGAATTTGATTACCTTCCTTGATACCCTGTTTTACAAAAGGTGTTATTATGCTTAGTATTGCTCTAGCAAAACAAAAGGATTTGTTTTACAAAAGATGTTTGGCAAAGTGGGAGGGTTGTTTTCAAAATAAAAACTTGATGGTGAATCTGTCAAAGGCCTTGATGGATTCAACATGGGAAAAGATGTACCTCTGCCAGGTACCAACCTTTGGGGTTAAAAGATTAAGCTGAGACCGGGCGGGTGACTTGCACGAGAAAGAGAGTCTCGGTGTAGTGTCTCCATCTGAGTCGATTAAGGACCTTGTCGATGTAGGCTTGATGATCGAGGACCCTTTAACTGGTCACATGCCTCGTCATGGGTAAGCCTTGCCTCGGGCAGACTAAGGCCAGAATAAGATAACACGAAATGGGCGTGGAGCGGTGGCGAGAGTAGCGTGTACCCTCCGTGGCAAGAGGCTGGACGGTGGTGTATCTGTGCTCTCGGTTTGCGTGAACCTGATCTGGTCTTAAGAACCCCGGTGGCGGGTTGACATATGCAAGGGTTAAGTGCTACATATGTCATGTGATCGGAGATCCTCAGATGAGTATAATCGATTCGGATCACCGTACCTTCGCGGTTATGAAGACTTGGTCACTGCCCTACACGTAGCAATCCACTGAAGATGAAGGATTGATAAGAAATTGGCTAGTGCAGGTCAAGTGATTGAACTAGGGTAGAAAGAACTCTAGCTGCAGGTAACTTTACTTAACCTGACAAGTAAAATTGGAATTTTAAGGATCCACTCATAGTAAGCTTTTCTGCAAAACAGAGTCTTTGATTATTGAAAAGCCTTACCTTGACTCCCATATAACCGGCATACCCTTGAGAGTCTTTTCTTTAGTCGGGTAAGACTTGCTGAGTAATTCCATACTCAGGGTTTATTCCCCTGTTGTTTTTAGGTGAGGAGACAACAAACTTTAGTTGTTTTTGTACCAAGGTGGTGAAAAGTGAAGATAATCAAGAATGAAGCTGCCGGAGGACCGGGTCCTCCTTAAAAACTTTTATGTAAAGAACTTAAGGGGAGGAGCTTTTACCTCCCAGGTATTGTAATAATACTTTTCAGCACTCTCTGGTCTGTATTAAACGACTTACTCCTACTTTTTAATAAATGTAAGTTTATGTAACCACTTCCGCATGTCCGCATCTCCGATGAACATATTGTCTGCCAGACGGGTGAAACGTTCCTGGAAAGGTAAGGATAAAGATACCGAACTTGTCAAGTGATTCAGGAACATCTACAGGGTTGTCTGATGTCTGTTGGACAAGGACAACTGTAGGTGGACCTAATGACTTGGGAGGTTCCGTCACACTTTTGCGTCACGCTTGTATCTTTACCTTCATTCAAGCCGAAGGTACATTTGTAACTTAATATCATTTCTATTTTGCCATAGTAATAAAATAGAAATACTTTAATAATAAGATATGACTGTTCATATTATCTTTTGTTTTTTGTGTGATTCTTTCTTCAGTATTATATATTGTGACTTACGAAGGTATGTCCTTCATAACCTTCGTCCGAGAATCATTATATCCCTAGGGAAATAATGTTCCGAAGGACGAAGGACTTTAATGTTTAACGTTCTCTGTGTTGCCTTGTTCTTAATTCATAGCATTTGAGAGCAAGTTCCCAACATTGGCTCCCACCTTCGGTGAACCCCTTTTCGACCACCTTCGGCAAGCATCAACCTTCGTCATGCCGCCAAAGAAAGCTTCAGCAACAGGGGCTGCCATTCTGCAACCACTGGATCTGAACCAGGAGACCCTTTCTCTTCGAGAGGCCCGAAGCCAGAAGAGGAAGGCCACCAGTCCACCACCCCACGAGGACGACTTGGACGAAGAGATCAGGAATATGGAGATGCTCCATCAGCAAGTGCAAAGGAAGAAGGAAAAAATGGCTCGACTAGCTGACCTACAAAGGCAGATAGACGAAGCCACTAAAGAAGTTTGTCATCTTGCTCAAGATGAGCAAAACTGAAGGCCTCAGCACAGAGAGCTTCATCAAGAGGGCTTCTTCAACGAGGATGACTGGTATGAGAATTTCCATCATGGAAATTTTGCTTTTGATGATGCTTCTCCTCTATCAGCAGAACTGCAGGCTACACCTTGGCCCCCGTCTTACAAGCCACCCTAGCTCCCCATGTATGACGAACACTCAGATCTGAAGCAGTTTCTGATGAGCTACAAAGCAACCATATCTTCGTATGTGGCAATAATGCAGTCATGGCGAAGTCTTTCGTCATGGCAGTCAAGAATGTTGCACAAACCTGGTACTCCTCTCTTCGGCCAGGAACAATCACACCATGGCAGAAGCTGAAGGACATGCTGATCACCAGTTTCCAAGGGTTTCAGACGAAGCCGGTCACTGCTCAAGCTTTGTTCCAGTGCACCCAAGATCACGAAGAATACCTTCAGGCGTATGTTCGAAGGTTCTTGCGTCTGAGGGCACAGACGCCAACGGTGCCCAATGAAATTGTCATTGAGGCCATGATCAAGGGGCTTCGGCCAGGACCTACGGCCTAATACTTCGCCAGGAAACCCCCTCAGACTCTGGAGAAGCTGCTCCAAAAGATGGATGAATACATCCGTGCTGATAATGACTTTCGTCAGAGAAGGGAGGAAGCTTACAGGTTCTCCGAAATGACCAGGGGCTTCGGAGGGAGAATCCACCCAAGGCACGTCAGGTCAATCCACTCCGCTCAGAATGACGATAGAGGAAGTCAGCAATAGAGGCCGCAATATTCCTCCCAAGCTTCGGGACAGCAACAAAGCTATCCTCGGCCCCCAGCTCCAAGGGGCAGAGGCGCCAGGGGCTTCGGTGGAAGGTTTGGGGATCAACCCAGTCAACCTCAGGCATTTTGGCAACAGCCTCCACCTCCACCACCAATGCAACAAAGCCAGTAGCCAGAAGGGAGCCAGCAACGAGACTTTAGAGAGGAGTCCGAAGCTCGCACAGTCAACAGCACTGTGCCAGAATCGAAGCACATCTACTAGAAGATATCCTACCTCTGCAACAGTTTTTGCATTCCCCATCATTTTCTTTTTGATAAGGAACAATCATTGAAAGCTTGTGTTTTTCTTGTCATTTTCAATTTCTTGTAATGGCTTCGTTTTTGTCATAGTGAAAATATATCTTCTCCACAGACTTACGAAGTCCAAAAGTTGCCGAAGCATGAAAATTCGTTCCTATGAGAACTTGTGGCTACAAAAAATATCTCCGAAGCTACAAAAAGTCATTCTACGGAACGCAGCGTAAGCTTGCCGAAGCTATAAAAAGTCGTTCCTAAGGGAACGCAGCGTAAGTTTTCTTCTCAAAAGTCGTTCCAAAGGGAATGCAGAGCTTACAGCGAAAAATAAACGCTGATTCCGCCGAAATATAAGGCGAAGCGCGAAAAGTCAACGCGAATACCGCCGAAATAGAAGGCGAAGAAGTTCAAAAGACGTTCCTAAGGGGATACAGAACTTACAGCGAAAAGTCAACGCTGATACACCAAAAAATAAGCGGTGAAGCCGAAAAATAAACGGCCAAGTGATTGTGTAGTCCACTGAGGGAATGTGTGTGTATCTTCGGCACGAATATCATTTTGCATAGCATAACATCATCACATCATTCGCATAGCATAACATCATACATCATATTGCATCAATGGCACAAGAAGGGGATACAATATAGATCTTCGGAAATTGCTTCGAAGAAGTTGTGCCAAGGCACAAAATGATTTGAAGAAGTACAGCTTCATCAGCTCTAATGTGGAACGAGATCTATTGCTCACGAAGCTTAATGTTTTTACGGAATATGGATATTCTTCACAAAGCTTAATGTTTTTACGAAATATGGATATTCTTCACGAAGCATGAAAAGAAGGGAAGGTGTTTTTTCGCCGAAGGCTCAAAAACGGTATGTACATAAAGTTTCATGCATCGTAAAGAATTGAATTACAAAAAGCTTATATATTACATTCAAAATTATAAAATATTACACACTTTGTTCAGCAAATATTACATTCCAAATGTTTTCACAATAACAACTATTCTTCTTTTAAAACTGCTTCCGCAGCTTCGTTTAGTAGTTGAGTAACAGCTTCATCCATAATAGCTTCGACCACTTTAGTAATTTCATCTTCTTTCTTTGCTCCGGGGTCGGCCAATGACTCGATGGGCTCTGGGGGAGGAGATAGCTCAGCTGCGGAAAAAAACATAAATAAGTTCGAAGTCACAAAATTAAAAAAACAAAGTTAAAAGCTATCAAGCAATATCTATCCGCCTTTCGAGTTCCGCAGCTTTTTCAGCTGCTTCCGTTGCTTCTCTTGCATCGTGAGAATCTTTTTCGCTCTTTTTTATTATCTCGTGGGCCATCCCTCGGCCGTCATTCTCCTAGATGTCAGTAAAGAATTTTCCGCCAACCAAGCTTGCTTTGGCCGAGGGGTCTTTTATATCCTCAACAGATAAAGTAGCTTCGGCTTGGGCTAAAGCTTTAACATGATCGCAGCCTGACTTCTCCAAAATAGCCGCGATTCCCCTGGCACCTGAGAAAGCGCACACATCCCCGCGACCACTCAAAATTTCCTCAAAAGCTTCAGCTTCGTTGCTAATCCAATCAATTGGGCCCTCAGGATCGCCTCTTACGAAGTTGTCCTCGCTGGAGAATGCGCCAACATTGGGCGAAGCTAGTTTTAATTTTTTCTACACATTTTATGGATTTTTCATAACATTTCTCTTTTGAAGAGCGAAGTTCCACAACTGTCTTCTCCCAATGATTTTTCCAATAGTTACTGGCGTCTCGATGAGCTTCAGCAATAGCACATTTCAATTTCGCTTCTGCCAGCTGTTTCTGAAGGTTTTCAATTTCACATTTCCGTGTTTCAGCTTGGGCTTTGGAAATAGCCTCGTCTTCTTTTATTTTGTTCAACAATGAGTTTAATATTTTGTCTTTTTCAAGACCTTCGTTCCTTAGTTCAATTACTTCGGAACGAAGGTTGTTCAAAGCTATGGTGCATCCTTCGTCTTCAGCACTTTTTTGCGCCCTGAGGGCGTAGCTAAGAATTAGGCCCTGCAAAAAGAGTGCGGTATTAAGTATAAGCAAATAAAAAGTTTTGTTTTCAAGTACAAAAATCTCATCCTCTCACCTTTAAACTATTGTATGCTAAGCTGTCGGCCAATTCATCTTTTGACAGCACCGAAAGCCCCTCTTCTAGTGTCGGGAATCCGAAGCTCCTGCTCATCTCCCGGCAGACAGAAATCTCTTTTTTGTCTGGGAGACAAGAAGTCTTCTTCTCCGCTGCCGTTGAATATTAACGCCCCTTTCGGATATTTCAGTCTTTGGGCATAACATTGGGCTTCTCGCTTCTCTTCTGCAGATAACCTCTTTCCCAAAGCATGTCGTACAATATAATCGAGAGCTTCGGAAGATGCTTCGGGAATAGGAATGGCAGTTTTTTCAGACAGAATTTCTTCTGCAGCCTCTTTTTCCGTTTCTTATTCTCTAATTTCCAAGGATTTCTCCTTGGTGGGCTCTGAGGGCCCAACTTCGGTCTCGGCTTGGCTCTTGGCAGCTTCGGCTTCGGATAGTTTTGCCTCAATTTGTGTTTTAGAAGCTTCGACAGTCTTCTTTGGAGTAGAGCTTGAAGTTTTTATTGTTTCCAGTACATCTAGTACGTTCACCATCCTCTTCCTCTTGGGAGTCGTTGTAAGATCCTTTTGTGCCTTCGGCATTGTCACCTCTGCCGAAGGCCTTATAACTTCTAATGTCTTTGTTTTCTAGACCTCTATCTCTCCAATATTAGTGGCCTTTGGCTCATCTGATGTGGCTGATGACGCCTTCGGCATTACAGCCGGCTCTTCAGTTTTCTGTGTAATCACAGGTTCTTCGGCTTCAGTAGCCGAAGAGGTCTCACCGCCAAATTCGGGCACTATGGCCGGTTCTATGAAGCACGGTCGGTGAGTAAGGACCTTCACCTTTTTTCCCTTCGGCGCAGGCTCGCTTGGAGCAGCTGAAGCATCATCTTTCCCGGAAGTTGCACTCTTTCTTTTTTGCCCCTGTGACGGGTAGCGGTAGTCAGGATACATGAATCCGATGGCATCAAAAACTCTATTTAATCTCTTCTTTTTCCGGCCTCCGAAGGCCGTAGATAGCGCATTGTCTTCCGCTTTGGAATACAGCCCAAGCAGCTCATCACTTGTAGCTTCGACGCTTTTCAGCCAGTTGTCGTCTGGCTCGATAAACTGGTCTCTAAACCTGAAGGTATATTTTAGTCGAACCAAACCACCTTCGTGGGGATTGCTGATGGTTTCTTTTGGCATCTCCCAGTTGGCTACCAATGGCCATATCCTGTAGGCCACGTGCTCTTGAACTAAGTCTCTTGTCCCGATGAAAGAGCAGACTAAGCCGAAGGCCTTGCGACATTCTTCGGCCGCTTTGTCAATTTCTACCTTCGGTTTCCAGAGGCCGAAGTGTTGCCAGATAGGGCGCATGATGATCCCTTTAATATCCTCTCATGCCTTTAAATCATTTTTCACATAGAACCATTCTTTCATCCAGTCTCCGGGCCATCTTTTCCGAAAGGTTGGCACGGGGCAGCTTGACCCAGAGCAAGCAACGAAGCTATAGCATCCAAAATTGTTATGATACTGCTCTTTACCCTAGGGTTTTGTCTCATATAACAGTTCGTGCATACTGCAGAAACTTTTTGCATTTAGTTCCAAACCCTGACTCCTCACAGCCCATACGAAGATCCCCATTCTTATGATTGCTTCGGGCGTAATTTGATGAAGGTAAACCTGGTATATCTTCAGAACTTCTACCACAAAACTGCTCAGGGGGAACTGAAGCCCAGCCTTGAAGAAGCTTCGGAAGATCACGACTTCGTTCTCTTCAGGAGCAGGAGAAGTCTTGTCTCCGTTGTCAGCCCTCACGATAGACACATCTCGAAAGTATCTTCCCCTCATATTGTCGAGATGACTCTATTTAATAGTTGATTTTCTGAAAACTGTATGGCTTGGTCGCCAGGGTCGATCTTCGGAGTCTTCCCCACCACTTTCCACATCATAACTGTCACTATCGCCAGTGACTTCAGATAAACCCTCTAAAATCTCCCTTGTAATCTTCTTTGTATTTGTCTTTGCTATTGATTCAAGAAAGCCAAGATTCTTCTCCTCAGAAAGGCTCAGCTTCGTTTCAGCAACAGCCTTTTTGTCTTGAGACATCTTCAGAAATGCTAAAAAAAGTGCTCTCAAAGCCGAAGCTTAAAAAAATTAAAAAGTCAAGCAAATGTTGGTGCGCAAGAGCTAAAAATTGAGTAAGAAAGAGCAGATGGCAAGAAAGCGTGCCAAATGAGCTCGTGGTGCGCTCTTATTTATACGCCTAGTGCATTGAAAACTGGAAGGGCCCGCTTGTCAGTGACTGTTGCTATTCTAGCAAAGGGAAGGTGTTTTTTCGGACCTTCGGATTAGGGCCTTCGTCCATATCGCAATCTGAATTTATCATTCTAACAAATTAATATTGCGAGGGGCTACTGTTGAGGGCCTCCGGCTTCCGAAGGTCCTCAAAAACATGATTTAACAAAGTTTCTAGAGTATGATGCATGAACAGGTATCTTCGGACTTGAGTTAAAACCACAGTGTAAAGAAGCACAAAAGGAATACGAAGGATGGCGCGGAGCCGAAGCTGTGCGCAGAAGAGCTTCGGCATAATAGCAGAAAAGGAAACCGACTTAAAGATGAAAAGGCTATTTAGACCTCGACGGATTACTATAGAGTTATTAGCAAATGTAAAGGGCATGGGTGTAATTTTACATGGGCTACGTCCCGTGCCTATAAATAGATGAACAGTGCTCCCATACTGTTCACGCTGACTTGGCATTTGCTTTTGCGTCACGCTTGTATCTTTACCTTCATTCAAGCCGAAGGTACATTTGTAACTTAATATCATTTCTATTTTGCCATAGTAATAAAATAGAAATACTTTAATAATAAGATATGACTGTTCATATTATCTTTTGTTTTTTATGTGATTCTTTCTTCAGTATTATATATTGTGACTTACGAAGGTATGTCCTTCATAACCTTCGTCCGAGAATCATTATATCTCCAGGGAAATAATGTTCCGAAGGACGAAGGACTTTAATGTTTAACGTTCTCTGTGTTGCCTTGTTCTTAATTCATAGCATTTGAGAGCAAGTTCCCAACAGTTATTATTTGAGCACTGTGTGATGATGTCCAGTTATGTAACTGCTTTGTACATGAATTGCTGATCCTGGCACGTACATGGTTCGCATTCAGTTTGCCTTCTAAAACCGGGTGTGACATAGGCGTTATCAAAGCCGTGCTGACTGTAGGACCGCTAACCTAGAATAGAATGGTCGTTCTAAGGATTATAGACCCCCATTCTCACCTTGACTTTGGTATCCCTTCAAAAGTTGGTCATATCGACCAAACCTATGTTCTACTATATATTATACCATACTAAAAATCTTTTTGTTTATTCTAATTCCTCATTTATTTATGGTTTATTATTTGCTGCTCATATTAGTTCTGTTCTCATTCTTATGCCTACGGTGTCTTTTGTAGATGGCTCGTCTTAGACACACTGCACGGAAGTCTGTCATCCCCTTCTTACCCTCTCGTCTCGCGGAGCGTCCGCTTTGCCGTCCAGTGACTGGTCAGTCTAGTCACTTGGTGTCGGGGACCGTAATTAGGGGTACCCCCAAGGCTCCTAATCTCAGCTGGTAACCCCCATCAGCACAAAGTTGTAAAGGCCTGATGGGCGCAATTCCGGTCAAAGGCTCCGTCCACTCAAGGGACATGATCTCGCCTCGCCAGAGCCCAGCCTCGGGCAGGAACAGTAGACCAAGGGAGATTCACGCCTCGCCTGAGGGTCCCCTCAAGCAAACGGGCACACCTTCGACTCGCCCGAGGCCCAGCTCGGGCAGGCTTCACGAAGAAGCAACCTTGGCCAGATCGCCTCGCTAGCCGACCGGATCGCAAGAGCATTTAATGCAAGGATCGCCTGACACCTTATCCTGACACGCGCTCTCCAGTCGACAAGGCCGAAGTAACCGTAGTCACTTCGCCCCTCCACTGACTGACCTGACAGGAAAACAGCACCGCCTGCGCTGCTCCGACTGCTGTGCCACCCGCCAGGGTGAGGCTGACGGCAACCAAGTCCAGCCTCGGGCGCCATAGGAATCTCCACCTCGCCCGACCCCAGGGCTCGGACTCAACCTCGACTCTGGAAGACGATCTCCGCCTCGCCCGACCCCCGGGCTCGGACTCAACCTCGACCTCCGGACAACGGTCTCCGCCTCGCCTGACCCCAGGGCTCGGGCTCAACCTCGACTCGGAAGATAGACTCTGCCTCGCCCGACCCCCGGGCTCGGACTCAACCTCGACCTCGGACGACGGTCTCCGCCTCGCCCGACCCCCGGGCTCGGACTCAACCTCGACCTCGGAGGAGTCACCACCTTGCTCGGGCCGACCACGCCACAAGGGGGGCCATCATTACCCTACCCCTAGCTAGCCCAGGCTAGCCTAGGCTACGGGGAACAAGACCGGCGTCCCATCTGGCTCGCCCCGGTAAAACAAGTAATGATGGCACCCCGCGTGCTCCATGACGATGGCGGTTCCTAGCCCCTTATGGAAGCAAGGAGACGTCAGCAAGGATCCGACAGCCCCGACAGCTGTGCTTCTATAGGGCTCAAGCGCTCCTCCGACGGCCATGACGCCACATGAACAGGGCTCCAACACCTCTCCGACAGCCACGTCGGCATGTACATAGGGCTCTAGCTCCTCTCTTCTAGACACGTTAGCACACTGCTACACCCCTCGTTGTACACCTGGACCCTCTCCTTACGCCTATAAAAGGAAGGTCCAGGGCCCTCGTACGAAGGTGGCCGCGCGGGAGAACGGGCTGACGCGCAGTCTCACGCCCTCTCTCTCTCTCCCTCGCGAACGCTTGTAACCCCCTACTTCAAGCGCATCCGCCCTGGGCGCAGGACAACACGAGGCCGCGGTTTCCCCTCACTAGTTTTCCCCCCTTGTGTCTCCGTCTCGCGCCGACCCATCTGGGCTGGGACACGCAGCAACAATTTACTCGTCGGTCCAGGGACCCCCCGGGTCGAAACGCCGATAGTTGGTGCGCCAGGTAGGGGCCTGCTGCGTGTTGACGAACAGCTTCCTGTCAAGCTCTAGATGGGGAGTCTCCAGCAACCTCTCCAACCCGGGATGAAGCTCCGTTTCGGGAGTCTCGAGTTCATGTCCCTCGACGGCAGCTACGACATGATACTCGTTCCTCCGCCGCGCGACAACGACAATGGCGGCCGTCAGCCCGCCCACCGGCGGCGGAATCGAAGACGTTTTCCCCGCATGGTGGAATAACAGCATCCGAGTCTGTCCCGTCACCTTCCCCGTCGACGGGGAAGGAGGCGGGGCAATCATGGCCAAGCAGGAGGCGGCCCCTCGTCGGTTGTCGAGCGAGTCGACGACGCCGGCGCCCCAGCGGGGGACACGTCGGGCGTTGACCTCGCGTCTGAGACAAAGACAAGCATCGTTTCCCCGCGACACGCCAACCCCAAGCAGACGAACGACGCCAGCACGCTCGCGAAGGACTTGCTGGGCGTTAGCCTCGTACCTGAGATAACGGTGCAGTTCGTCCTCGACGCGACTTCGTCACCGTCTGTCGATCAAGAGGTACCAACAGTTTCCCATCCTGTGCCTTTTAGATTCAGCTTCGACCCACCAAGCAACCCCGCTTCGGTGGACGCTTTCATAAAGGCATATCCAAACCTTCCGGGGTACCATATGTGGTCAACCTGGGACAGATTCATGGCCGTCTCAACCTACAGGCCCCCGGGTTCTGAGGAAGATGACGAGCCCGACTCTGGTTGGGATTTCTCCGGGCTCGATAACCCTAGTGCCATGCAGGACTTCATGACTGCATGCTACTACTGCCTCTCCGATAGCTCCGATGATAGCCACAGCCTCGGCGACGGAGACTGTGGCCCAAGTCGTGAATGTTTCCACGTCGATCTAGAGGGTCTCGACGAAGGCAACCACCTTGGTATGCCAGAGAACGGCGATCCCTCTGGGCCTGCGCCTCGCGTTGACATCCTTCGGGAGCTAGTTGTGGTCCTAGTCCCTGCGGGGGGTCAGGACACACAGCTCGAGCAAATCCGCGAGATGCAGGCTAGGCTCAACGAGGAAGCAGGACAACTTGTGCAGCTCCGGCAGAACATCGGGCAGGAGCGAGCAGGCCGAGCACCGGCCGGAGAAGCGCGTCATCTGGCCCAGGACGTCCAGCACCGTATCGCCGACAATGCCAGGGCAAGGCAGCCCCCGTCTTCCAGTGGGGTCGGCCAGAACCTGGCTGCAGCGGCAATACTACTCCGAGCGATGCCGGAACCATCCACCACCGAGGGGCGGCGTATCCAGAGAGAACTCAAGAATCTCTTGGAGGATGTCGCGGTCCGACAGGCCAAAAGCTCTGCCTCCCGGAGGCACGGGTACCCCTCGGAGCGTCGCGCCGCAACTTCCCGATTCATGTGGGAAGCCTCGGTCCACACCGGGCGCACGCGGGACACAGCGTCTGCGACCCCGGGCTGCCTCGGCAACGAGCACCATCGCCGCGACCGTCGAGCCCACCTCGACAAGAGGGTGCGCCGAGGCTACCACCCCAGGCATGGGGGATGCTACGACAGCGAGGAGGATCGGAGCCCTTCGCCCGAACCACCCGGTCCGCAAGCTTTCGGCCGGGCCATACGACGGGCGCCGTTCCCGACCCGGTTCCGGGCCCCGACTACCATCACCAAGTACTTGGGGGAGACGAGGCTGGAACTATGGCTCGTGGACTACCGGCTGGCCTGCCAGCTGGGTGGAATGGACGATGACAACCTCATCATCCGCAACCTCCCCCTGTTCCTCTCCGACGCCGCCCGAGCCTAGCTGGAGCATCTGCCTCCTACGCAGATCTCCAACTGGGATGACCTGGTCAAAGCCTTCGCCAGCAACTTCCAGGGCACATACGTGCGCCCTGGGAACTCCTGGGATCTCTGAAGCTGTCGCCAGCAGCCGGGAGAATCCTTGCGGGACTACATCTGGCGATTCTTGAAGCAGCGCACCGAGCTGCCCAACATCACCGACTCAGATGTCATCGGCGCGTTCCTCGCCGGCACCACTTGCTGCGACCTGGTGAGCAAGCTAGGTCGCAAGACTCCCACCAGGGCGAGCGAGCTGATGGACATCGCCACCAAGTTCGCCTCTGGCCAGGAGGCGGTCAAGGCCATCTTCCGGAAGGACAAGCAGCCTCAGGGGCGCCAGCCGGATGACGTCCCCGAGGCGTCCGCTCAACGCGGCGCGAAGAGGAAGGGCAAGAAGAAGTCGCAAGCGAAACGCGACGCCGCCGACGCGGACCTTGTCACCGCCGCCAAGCACAAGAACCCTCGGAAACCTCCCGGAGGCGCCAACTTGTTCGACAAGATGCTTAAGGAGTCGTGCCCCTATAATCAGGGTCCCGTCAAGCACACCCTTGAGGAGTGCGTCATGCTTCAGCGCTACATCCACAAGGCCGGGCCACCGGCAGAAGGTGGCAGAGCCCCCGACAACGACAAGAAGGAAGCCCACAAGGCAGAGGAGTTCCCTGAGGTCCATGAGTGCTTCATGATCTACGGTGGGCGGGTGGCGAACGCCTCGGCTCGGCACCGCAAGCAAGAGCGCCGGGAGGTCTGCTCGGTGAAGGTGGTGGCGCCAGTCTACCTAGACTGGTCCAACGAGCCCATCACCTTCAACCAAGGCGACCACCCCGACCGCGTGCCGAGCCCGGGGAAGTACCCGCTCGTTGTTGATCCTGTCATCGGCAACGTCAGGCTTACCAAGGTCCTCATGGATGGAGGCAGCAGCCTCAACATCATCTACGCCGACATCCTCAGGCTCCTGCAGATCGATCTGTCCTCGATCTGGGCCGGCGCGGCACCCTTTCACGGGATCATTCCCGAGAAGCGCGTCCAGCCCCTTGGACAACTCAATCTACCCGTCTGCTTTGGGACTCCCTCCAACTTCTGAAAGGAAACCCTCACGTTCGAGGTGGTCGGGTTCCAAGGAACCTACCACGCAGTGCTGGGGAGACCATGTTACGCCAAGTTCATGGTCGTCCCCAACTACACCTACCTCAAGCTCAAGATGTCGGGCCCCAACGGGGTCATCACCGTTGGCCCCACGTACCGACACGTGTACGAATGCGACGTGGAGTGCGTGGAGTACTGAAAGTTCCCTTTGACCCGGGAACAGGATCTGGATGTCTTAGTTCTTCATTAGAAGGATTTTTACTAAAATCAGAGGGAAAAATACTTCTACTAAAGATCTGTCTCAAATCAGAATCAACATTCATGAAAGCTTTGTATATAGAGACAGACCAAGATTTGTAATTAGAACCATCGCCTAAAAGAAGTTCTACAGTTACCTCTTGTGATGACATCGTTATCTCTGGACGGCTAAGCCCACACTAGAGAGGCCTAGCTCCGATACCAATTGAAAGTTCCCTTTGACCCGGGAACAGGATCTGGATGTCGCCTAGAGGGGGGTGAATAGGCGAATAAAACTTATTACTTTAAAACTTAAATTCTTACTCTACTCGAAGACTTAGTACGCAGTGGAGTGAGAAGACTCTTAGAGTAGGTTGCAGCGGAATAGAGGATCCTGTCTCAAAATGTCCTGCACTTCAAATAAAGCTTATACCACAGATAAGTATTGAAGTGCAGATATAAAGACGAGTAAGACAGAGAGTCAGGATACAATACAGAACAGAGCACACAGACGCAAGGATTTATCCCGAGGTTCGGCCAAGCCTGAAATGCTTGCCTAGTCCTCGTTGGAGTTAGCCACACCTGGGCTTGGAGTCTATTTCAACTCCTTCCTCCGTTTGCTCAGATCTGTCAGTATGACAGATAGAGCCTTTCACTATTGAGTTTGTTACAACGAAACCGCGGCTGCTTACAATCTTCTTGGCAGCACCCCGGCAGAGTAACGATACGCTCAAGACCTTGCTCTAGCTCTTAGCAGCACTTCTCCTCTCTCTAAAGGCTTATAGCTGTGCCTTCTACACAAACTATAGAGTTACACACAAGAGGGAGAGTGAGAATTGATTCGAGTGTAGTCTACACTTGTTGGCTGCGCTTGTACATTGCTTGAGGCGCCTAGGGGTCCCTTTTATAGGCACAAGGGGCCTAGGAGCCGTTGGAAGCAATCCAGGAAGGCAAATCTTGCCTTCTGTCGGGTGGCACACCGGGCAGTCCGGTGCACACCAGACACTGTCTGGTGCCCGATTTCTTTCCTTCTATGGCGAAGCCGACCGTTGGCAGTCTTGGAGCCGTTGGCGCACCGGACATGTTCGGTGCACACCGGACAGTCCGGTGCCTCCATCTAGCCGTTGGCTCGGCCACGTGTCCCGCGCAGATCGCGCGGCCGACCGTTGGCTCACCGGACAATCTGGTGCACACCGGACAGTCCGGTGAATTATAGCCGTACGTCGCCGGTGAATTCCTGAGAGCGGCCAGTTCGCTCGAGCCAGCCTGGCGCACCGGACACTCACCGGACACTGTCCGGTGAGCCACCGGACAGTCCGGTGCACCCAGACTGAGCAGAGTCTTGGCTGTACACAGCCAAGCCTTTTGCACCTCTTTCCTTTTCTTCTTCTTTCTGTTTCTAACACTTAGACAAGTATATTAGTACACTAAAACCAATGTACTAAGTCTAGAAACATACCTTCTCTTAATTATTACATCTATAGCATTTCACATGCTTGAGCTTTGATGTTGGACTCATAAATCATCAGGTCGGCTTGACTTGATCTAGATTGACATTTCTTGGCTCCAACATCCTGCAAAGGTCACATAGAACATCTCCAAACATAGGAACAACCCAAACTAAAGATTAAGGTGAACTTAGCTCTTTTGGGCTGCTTCCAGTTCTGGTTTTGACACTTGTTCTCCTTCTAGTGACCTTGATCTCTTTCTTAGAGCTTGATCTTGAGCCTTATGACTTACACCACATAACTGTAGTTGTTACCTCATTGGTTGTAAGTCACGTCCTTATGTAGTGATCCTTGATGTGCCGTAGCTGTTCTCAACTCGATCACCCTTGACTTTGCAAGCCTTCTTCTTCACCCTTGGCTTTGGGTTCCTCAGCCTCCTTGACCTTCTCCCGTGCACTTGGTACCTTGAAGCTCTTCTTGCCTCCGTCCTTGGCTTGATCAGTTGTCTCTGAGCTACGCACCCGAGTCTCACTTTATGCAATGTCCATCTTACTTGTGATGTCCATTATGTATCCATAGTCCAGTTCTTGGACCATCACATTTGTTCACTTGTGTTGATCCCTGTTAGATTTACCTTAAGCACCTGTTCAATACTTAGTACACTTGTTAGTCCTTTAATTGAGTTGTCATCCAAACACCAAAACTCACAAGAGAGCTTTCAATCTCCCCCTTTTTGGTGATTGATGGCAACACAATTGAAGCTTACATAAGAATAAGATTTGAAGCACAAATTTTGAATTCTAAGTTTATAGAATGCTCCCCCTAAATATGTGCTTACTTCAAAAACATAGTCTTGACCTCAGACGCCAATTTGCACATACTTAGGCAATTCGAAGCATTTCTACACCTTAGCACTTTTTAGGATGCATTGTGTCAAGAATCAAACCATGATGCTATAACACACAAATGCACATAATCAGAGTTAAACACCATTCAAATTAGTGGATATATCACAGGAATATCAACCTACCACTATTCACCATTAAGATACCAATTTAAACTAAGATACCAATTTAAAGCAATCTTAAAGCACCTTTAGTCTTAAAGCACCATTAACCACATGACTATCTATTACACTATAGAAGCCAAATAATTCATCGCAGCGGAAACACTAGTCCATATGATGCAACACATATAATACTGCACGAAGCATATGAATAACACATCAGCAAAGCTTAAACTAACACATCACCCTTTAGGATAAGCTTAGCAAAGCTTAACACATCACCCCTTAGGATAAGCTTCCCTCTCAGGTTGAGATAAGCTTTAATACACAAATTCTCCCCCTTTGACATCAAACACCAAAAACCATACTCAAGCAAGAACATAGGATGATGTCAAGGGACAGCAGGGTGTTAAGGAGGAAAAACGACTATCAAAACTCCGCCTTACTTATTGAACATATGCACCATCAACATTTAGGTAAGATACATATATGCAAAAAGATTAATACTTCCTTTTGAACCTTTACCATGTTGTAGTGCACTTCCCATCTTGAAAGTATTTAATCTCTCGAGAGCTTCTCCACACTTGTGCCTGAATCTTTCTCCTAACTTTTTCTTGTTGCTAAGACACCAAACTTAGAACAAGTTATAGTATTGGGCACAAGAAGAAGCTTCTATTCTAATGATTATCAAAAGATGTCAATTGAAGCAGACTATCACGGCTACCAATTGAAAGATACCAATTGCAAAGTTCATTTATTATCATAGCTCCATGATATTTAAGAATATGCATCTATTATCACCAGATATGATAGAGCATGAGCAATCTAAAAATATGTACTTACTCACGACTTGAGATACCAATTTCTTGACTTACAGAGGTACCCAAGTCCTGATTGCTCCATTTCTTGCTTATCTTCTCTTTTCCACCTAGAGACTATACAAGATTGCTCAAGAAACAGTTAGTCTCAAAAGACACAAGTTATGTGTGCTCCCCCTCAAGTTGTGCATCAAGTATTTGAATGACTTGCACTTTGCACATTCTAGCTTCCTTAGAACTAGAGGGGATCACAACATACCTTGGTCAAGGCATACTCTATCACTTTCATCACACAAAGATGCCAATTTGAATATCAAATGAAAAGCCACTTAACACCAATTGAAGGCTAAATGAAAGGTTGACTAAATACAACAATGCATGCCCAGTGGCACCTAAGCCAATTGAATACTCACAGGAAGTATAACATTTACACGCAACTTAGACATGCTTCATACTTAACTATCATTGCATCACATATACTAATTGAAAAACAACATGATCATGTCTAAGCACATCATAGTTAAGAAGATTCTTTAGGTACATCAAAAGAAACATCATTTTAAGGCATAAGTCTCCTAAGCCACGATGCTACCAATGAAATGCAAGAACACAGCTATGATCACTATCAATGGAACTTCAAGATATTCAATAAAATTGCAGAGTTCCATTTTCCATACCTTTGCCTTTATGAGAGCACTTGTTATCACCAATTCAGGGCTCCTTTTGCTCATGCACCTCATAGCTCAAAAGGGCACGACATGGATTTGAAATTCACACAGTACCAAACTAGGGTAATCATGTGAACATGGACTAAACAAAATGTCATTAATTGCACATAGCATGACTTACAAAAAGTTACAGGTTTATCCATATACACCAAGAGAGTTAATCGTTGTGGATATAACAAATGAAAGAGCTACCCATGAATGATTCAAAAGATATATCCTATATAGCACCAGTCATGATTAAGCAAACATCATTATGATTCATTTAACATAGGCAATCATAAAGCATAACTACTCCAAAGACAGGTAGCACAACAAGCCAACTTAAGAGCAATACTAAATTGCAATTATGTACTTAAAATACACGGGTACCATCCTTTGGAGAGCAAGTTGTAGATTCTCATCAAAGTCCTTTACTTGATTCACCAATAATGATTCAGGACCTATACACCTTATTTCACTTGAGATGAACATGGGATTAGTGTTTCACAATAATTCAACCTTGGGTCAATAAACACCAAAACAATTAACAGCTTAAGCATAGAGTTTTAGATAACTGTCTTAAGCTCTCCCATGGTCTCCAGTCCATCTCAAGGCACCTGCATGGTCTAGTTAGCACAGTTTGGTACCCATCTCGGGATGGGTCCATAATGATCATCTAAATGTGCCTTTGGTACCCAAATTGCCTTTGTGCTAGTTCTAGGTGATCTCGTTATAGATCTAGCACAAGTGTATGATTTGGGTCTCCTACGCGAATAAGATTGAGACAAATTCACTTGCTTAGGAATCTTACCTTTATTACATACCTTTGATAGATGACCCTGCTCACCACACTTGTAGCAGAAGCGTCGCTCACCCTGACATGACGCTTGCTGTGTGTCATTTTCCTTGGTGAGGGTTACCTTGGAGGATGCACATCCTTGATTCTTCATGACCGGACATGAAGTGATCGTGTGGTCCTTATTGTTGCATCCAAAGCAACTCCTTGTCCCTTCATTCTTGTCTTTGTACGGACAAGACGCGATGAGGTGGCCTAACTTCTTGCACTTGAAACACCTCCTTTTTCCTTTTCCCTTTTTGTACTTGAATGACATGGAGAGAAGGTCAGTGCAAACAACATGATTAATTGAATCTTTACCTTTTTCCAAGCTCATGTTGATTTCTTCATCTTTAGGAACATTTTTCTTATTGAGCTTGACACTTGCTGCAGTTTTCCTTTCTCAAGCTTCTTCACCACACGCCCGTGGATATCTTGAGAGAGTTGAGCAATGTGTCTTCTCCTCAGTTGTCTTTGCTTCTTGTTCCCACACAATTTCTTTTGTGACCCTGCAGCTTGATGCTTATTCAAACATTGGCTTTCTTTTGAACAACAGGGGTTAGTACATGGTGATGAATTATCTAAATGTGTACTTGTGCAAGAATGAAGTTCACATGAATTTAAGTTTGAAATTATAACCTCATGAGCAACATTAAGCATGATATGTCTATCCAAGAGATTATCATGAGAATAAGACAATGAATCATATTTTTCAGTGAGAGCTAGTTTATCATGACTTAGCAATTCTACTTGCTTCTCAAGCATGGCATTTCTCATTCTAAGTTGAGCAACACAAGATAAAGCATCATCATTTCTACTTTGCTCAATTAGAATTGAATCATACCGTTGGACCAAGACATCATGAGAGCACCTTAGCTCCTCATGTTCTTTGGTCATCTTCTCCAGGCTGTTGTTTGTTTTGATAAGAGTCTTCTCTAGCCTGAGAAGCGTCTCGCCTTGTTCCTTGTTCCTTCTCAACAACTTAACCAAGAGAGCTTTGTCCGCTTTGTTGAGATGGTTGTAGAAACGGCGAATCTCCTCTTCTTCCACATCATCGGTCTCATTTTTCCTGTCATTAATGTCAGTGAAAGCATTATAGGAAAATGTACCTTGTGATGATGAAGATTCATCCTCGCTGTCATCCTTATATTCCTCCTCATTGTGACTTTCGTCTCCACCGTCATTGTTAGCAATAAAACATTTATCACTAGTGGAGAACGAACCTGTCGACGAGGTGGATTCATCGTTTGGGTGCCATCGTTCTTGTTCTTCTCCCTTCGGATGGTTAGTATCACAAGTAATATATGTAGTGGGAGCATCACAGTTTGCCACAGAATATTTTTCTTTAATTCTACTCCATAAATCATGAGCATCAACAAATAGATCATTTTCACTGTTCATGATGGCAAAATAAGCACTTCTAGAAAGAGAGTCAACTAAGATGTTGCAAGCATGGTGATTGAGAGATAAACATCTTAGTTCTTCATTAGAAGGATTTTTACTAAAATCAGAGGGAAAAATACTTCTACTAAAGATCTGTCTCAAATCAGAATCAACATTCATGAAAGCTTTGTATATAGAGACAGACCAAGATTTGTAATTAGAACCATCGCCTAAAAGAAGTTCTACAGTTACCTCTTGTGACGACATCGTTATCTCTGGACGGCTAAGCCCACACTGGAGAGGCCTAGCCCCGATACCAATTGAAAGTTCCCTTTGACCCGGGAACAGGATCTGGATGTCGCCTAGAGGGGGGGTGAATAGGCGAATAAAACTTATTACTTTAAAACTTAAATTCTTACTCTACTCGAAGACTTAGTACGCAGTGGAGTGAGAAGACTCTTAGAGTAGGTTGCAGCGGAATAGAGGATCCTGTCTCAAAATGTCCTGCACTTCAAATAAAGCTTATACCACAGATAAGTATTGAAGTGCAGATATAAAGACGAGTAAGACAGAGAGTCAGGATACAATACAGAACAGAGCACACAGACGCAAGGATTTATCCCAAGGTTCGGCCAAGCCTGAAATGCTTGCCTAGTCCTCGTTGGAGTTAGCCACACCTGGGCTTGGAGTCTATTTCAACTCCTTCCTCCGTTTGCTCAGATCTGTCAGTATGACAGATAGAGCCTTTCACTATTGAGTTTGTTACAACGAAACCGCGGCTGCTTACAATCTTCTTGGCAGCACCTCGGCAGAGTAACAATACGCTCAAGACCTTGCTCTATGTAACACCCAAATTCTGAATTTGGGATTGGTAGAAGAAATCTGAGCAAAGTACCATTGGTAAATAATTAAACTTTATAATTCACCCTTTTTAAAGGTAAATGATCATAATAAAATAACGATGGTTAAAATAAATCATAATAAAGATTAGACATTGGAAAAATGTTCCTATCAAAACAAAGGGAGAACTTTTGAATATACCTTTAATCCAACTACACACTCAAATAATAATGTGGTATGTGTACTTCATGTTGAAAACATTACCTAGTTAATATAATAATAAAATAAATGAAGAAATACTATGTAGAAATTGTGCATCATGTGAAAATTTATCTTGTGCATAAATTTGAAATTTAGAATTTAAAACTTGGTTTGATTTGAAATTGAAATAAGAAAGGAAGATAGAAATAATTAAGAAAAGAGAGAAGGAGGAGGATTATACAAAATAGGGGGGAAAATAAATGTATGAAAGAATACATTTTGTCCCCACTAATATTTTAATTTAAGTGTTTAACCCAGTTAAGAAGCTCACAAACAAGTTTGAATTCAAATTGGGATTTAAATTTGAAAATAGGAAATAAAACATAAAAAGAAAATGAAAAAGGAGCTTACCTGGGCCGACTCCACCCCTTTCGGCCCACAACTGTTTTCCGCGCGCGCAGCCCAACCATACACCTGCATAACGCGCGCGCCATCACCGATGCGTGGGCCCGCCTTGCCAGTCACCCCGGGGCGCGCCGTGTCTTGGGGCGATCACTGCCAAGGGGGCCCCACCGGTCAGCCTTGGGGATGAACTCGAGTCCGCACGCCGGGTCGCCACCACGGAAACCGGAATTTCCCCACGAATTCGGCCGGGCTGTTGCAACCTTGACCGATTGGTACCACTATAAATCT
The DNA here is from genome assembly GCA_029449295.1 of Zea luxurians. Taxonomy (NCBI): domain Eukaryota; kingdom Viridiplantae; phylum Streptophyta; class Magnoliopsida; order Poales; family Poaceae; genus Zea; species Zea luxurians. Next base: position 4,855,406 of record JAOPSE010000052.1, on the reverse strand, counting down.
AGCCGCTCCCTTGCGCGTTCAACCCGACCCTGATTGAAGCCAGAACCACTCACCAACCTCCGAATTTCGTGCCGCCGTGGTGGAGGTCGGGTCAGCGCCGCCTTCGCTTCGTAATCAGGTGAGGAAACCTTCTTTTGTGCTCGAATTAACCTCAGCGAACATCGGGAGAGCGGAATTATTAGATGGGGGTGTGGCTCGGCGGCGAATTGCTCCTAACGGGGTCAGCGCCGCCGTGAATTGTCGCCTCGTCGTGGCTGGGAGTCTGGGCGCTTCGTTGCGTGGTTGAAGTTTAGCCAAGCGATTCCTAGTGACCGTGCGATCGAAGAATGCGGGCCGGGTGCGTGGATCGGTCGGAGTTCACCACAGTGGCGCGTTCGCCGGTGTGCCTCCGTCGCAGTGGGACTCGCCGTCGCCGTGGCTTGGCGTAGGGAGGAAGAAGTGGCTCCCACCGTTGATTTGTGGACGTATGGCCGAGATTAATCGAAGCTTGTATTTGGGTAGTGCGCGTGGAACGCGTCCGATCTTGATCGGACGAACCTGAGTGATCCCACGCATTTTAAAATCTGAGCCGTTGATCGTGGATCCTGCGGCTCAGGATGTGTACCGGTTCGCGGTGGGGCGGATCTAATCCGAGCCATCCGCGTTTGATCGAACGGCCCAGAATAGAGCTTACCCCTTCGCGATGGCATTATGCTAAAGAACCCCTTAGCTTTCAGATAAACAAACCCGCAGTCCATGGCTGCTGTTCCCTGTGTCTGGGGAATCTTGCGCCAGGCCCCCTGCATTTTCCAGAAAATGACGCCCAGTCCAGAACTCGTTTAAATTGAATAAATAAAATAGAAAATAGATTTTTAATATGAAAATAATTGCTAGAACTTAGATAATTCATAGAAAATTTATTTTAGCTCCAAATTGAACCATTCCAGTTTCTAAAATTTTGTAATAATATTCTTCATCCTTTTGTGCCTCTGTTTTGGCATGAAAGGCTCATTTAAATTTATCTAATACTTAATCTTGTATTAAATACATAAAAGCTACAGAAATTCATAACTTAAAATCTATAACTCTAAAATTAATGATTCCTGTTCCTATGATCTTATTTCAATATGTAGATGATTAATATGTATTTTGCATATATGTTTGGTGTAATGTTAATTTTTGCCTATACTATGTTTGTTTGAATTGCTACGACTAGCAGTGAGGTCACGTGTCACCTGAAGATCATCCTGGTACCTGGATTCTCAAGGCCCAGGCAAGTTGTGCCCTTGATCACTTCTTTTTACCCACTCATGTTCTAATTAATCATAATGATCTGCATAGGTTAATTTTGATGGGACCCAATAGGTCACCCTAGATTTGTTTATCTCACTACCTTGTTTACCCCTGAATCACTTGGGTAGTTTGCTATTGCTTTATATGGTTTTGGGATAATCATTTATTACCTCTATGTTCCAATTCTTGTTGTATTTCTGTTTATGTTCATGTTGATATCATTAATATTAATTGGAACATAGAGCTTAACTTGAGTAACACGTGCCACCACAAGGGAGGAATGGGACCCCTTGGCTGATTAATTAGGAAAGCTAGTGGAAGACTACCTTACCCGAAAGGGGCAAGGGCAGTAGGGGAGTGGTCAGTGTAGGGAGGCCCTCGGGAGGATTTTGCTGCGATGGCGGTCCTGCAAGGGATTCCTGCATTGGAACTTCCTATAAACTGTAGCGGGTTTTCGGAAGCTAGTGGAACTTTGTAAAGGCCTCGTAGTGGATCCCTAGCCATTCACCTCGGTAGTGTCTAAGGGCCTTGCAAACCCTGGCGACATGGGATACACGACTTGTGGGTAAAGGGTACAACCTCTGCAGAGTGTAAAACTGGTATACTAGCCGAGCTCACGGTCATGAGCAGCTCAGGACTCTCTGATGTTTAAATTATGGAACTAAATTCAATTTGTCATATGCATTGCATCGCAGGTGAAGTTGTTATTTTTGTTCTACTACTTAATTGGGTTTGGTATTTACTTATACTTAGTAACTGCTAATAAAATTTTGACCAACTTTAAAAGCAATGCTCAGCTCTAACCATCCTCTTTGGTAAGCCTTACACTTCACGTGAGCTCCCACCTTTGGCGAGTTCATGCACATTATTCCCCACAACTTGTTGAGCGATGAACGTATGTGAGCTCACTCTTGCTGTCTCACACACCCCACAGGTCAAGAACAGGTACCGCAGGATGATGCGCATGGAGGATGCTGCGATGTGTTCGTGAGAGGTCTAGGCCGTCGTCTCCCAGTCAACTTTGGGTTGCTGGACCGTTGTCTCCTTATAATGTAATCATTTATTTTGTATAGAACTCCTGTTATATATAAAGATGTGACATTCGATCCTGTGCCACTATACATCATATGTGTGAGACTTGGTCCCAGCATACCTGGTGTTTATGTTAGCGCCCGGGTTTTGGACCCCTAAAATCCGGGTGTTACAAAAGTGGTATCAGAGGAATGTTGACTGTAGGACGAAACCTAGATAGAACTGGACAACCATTAAATACTTATCTTACTCTGATTCATCTAAACTTTTCTTAATCTTTTCTCATCTATTTCCGCTTTACTCTGATTATTCTTATCTTTCTTTCTAAAAGACAAATGTGGATTTCACACTTTGAAATCTTGTGCCCAAAGTGACATTTAGGAATAAGAGACCTAATCTTAGGAACAAAAGCAAAACTATTTTTTTTGTAGATATTGGTATGCTTGAATGTTTGTTCTTATGATACTTGTCTGATTTGATTCTTTGACTGAGTGTGATGAGTTGTGGAGTAACGTCCACAATTACATCTGCATATACATCTAGGCATAAAGGATAGTATTTATAAAATAACTAGACAATCTAGTATATCCCCATTAAAAGGTAACTAGTATTCCATATCTATCTCATCTTATAAGATTCTATCCTACACACATATATCCATCTTATCTTAAAAAGATACTCATCTTATCTTGAAAGGATTTTATGTCATGCTAATAGATCTAACTGATCTCAAAAGATTCTATCTTATCTTTATGGATCCATCTTATCCTAATAAGCATACTTATTCACCCTAGTTTAAACAACCATGATCTAATGCAAATTAATTAGATCTTATCTAGTCCAACTAGTCATACCAATCTAATCTAGATCCCATCCAATCTAATATGATCTAATCTAATGTGGTCTACTTAAACCTATTAGTGATACTGGTAGAAGAGATTAAACTTTACTAGCCATGTATTAACTTAACCTAGAGCCATAATGAATGGTATACCCTTTCTATTCCCACCTAACAACAAACAAACTTTTAACCTACATCTTGTAGTCTATCTCACCCATAGATATCTCTCATCTTGACAGATTCTATCTTACCCTTGGATATTCACCTTATACGATTGGTTACCCCAATCTGGACATAAAACAAAGATTAAGCCCTACCAAAGAATCTTTAGATTATAACCAGCTACTAGCTTATTCATTCCGCTTATTGAATAATTTCCTTTGCAAAACTATTACCATATGCTTCTAACTTTCATGGCCAATACCAGGAAAGGAAAGATTATCACGTAACAACAAACAGAAAATGAATCCTCCAAATCCTCCACCTGTTGAAATCGATCAAGTGGTTGCTGCCCAAAGACTGGTAATACAACAATTAACAGACCTGGTAACCGAGATGCAAAATCAGATAAGACAAGAACGCGAGGAAATACGTCAGGTCCGTCAAGAAATAAGGCAAGCACGGTTGGAGAGACAACAACAACAACAACCTCCACCACCACCACCAGCTCCACCAAGCTACATAGATATAAATTATGATGATTTGTAAGATCTAGATGTTGCTATAGTTAGTAGATGATATGATATTGTTTTAGAAGGAATAGTAAGGTCTATTAAACCTATGTTTTGTTAAAGGATTATGCATCATGCCGAGATTTCTTTGTTTGTGCATATGTCCCGAGAACAATATGAGTATACATCCTTTTCTTACAAATCTCGAGGACGAGATTATTTTTAAGGGGGGTAGGATTTGTAACACCCAAATTCTGAATTTGGGATTGGTAGAAGAAATCTGAGCAAAGTACCATTGATAAATAATTAAACTTTATAATTCACCCTTTTTAAAGGTAAATGATCATAATAAAATAACGATGGTTAAAATAAATCATAATAAAGATTAGACATTGGAAAAATGTTCCTATCAAAACAAAGGGAGAACTTTTGAATATACCTTTAATCCAACTACACACTCAAATAATAATGTGGTATGTGTACTTCATGTTGAAAACATTACCTAGTTAATATAATAATAAAATAAATGAAGAAATACTATGTAGAAATTGTGCATCATGTGAAAATTTATCTTGTGCATAAATTTGAAATTTAGAATTTAAAACTTGGTTTGATTTGAAATTGAAATAAGAAAGGAAGATAGAAATAATTAAGAAAAGAGAGAAGGAGGAGGATTATACAAAATAGGGGGGAAAATAAATGTATGAAAGAATACATTTTGTCCCCACTAATATTTTAATTTAAGTGTTTAACCCAGTTAAGAAGCTCACAAACAAGTTTGAATTCAAATTGGGATTTAAATTTGAAAATAGGAAATAAAACATAAAAAGAAAATGAAAAAGGAGCTTACCTGGGCCGACTCCACCCCTTTCGGCCCACAACTGTTTTCCGCGCGCGCAGCCCAACCATACACCTGCATAACGCGCGCGCCATCACCGATGCGTGGGCCCGCCTTGCCAGTCACCCCAGGGCGCGCCGTGTCTTGGGGCGATCACTGCCAAGGGGGCCCCACCGGTCAGCCTTGGGGATGAACTCGAGTCCGCACGCCGGGTCGCCACCACGGAAACCGGAATTTCCCCACGAATTCGGCCGGGCTGTTGCAACCTTGACCGATTGGTACCACTATAAATCTAGCCGCTCCCTTGCGCGTTCAACCTGACCCTGATTGAAGCCAGAACCACTCACCAACCTCCGAATTTCGTGCCGCCGTGGTGGAGGTCGGGTCAGCGCCGCCTTCGCTTCGTAATCAGGTGAGGAAACCTTCTTTTGTGCTCGAATTAACCTCAGCGAACATCGGGAGAGCGGAATTATTAGATGGGGGTGTGGCTCGGCGGCGAATTGCTCCTAACGGGGTCAGCGCCGCCGTGAATTGTCGCCTCGTCGTGGCCGGGAGTCTGGGCGCTTCGTTGCGTGGTTGAAGTTTAGCCAAGCGATTCCTAGTGACCGTGCGATCGAAGAATGCGGGCCGGGTGCGTGGATCGGTCGGAGTTCACCACAGTGGCGCGTTCGCCGGTGTGCCTCCGTCGCAGTGGGACTCGCCGTCGCCGTGGCTTGGCGTAGGGAGGAAGAAGTGGCTCCCACCGTTGATTTGTGGACGTATGGCCGAGATTAATCGAAGCTTGTATTTGGGTAGTGCGCGTGGAACGCGTCCGATCTTGATCGGACGAACCTGAGTGATCCCACGCATTTTAAAATCTGAGCCGTTGATCGTGGATCCTGCGGCTCAGGATGTGTACCGGTTCGCGGTGGGGCGGATCTAATCCGAGCCATCCGCGTTTGATCGAACGGCCCAGAATAGAGCTTACCCCTTCGCGATGGCATTATGCTAAAGAACCCCTTAGCTTTCAGATAAACAAACCCGCAGTCCATGGCTGCTGTTCCCTGTGTCTGGGGAATCTTGCGCCAGGCCCCCTGCATTTTCCAGAAAATGACGCCCAGTCCAGAACTCGTTTAAATTGAATAAATAAAATAGAAAATAGATTTTTAATATGAAAATAATTGCTAGAACTTAGATAATTCATAGAAAATTTATTTTAGCTCCAAATTGAACCATTCCAGTTTCTAAAATTTTGTAATAATATTCTTCATCCTTTTGTGCCTCTGTTTTGGCATGAAAGGCTCATTTAAATTTATCTAATACTTAATCTTGTATTAAATACATAAAAGCTACAGAAATTCATAACTTAAAATCTATAACTCTAAAATTAATGATTCCTGTTCCTATGATCTTATTTCAATATGTAGATGATTAATATGTATTTTGCATATATGTTTGGTGTAATGTTAATTTTTGCCTATACTATGTTTGTTTGAATTGCTACGACTAGCAGTGAGGTCACGTGTCACCTGAAGATCATCCTGGTACCTGGATTCTCAAGGCCCAGGCAAGTTGTGCCCTTGATCACTTCTTTTTACCCACTCATGTTCTAATTAATCATAATGATCTGCATAGGTTAATTTTGATGGGACCCAATAGGTCACCCTAGATTTGTTTATCTCACTACCTTGTTTACCCCTGAATCACTTGGGTAGTTTGCTATTGCTTTATATGGTTTTGGGATAATCATTTATTACCTCTATGTTCCAATTCTTGTTGTATTTCTGTTTATGTTCATGTTGATATCATTAATATTAATTGGAACATAGAGCTTAACTTGAGTAACACGTGCCACCACAAGGGAGGAATGGGACCCCTTGGCTGATTAATTAGGAAAGCTAGTGGAAGACTACCTTACCCGAAAGGGGCAAGGGCAGTAGGGGAGTGGTCAGTGTAGGGAGGCCCTCGGGAGGATTTTGCTGCGATGGCGGTCCTGCAAGGGATTCCTGCATTGGAACTTCCTATAAACTGTAGCGGGTTTTCGGAAGCTAGTGGAACTTTGTAAAGGCCTCGTAGTGGATCCCTAGCCATTCACCTCGGTAGTGTCTAAGGGCCTTGCAAACCCTGGCGACATGGGATACACGACTTGTGGGTAAAGGGTACAACCTCTGCAGAGTGTAAAACTGGTATACTAGCCGAGCTCACGGTCATGAGCAGCTCAGGACTCTCTGATGTTTAAATTATGGAACTAAATTCAATTTGTCATATGCATTGCATCGCAGGTGAAGTTGTTATTTTTGTTCTACTACTTAATTGGGTTTGGTATTTACTTATACTTAGTAACTGCTAATAAAATTTTGACCAACTTTAAAAGCAATGCTCAGCTCTAACCATCCTCTTTGGTAAGCCTTACACTTCACGTGAGCTCCCACCTTTGGCGAGTTCATGCACATTATTCCCCACAACTTGTTGAGCGATGAACGTATGTGAGCTCACTCTTGCTGTCTCACACACCCCACAGGTCAAGAACAGGTACCGCAGGATGATGCGCATGGAGGATGCTGCGATGTGTTCGTGAGAGGTCTAGGCCGTCGTCTCCCAGTCAACTTTGGGTTGCTGGACCGTTGTCTCCTTATAATGTAATCATTTATTTTGTATAGAACTCCTGTTATATATAAAGATGTGACATTCGATCCTGTGCCACTATACATCATATGTGTGAGACTTGGTCCCAGCATACCTGGTGTTTATGTTAGCGCCCGGGTTTTGGACCCCTAAAATCCGGGTGTTACACTCTAGCTCTTAGCAGCACTTCTCCTCTCTCTAAAGGCTTATAGCTGTGCCTTCTACACAAACTATAGAGTTACACACAAGAGGGAGAGTGAGAATTGATTCGAGTGTAGTATACACTTGTTGGCTGCGCTTGTACATTGCTTGAGGCGCCTAGGGGTCCCTTTTATAGGCACAAGGGGCCTAGGAGCCGTTGGAAGCAATCCAGGAAGGCAAATCTTGCCTTCTGTCGGGTGGCACACCGGGCAGTCCGGTGCACACCAGACACTGTCTGGTGCCCGATTTCTTTCCTTCTATGGCGAAGCCGACCGTTGGCAGTCTTGGAGCCGTTGGCGCACCGGACATGTTCGGTGCACACCGGACAGTCCGGTGCCTCCATCTAGCCGTTGGCTCGGCCACGTGTCCCGCGCAGATCGCGCGGCCGACCGTTGGCCCGGCCGACCGTTGGCTCACCGGACAATCCGGTGCACACCGGACAGTCCGGTGAATTATAGCCGTACGTCGCCGGTGAATTCCTGAGAGCGGCCAGTTCGCTCGAGCCAGCCTGGCGCACCGGACACTCACCGGACACTGTCCGGTGAGCCACCGGACAGTCCGGTGCACCCAGACTGAGCAGAGTCTTGGCTGTACACAGCCAAGCCTTTTGCACCTCTTTCCTTTTCTTCTTCTTTCTGTTTCTAACACTTAGACAAGTATATTAGTACACTAAAACCAATGTACTAAGTCTAGAAACATACCTTCTCTTAATTATTACATCTATAGCATTTCACATGCTTGAGCTTTGATGTTGGACTCATAAATCATCAGGTCGGCTTGACTTGATCTAGATTGACATTTCTTGGCTCCAACATCCTGCAAAGGTCACATAGAACATCTCCAAACATAGGAACAACCCAAACTAAAGATTAAGGTGAACTTAGCTCTTTTGGGCTGCTTCCAGTTCTGGTTTTGACACTTGTTCTCCTTCTAGTGACCTTGATCTCTTTCTTAGAGCTTGATCTTGAGCCTTATGACTTACACCACATAACTGTAGCTGTTACCTCATTGGTTGTAAGTCACGTCCTTATGTAGTGATCCTTGATGTGCCGTAGCTGTTCTCAACTCGATCACCCTTGACTTTGCAAGCCTTCTTCTTCACCCTTGGCTTTGGGTTCCTCAACCTCCTTGACCTTCTCCCGTGCACTTGGTACCTTGAAGCTCTTCTTGCCTCCGTCCTTGGCTTGATCAGTTGTCTCTGAGCTACGCACCCGAGTCTCACTTTATGCAATGTCCATCTTACTTGTGATGTCCATTATGTATCCATAGTCCAGTTCTTGGACCATCACATTTGTTCACTTGTGTTGATCCCTGTTAGATTTACCTTAAGCACCTGTTCAATACTTAGTACACTTGTTAGTCCTTTAATTGAGTTGTCATCCAAACACCAAAACACACAAGAGAGCTTTCAAGTACGCCGAGGCCCTCGCCGAATCCAAGGCCCTCATCGCCGACCTGGAGAGCCTCCCCAAGAAGGTGCCAGATGCGAAGCGCCATGCCAGCAACTTTGAACCAGCAGAGGCGGTTAAGTCCGTCCCTCTCGACCCCAGCAACGACACCTCCAAGCAGATCCGGATCGGCTCCGAGCTCGACCCCAAATAGGAAGCAGTGCTCGTTGACTTTCTCCGTGCAAACGCCGAGGTTTTTGCGTGGAGTCCCTCGGACATGCCAGGCATACCGAGGGATGTCGCCGAGCACTCACTGGATATTCGAGCTGGGGCCCGACCCGTGAAGCAGCCTCTGCGCCGATTCGACGAAAAAAAGTGCAGAGCCATAAGCGAGGAGATCCACAAGCTGATGGCTGCTGGGTTCATCAAAGAGGTATTCCATCCCGAATGGCTAGCCAACCCTGTGCTTGTGAAAAAGAAAGGTGGGAAATGGCGGATGTGTGTAGACTACACTGGTCTAAACAAAGCATGTCCGAAAGTTCCCTACCCTCTGCCTCGCATCGTTCAAATCATGGATTCCACTGCTGGGTGCGAAACCCTTTCATTCCTCGATGCCTACTCAGGGTATCACCAAATCAGGATGAAAGAATCCGACCAGCTCGCGACTTCTTTCATCACACCTTTTGGCATGTACTGCTACATTACTATGCCATTTGGTTTGAGGAATGCGGGCGCGACATACCAAAGGTGCATGAACCACGTGTTCAGACAGCACATTGGCCGAACGGTCAAGGCTTACATCGATGACATCGTAGTCAAGACGAGGAAAGCCTCCGACCTCCTCTCTGACCTTGAAACGACATTCAAGTGTCTCAAAGCGAAAGGCGTAAAACTCAATCCCGAGAAGTGTGTCTTCGAAGTCCCCCGAGGCATGCTCCTGGGGTTCATCGTCTCCGAGCGGGGCATCGAGGCCAACCCGGAGAAAATCGCGGCCATCACCAACATGGGGCCCATTAAGGACTTGAAAGGAGTACAGAGGGTCATGGGATGCCTTACGGCTCTGAGCCGCTTCATCTCGCGCCTCGGTGAAAGAGGCCTACCCTTGTATTGCCTCTTAAGGAAGACCGAGCGCTTCACTTGGACCTTCGAGGCCGAGGAAGCCCTCGGGAACTTGAAGGCGCTCCTTACAAGCGCACCCATCCTGGTGCCCCCCGCTGCCGGAGAAGCCCTCTTGATCTACGTAGCTGCTACCACTCAGGTGGTCAGCGCCGCGATCGTAGTCGAGAGACGAGAAGAAGGGCACGCATTGCCCGTCCAGAGGCCGGTGTACTTCATCAGTGAGGTACTGTCCGAGACCAAAATCTGCTACCCGCAAATTCAGAAGCTACTATGCGCGGTAATTCTGACACGGCGAAAGTTGTGACACTACTTCGAGTCTCATCCGGTGACTGTGGTGTCATCCTTCCCCCTGGGGGAGATCATCTAGTGCCGAGAGGCCTCGGCTAGGATTGCAAAGTGGGCAGTGGAGATCATGGGCGAGACGATCTCGTTCGCCCCTCAGAAGGCCATCAAGTCCCAAGTCTTGGCAGACTTTGTGGCTGAATGGGTCGACACCCAGTTTCCAGCAGCTCCGATCCAACCGGAACTCTGGACCATGTATTTCGATGGGTCGCTAATGAAAACAGGAGCGGGCGCGGGCCTACTCTTCATCTCACCCCTCGGGAAGCACCTCCGCTACGTGCTACGCCTCCATTTCCCGGCGTCCAACAACGTGGCCGAGTATGAGGCTCTGGTTAACGGGTTGCGCTTCGCCATCAAGCTAGGGGTCCGGCACCTCGACGCTCGTGGCAACTCGCAGCTTGTCATCGACCAAGTCATGAAGAACTCCCACTGCCGCGACCCAAAGATGGAAGCCTACTGCGACGAGGTTCGGCGCCTGGAGGACAAGTTCTACGGGCTCGAGCTCAACCACGTCGCTCGACGATACAACGAGACTGCAGACGAGCTTGCTAAGATAGCCTTGGGGCGGACAACGGTTCCTCTGGACGTCTTCTCCCGAGACCTACATCAACCCTCCGTCAAGACCGACGACACGCTCGAGCCCGAGAAGGCCTCGGCTCAGCCCGAGGCGCCCTCGGCTCAGCCCGAGGCAGCCTCGACCCCCGAGGGTGAGGCACTATGCGTCGAGGAAGAGCAGAATGGGGTCACGCCTAATCGAAACTGGCAGACCCCATACCTGCAATATCTCCACCGAGGAGAGCTACCCCTCAACAGAGCCGAAGCTCGGCGACTGGCGCGGCGCGCCAAGTCGTTCGTCTTGCTGGGTGATGAAAAGGAGCTCTACCACCGCAGCCCCTCAGGCATCCTCCAGCGGTGCATATCCATCGCCGAATGTCAAGAGTTATTGCAAGAAATACACTCGGGGGCTTGCGGTCACCACGCAGCATCTCAAGCCCTCGTGGGAAACGCCTTCCGACAGGGTTTCTACTGGCCAACCGCGGTGGCCGACGCCACTAGGATTGTAAGCACCTGCCAAGGGTGTCAATTCTATGCAAGGCAGACGCACCTGCCCGCTCAAGCCTTGCAAACAATACCCATCACCTGGTCGTTTGCTGTGTGGGGTCTGGACCTCATCGGTCCCTTGCAGAAGGCACCCGGGGGCTTCACGCACCTGCTGGTCGCCATCGACAAATTCTCCAAGTGGATCGAGGTTCGACCCTTGAACAGCATCAGGTCCGAACAGGCGGTGGCGTTCTTCACCAACATCATCCATCGCTTCGGGGTCCCGAACTCCATCATCACCGACAACGGCACCCAGTTCACTGGCAGAAAGTTCCTGGACTCCTGGATTGGGCTACCGTAGCTCACCCCATGACGAATGGGCAGGTAGAGCGTGCCAACGGCATGATTCTATAGGGACCCAAGCCGAGGATCTACAACGACCTCAACAAGTTTGGCAGGCGGTGGATGAAGGAACTCCCCTCGGTGGTATGGAGTCTGAGGACGACGCCAAGCCGAGCCACGGGCTTCATGCCGTTTTTTCTAGTCTATGGGACCGAGGCTATCTTGCCCACAGACTTAGAATACGGCTCCCCGAGGACAAGGGCATACGACGCCCGAAGCAACCAGACAAACCGAGAAGACTCACTGGACCAGCTGGAAGAGGCTCGGGACATGGCCTTACTACACTCGGCACGGTATCAGCAGTCCCTGCGACGCTACCACGCCCAAGGGGTTCGGTCCCGAGACCTCCAGGTGGGTGACTTGGTGCTTCGGCTACGACAAGACGCCCAAGGGCGCCACAAGCTCACGCCTCCCTAGGAAGGGTCGTTCATCATCGCCAAGATTCTGAAGCCTGGGACATACAAGCTGGCCAACAGTCAAGGCGAGGTCTACAGCAACGCTTGGAACATCCGACAGCTACGTCGCTTCTACCCTTAAGATGTTTTCAAGTCATTCATGTACCTCGTCTACATACACAAGCAAAGTCTAACCATCAAGGAAGGGTCAGCCTTGCCTCGGCAAAGCCCGACCCTCCCTCGGGGGCTAGAAGGGGGGAACCCCCTCTGTGTCAAAATTTTCCTCGGAAAAAATCTTTCTGCTAGAACATTTTTCATGTTTTTCGACTACTTCGATAGTGGAGTCCTGAAAACGACGGAGTACACGTAAGCAGGCAAGGCCGACCGAGCCGAGGGACTCCTACGCCTCCGGGATACGGATACCTCACTCATCACCTTCTGCGATAAGTAACTCACGCTCGGATAAGGGATTCCGCTGTCCGAATAAGTCTTAACGCTCGAAAACTTTTTCTGCCGAAACGATTTTTCGTGCCATCTCGACTATATCGATAACAGAATCCAACGGACGAGTAAGAGTACACGTAAGCAGGCAAGGCCGACCGAGCCGAGGGACTCCTACGCCTCCGGGATACGGATACCTCACTCATCACCTTCTGCGATAAGTAACTCACGCTCGGATAAACGATTCTGTTATCGACGAACAAGTCCTGATACTCGAAACAAGGGGAAAAGAAACACAGCTTTACAACACGACGACGGTATGTTTTGGCCTCGGCGGCCACAAAAAACATACGCACACTACAGACAAACTGTTCCTGCAGGTTCAGACGTCGGTAGGGGGAGCAGCAGCACCCTCGGCATCGACTCCACCTTTGGCGGAATCTGACCCGGCCTCGGACAGCAACACGGTCGGAGGATCTCCACCTCGAAGGAAGATGTCGGCATCGCGCCTGGGCCATCGCCGCTAGGGTATCCTCCAGGAACCCGGCCCAAGCAGACGGCCGGACCGGCCGCTCCGTAGCCTCAGCTAGCTATCCCCCGAGGACACCAGCCCGGCTCATGGCCTCGGCAGCCCGACTCCAGGGTTGGTCCCGCTAGTGGACGACCTGGCCAGGTCCCAGCCGCCACTGCAACGCCTCCTCGGCCTGGGAAGTCCCCTACTCTCGGGCCGACGAAGTTTCTTCTCCAGCCAACTCCGCCTCTGTCCATGCTGACACCGCTGCCTCCGGCTTTGGCTCATCGCAGAGCAGCCGAGGGTTCCTTCACTAAGCAAGAGAAGCCTTGAGCGGCAAGGCCGACCGAGCCGAGGGACTCCTACGCCTCCGGGATACGGATACCTCACTCGTCACCTTCCGCACAGGGCAACTCACACTTGGTTAAGCGGTCCAGCTAGCCGACAGGCGAGTCCTGGTGCACAAAATGGGGAAGAAACACGGCTTTACGCCCAAATACACAGATGTTCAGGTCCCGACAGCCGCAATGAACATACGCCAGCACTCAAGGTGCCATTACAAACGGGGCTCCGGTTTCATTCCCGCGAGTATGAACAACCTCCATACCAGGAGGCCCGCGGGACGACGAACTCCAAGCGACTCACCGCCGCCCGCTCCGACAGCAGCGGCAACGACCTCCGTCCCGGGCGGCAAGACAGCTACATCAACGGCTTCCGGGCAAACTCTGCGGCGGAAGAGCTCTCGCCCACAAAGGACGAGAACCAGCCATTCAAGCCAGGGAGACGGAGGCGCAGGGGTGCAGGCGGAGTTGGCGATCTCGTCGGTAGAGAAACCTTCTCCGGCTGCCACCACCTTAGCACCGACGACGGCGTCCACCTGTCCACCAACACCGCACCAGCGGGCGCCGGCCGCCCCGAAGCGCACCGGCAGATCCTCACTCCCGTCCTCGTCACGAGAACGAGAATGGGACCGTCCCAGAACATGAGTACCACGCTCGCGGCGTACGGCGTGTTGTGAGACCCCCCGTGCGGCTGACCACCGTCGCCCGGACAGAGGACAGAATGCTGCACCCTAGCTGGGCAGCAGTAGTTCGCCTTCCTCGGCATGGCTGGAGGACGCCTCCTCCGCAGAGATGGAGGATGGTTTCCACCCCCAGAAGCTGGAGGAAGAAGCGGGACGCCAGCCCACACCGAGGCAACCCCCCACTCAGCTCGCCCTCTGCCCTAGCAAGGATGACAAAGATCCTTGAAGCTGAGGGTGGGGCAGAGGCCGCAGCCCGGCTTGCTTCTCCCCACCATCGAACTGGTGGTCACCGTCTTGGGTGGCCATCGGCGAGGGGATGTAGCCGGGCTGCACGACGAAAATCCTTGAAGCCGAGCGATGGCTGAAAGGTACCAACCTCCACAAGGTTGCGCTCCTTCCGCAACGAGACGAAGACAACACGGGCGCTCCCCATCCGGGGGCTCGAAAGGCGGAAGGACGCGACGCATGAGGAAAATGCGAAGGCATGGCTACCGCCCAGGAGGTCGATCCCTTTTTAAAGGCGACTCTCCCCGCTCGCGTCCTCAGCCGTCGCGGACTAAATCTTCACTAACACGCTCCAAGGTCCTCCCCCTACGGCACGGGGGTTGGGCCCCACGCGTCATGCAAGCTGGCCCAGGACAGAACAAGCCAAACCGCCGCGCGCGGAGCATGTAACCGCCCAGCGGTTACAAGCATTCCTCCGTCTTCACCCAAACCAGCGGGTGAAAGGGCGGACCGCCATGCGGGCAGCATACAACTGCACCTAGGGGCGCACCCTTTCGACTTCGACGCATCCAGCATGGAGGCCCAGGCCCACACGTCATGTAACCGGCGCACCGGTTACTACGTGCAAAAAACTGCAGCGCCACTTGCGCCAGCGCCGCGCCTTCTTGACTATGGAACCGGTGCCGCGACTCGAGGCAGCCCCGCGCACGGCCCAGCAGTGCCAACCAGGCACGCTGGTCACGGGTCAGTCAGCCGCGGGAGAAGGCGTGACGGTCAATATGGCTAGAAGTGGCCGGCAGTAATGGCGGCGGTAGGCGGGCAGAAGCAGCAGTCAAATCATCTGCAAGCTCATGTCCCCTCCTGGAACAGCGAGAGAGCCCTCTCCCACGGCGTGAAGATGACGCGCCCGTGTTCCGTTCCTCAAATGGCTCGCGCGTGCACAACGACTGCCCCGCGAACCACTCGTCCCGTCGCATTAACTCTGCGGCAGGACAGGCGACACCTTTGGCAGGCGAAGCAGGCGACGCTTCACCTCCGCCATAATGACCGCGTCAAAAAAGGTGTGCCACATCGTTCAGTTTCGTATCCTTTTCCTCTTCCCCTTTCTCTCTCTTGCTACAAGGACCAGGAAAGGGGATACTCCGAAAGGGATCCTTCTCCGCGAAGGAAGCGGGCCCCGAGCCCCCCTACTGATCAGAGGTTCGAAGGCTGGCCCCTCGGAAGGGTTCGACAGCCGCCTCAGAGCACTCAGGCTCCGCACCCACTACTGGTCAGAGGTTCGAAGGCTGGCCCCTCGGAAGGGTTCGACAGCCGCCTCAGTCCACTCGGGCTCCGCGCCCACTACTGATCAGGGGTTCGTAGGCTGGCCCCCCGACGGGTTCGACAGTCGCCCCAGAGCACGTAGAGTGAGGGATGACTCTGGGTACGTTTGATACATAACCAAGGCTCGGGCTACGCTCCCGAGGTACCCTAGGACATTTCCGAGACCAGCAGGAGCGATTCTGTAACGGAATCCCATCAGAGGGAGGCATCGAGCCCTCGGACCCTATCAAACGGGACCGGGTCCGGCAAATCATCTGCAGGTACTTTTGCAGCGCGCCTCTGGGCCACTAGCCGACCCTTATCGAACGGGGCATGGGCGTTCACTCGGATCACCCATTAGCAACTCACTGGAGACACCATGTTCAGCGCCCTCCGAGGGCAACATGGCGCTTCCCCCCCTCCTCCTTGCGGAAAGGCGACGCAGGGGCATATGAAAAAAGCCGAGTCTGCCCTTGACCGTCCTCTCGCCCTGTGCAGAGGCTCGGGGGCTGCTCTCGCAAACCCGGCTCTGGCCAAACCGTTGACAGCGTCAACATACCAGCCCGAGAACTTGGAACCTGACTATGCACCCGGGCAACGACCAGTTCGCATGAGGGAACAACCAGACCGGCCGAGCCATCACGAAAGGCACTAAGACCTCAAAGGAGTCAAACCACTCCTCCGAGGCCTCGGGGGCTACACCCGGCGGGTGCGCTCGCGCGCACCCACCGGAACAAAATGCAACCGAGAAAGGCCGGTCCCCTTGCAAAAAAGTGCGGCAAAGCCTCCAAGCGAGTACCCACACTCCCTTTGAGGCTCGGGGGCTACTGTCGGGGACCGTAATTAGGGGTACCCCCAAGGCTCCTAATCTCAGCTGGTAACCCCCATCAGCACAAAGCTGCAAAGGCCTGATGGGTGCAATTCCGGACAAAGGCTCCGTCCACTCAAGGGACATGATCTCACCTCGCCCGAGCCCAGCCTCGGGCAGAAACGGTAGACCAAGGGAGATTCACGCCTCACCCGAGGGTCCCCTCAAGCAAACGGGCGCACCTTCGACTCGCCCGAGGCCCAGCTCGGGCAGGCTTCATGGAGAAGCAACCTTGGCCAGATCGCCTCGCCAGCCGACCGGATCGCAGGAGCATTTAATGCAAGGATCGCCTGACACCTTATCCTGACACGCGCTCTCCAGTCGACAAGGCCGAAGTGACCGCAGTCACTTCGCCCCTCCACTGACTGACCTGACAGGAAAACAGTGCCACCTGCGCTGCTCCGACTGCTGTGCCACCCGCCAGGGTGAGGCTGACAGCAGCCAAGTCCAGCCTCTAGCACCATAGGAATCTCCGCCTCGCCCGACCCTAGGGCTTGGACTCAACCTCGACTCCAGAAGACGGTCTCCGCCTCGCCCGAACCCCGGGCTCGGACTCAACCTTGACCTCCGGACGACGGTCTCCGCCTCGCCCGACCCCAGGGCTCGGGCTCAACCTCGACTCGGAAGACGGACTCCGCCTCGCCCGACCCCCGGGCTCGGACTCAACCTCGACCTCGGACGACGGTCTCCGCCTCGCCCGACCCCCGGGCTAAGACTCAACCTCGACCTCGGAGGAGTCACCACCTCGCTCGGGCCGACCACGCCACAAGGGGGCCATCATTACCCTACCCCTAGCTAGCCCAGGCTAGCCCAGGCTACAGGGAACAAGACCGGCGTCCCATCTGGCTCGCCCCGGTAAAACAAGTAATGATGGCACCCCGTGTGCTCCATGACGACGGCGGTTCTCAGCCCCTTACGGAAGCAAGGAGACGTCAGCAAGGATCCGACAGCCCCGACAGCTGTGCATCTACAGGGCTCAAGCGCTCCTCCGACGGCCACAATGCCACATGAATAGGGCTCCAACACCTCTCCGACAGCCACGTCGGCATGTACATAGGACTCTAGCTCCTCTCTGCTAGACACGTTAGCACACTGCTACACCCCTCGTTGTACACCTGGACCCTCTCCTTACGCCTATAAAAGGAAGGTCTAGGGCCCTCGTACGAAGGTGGCCGCGCGGAAGAACGGGCTGACGCGCAGTCTCACGCCCTTTCTCTCTCTCCCTCGCGAACGCTTGTAACCCCCTACTGCAAGCGCATCCACCCTGGGCGCAGGACAACACGAGGCTGCGATTTCCCCTCACTGGTTTTCCCCCCTTGTCTCTCCGTCTCGCGCCGACCCATCTGGGCTGGGACACGCAGCGACAATTTACTCGTCGGTCCAGGGACCCCCCGGGGTCGAAACGCCGACACTTGGAGAGGCTGCACCACCGCCTGCATGAGGAGCAGGAGCGTCGACAACAGGAGCAGGAGCAGCAGTGCTCTTCTTTCATGCTCCAGCAGGAGATAGAGTCTATGAGGAGTTGCTCCCATGTGCTCCCACTAAAGGCGCCCCCTGCACCACCACTGAGCGCCCCAGTCGCTGGAGTAGCTGCTGGAGGAGACCCAGACAATGGAGGTGGCAACAGCAGCTCGAGCCACGACACCGACCTTTCCGCCGACCAGGAGACGGAAGGATGGGTTGCTCGACCCATCACTCGCGACGCTGCTCGCGGGTGTCACTTCCACGATGCGCTCGACACCCTGCTATGTGGGGCACTCGACCGGCGTACTTGGTCCATGGACTATCGCTGTGTAGTCTTCCAGCACTGTCGCGGGGTCTACCCGGACCGCTGGGAGGCGACCTGCTTGGTGTGTCGTCCGGAGAACAGTCTCCAGGGTGCGAAAATCTGCTCAGAGCATTATTCTATCTCTGAGCGGGACTCAACTGAGGCGGTCATGCAAGATGCCGCACAGCGTGCGCTTTCGCACTACTGCTCAGTGCTCGGTGGGGTAGCTGATGGTCTCAACCTGAAGTACTACCCCCGTCGTCCATCTGGTAGCACAGGAGGCGTGATTGTCTCACCTGTTGGTGAGGACAATCCTAGGTTGAGATGCACAGTCAACCTAGCCGCCGTGTTAAACACGGAGCTGGACCATGCACTAGACGAGTTGAGTAGGGCTCGTGCTGAGATCGCCCAGCTGCGGGCTGAGCGCGCGGAGCATCGTCACCTGGAGGATGGCTCCCTCGCTCCCGTCAGGACTCAGCACCCGTACCGCTCACCTCGATGTGGACACCAGTCTTACGACAACCCCGACTGCAGGACCAAGATAAATTTAGAACCATAGATCGTCAGTGTTGGATCCTGTAATAAAATGCTTAATATAGAAGTTTAGTCTTAGTCTTAGTCTTAGTCTTAGTCTTGCTCTTAGTTAGTCCTAGTTAGACAGGGTAGTTTGCTTATCCTGTGCTTTTATGCTTGTTATGATGAATAATGTGGGAGTTGGATCTTTGTAATGACTGTCACCAGAGTGTGGGTATCCCCTGCATTTTGGTTTACCTGTTATATATTAATGAAATTAGCTGTCTAGTTGGGAAGCCTTTTACTCCACTTTCCTCTTTATCTGAGAAGCTGTGTTGGTCTGTGTTGGAGATCAGTGAAGATGTTCATCTGTTCAGTGTTGTGGAAGAATTCTATACTCTTCTCTTATACTGCAAGATTTGTAAGATCGGTTCTGATGTGTGATTGCATTCTGCAGATGTCAGAAAATAGGCGCATAGGAGGAAGGCGTGCTCAGTAGGAGCATGTAGCCCCGCAGGATGAGGCACCTCAGCAACAGCAGCTGCCACCCCCGCCCTCGATGTCTATCAAGCAAATGTTCATGATGCAGACTCAGGCAGTTCAAGCCATCGGTCAGACTCTGGCCGCCATTCAGCATCAGCAGCAGCAGCCACCACCTCAGCCTCAGATGCCTCAGATGCCCAGGGACAAGCATGCTGAATTCATGAGAGGTCATCCCCCAACATTCGCTCATTCTTCTAACCCCATGGATGCTGAAGATTGGCTGCGCACTGTGGAGCGGGAGTTGCACACCGCTCAGTGTGATGATAGGGAGAAAGTTTTGTATGGTCCCCGTCTGTTGAGAGGAGCAGCTCAGTATTGGTGGGAGTCCTATCTTGCCACCCATGCCAACCCCGGCGCCATCACCTGGGAAGAATTCAGACATAGCTTCTGTCAGTACCATGTTCCTGCAGGTCTGATGACAGTGAAGAAGGACGAGTTCCTGGCACTCAAGCAAGGATCAATGACTGTCAGTGAGTATCGAGACAGGTTTCTGCAACTGTCTCGCCATGCTCCTGAAGATGTCAACACTGACACCAAGCGACAGTATCGTTTCCTAAGAGGCTTGGTCGACCCTCTACAGTATCAGCTGATGAATCATACCTTCCCGACATTCTAGCACCTGATTGACAGAGCAATCATGATAGAGAGGAAGCATAAATGAAAGCTCTCTTGTGGGTTTTGGTGTTTGGATGACAACCCAATTAAAGGACTAACAAGTGTGCTAAGTGTTGAATAGGTGCTTTATGCAAAGCTAATATGGTTCAACACAAGTGAACAAGTGTGATGGTCCAAAGACTGAATTATTTATAGATAATGGACATCACAAGAAAGATGGACATTGCTTAAGTGAGACTCGATGTGCATAACTCAGAGACAACCAATCAAGCCAAGGATGGAAGCAAGAAGAGCTTCGAGGTACCGAGTGCTTGGGAGAAAGTCAAGGAGACCAGGAACCCAAGGCCAGGGGTGAAGAAGAAGACTTGTGGAATCAAGGTTGATCGAGTTAAGAAGATTTATGGTGCATCAAGGAACACTACATAAGGACATGACTTACAACCAATGAGGTAACATCTACAATTATGTGGTGTAAGTCATAAGGCTCAAGACCAAGCTCAAAAAGTGAACAAGGTCACTGGAAGGAGAACCAATGTCAAAATCAGAACTGGAAGCAGCCCAAAAGAGCTAAGTGCACCTTGATATTTAGTTTGGGGTGTTCCTATGTTTGGAGATACTCTATGTGACCTTTGCAGGATGTTGGAGCTCAGAAATGACAAATCTGGATCAAGTCAAGTTGACTTGATGGTTTATGAGTCCAACATCAATCTCAATTATGTCAAATGCTAAAGAAGTGCAAAATAAGAACAAGGTGTGTTTCTAGACTTAGTGAATTGTTTTTGAGTACTAACATATTCTGTCTAAGTGCTAGAAACAGCGAGAAAAGAATTGCAAAAAGTCTTGGCTTGGGGCAACCAAAACTCTGCTCAGTCTAGCACACCGGACTGTCCGGTGGTGCACCGGACAGTGTCCGGTGGTGCACCGGACAGTGTCTGGTGCGCCAGACAGAACTCCGGTGAATAGGCCACTCTCGGGAGAAGTTTGGCGGCGTATGACTATAATTCACCGGACTGTCCGGTGGTGCACCGGACTGTCCAGTGAGCCAACGGTCGACTGCGCAACGGTCGGCAACGCGATCAGTGGGCGACGTGTGGCCTGAGCCAACGGATAGTTGGCGCACCGGACTGTCCGGTGTGCACCGACAGTGTCCGGTGAGCCAAGACGATCGTTGCTCCAATGGTCAGCTAAGCCCAATTTGGAAGGGGATCGCACACCGGACAAGCTACAGGATCTGTCCGGTGATGCACCGGACTGTCCGGTGTGCCACCCGACAGAAAGCAAATATTGCCTTCCAAAATGAATTCCAATGGCTCCTAGGCCCCTTGGGTCTATAAAAGGGACTCCTAGGCGCCTCCAACAAGAACAAAAGTGCAGCCAACAATTGTAGACATCACTCGGATCGATTCTCTCTCCCTCTCGTGTATATCTCTCTAGTTTGTGTAGAGGCAAAGTTATAAGCCTTTAGAGAGTGGAGAAGTGCTGCTAAGAGCTAGAGCAAAGTCTTAAGCACATTGTTACTCTGCAGGAGTGCTGTCAAGAAGACTGTAAGCAGCCACGGCTTTGTCGTAACCAAACTCAACATAGTGGAAGGCTCTATCTGTCATACTAACATATCTGAGTAAACGGAGGAAGGAGTTGAAATAGACTCCAAGCCCAGGTGTGGCTAACTCCAACGAGGACTAGGCAAGCATTTCAGGCTTGGCTGAACCTCGGGATAAATCCCTGCGTCTGTGTGCTTCGCTCTGTATTGTGTGCTGACTCTCTGTCTTACTCACTTTTATATCTGCACTTCAACACTTATCTATGGTACAAGTTATATTTGAAGTGCAGGGCATTTTAAGACAGGATCTTCTATTCCGCTGCAACCTACTCGAAGGGTCCTTCTTTCCACTATGATACAGCCTTCGAGTAGAGTAAGAATTTTAGTTTTAAAGTGATAATTTTTATTCGCCTATTCACCCCCTCTAGGCGACATCCAGATCCTGTTCCCGGGAAAAGGGAACTTTCAATTGGTATCGGAGCTAGGCCTCTCTAGTGTGGGCTTAGCCGTCCGGAGATGATGATGTCGTCACAAGAGGTAACTGTAGAACTTCTTAATTCTGATGGCTCTAACTATGCATCCTGGTATTTTCATTTATATAATACTTTTAGGAGTTTAGGTCCTAAAGTAAAGCAAATATTTGATGCTAGTGTTTTGCCCATCAATATTGATATGAAAAATCCATCTGAGCATGATTTAAGATGTCTGCGTCAAAATTATCAAGCCTATGACATCCTAGTCAATTCCCTTAGCAAGGATGTTTATTTTGCTGTCATAGGTAGTAATAGTGATGTTCTTGTCGATGCTCATGATCTATGGACTAGAATTAAAATAAAATATTCTGAGTCAAATTGTACTACTTCTACTCCCTATGTTGCTTGTGGTACTAACCTTTCAAAGGGAGAAGAAAAACGATGGCAACCAAACGATGAATCCACCTCACCGACAGGTTTGTCTTCCACTAGTTATACATGTCTTGTTGCTAACAATAAGAGTGGAGATGAAAGCGATGATGAGGAGGAATATGAGGATGAGGAGTCTACATCATCACAAGGTACATTTTCCTGTTTTGCTTCCACTGATAATAATAACAGGGAAAATGAGACCGACGATGTGGAAGAAGAGGAGATTCGCCGTTTCTACACCCATCTCAACAAAGAAGACAAAGCGCTCTTGGTTAAGCTGTTGAGAAGGAACAAGGAACAAGGCAAGACGCTTCTCAGACTAAAGGAGACTCTCATCAAAACCAACGACAGCCTGGAGAAGATGACCAAAGAACATGAGGAGCTAAAGTGCTCTCATGATGATTTGGTCCAACGGTATGATTCAGTTTTAATTGAGCAAAGAAATAATGATGATGATTTATCTTGTGTTGCTCAACTTAAAATGGAAAATGCTGTGCTTGAGAGGCAAGTAGAATTGCTAAATTCAGAAAAGCTTGCTCTAGGTGAAAAGTATGATATGTTGTCATATTCTCATAATAAATTAGTTGATGACCATATCATGCTTGATATTACTCATGAGGTAGTAATTACTAGTTTAAACTCATGTGAACCTCATTCTTGCACATGTGCACATTTAGATAATATACCACCATGTGCTAACCCCTGTTGCTCAAAAGAAAGCCAATGTTTGAATGAGCATCAAGTTGCAGGATCAAAAGAAAAGTTGCTCATCAATAAAGAAAGGAACAAGAAAGCAAAGCAACTAAGGAGAAGACGTCGTGCTCAAGATATTTACAAACATGTGGTGAATAAGCTTGAGGAAGAAGGAACCGCAGCAAGGGTCAAACTCTGCGAGAAAGAAGCTCCTAAGGCAATAAGTGAAGCAATCAACCTGAACAAAGAAAAAGGTAAAGATTCAATTAGTTATGTTGTTTGCACTAATCATCTCTCTATGTTATCCAAGAACAAAAAGAGAAGAGGAAAAAGGAGGTGCTTCAAGTGCAATGAGTCAAGCCACCTCATTGTTTCTTGTCCATACAAAGACAAGGATGAAGGGATGAGGAGATGTCTTGGATGCAACGATAAGGACCATATGATCACTTCATGTCCGCTCATGAAGAATCAAAGACGTACACCCTCCAAGATGGCCCTCACTAAGGAAAAAGACAAACAACAAGTGTCATGTCAGGTTGAGCGACGCTTCTGCTACATGTGGTGAGCATGGTCATCTATCCAAGGTATGTAAAAAGGGTAAGGTTCCTAAGCAAGTAAATTTATCTCAATCTTATTCGCTTAGGATACCCAAACCATACACTTGTGCTAGATCAGTAATGAGATCACCTAGAACTAGCACAATTGCTATTTGGGTACCAAAGGCTCTTTTGGATGATCGTTATGGACCCATCCTGAGATGGGTACCAAACTATGCCAACTAGACCATGCAGGTGCCTCGAGATGGACTGGAGACCATGGGAGAGCTTAAGATGGTTAATTCAAACTCTATGCTTAAGCTATTAATCTTTATTGTCTATTTATTAACCCAAGGTTGAATTATGGTGTAATACTAATCCCATGTTCATCTCAAGTTAAATAAGTTGTAGAGGTCTTTAATCTTTATTGGTGAATCAAGCAAAGGACCTTGATGAGAATCTGCAACTTGCTCTCCAAATGACGGTACCCGTGTATCTTAAGTACATTATTGATAATCAGTATTGCTCTTAAGTTGGATTGTTGTGCTACCTATCCTTGGAGTAGTTACGCTTTTAAGATTGCCTGTGTTGAATACCTTTCAATCAATGGTTCATGATTTCAAAGATCATAATGATGCTTGCTTAATCATGATTATGTGTTCTATATGTTATATCTCTTGAATCATTCAATGGGTAGCTTGTCATTTGATATATTCACCATGATTAACTCTTTTTGTGTTCGTGGATAAACTTGTATCTTTTTGTAAGTCGTGTTATATGGTTTTTAATGATTAACCTATGTGTGCAAGCATGACATCTTGTTTAGTCCATGTTCACATAATTACCCTATTTTGATACTGTGTGTATACCAAATCCATGTTGTGCCTATAATGCACCTTCTTGAGCTATGAGGTGCATGAGCAAAAGGAGCCCTAAATTGGTGACAACAAGTGCTCTCATGGCAATTCAGGAAAAGGCAAAGGTATGGAGAATAGAACTATGCAATTCATTAAAATCTTGAAGGTTCGTTGATTGTGATCATAGCTATGTTCTTGCCTTTCAATTGGTAGTATCTTGGCTTAAGTGCCTTATGCCTTAAAATGTTATTTCCTTTGGTGTACTTAAAATGAAGTACTTCTTAATCTTAGTGTGCTTAGACATTGTGCTTTATATGCATGATCTTGTCATATTTCAATTTGTGTATGTGTTGCAATAATCATCATGTGTGAAGCGTGCCTAGGTTGCTTGTAAAATGTTATATATCTTGAGGCATGCATTGTTTCCACTAGTCATAAGTTGTATTAAGTCATCTATTCAATTGGTATCTTTTTGTGATGCAATTGATATATTATGCCTAGACCAAGGTATGCTGTGAACCACTCTAGCTCTGAGGACGCTAGAATGTGCAAAGTGCAAGTCATTCAGATACTTGATGCACAACTTTAGGGGGAGCACACATAACTTGTGTCTTTTGAGACTAATTGTTTCTTGAGTGATCTTGTATAGTCTCAAGGTGGAAAAGGGAAGATGAGCAAGAAATGGAACAATCAAGACTTGGGTACCTCCATAAGTCAAGTATTTGGTATCTTAAGTTAATGGAAGCTTCATCTTGTGCCACAATACTGTAACTTGTTCTAAGTCTGGTGTCTTAGCAACAAGACAAAGTCAGGATAAAGGATCAGGCACAAGTGTGAAGGAGCTTCCTAGAGATTAAATTCTCAAGATAGAAAGTACATCATAACGGAGTAAAGGTACAAAAGAGAGTGTTAACCTTTTGCGTATTTGTATCTTAATTTTCCTCCAATGCTTGTGTTGCATATGTTTAATGTGTAAGGGGGAGTAATGTTAGTGTGTTGTATTTTACCTACTAAATACCCTGTTGTCCCTTGACATCATCCTATGTTCTTGCTTGAATGTGGTTTTGGTGTTTGATGTCAAAGGAGAATTTTGTGCATTAAAGCTTAGGTTTCCTTGAGTTCCTTTGATCTTAAGGAAGGAATGTGTTAGTTTGTGTTAGTTGTATTGATAATTCTTATCATATGCTTCTTGTTGTATTATATGGTGATAATGCAAAATTAGTGCTTCTGTTGATATGCTTCTTGTTGTATTATATGGTGATAATGCAAAATTAGTGCTTCTGTTGATATGCTTCTTGTTGTATTATATGGTGATAATGCAAAATTAGTGCTTCCGTTGATATGCTTCTTGTTGTATTATATGGTGATAATGCAAAATTAGTGCTTTCGTTGATATGAATCAATTAGTAGCTACCCGTGTTTATCCTGTAATAGATATTCATGTGGTTCTGGTGCTTTAAAATTGTTTTAAATTGGTATCTTAATTGTGAATAGTGGTAGGTTGATATTCCTGTGGTATATCCACTCAACTGATTGGTGTTTAACTCTGATTCTGTGCATATGTTTAATTATCGACAATACATCCCACAGGTGCTAACGTGTAGTAATGCTTCGAATTAGCCTAAGTGTGTGCAATTTGGCATATAAGGCCAAAATTGAGATTTTGATGTAAGCACATATTTAGGGGGAGCATTCTATAAACTTAGAATTCAAAATTTATGCTTTAAATCTTATTCTTGTGTAAGCTTTAATTGTGTTGCCATCAATCACCAAAAAGGGGGAGATTGAAAGCTCTCTTGTGGGTTTTGGTGTTTGGATGACAACCCAATTAAAGGACTAACAAGTGTGCTAAGTGTTGAACAGGTGCTTTATGCAAAGCTAATATGGTTCAACACAAGTGAACAAGTGTGATGGTCCAAAGACTGAATTATTTATAGATAATGGACATCACAAGAAAGATGGACATTGCTTAAGTGAGACTCGATGTGCATAACTCAGAGACAACCAATCAAGCCAAGGATGGAAGCAAGAAGAGCTTCGAGGTACCGAGTGCATGGGAGAAAGTCAAGGAGACCAGGAACCCAAGGCCAGGGGTGAAGAAGAAGACTTGTGGAATCAAGGTTGATCGAGTTAAGAAGAGTTATGGTGCATCAAGGAACACTACATAAGGACATGACTTACAACCAATGAGGTAACATCTACAATTATGTGGTGTAAGTCATAAGGCTCAAGACCAAGCTCAAAAAGTGAACAAGGTCACTGGAAGGAGAACCAATGTCAAAATCAGAACTGGAAGTAGCCCAAAAGAGCTAAGTGCACCTTGATCTTTAGTTTGGGGTGTTCCTATGTTTGGAGATACTCTATGTGACCTTTGCAGGATGTTGGAGCTCAGAAATGACAAATCTGGATCAAGTCAAGTTGACTTGATGGTTTATGAGTCCAACATCAATCTCAATTATGTCAAATGCTAAAGAAGTGCAAAATAAGAACAAGGTGTGTTTCTAGACTTAGTGAATTGTTTTTGAGTACTAACATATTCTGTCTAAGTGCTAGAAACAACGAGAAAAGAATTGCAAAAAGTCTTGGCTCGGGGCAGCCAACACTCTGCTCAGTCTGGCACACCGGACTGTGTCCAGTGCGCCAGACTAAACTCCGGTGAACAGGCCGCTCTCGGGAGAAGTTTGGCGGCGTACAGTTATAATTCACCGGACTGTCCGGTGGTGCACCGGACTGTCCGGTGAGCCAACGGTCGACTGCGCCAACGGTCGGCAGCGCGATCAGCGGGCGACGCGTGGCCTGAGCCAACGGATAGTTGGCGCATCGGACTGTCCAGTGAGCCAAGACGACCGTTGCTCCAACGGTCAGCTGAGCCCGATTTGGAAGGGGATCGCACACCGGACAAGCTACAGGACCTATCCGGTGCGCCACCCGACAGAAAGCAAATATTTCCTTCCAAAATGAATTCCAACGGCTCCTAGGCCCCTTGGGTCTATAAAAGGGACTCATAGGCGCCTCCAATAAGAACAAAAGTGCAGCCAACAATTGTAGACATCACTCGGATCGATTCTCTCTCTCCCTCTCGTGTATATCTCTCTAGTTTGTGTAGAGGCAAAGTTATAAGCCTTTAGAGAGTGGAGAAGTGCTGCTAAGAGCTAGAGCAAAGTCTTGAGCGCATTGTTACTCTGCCGGAGGGCTGTCAAGAAGACTGTAAGCAGCCACGGCTTTGTTGTAACCAAACTCAACATAGTGGAAGGCTCTATCTGTCATACTAACATATCTGAGTAAACGGAGGAAGGAGTTGAAATAGACTCCAAGCCCAGGTGTGGCTAACTCCAACGAGGACTAGGCAAGCATTTCAGGCTTGGCTGAACCTCGGGATAAATCCCTGCGTCTGTGTGCTTCGCTCTGTATTGTGTGCTGACTCTCTATCTTACTCACTTTTTATATCTGCACTTCAACACTTATCTATGGTACAAGTTATATTTGAAGTGCAGGGCATTTTAAGACAGGATCTTCTATTCTGCTGCAACCTACTCGAAGGGTCCTTCATTTCACTGCGATCCAGCCTTTGAGTAGAGTAAGAATTTCAGTTTTAAAGTGATAATTTTTATTCGCCTATTCACCCCCCCTCTAGGCGACATCCAGATCCTGTTCCCGGGCAAAGGGAACTTTCAGTAAAGAGATGGAGGATCGCAAGCGTAAGATCAGCGGACCTCAGTCTAGAAGCGGCAATCGCCCTCGCTTCTCGGGCAATCCACCTTCGCAATTCAGGCAGAACCAGCGTCCACCTCAACAGCGGCAGTTTCAAAAGCAGTATCCTCAGCACCAGTAGCAGATTCGTCAGCACAATCAGTCAGGAGGAGGCCAGTTCCAGAGGCAGAATCAGCAGGCACCTCGTCTTCCTGCCCCAGCGAACCAGCAGAACAGTCAAGCAGCACCAGTTCAGGGTGGAAATAGAGCATGTTTCCACTGTGGAGAGCAAGGCCATTGGGTGATGCAGTGTCCAAAGAAGGCAGCCCAGCAGCAGTCAGGCCCCAGCGCCCCATCAAAGTAGAATGTGCCCTAGCCTGGAGCAGGCAACCGCTCCTAGCCACGCTACAATCATGGGAGACTGAACCACTTGGAGGCTGAAGCAGTTCAGGAGACCCCCGGCATGATAGTAGGTATGTTCCCAATTGACTCCCATATTGCAGAAGTGTTATTTGATACTGGAGCAACGCATTCATTCATTACTGCATCATGGGTAGAAGCACATAATCTCCCAGTAACTACCATGTCAACCCCCATTCAAATTGACTCAGCCGGTGGTAGAATTCGAGTTGATAGCATTTGTTTGAATGTAAGTGTGGAAATAAGGGGGATAGTGTTTCCCGCTAACCTCATAGTAATGGGTACTCAGGGAATAGATGTCATCCTAGGGATGAATTGGCTAGATAAGTATCAGGCAGTTATCAGTTGTGATAAGAGGACAATCAAGTTGATGTCCCCACTAGGAGAGGAAGTGGTGACCGAGTTAGTCCCGCCTGAGCCAAAGAAAGGAAGTTGTTATCAGATGGTTGTTGATAGCAGTGAAACAGATCCACTTGAGATTATCAAAGTTGTGTCCGAGTTCCCAGATGTGTTCCCAAAGGACCTACCGGGCATGCCACCGGAGAGAAAAGTTGAGTTTGCTATAGAGCTTCTTCCTAGCACCGCCCCCATCTTTAAGAGAGCTTACAGAGTATCTAGACCAGAGTTGGTCGAACTTAAGAAGCAGATCGATGAGCTGTCAGAGAAAGGTTACATTCGACCAAGCACCTCGCCTTGAGCCGCCCCTGTCCTGTTTGTGGAGAAGAAAGATGGCACCAGAAGGATGTGTATCGATTATCGAGCTTTGAATGAGGTCACAATCAAGAACAAGTACCCCTTGCCTAGAATAGAAGATCTGTTCGACCAGTTAAGAGGAGCCAGCATGTTTTCGAAGATAGATCTGAGGTCAGGTTATCACTAGCTCAGGATCCGGCCCTCAGACATTCTGAAGACGACATTCATTACCAAGTATGGGTTGTACGAATTCACTGTGATGTCTTTTGGCCTAACAAATGCGCCAGCCTTTTTCATGAATCTGATGAACAGTGTATTCATGGATTATCTTGACAAGTTTGTGGTGGTATTTATTGATGATATTCTGATATATTCTCAAAACGAAGCAGAGCATGCAGATCATTTGAGGATGGTTTTGCAGAGATTGCGAGAACACCAGCTGTATGCAAAGTTGAGCAAGTGTGAGTTCTGGATTGATGAAGTCCTGTTCTTGGGTCACATAATCAACAAAGAAGGATTGGCTGTGGATCCGAAGAAAGTGGCAGACATTCTGAACTAGAAAGCTCCAACAGATGCTCGAGGAATCAAGAGCTTCATTGGAATGGCTGGATATTATCGGTGATTCATTGAAGGGTTTTCGAAGATTGCAAAACCAATGACAGCTTTGCTAGGCAACAAGGTTGAGTTCAAGTGGACCCAGAAATGCCAAGAAGCCTTTGAAGCGCTGAAAGAGAAGTTGACTACAACGCGTGTCTTAGTCTTGCCCGATGTGCACAAGCCCTTCTCGGTGTATTGCGATGCTTGTTACACTGGTTTGAGATGCGTGTTGATGCAGGAGGGAAGAGTTGTGGCCTACTCGTCCCGACAGCTGAAGGTTCATGAGCAGAATTATCCAATCCATGACCTAGAGTTGGCAGCAGTGGTTCACGCACTGAAGACATGGAGGCACTATCTGTATGGGCAGAAATGTGATGTTTACACAGACCACAAGAGTCTGAAGTACATATTCACTCAGTCAGAGCTGAATATGAGACAACGAAGATGGTTAGAGTTGATCAAAGACTATGAGTTGGAGATTCATTACCATCCAGGCAAAGCGAACGTAGTGGCAGATGCTTTGAGCAGGAAGAGTTAGGTCAATCTGATGGTCGCTTATCCGATGCCTTATGAGTTGGCTAAAGAGTTTGACAGGTTGAGCCTCGGATTTCTGAATAAAACGCGAGGAGTAACAGTTGAGCTGGAACCCACCTTAGAGCGGGAAATCAAAGAAGCACAGAAGAATGACGAGAAGATCAGTGAAATCCGGCGACTGATTCTAGACGGCAGAGGCAAAGACTTTCAGGAAGATGCAGAGGGTGTGATATGGTTCAAAGACCGTTTGTGTGTTCCCAATGTCCAGTCTATTCGGGAATTTATCCTCAAAGAAGCTCATGAGACAGCCTATTCTATACACCCTGGAAGTGAGAAGATGTGTTAGGATCTGAAGAAGAAATTCTGGTGGTACGAAATGAAGAGGGAAATCGCAGAGCATGTGGCTATGTGTGATAGTTGTTGACGGATCAAGGCAGAGCACCAGAGACCAGCTGGATTGTTGCAACCGTTGCAAATTCCTTAGTGAAAATGGGATGAAATCAGTATGGACTTCATAGTCGGATTGCCTCGCACTCGAGCCGGCTACGATTCCATTTGGGTAATGGTGGACCGCTTAACCAAGTCAGCCCACTTCATACCTGTCAAGACCAACTACAGCGGTGTAGTATTGGCAGAGTTGTACATGTCTTGGATCGTTTGTCTCCATGGTGTGCCAAAGAAGATAGTGTCAGATAGAGGAACGCAGTTCACCTCTCATTTCTGGCAGCAGTTGCATGAAGCCTTGGGCACGCATCTGATTTTCAGTTTAGCTTATCATCCACAGACAGATGGTCAGACCAAAAGAACCAATCAAATCCTTGAAGACATGTTGAGAGCTTGTGCATTGCAAGATCATTCCGGATGGGACAAGAGGTTGCCTTATGCAGAGTTCTCCTATAACAACAGCTACCAAGCTAGCTTGAAGATGTCACCATTTCAGGCGCTTTATGGAAGGAGTTGTAGAACTCCGTTGCAGTGGGATCAGCCAGGAGAAAAGCAGGTGTTCGGGCTAGATATTTTGCTTGAAGCTGAAGAGAACATCAAGATGGTCCAGGAGAATCCGAAGATAGCGCAATCAAGGCAGCGAAGTTATGCAGACACAAGAAGAAGAGAGCTGAGTTTCGAAGTTGGAGATTTCGTTTATCTGAAAGTGTCACCTATCAGAGGAGTTAGAAGATTCGGAGTCAAAGGCAAGCTAGCACCCCGCTATATCAGCCCGTATCAGATTCTCGCAAGGCGCGGAGAGGTGGCCTATCAGCTCAGTCTACCAGAAAATTTGTCTGTCGTGCATGATGTCTTTCATGTGTCTCAGTTGAAGAAATGCCTGCATGTGCCAGAAGAGCAGTTGCTAGTGGAAGGTCTTGAAGTCCAAGAAGACTTGACCTATATTGAGAAGCCAATGCAAATCATTAAGACTGCAGACAGAGTCACTCGGAGGAAAACAATCAGAATGTGCAAAGTCAGATGGGGTCATCACTCCGAAGAAGAGGCAACTTGGGAGCGTGAAGATGATCTGATGGCTAAATATCCTGAGCTCTTTGCTAGCCAACCTTGAATCTCGAGGGCGAGATTCTTTTAAGGGGGATAGGTTTGTAACGCCCCGAATTTGAGAGTTGAATTTTTCTTTCTCCAGTACTCACCAAATTCGGGTGTTACCCTTTCCTTTCTCTTTTTCTCCTCGCTAAGCCTTGATCTTTTCCAAAGTTATAGCGGGAATTAGCTCGATATCTTGTGTAAGCAAAACCTAGAATTATTTTGTTTTGTTGTTGCATCATGCCGAACCACATATCTTTTCCTTGTGAGTATTTCTTGGTTTCCATAAAAAAATGCGCTTAGTAGAAGATTATAGCTAAATAGGAAATGGAAAATAGAAAGGAACACCCCCTTCTCTCTTGGGCCGGCTTCCTAGCGCGGCCCAGCCGCCCCCCTCCTCCCCTCTTGGGCCGGCTGGCTCAGCGGTCGAGCTCGCCCCCCCCCCCCCCCCCCCGCGCGGCCCAGCCGCGGGCCTAGCTAGCCCCCCCGCTTCCCACGCGCGTGGTGGTTGGAGCCACCGCCGCTTCCCCCTGTGGGCCCCACCTATCACTCTCCCCTCCCCCCAAAATCTCTCCCTCTCTCTCTCTCCTCTAACCCCCCGCGCGACCCGTCTCCCCCGCCCAGCTCGCCCGTTGCCCGGAAACCGCCGCCCGCCTGCGCCCTCGCCCCCCCCCCCCCCCGCGCGCGGTGAGCCCTCCTCCTCCCCGTTTCTCCCCTATCTTCTTCTTCCTCGGTCCACGGCGCGACCCCCCTCCCTCCCTCTTCCCTCGCGCCCGTCCCCGGCCATGGCGCCGCTCGGCCCAGCACGTCCGACCACGTCGCGCGCGCCCGCCCCTCGTCCCGGTGCGGCTCCACCGAGCCCCCTCCCCGGCCGCGACCCGGCCCCGCGCGCCAGTGGCCGTGCCCCCACGCCCTGGCCGCGCTCGGCCGCGCCCTCGCACGCCCCTACCCGAGCCCGTGCCCCGGCAACCTCGCGCCCCGCGCGCCTGTACGGTTCGTATGCCCTCGGCACGCGTAGCGTGCTCTCGCGCGTGCGGCCGTAGTCGTGCTGCGTTCAACTCTCGTCTTAATCCATTTTAATTTTAGTTTAGTCGATGTGCTGCGTCGCGCGCTTCGCCGCGCGACGATTTATTCTAAATTCGTTCTTTATTAATGTGCTGCGTCGCGCGATGATTTATTTGAAATTTATATTTATTAAGGCGCTGCGTCACGCGCTTCGTCGCGCGACGATTCGTTTTAAATACAGTTCTGTTGACGTAAGCCGCCGTGCGTTTCGTCGCGCAACGCTTAAAGTTTATCTATAATTAATGCAAGAATCTCGTTGCGTGCTCTGTCGCGCGGCGAGTCATTTATTTCTTAATTCAATTTAAATGTCGTGTCGCGCGTCTCGCCGTGCGACCACTCTCTTTCATTCATCTTCATCTAATTATAATGATTAAATATGGAACATGACCTTACTTTATGCTAAACGCAATGGCCAAAGTAATATCCTTCTGTTTAAACGAGTAGTTTTATCTATAATTATGTAACGTGATCGCTTCTCAACCGTAGACTCGATCGTCAGTTCCTCTTTCTCGCTTAATCGTAATTGCGAGCCCCGCGTTGAACATCTGTTTGATTATTGTATTCCATTGTATGGTGTACTGTTCTTTTGTATTAAATGTGTGGAATGTATGTTTGAACTCGTATAGAGAACGATCTGGTTGAGGAGCCCGAAGAACTCACAGGAGAAGCCCCTGAGCAGCAGTGGTTGGTGGAGGCAAGTGTCCCTTGACCTATTTTTATCCCATACATTCTATAATTCACTTCCCGCATTTACACAGTTATACCTAAGGATTGACTAGCTTTTGTTATCCATGTCCTTGTTTACCTATTTGGGTTGGATTATATGGTTTAGCTTTATGCCAGTGCTTAACATTAATCAATGAACATGATGAGATTTATCTGTGATACGCTGTTTCCCTTCTTTATTATGATATACTTGTGGCATTTAAGGGGGCTCGAGCGGTTTTCTCGAGTGCCTCTCCATAAGGACCTGTTCGTTGGATGACCGCCCGGGAAAACAGTGCAACCATGAGGGTGGAATGAGACGCCCTTAGCTGAATAATTAGAGGAACCAAGATGTAGTTTGCTTCGCCGTCGTGCCGTTAATGGGGCTCGGTGTATGCTGCTCGCTCTGCCAAGGTTGGTTTGCCCCTTGGGGAGGAGTGCGCACATTTAGAAAACCAAACGAGCGGCTACAGCCCCGGGAAATCTTTGCAAAGGCTACGTAGTGATACCCTGTTGGGTCACCTTGGTAGTGATCAATAGAGAGTCATGATCTCTGGGCAGAAAGGGAATCACGACTTGTGGGTAAAGTGCGCAACCTCAGAAGAGTGTTTGAAAACTGATATATCAGCCATGCTCGCGGTTATGAGCGGCCAAGGGAGCTCCAGTGATTAGTGGTACTTGATCAGAGATGTTCAGATTACAGGTGGCAATGAGAATGATGGTTTTGGTATTGGCTCTAGTGATGGTAAGTGGTATTCTTTCCGTTTGGAAAGGGTACGTTTGGGTTAATAACATGGGTTAATACTAAAACTTGGCTCTCTTTACTAGTAATAATAATCTGACCAACTAAAAGCAACTGCTTGACTTATCCCCACATAAAGTTAGTCCACTACAACCAAACAGGACACTTGCTGAGTATGTTGATGTGTACTCACCCTTGCTCTACACACCAAAACCCCCCTTCCCCAGGTTGTCCGCGTTGCAACCACTGCTCAGGAGAAGATGAAGCCGTGGAAGGAGACTTCTAGGAGTTCCAAGATTACGACAAGTTCTAGGCATGGGTTAGCGGTAACCCCCCCAATCGGCTGCCTGTGAAGGCTGCGTGTATCTACGTTTTGTTTTCGCACTTTGATTATTGTAAAGACTATGTGAATGTCTCAGACATATGATGTAATCGACTATTATTCCCCTTTTATGTTATTATTTGAGCACTGTGTGATGATGTCCAGTTATATAACTGCTGTGTACGTGAATTGCTGATCCTGGCACGTACATGGTTCGCATTCGGTTTGCCTTCTAAAACCGGGTGTGAAAGAGCTTTCGGCCAAAACGCCGCGGGCATCGTTCCCTCTGGTACACGGTGGCGGCCGTGACACAAACGCGGTTGTCATGGTCTCGCAAGACTCTCGCCCCACTTGGTACAAATACAACGGCTCGCGCAAGAGTCCGAGGGGCTGTGTGGTTTTACAAAACTCACTCAATTAACTAGGGTTCACCTAGAGCAAGCGCTAAAGTAGTCTAACTAACCTAAGCACTTTGCAAAGCACCTACGCTAATCACCGAGTGATTCTATTAAGCACTTGGGTGTAAGAGCACTTGGGAATGTCTACTATATGCCTTGGTATGTCTCTTGGGCTCCCACACTTGGAAATGGTCGTTGGGGTGTATTTATAGCCCCCAACACAAATATAGCCGTTGGAGGAAAGCTGCTACCTTCTGCGGTCCACACCGGACAGTCCGGTGTGCACCGGAGAATCCGGTGGTGCACCAGACAGCGTACTGTTCCTTGTCCGGTGTGCCCTAGCTGTTGCCCTGTCAGAGCAGATGATCGTTGGCGCTGCAGGCTTTTCACACCGGATAGTCCGGTCCTTACACCGGACAGTCCGATGGTCTTCCCTCCGGGTGCCACCTGGAACTAGCCGTTGGCTGCGGTTCCCTGGTGCACCGGACAGTCCGGCATGTGGGCACCGGACAGTCCGGTGTGCCATCAGACAGTCCGGTGCGCCATGCACAGACAGTCTGCAGGCAACACATCTTCTTTTCTTGGACTTTTCTTTGATCTTCTTAATGTCTTCTTTTGAGGTGCTGCTTTCCTCAATTCCTTTGTCTAAGTAACTCTAGCATCCTATGAACTACAAACACAAACACTAGGAAACTTATTAGTTCACAGATTGTGTTAATCATCAAACACCAAAACTCAATTAGCCAAATGGCTCGGGGTCCATTTTCCTTACAACTATTACTTATATATTACTTAGTAAGTATTTAGGCATTTATTGAGTTATATCCGTGTTTGTAATAGATGGACACCCTAGTGACACTATACCATAGAGGAACATTGTCAGAGAGGAAATTCTCCGACCGGGTGGCGGAATGCACCCGCCCTAAATCCTAAGATGAGGAGGGGGCCTAAGCGTTTTGCATGGTATCGGAAGGTGTAAGAACACACGAGAACACAAGGATTTAGAGTGGTTCGGGCCGCCGGAGCATAAAACCCTACTCCACTGTGTGTGATATTGCTGATGCTCGATAGCTTGGAGGACTTCCCGAGGGTCTAAGTGAGTCTGAGTGACTTGTGAACCTGAGAGCTTCTAAGTCAGACTGCCTTGTAACATCATGTGCCCTCCCTTTTATAGCTCAAGGGAGGCACTTACAAGGGTGCTGAGCCCTGACATGTGGGCCTAGGAACAGAATGAAAGGAATACATGGAGTAACTAATGCAAGCAACGCCTGTGCGATCTTCTAGCGCCCAGATGTCCGCAGCCTGCGCAGTGTTGATATGCAACGGTAGCTTCCTTGGTACGTACGAACAATGATGGGCATAGTGCACGCGGTAGTATGGGCGTGCTGCCTACCAGCGGAATGGACAGGCACACCGCCTGCAGAATGGACAGGTTGCTGCCTGCCAGTGGACAGGTGTGAATCATCTAGGCCCCTTTGGTAATGTTTTGGTAATTAATGACAACTGCTTGTGGACTAACGATTCTTGGAGAAATAAGAATGCAGGGTTGGACCACATAGAACAGGAAATGTTGAAGAATCATACGCATTGGTTGTGGATCAGATGAAGGGAAAGGTATAATATAGGTTTCATTTTTTGCCGGTCTCAAGGAGTTTAGAGAAGATACCTGACCGGGTTAGTAGGCTAGATAGCCGTACTATTAAGAGGGGTCAATGACTTAGATCTGTGTAAAACTTAGTGCCTCATAGAGCATCAAGTAGTTACATTTGCATAAGGACTAACAGCGCTTCACATTTCGCGAGTCAAAAGTTCTTTCAAAAGTATGTTTGAAAATTGTGAAGTCATGGACGCGCGGACTGTCCGGGCCTTAGGGGCGGACCGTCCGCGATCCTCCAGAGGGGTCCGAAGTCTGACCATTTGTGTGGATACTTTGTTCTTTTGCACTGCGGACCGTCCGGGCCTTAGGGCCGGACCGTCCGCAGTCATGACCAGAGGGGTGGCTTCGGGCCAGTCCCTGAATTATAGGCGGACGGTCCGGCTGTGATAGGCGGACGGTCCGCAAGTGTCAAACTCGTTTTTTGACAGGGACTGTGTGCTTTTGTAGATTTGTACTACGGACTGTCCGGGGGACCAGTCCGGATAGTACTGTCTTAGGTCTTGGACCGTCCGGGATTTATAGCCGGACGGTCCGTGTGTGTTAACCTCTCTTGATCCGAGGCTCGGGTGTTTCAAGCTGCCAGGTCGCGGACGGTCCGACCTTGAAGGGCGGACTGTCCGGACCCACCTTTTGAGTCAGCTCTGACATGTTTTCAAACGGTCTTTATAGCCGTTATATGTACGGCGGACCGTCCGGCCCTAGGGCGCGGACGGTCTG
Source organism: Zea luxurians (assembly GCA_029449295.1). Taxonomy (NCBI): domain Eukaryota; kingdom Viridiplantae; phylum Streptophyta; class Magnoliopsida; order Poales; family Poaceae; genus Zea; species Zea luxurians. Next base: position 4,817,846 of record JAOPSE010000052.1, on the reverse strand, counting down.
CGTGTGCGCAGAACTGCTACCTTTTGCACATAACGGTTGGATTTTGATGGGGGACTATAATAGAAGGGTAGCTCGTGTGAGAGAGCTCTCTTGGCCATTCCTTGCACACATTGAGCTCATTTGTGATCCTCCAACTCACTCTCTCACACTCTTTGCTTGAGATTGCATTCTAGTGAGAGATTGAGGGTTCCTAGTGCATTTGCATCATTTGGTGATTCTTGAGGCACTAGGTGGTACACCGAGCAAACGTCTTTGGCTTGTTACTCTTGGAGGTTGCCGCCTCCTAGACGGCTCGGGTGATTGTCTCCGTCGAGCTCTCCAAGAAGATTGTGGAGAAGCCGCGGTGTTGATTGTGAGGGGTTCGCGCCTACCTCGCCGGAGCGGCAAAGGTGACATTAGTGGAACCGAGGTATTGAGTGATTTCTTGTCCACTTGGCTCAAAGATCAAGTCGTGTCTTGATAGAGGAGCAAGTGAGAGCTTGAAGTCCACCTCAACGTGGATTAGGGGTGATCGGCAAATCACCGATACCACGGGATAAATTTCGGTGTCTATACCTTCTCGCATTACTTATTGCCTTACAATTGATTAGTGATTTGCTTATTGTTCCGCAAGTATTCAATCTCCGTAGTTGTTTTTCTTACATTGTTTACTTATTGTCACTAGAGAAGTTATTCCTCTTGTTGTATTGATTAAATTTATTTAGTATTTTTTATTTTAAGTCAAAACCGTCTATTCACCCCCCCTCTAGCCGGTGTCCTAGATCCTACAAGTGGTATCGGAGCCGAGGACTCCATTGTTTGTGGATCTAATCATCCCGGAGTGGGGCAAAATGGCTAGTAACAACAATGTGCACATTGGGAAGCCACCGCACTTTGATGGAAACAATTATGATTATTGGAAAATAAGAATGTCAATGCATCTTAGAGCAATGGGTGGAAAAATTTGGCCAATTGTCAGGGATGGATTTGTTGTGTTGAAGGAAGATGAACCATCCGTTAGTGACAATGAGAATATCCTCACAAATGATCAAGCCATGAATGTCTTTTATGATGCTCTTGATATAAATGAGTTCAATCGTATCAAGAATCTCACAACCGCTCATGAGATTTGGATAAAACTAATGGAAATTCATGAAGGAACTACAATTGTGAAGAGTGCCAAACTATATGTGTGCAAAGGGAAGTTTGAGCAATTTATTATGAAAGAAGATGAGAGTGTATCCGATATGTTTAATCGGTTGAATGAGATAGTAAATGAACTCAAAGGACTTGGTTTTAATGTACCGGATGTGGATTTCACACACAAGTTCCTTAGATCACTTCCGGAGAAATATGAGACTATTGTGACAATGCTAGTAAGGAGTGATCTATCTACAACTTCTCCAACCGAAGTATTGGGAGAAATTCTCACTCAAGATATATTTAAGAAGTCACAAGTCGATGCTTTAAGTTTGGCAAAGAAGGTGAAAAATGAATCTATTACTCTCAAAGCCAAGGCCTCAAAGGCAATTGAAAAGGAAGATAGCAATGATGAAGAAAATGAAAGTGAGAGTGATGGTGACATGGCTTTATTTGTAAGGAAATTCAATAAATTCATGAAGATGAAGAGAGGTCAACCTAGAAGAGGTAAAACATCTAGAAGAAATGCTTTCAATGATAGAAAGTGCTTTGAGTGTGGGGAACCCGGTCACATTGCCATAAATTGCCCAAGCAAGAAGAAGAAGGGCAAAGATGAAAGTGACAAAAAGAAAAAGAAATACTATAACAAGAAGAAAGATGGCAAAGCTTACTTAGTTGAATGGGACTCGGATGATAGCTCGGATGATGATGATGATGACACCTCATCCAAGCTTAATGCCGGAATTGCCATCAAGGAAGCTCCCTCACTCTTCTCATCCCCCCATTGTCTCATGGCAAAGGGAGATGCTAAGGTAAAAATCATCACCGATTTTAAATGATATAAAAGATGATGATGATATCAATGATGTTGATGATGATGGCTATTCATATGATGATCTTGTTAGAATGTTAGGTGAGGCCGATGACTACATGCACAAAGAAAAAGAAAAATTTAAGACCTTGAAGGAATTGTTATAAAAACCTCCAAGTGTCTTTTGAGGAGCTCAAGACCTCTCACAATGACCTAAAAGAAAATTGTTGAGAAGCTTGCGGATGCTCAAAAATCATCTATTGTGCATGAAGTTGAGGTGGTCACTAAGGATGTTGGAGTCACTTGTGACTTACTTGATAGTCTTACGAGTGAACCACTACCTACTAACTAGCGATGAAAACGGACGGAAACGGACGGAAAAAACCCTTCTCCCGTTTCCGCTCCCGCAATTCTTCATCGGAAATGGGAGCGGGAGCGGAACAACCACGGGCGGAAACGGGTCCGGGTTTATACGGGTTTACGGAAACGAACCAAAACGGCCGAAAATTAACCGAAAACGAACGGAAATTACCTCAACGGAAAAATTAACCGGAAAATAAGTCCACATCACCACATGATTACATGACCAGTTGACCACATAGCCATTGAACAACATGAAAATAAGTCCACAATAGTACATGAGCACATAACACAATTCCAAATCCAAGTATCCAACAGGTAAACTTACACTCACTCTGCCCACATAAATTCAGTCCATACACAATAACAATTAATAGAGTAATAGACTTATAGTCACACTCACACACCGACACACACATATGGACACAATATAAGGTCTTCATTCTTCAATGTCTTCATGACATCAAACACACATTTGTAAGATTTCTTCACAGCTCGCCATCTTCATTCATGAATTAGGAATCACTATCCCGGTCATGTTCCTACATTTTAGAATACATATGTATAAGTATTTGCAAATGATAGGTAGCAGCCTCGCAGGAAGCATCAAGTAGCAAGCAACCTGCAACAAGAAATGTATGTATGGGGCTGCAGCAAGCCAGCAAGCAGGAAGCAAAAGCACTAGCAGCAAGCAAGCATGTATGCTTGTGGGCCTGAAAAGCATCAAGCAGCAAAGAAAGTAGGAACATGACATTGACAGTAAGGTAGCAAGCAACAATGTAGCAGCAATCAATAAGTTCTAGGCTTCTAGCAAGGTAGCAGCAAATTACCTCATCATCCATCAAGTGGCTCGCATTAGGGGATAGAGGATTTGTCTCTGAGGGTTTTAGTTCAGCCACAATTGAAATAACACTTTTAGAATCTGAAAATTAAGAATATATACATATGTAATTCAATATACAAAGTTAAAGATAGACATATAATAAATACTTAAGAATAATTGGACAAACATATACCTTTTCTTACTGCATTGATCCAATCCTTGGTGCATATTAGAGCTTCCACCACCTCAGGGTCAAGTCTATTACGATATGGATCAATGACTCGGCCACCAGCACTAAATGCCGACTCAGATGCTACTGTTGACACTTGAACAGACATTAAGTCATGAGCTATTTGGGAAAGAATTGGATACTTATCTGTTTGGTTCTTCCAATATGCTAAAATGTCAAACGGATCTTGTTTGATAAGTGTCTCAGCCATATATTTATCCAATTCATTAGACTCATCTCTATTAGGCAAGTCATCATACAAGTAACTCTCAAGTTCCAAATTCACATTCCTCTTTTGTGATGCAAGTCATCCTACAGGTACTAGCAAGCAGGAAGCAGGAACCAAATACCTTGCTGCTAGTACTAGTACGTATTAGTAATTACCTGTAGGATGGAGACGCCTGTGCTGCTTCCTGCTTGCTGTCGTACGCCCGACCGACCGCTGGTTCTTGCTTGCTGCTTCCTGCTTGCTGTGCCAGGCTACCGGCGGAAGCACGTGCGAGTTGGCCGTCGGCGAGTCGGCCGCTCGGCGGGGCTGAAGCCTGGGGATTGGAGTCGGCCGTCGGCGAGTCGGCCGCTCGGCGCCGGCGGGGCTGATGAAGCGGTGAAGCCTGGGGGTCTAGGGATTGGAGGTGTCCAGGCGTCCAGCCAGGCAGCCACCGAGGGAATGGGCTTAGGGTTAGCGTTCACGTGTGTGTGGAGAACTGGACGTGGAGTGGTGGGCTTGGCCGCTTTGGGCCCGACGAGTGAGTGGTGGTGGGCCTTAATCCTCGGGTTAAATCCGGGTTTTAATCCGGAAATATCCCGATCAAATACGGGATCTCGATAATCCGAACGGAAAATAGCCTTTCCCGTTTCCGTCCCGATCCCGCTGACTCCTAACCCGTAACCCGTCCCAAACTCGCATTTTTCCGGAAATCTAGAAATGGGGCGGGTTGAATGTAGAAAATGGGTCGGGTCGGGACGGGAATTTTTCCGTCCGTTTACAACCCTACTACTAACTCTATTTGTGATAAATGCAAAATTTCTCTCAATGATAACATTGCTCTTGATGAATCAAAAATTATTGTTGAGAATGAAGTGTTAGTAGATAGAATAAACACTCTAACTCATGACCTAGAAAAGGCCTATGGTGGTAAGGCTAAATTGGATTTCATATTGGGAAGTCAACGATGCTCTCTTAACCGTGAAGGTCTTGGATATGTTCCCAAGAAAGGAAAGAATGCTTTTGTAAAGCAAAAGACATTGTTTGTGAAAGAATGTGACAAAGTGTGTCACAAGTGTCACAAAAAGGGACATGTTAAGAAAAATTGTCCCAAGTTCAAAAATGTATCCTCCACTTGTTTTGAGCATTGTTATGTTCTTTCTCATAATGCAAAAGGTTGTTCATGCTAAATTTGTTGGTACTTCAATTGTTGGAAACAAAAAGAAAGCTATTTGGGTGCCAAAGATCTTGGTCACTAACATCCGAGGACCCAAGCAAGTTTGGGTACCTAAAAGAGATTGATTTCCTTTTGTAGGTAAACTACAAGGCGGGGAGGGAATCATTGGGTGTTGGATAGTGGATGTACTCAACACATGACCGGGGATATGAGAATGTTTACCCAAATGAGTGAGGAAGATTGCTCAAATTATGATAGTATCACATTTGGAGATAATCGTAAAGGAAAGGTTAAAGGTTTGGGTAAAATTGCTATCTCAAATGATCATTCTATATCAAATGTGCTATTGGTTGAGTCTTTGAATTTTAATTTACTTTCCGTAGCTCAATTATGTGATTTAGGATTTGTTGTAATTTCACAGTTGGAGATGTTATTATCTCTAGTGTTGATGGTAGCAATCTTAAATTTAAAGGTTTTAGACATGAAAATCTTTATCTTGTTGATTTCTCATCTAATGAGGCAAAGCTCACAACTTGCCTATTTCAAAAGCTTCACTAGGTTGGTTATGGCATAGAAGACTTGGTCATGTTGGGATGAAGCAACTCAATCGGTTAACCAAGCATGACTTAGTTCGAGGCTTAAAAGATGTGAAATTTGAAAAGAACAAATTGTGTAGCTCTTGTCAAGCCGGTAAGCAAGTGGCAAACACTCATCCAAATAAAAGTCAAATGTCCACTCATCGACCTTTGGAATTACTTCACATGGATTTATTTGGGCCCACATCTTTTGTAAGTATTGGTGGTAATTCTTATTGTCTAGTGATTGTGGATGATTATTCAAGATTTACTTGGGTTTATTTTCTACGAGACAAATCCAATGTGTTTGAAACATTCAAGTCATTTGCTATATTGGCTCAAAATCAATTTGATTTTGACATCAAAAAGGTTAGAAGTGATAATGGGTCGGAATTCAAAAATGCAAGAATTGATCAATATTGTGATGACAAGGGTATCAAACATGAATCTCTTCCAAATATACCCCGGAACAAAACGGTATTGTTGAAAGAAAGAATAGAACTCTTATTGATATGGCTAGGTCTATGTTAGCGGAATATAGTATATCGGATTCTTATTGGGCCGAGGCAATAAATACCGCTTGTCATTCATCAAATAGACTATATTGTCACAAGCTCTTGAAGAAAACTCCATATGAATTGCTCATCGGTAGAAGCCAAATATCTCATATTTTAGGGTATTCGGTTGCATATGTTATATTTTGAGAAAGGGAAGCCGGCTTTCTAAATTTGAGGAAGAAATGTGATGAGGGTTTTCTTCTTGGATATTCATCAAATAGTAAGGTTTATAGAGTCTTCAACAAAACTCATGGTATTATTGAGGAAGCATATGATGTTGAATTCGATGAAACAAATGGATCTCAAGATGAGAGTGATAATCTCGATGATGTTGGGGGAACTCAATTGATAAATGCAATGAAAACAATGGCCATTGGTGAAATAAAACCAAAGGAAGATGATGATGAAAATAGTGTGGTTGTCATTCCTTCATCCTCAACTCTAAATGAGGAAGATCACCAAAGCCAACAACTCAATGAAACCATGGATACTCATGATCAAGGTACTTCAAGACCTTCGGTTTCTCCTAATGCTTCAACAAGCAATTATCAAACGGTATCAAGAATTCATCATTCCATTGTGAAGGATCACCCGGTTGATCAAATTGTGGGTGATATTAGTAAGGGTGTTCAAACTCGCTCTCGCATAGCTTCGTTTTGTGAACATTTCTCTTTTGTATCTTGTATGGAACCTAACCGTGTAGATGAAGCTCTACTTGATGTCGATTGGGTGAATGCAATGCATGAAGAATTAAATAACTTCGCTCGAAATGAAGTTTGGGAGCTTGTTGAGAGACCAAAGAACCACAATGTTATTGGTACAAAGTGGGTGTTTCGCAACAAGCACAATGAAGATGGTATAGTAGTAAGAAACAAGGCAAGATTAGTTGCACAAGGATATACTCAAATTGAAGGATTGGATTTTGGGGAGACCATTTGCTCCCGTAGCAAGATTAGAAGCAATCCGGATTCTACTTGCTTATGCTTGTGCACATAATATCAAGCTCTACCAAATGGATGTAAAGAGTGCCTTCCTAAATGGTAAGATTAGTGAACTAGTGTATGTTGAACAACCTCCCGGTTTTTGAGGACCCCAAAAGACCTAACCATGTGTTCAAGCTTTCTAAAGCTCTCTATGGGCTTAAGCAAGCTCCACGCGCTTGGTATGAAAGGCTTAGGGATTTCTTGCTTTCCAAAGACTTCAAAATTGGGAAGGTTGACACTACTCTATTCACTAAAAGAATTGGCAAAGACTTATTTGTTTGTCAAATCTACGTTGATGATATTATTTTTGGATCTACTAATGAATTATTTTGTGAAGAGTTCGGAAAAATGATGTCAAAAGAATTTGAAATGTCTATGATAGGAGAATTGAGCTTCTTTCTTGGCCTTCAAATCAAACAATTGAAAGATGGAATTTTTATAAGTCAATCAAAATATTTGAAGGACATGCTCAAGAAGTTTGGTTTAGAAAATGCTAAGCCTATCAAGACTCCAATGGCAACAAATGGTCATCTAGACTTAGATGAAGGAGGTACTATGGTTGATTCAAAAACTTTATCGTTCAATAATTGGTAGTTTACTTTATATTACCGCATCTAGGCCCGATGTTATGTTTAGTGTATGCATGTGTGCTCGATTTCAAGCTTCACCTAGAGAGAATTCACTTGAAGGCCGTTAAAAGAATTCTAAGATATTTGAAGTATACTCCCAATATTGGTCTATGGTATCCCAAAGGTGCTCACTTTTGAATTAATTGGATATTCGGATTCGGACTATGCGGGGTGCAAAGTGATAGAAAAAGCACCTCCGGTTGTTGTCAATTCTTGGTAGATCTCTTGTTTCATGGTCTTCTAAGAAACAAAATTCGGTTGCTCTATCTACCGCCGAGGCGGAATATATATCGGCCGGAAATTGTTGTGCTCAACTATTATGGATGAAACAAACCTTATTGGATTATGTAATTATTTTCAAGAATGTGCCTCTTATGTGTGATAATGAGAGTGCGGTAAAATTGGCTACCAATCCGGTCCAACACTCAAGAACTAAGCATATTGATATACGGCATCACTTCTTAAGGGATCATGTTGGCAAGGAGATATCTCTATTTATTCCATTGGCACGGATGATCAATTAGCAGACATTTTACAAAGCCTCTGGATGAAACAAGATTTTGTTCTCTAAGAAGTGAAATGAATGTGATCGATCTCTCAAATGTGGCTTGAAGTTGATCACACATGCGTCGTATTGCATCTCGGGTCTAAATATGCTCTTTATGCTATTTATTTGGTATTATTGGTACATTTTTCATTTCAAATTGCTCTAGATAGTTTAATTCAAAAATTTTGCATTACTCAATTACATAATATGTCTATGCATGCATGCTAACTCTTGAATTGGTCGAAATGTCCATATATAAGCACCAATTCGGATTCGAAATTTCAAATCAGAAAGTGGACAGAAACTGGAAAACTGAGTATCAGGCCACGGGCCGTCCGCCCGTGGACCGCCGGACCGTCCGCAGCATCAGGAACTGGACAGTCCGATCAGCCTCGCAGACCGTCTGAACTCATCAGGGCGCGGACCGTCCGCCGCCCCAGCGTGGAACGTCCGCGACAGGGCAGTAAAATTGGACAGAGGCCGCAGGACTTGTCATTTGTGCTCATTCGCCCTTTCTCTCTTGCTCTCCCCTCGCCAAATACTCTCCTGTGTCAAGTGTGCGCGGACGGTGAAGTGAAGTTGCGCACGGACAGTCCGACAGCTTTGTGGCAACATTCCATCAACATGTCTTCATCACGGTATCTTCAAATCTTGTGGATTTCATCAAATCTCTTCAATTTTGAGATTATTTGGGTTTCCTCTCTGATCTGAAATTGAGCAGTAGTTTTTCAAAAATCTGATTGTGGGGTTGTTAGTTCTCCTCAATGTGAATGCTATGCAAAATTTTGAACTCGTTTGGATGAGTATTCTCTGCAAAATCATCAAATTCAACATTTGTGGCGGTTAGGGTTCTTTGGAGTCGCCCCTGGTCGGTCGCGGACTGTCCGCCTGATGGACGCGGACCGTCGGGCCTCTGGCGCGGGACCGTCCGGCCCCCTAGCGCGGACCGTCCGGACCCTGGCAAAGCATTACAAATCCATTCCTTTTATAGTAGTGATTGGTATCAATTATTTATATATGGATGTCTGTCACATTGTTGCAGTGGTTTTGGTGGTCTCCGCAAGAAACTTGCAGGTCGCTTTTAAATCAAAGCGCCCTCGTGGCAATGATGATGGACTATACACCATCCACTGATTCAGAGGCCCAATCCTCAGCTGGGGGCACTGAATCCATGGATGCTGAAGATTTTCCTCATGTTCATCCCGATTATCCCATGATACCCAAGGATGGACATTTCCTAAGCGGAGGTTTTCTATGGCTGAGTACTGCTCTAGACAGACTGTGAACCAGTACACTCTGCCATCTAACACTAATATCCAGTTTTTCCACACTCAGATGCAGTTTGATGTCTTTTGGGGCACCTTGGTGGATACAAATTTTCATAAGCATCAGGTGATTGATTGGTCCTTCTTGCTAAGTCAACCAGTCATGGAGGGTCTGATCCCTAAGTTTGAAACATGTGGACTGTATCAGTTTATGGGGCAACGCACAGATTTCAATGAAATGGCTGTTAAGCAATTCCTGGCTACCTCGGAGATTGATATTGAAGAACAATCTATCACCTGGATGACTGGCTTCAAGCGCTATTCTGCTTCTTTTGCTGACTTTGCCACTGCAAACAGTCTGGATTATGGCATCATTTCTGCTGGCTGGATCTTTATACTGAAGATAATTTTGAGGATTTTGTGCAATTTTATGAGCCAGCCAGGCTCGGAATACCCAGGAGGTTTGGAGAGACAGCAGGACTCAGACATCATCCTGCTGTAATCAACAAGATTGCTAGAGTCACCATTCTTCCTAAGAGTGGTGATAAGAGTAAAATAAGAGATAAGTTCTGGAATATCATCCAGCACATCATGAATGGTGAAGTCATGAATATTGTTCTTTTCATGATGCGACAGCTTAATGATTTGAAAATGGATAAGAATCAAAATTTTAGCATATGCTCCTTACATTATGGCTCTCATCAAATCCAAGACAAGATTTGAGGGCCCATGCGAGATTGTTCACACACCATTCAGACCTTTTAAGAATGAGATAGGGTTTCTCACCAGACCACTCACTCCCTTCCCAGATGATGAGGAAGACCCTGGCTATGAGGGTGGAGCAGCTCCTAATGTTGAGGGAGAGCAGATGCCTCCTCCTCCACCTCCTCCTCAGCCTCAGCAATATTGGGAGCCTGCTCCAGGATACTTTGATCCTTATTTTCACAATATGCAGCAGGGGCTTGAGACTCATATTGATACTCGCTTTGAGGGCCCTGATGACACATGTGGATCACCGTCTCGATGACATGCAGTCTCGGTTGACAGTAACTGGGATGCGCTCAACTCTGAGTTTTCTGAGTTTCGTGATCAAATTCACACTAATGTCACTGATCCCATCATGACCAGGCTAAATAATATGCAACAGAGTTTTCAAGATAACATGGGTGCTCTCTGCAGTCAATTTGACAATCTCTCTACAAATGACAACATGCATGAGATCAGTCAGAAGGCTAGCAGCAGCTCCAGCAGGATTTTGGCCAGTTCTCCTCCCTGTTTGACACTTTCAGCACTCACTACTACAACATGCATCCTCCGCCTAGTGATCAGTGAGGCCTCTCCTTTATGGGAATTGATGCCAAAGGGGGAGAGAAGTGATGAGAAGAGAAGAGAAGTTGTCTGGTGTCTCCTCAGGGGGAGTTGGTGGTTCTATGTGGACATTAAGACCATGCATATGCATTTTACCTTTTCATGCCGCTTGCATTAGTTTATGTCCTACGCATTTGGAACTGGTTTGATCTGTTAACTCTATGTCGTATGTCTGTGGACTTATTATCTGTAATATTCTGTGGGATGAACTATGTTTTAGTTCAAATTACTCTGTGTGTGGTTAATCGAAGTGTGATTATAATTGTTGCGCTCACTCTTCGGGACCATCTCTTGTATGCCTCGATAACCATGATTGTAGGAAAGTCTCCATCAAACTCCAATAATTTATGTGTGTTATATCTTCAGCTTCATATAATCCTGCACACACTTAGGGGGAGCCTTTCTTACATACTGAGTTTTTTATTGGGATTTATCTATCTCTCGGACAGAACTTCAAATCAAGATAAGTCCTATGAAACTCATCTCCAAGATCTATCTTATACCTTAGGTATGAGAGAGATTTGGAAAAACTAAACTTCTCTTTAATATACTATGTGGTGTTGTCATCAATTACCAAAAAGGGGGAGATTGTGAATCATCTAGGCCCCTTTGGTAATGTTTTGGTAATTAATGACAACTGCTTGTGGACTAACGATTCTTGGAGAAATAAGAATGCAGGGTTGGACCACATAGAACAGGAAATGTTGAAGAATCATACGCATTGGTTGTGGATCAGATGAAGGGAAAGGTATAATATAGGTTTCATTTTTTGCCGGTCTCAAGGAGTTTAGAGAAGATACCTGACCGGGTTAGTAGGCTAGATAGTCGTACTATAAGAGGGGTCAATGACTTAGATCTGTGTAAAACTTAGTGCCTCATAGAGCATCAAGTAGTTACATTTGCATAAGGACTAACAGCGCTTCACATTTCGCGAGTCAAAAGTTCTTTCAAAGTATGTTTGAAAATTGCGAAGTCATGGACGCGCGGACTGTCCGGGCCTTAGGGGCGGACCGTCCGCGATCCTCCAGAGGGGTCCGAAGTCTGACCATTTTGTGTGGATACTTTGTTCTTTTGCACTACGGACCGTCCGGGCCTTAGGACCGGACCGTCCGCAGTCATGACCAGAGAGGGGTGGCTTCGGGCCAGTCCCTGAATTATAGGCGGACGGTCCGGCTATGATAGGCGGACGGTCCGCAAGTGTCAAACTCGTTTTTGACAGGGACTGTGTGCTTTTGTAGATTTGTACTACGGACTGTCCGGGGGACCAGTCCGGACAGTACTGTCTCAAGTCTCGGACCGTCCGGGATTTATAGCCAGACGGTCCGCGTGTGTTAACCTCTCTTGATTCGAGGCTCGGGTGTTTCAAGCTGCCAGGTCGCGGACGGTCCGAACCTTGAAGGGCGGACTGTCCGGACCCACCTTTTGAGTCAGCTCTGACATGTTTTCAAACGGTCTTTATAGCCGTTATATGTACGGCGGACCGTCCGGCCCTAGGGCGCGGACGGTCCGCGTGTGCGCAGAACTGCTACCTTTTGCACATAACGGTTGGATTTTGATGGGGGACTATAAATAGAAGGGTAGCTCGTGTGAGAGAGCTCTCTTGGCCATTCCTTGCACACATTGAAGCTCATTTGTGATCCTCCAACTCACTCTCTCACACTCCTTTGCTTGAGATTGCATTCTAGTGAGAGATTGAGGGTTCCTAGTGCATTTGCATCATTTGGTGATTCTTGAGGCACTAGGTGGTACACCGAGCAAACGTCTTTGGCTTGTTACTCTTGGAGGTTGCCGCCTCCTAGACGGCTCGGGTGATTGTCTCCGTCGAGCTCTCCAAGAAGATTGTGGAGAAGCCGCGGTGTTGATTGTGAGGGGTTCGCGCCTACCTCGCCGGAGCGGCAAAGGTGACATTAGTGGAACCGATGTATTAAGTGATTTCTTTTCCACTTGGCTCAAGATCAAGTCGTGTCTTGATAGAGAAGCAAGTGAGAGCTTGAAGTCCACCTCAACGTGGATTAGGGGTGATCGGCAAATCACCGATACACGGGATAAATTTCGGTGTCTATACCTTCTCGCATTACTTATTGCCTTACAATTGATTAGTGATTTGCTTATTGTTCCTCAAGTATTCAATCTCCGTAGTTGTTTTTTCATACATTGTTTACTTATTGTCAACTAGAGAAGTTATTCCTCTTGTTGTATTGATTAAATTATTTAGTATTTTTTGATTTTAAGTCAAAACTGTCTATTCACCCCCCCCTCTAGCCGGTGTCCTAGATCCTACAACAGGTCGCCACCTGCCAGCGGGGAAAGGGCACCGCCTGCCAAGCGGAATGGACAGGTCTCATTAAATGCTGATGCGGCACATCGCCTGTCAGTGGACATGGACAGGTGACGCGCCTTATCCGCCAATAAATGCAGAGGCCACGCAACCCGAAGGCCTTACGTCAGGCTCTACCTGCTGGCTTACGTCACACGCAGTAGGCTACGTGGCGGCATCGGAATCTTCGCCTGGGTAAGGAGCAGGAGTGTATGCGGACAGGTCCGCACCAGACTGGGTCTGGACACGTGTCCGTACCGGACCCCCGCCTGGGTCCTGTTTCAAGGCCCGTGTATGTTCCGTCCTGTGACCTTGGGACCCCACTGTGGGCGGCCCCGGACCCCATCCGGGGGGGTCCGGATCCCATTCCAGGGGTCCGGCTTGCACACGTGAGGTCCGGGACCAACCTTGGGGGGTCCGGACTGTATATCCGGGGGTCCAGCGTTCTCCCGTGGGGGTCCGGACCACTGTTGATTGCCTTGGAGTATATCACCTTCTCTGGACACATGGCGGCTTCGGACCCACCCATATGGTGGAATCGGGCGCTGCTGTGGACCCAGAATAGCCACCTGAGATTGGGGCGAGCCGTGGCTTGGTCCCACACACAACACTTCTACCACACGACTAAGGGATAGCCGCGTGGGTTCTTCGTCTTTGTACAGTAGCAGGGGGTACCCTAGTTTCAGGGTACCGACAAACATGTTTATGGCAATGTTAGTTTTGATGGAATGAAGAATGTGACGGTGATGTTTGAAGAAAGGCCATCTTTTGACCAGATTTTCACTATAGCTTGTGAGGAGATTATTTGCGATTTAAACGACCCTGAGATATCAATTGAGGGTTTATTGTCCAATGTTGCATCTGGGACAGTATTCCGACGGTTGATCTCTATTGGCTCTGAAGATGAATGGGTTGAAATATGTCAAAATTATGATGACGATTGTTCCTTTATGTTGGATATGGTCGTTTGAAAGTTATCATTTGATCATTGCGATGCGCCAGTCGGGTTATACTAAAGTTACTATAATATCATGCAATCTCAGAGTCTCTGAGATTTACATAAATTATTATTAGTCTCTAAATAGTTAAACGGTAAGACTAAAATAGAGACTAAACTGCTTTAGTCTCTAGTCTAAAAGAGACTAAACCATATTAATTTCACCTTTTGCCCCTCATTTATTCCAATTACACTAATGACGGAAGAATGTTAAGGAGCATTTTACCCCATTTGGTTCCATTAGCCCTACACTGTTTGGTTGCAAGGACTAAACAATTTTTTAATTATATTAAATGGAACACATATTAAATGCAATAAGATCGAAATGCCTCTTTTCTTGTTTACTATTTATTACGCCAGTTTTCTAGATAAAGGCAATTGGAGTAAATGTTGCCCTTTAGTTTTTTAGCACCCATATGAGGGACTAGAGACTAAAGCCAATTAGTCCCTACTTTAGTCCTTTTGTTTGGTAAAATTGAGACTAAACGAAACTAAAAACCACATACTAAAGATTAGTCCCTCTAACCAAACAGTGTCTTAAAAGTCATTTAGAGTTCTGTTTGGTTCTTTTATTCCAGGAACTAAAGTTTAGTCAAGGAATAAAATATTATTCTCTATCATGTTTGGTTGTAAAGACTAAAAGTATTCAGAATACAGTAAATGACTTATAAGAAGACTAAAATGCCCCTTAACATTCTCGTACCATTAGTGCAACTGAATAAATGAGGGGAAAAAGATGGAATTAATATAATTTAGTCCTTTTTAGTTACCTTTTGAGGGACTAGAGACTAAATCAGTTTAGTCCTTGTTTTAGTCTCACCGTTTGACTATTTAGAAACTAAACGAGACTAAAATAGAGGAACTAATCTTTAGTCCCTCAAACTACACATGGTCTTAATATGTTTTTAAATACTTTTAGTCTCTACAACAAAATAGGGTAGGGACTAAACTTAGTCACCCGACTAAATTTTTTCCTGAATAAAGGAACCAAATAAGCTTTTAGACTGCGTCCAGTAGACATGATAAAATAGGAGACGCAAAAACTATAAATGACACTGTTTACAGAGTAAAATTTAAAATAAGAGATAAATAAGTGATGAGATCTATTGGACGAGTTTTTTCCTTCTATTTTGTTAGTCTTAGTAGCTTCTCTACAATACTAATATTAAATTGAGCTTTTCTATATTGATACTTATAATGATACTTACAAGCGAACAATTTCTATATAACAATATTTTGCTATTATTTTATCCATTTCTATTTTTCTTTTCTTGTAATCTATCACTTGCCAACGGACGAGTTCACTCTAGTTTTAACTTGTTGGAAATGAAAATACAAGGTTTTTTCCCTTCATAAAAAGCAAAATAGAAAAGAGAAATGTTTTTTAATATTTTTTATTTACCTGGCTAGCCTCCCAAAAATTATCATGTCTATAATTGTGTCAAGTCAAACACAGTAAGTTAAATAATTTATTCCTGTTAAATCTGCAGGACGTGCAGTTATTCTACCCTGCACAGAATATGAAAATACTACTATTACTATCCAACATTTTAGAATTTCCACATATGTTTATTTTCTTAGCTGACAATGCTGCTGTGACCGTTTGTTTTTGCGGTTGATAGAAAACAAGAGAAGAAAATATAAATTGGTGAAATAATGGTAAATATAAGTTATTCCCTTAGAACAACTCTAAGAGATTAGCTAAAAAGGTAAGTCAAATTTACTGATTTAGCTACCCTCTAAAATCGATTTTACAGAAAAATGTAGGTTAATCCAACAGACGGATAAACCTACAGATTAAATGGAGAGTTTAGCAGATTATCCAAAAATAGAGAGCAAATGTAGAGGGATAGAGAGCCACTAAAATTGAAGAGCCATTTACATATGGCATGTTTGGGTAGCTTTTCTCCGTAGCCTGGCTGCATGAGCTAGGCCGGCGGGAGCCTGGCTCCAGAGATGCGACCAATTTGCTCACACCTGCAAAGCCTGCCCCAGGGTGTTTTGAGTATCGTGCGAGCCTGGTTGCACATCTGCACGCAGGTAACCAAACACACACCTCGCACGAGTAGAGCCTGGTTAACAACAACTAAACACCAGCTCATTGCATCACACGATGTAAATAACAACAAATACAGATAACCAAAACACATAGATAATTTATTAGATATTTTTTCTTCTCTTTAATATTAGCTAAATTTATCTTTACAAAACCATATATCTAGTTTATTGGAGTTGCTATTAGAAGTACTATTATAGAGAAGCCGCTCCATATGAGTACTGTAATACCAAAAAAACTTACATAACATTAGCCCGGCGCGAGAAGAAATCGTATCCTCGCCAGCTCTTCACCAACAGATTCGTCTCCTCGCCTCCGCCGGGTTTCGACCAGAACGCCGCCGCCAGCCCACCAGTACTCCTCCGGGCACCGCTTCTCCGCCTAGGTCCCAGGAGGCCAGGACCGCCTCCGGCCCTCCGCGACTCCGTCGGTCCACCGGGATTGGCTCGCCGCTGCCAGGGGCTCCATCGCCCAGTACCGGCTCCGGTACACAAGCGGAAGGCGGCCGAGTACCAAGACGCAGCAGCAGCGCGAGGCGCCCTGTCTCCACCTCCTCTGGGATCACCACCCAAGAAAAGGTGGGACTACCGTTGCCCTTCTCCTCCTCTTGCACAACAGGTTTTCTCTGCTTATTGTTTGGAAAGTGAAAAAGGCAGCACGATGACGAGTAACAAAAGGATGTTTGTTCAATTTAACAGGGTGCGCGGCGCAGAGGCGACCACTGAGGTAACCAGCGGCTTGTATGTTTTTCTTGTTTTGACCATTAAACTCGTTTAACAATTTTTTACTTCAGTTTGCCATATTAACTCATTTTCTTTATTTTTAGATTTTATTCTCTATATAACATTTGGCTGTAAGTGGATTATAATCTCTATAACTCTTAAATAAGGTATTTTCCACAATCATCACTTATTTTGTAGCTATGAGTTACTTTAGATTGTGTTGTGATTTTTTTGTTGTTGTTGCATTAGCAACAGTGCAACACCTTGATTTTGTTGGGTCCTCCGCCAGTCCCATGCAACACGAGATTTTGGGAGCCATGGCCGCACGCCCGCACAGACGCCATTGTTCAGCCCTAGACATGCGCCACCGAGCCCTGTCGAGCCAACATAGCAGAGAAAGAAGTGTATGTATCCTTGCTGGTTATGTTTAGTGATGATGAGACTTCCATCATCTCTTTGTGCAACCTCAAGGCTTTCTCCAGTTGCCAGCCTTGGAGAAACTATCAATGAGCAACCCATAAACAGGAGCTATTGGCACCATGCCATATGAGTCCAGCTCCTCCAACAATCCAAGAGAAGCAATGAACTTCTTGCTAAAACCTGTGAACTACGCTGCAGTGTCCTTGAAAATATTTTGGCCAGTAAGTCTGCTTCATTTCACTTAGCAGTGAATATGCCTCATCCAAAAGACCAGCAGCACAATGGTTTATCAGAACTCTGTAGGTGACATAATTAGGGACACACCCTCGTGTGCTCATTTGTGTAAAAAGCTGAAGACTCAAATCAACTTTACCAGATTTTTCCAATCCATATATGAGAGAAGTGTAAGTCACAACAGTTGGTTGCATCCATTCTTTTCCATCATTGACAGCAGCTTTAAGTCCTTTTGACATTCACCTATTCTGCAAAGGCCCATCAATCATAGCTGTGTAAGTGGACAACATTAGGAGTGCGAGAACTCTCCAGCATTTGAGAGAGCACTTTAATGGCTAGATCAAGCCTTCTGTCCTTAAAAATCGCACCAACAAGCTCAACATTATCAAGCTTTCCAACTTTGCAAAAAGCCATCAATCAAGGCACCATATATAATGTGATTGTGGATCGCCTTGGATTTAAGACCGGCCTATGACGGCGGGAGGGCCGCGGCGTGGAGGGGCAGGGGTGGACACCTGAAGAATGACGAAGTCCTTGGATGAGAGGGCGGGATCCGCGCTGCGGCTCAAGAACTTCTAATAGGCCAAGCAGTTGGTTGTCATGGTTGGCGGTACGAGAGGAGGAAGAGTAGACATTGCCGAGGAGAGAGGCGCATAGGGCTGCCGTGGCCGCCGCGTGGCGGCTAATCATGGGGTGGAGGCGGTTTGATAAAGGGATATGTAGATGGAGGTGGCAAGAAGGTAGGAGGAGGAGGCGACAGGGATTGAAGCCCCGACCATCGAGGACCGAGTAGGGCTGGAAAATAAGCTCGAGGATTGTGAGCCGGCTCGCGAGCCGAGCCAAGTTTTTGAGCTTGTTGGTGCAGTGAGCCGAGCTGGCTCGTTCCGGCTCGCGAGCTGTGTCAAATTATTTAATCTATAGAATAATGATGGATATTGGATAATTTTATAGATATCAGACTAGATCCTTAGCCTATGGTGATGGATATATGACAGTTTATTATTTAAATTACTCATAATGTTGAATGATGATACTATATTTCACATTTATATACTATTAATTCACAATACAATACAATAATATTTATTGAGGTGTAGCTCGCGAGTCGACTTTGAGACGAGCCGAGCCTCTTTCTTCATCTCGGCTCGTTTCCAGCCCTAATGACCATATTCAGAGAAAAAACTCAACCAGCTTGAAGCATGACCTCCCCATAGGCAACTCAGTGATATTCTTCCTTGTGTTCTATATTTTTTCTTCCTTATGTTGCCGAACACTACAGTAATCAAAGGAAGTGCTGATAAGATCTCCGGTTTGCTGAAAAAGCTCTCATCCACACTTTGATCAAGATCCCTGAAGTCAGGCCCCTTGTTAGCTCTTTTGCATGGGTCGACACAATAATCTTGACATTCCCAACTGGGTTACTCTGTCCAAACTGTACAAGGCAGCAAGTTTGAATTGGACTCGCCACTCTTGTGAGATTGCCGCACCCTCCTTCTAGAAGTGACCATTACTGTTCCTTGCAACGAATCCCCATCCACACCCTCCTTTAAGGAAGTGACCATTACTGAGTTTTGGCAACTCAGTGATATTCTTGCTTATGTTCTATATTTTCCTTTGATTATATTAATTAGTGGTATGGTCAGAAGCTGGAGATTTGGTGCCTTACTGTTATTGTCTTCCAAATCTGTAAATCGTGATAGTGTGTAGTTAAGTAAGTTTGTGTTGACCAGTTAAACTAATGCACTATAAGAAAAACTAAAGTATAAAAAGTACATTATGCGTATACTGGGGCATGACGGGAACCACTATACACTTCCGCTGACTAACAATATGTTGTTATTAATGGTTCTTGATGTGCGCAAAAAGTTAGGAATTTGCAACTACCTAATGCATATATCCCTTCAGTGCAAGCATTTTTCAACTATTAGAAATGGCTTAATAGAGTGATATTTGGTAGTTTCATCAAGCACACTGTATATCTAAATCATTGGAGCAATAGACAGCCTAAACAGCACCTGGGTTCAACTCCCTGTGGCAGTGAATTTAGTCTGGTTAAAACAATCCTCTCATTGGCAAACATGGGGTTCAGGGATTTTGTCAACGAGCAAGGTTGAGTTAAAAACATTGCCTATGGAGAGGTCATGCCCCCAGCTGGTTGAGGTTTCTCTCTGAATATGCTGCAGGTAATATGGTCATTCATTATAGTTGAAAGGGAAATGTGCCCTTGGGCCATTTCTAAGTATTTTGGTGATTGAGTGCCAACACATGTGTTTAATTGTGAATTTGTGTACATGGATGAACAAGGTGCAAATCATGAAGTAAAGGTATGTTCCTAAGCCTTAGTACATTGGTTTTGTGGACTAACATATTTGTCTAAGTGTTAGAAACAGAAAGAAGAAAAAGAGAAAAGGGGAGAGAATGACTTGGCTGTGTGCAGCCAAGTCCCCAGCTCGGTCTGGAGCACCGGACTGTCCGGTGTGCACCGGGACAGTGTCCGCGTGCGCCAGACTGACTCGACTCGAACTGGCCGCTCTCGGGATTTTGGCCGGCGGCGTACGGCCTAAAATTCACCGGACTGTCCGGTTGTGCACCGGACTGTCCGGTGAGCCAACGGTCGGCCAGGGCCAACGGTCGGCCGCGCAATCCGCGCGAGACACCGTGGCCGAGCCAACGGTCGGAAGACGGCACCGGACGTCCGGTGTGCACCGGGACTGTCGGTGCGCCAACGGCTCGCAGATCTCCAACGGGCTGCAACGGTCGGCAGCGCCAGATAAGGAAACAAATCGGGCACCGGACAGTGTCCGGTGTGCACCGGACTGTCCGGTGCCCCCGTCGACAGAAGGCCAGGATAGCCTTCCAGAATTGCTCTCAACGGCTCCTAGCTGCCTTGGGGCTATAAAAGGAGCCCCTAGGCGCATGGAGGAGACACACAAGCAACTCTTGAAGCATTCTTGATCATCCACACAAGTTCTTTGCGCATTCGTTTGTGATTCTAAGTGATTCGAGCTCTGTTCTAGTGTGAACTCTGAGATAGTCATTCGAGCTCGAGTCTTGGCCGTGTGTGTGCGCTTTTGTTGTGGATTTGTGTGTGTTGCTTCCCTCCCTTACTCTGTGCTTTCTTTGTGAATCATATACTTGTAAGGGCAAGAGACTCCAATTTGTGGAGATTCCTTGCAACGGGATAGTGAAAGGAACAACAAAACAACGTGGTATTCAAGTGGGTCTTTGGACCGCTTGAGAGGGGTTGATTGCAACCCTCGTCCGTTGGGACGCCACAACGTGGAAGTTAGGCAAGCATTGGCTTGGCCGAACCACGGGATAAAACCACTGTGCCCCTCTGTGCTTTGATTCTTGTGGTATTGTGTTTTGTTGAGACTTCACCTTAGCCACTTGGCAATAATCGTGCTAACACATAACAAGTTTTTGTGGCTTAAGTTTGAAGTTTTTACAGGATCACCTATTCACCCCCCCTCTAGGTGCTCTCAATTGGTATCGGAGCCGTTCTATTCACAAAGGGACTAACCGCCCGAATAGATGGATCCTAAGGGGAAGGGTATTGTGATCAACGACAAAGAAAAGGAGACCTTCGTCAACGAGCCGAAGGACGACCAAGCCTACCGACTCCGGCTCGGGCCATAGACGAAAGGAAGGGAAGAAGAAGAAGACGAGGCGTATCAAGGAGATCATCTACTACGACGATAGTGATGAATCCACTTCTTCCCAAAAGCGACGACGACAACGGACTACAGGAAGACGGTCAATTCGAACTTTTTCATTTGATTATTCCGTATTCAACATAGTTCGAATTCGCATTTGCTTTCCATTCCTCTTGGCAACCTCCACACTTCGATGGGGAGGACTACGATTTTTGGAGTCACAAAATGCGTAGTCACTTATTCTCTCTCCATCCTAGCTATGGAAGGATTGTGGAGAACGGAATGAAATTCGATAGCTCGGATAGCCCTATGCTTATAAATGAACAGATTCATAAAAATGCACAGGCTACTACTGTTCTCTTAGCATTCTTTGTGCAGGGAAGAGTACAATAAGGTGAGCGGCTTGGACAATGCCAAGCAGATATGGGACACCCTCAAGATCTCTCACGAGGGGAACGACATCACCATTGCTCACCCAAGATGGAGTTGGTGGAGGGCGAGCTTGGACGGTTCGCCATGATAAGGGGAGAGGAGCCAACTCAGACGTACAACCGGCTCAAGACCCTTATCAACAAAATAAGGAGCTTACGGAAGCACTGCGTTGGACGGATCACGATGTCGTCCGACTAATGCTCAGGTCTTTTACCGTACTTGATCCTCATCTCGTGAACAATATTCGTGAGAATCCCAGGTACACGATGATGACGCCGAGGAAGTGCTTGGAAAATTCGGTAAGCGGGCGGATGATGATCAAGGAGGCAAGATACGTCGACGAAGCGTTGAACGGTCCGATCAACGAGCCGCAACCCCTTGCTCTCAAGGCAACACGAAGCAAGGAGGCGCCACCTAGCAAGGTGGCACAGATTGAGGCGGCTGGCCTAATGATGAAGCGATGGCTCTCCATCATTAAAAGATTCAAGACGGTGCTTAAAGGTCACAAGGGACAACCAAGCAAGACCAAAGCCAAGGGGAAGCGCTCATGCTTCAAATGCGGTAAGCTTGGTCATTTCATTGCTAACTGTCCCGATAATGAAAGTGGACCAGGAAAAGGGGAACAAAAGAGAGAAGAAGAAGCAATACAAGAAGGCAAAGGGCGAGGCGCATCTAGGAAAGGAGTGGGACTCGGATTGCTCCTCCTCCGACTCCGACAACGAAGGACTCGCCGCCACTGCCTTCAACAAATCGGCTCTCTTCCCCAATGAGCGTCTCACTTGCCTTATGGCAAGGGAGGAAGAAGGTGAGTACTCAAGACTCCACTTATGCTTCTTCTAGTGATAGTGAGTCTAGTGACGATGATGACATAGATTATTCTTGCTTGTTCAAGGCTTAGATAGATCTAAGATAGATAAAATCAATGAATTGATTGATGCTTTGAATGAAAAGGATAGGCTTTTAGAGAAGCAAGAGGAATTATTGTATGATGAACATGATAAGTTTATAGAGGCACAAAAATCATATGCTTTAGAAGTGAAAAGAAATGAAGTGCTTCTAGTGAAATATCTTCTTGTCATGAACCATTGCTACTTTACAAGTGTTAACCATGATTTAAATGCTAAATTAGAAGTAACAATAAATCTAAGTCTTGTGTTGAAATGTTACAATTTGCACTAGGGTGTAAAGATTTTGATGTTAACACTTGTAGCAAACACTTAGTTTCAATTTCAAAACTAAAAGATGAAGTGGCTCAGTTCTTAATGCTCACTTAAGACTAGCAAGAGTGAAGTTGAAAAGATAAAATTTGCAAGGGATGCCTATACAATTGGAAGACATCCCTCAATTAAGGATGGGCTTGGCTTCAAGAGGGAAGCCAAGAACTTAACAAGCCATAAGGCTCCCATCTTCGTCAAGGAGAAAGGGAGGCCCCTATGGCTAATAGTGCTAAAAGGAACCATGCTTTCTTATACCATGATAGGAGACATGCTAGAAATGTTTTATAATGATTTTGATTCCACATGTTTATGATTCTCATGCCATGTTTGCCTCTAGTTCCTCTCATAAGCCTGATAGAAATATGAGGTAGGAGAAATGTTGCGCATATGCCTAGGAGAAATATTGCTCATGTGCCTAGAAAGACTGTTATTATGCTCCTAGGAAAGTAGTGAATGAACCTTCTACCATTTATTATGCTTGTAATGCTCCCTTTGCTATTTGTAGAAAGGGAAAGAAGGTTGTTGCTAGGAAATTAGGGGCTAGATGCAAGGGAGATAAATCTTGCATTTGGGTCCCTAAAGATATTTGTGCTAACCTTGCAGGACCCAACATGAGTTGGGTACCTAAGACCCAAGCCTAAATTTGCTTGCAGGTTTATGCATCCGGGGGTTCAAGCTGGATTATCGACAGCGGATGCACAAACCATATGACGGGGAGAAGAAGATGTTCACCTCCTACGTCAAGAATAAGGATTCCCAGATTCAATTATATTCGGTGATGGGAATCAAGGCAAGGTAAAAGGGTTAGGTAAAATTGCAATTTCTAATGAGCATTCTATCTCAAATGTATTCTTAGTGGAGAGTCTTGGATATAATTTGCTATCTGTTAGTCAATTATGTCAAATGGGATACAATTGCCTTTTTACTAATGTAGATGTGTCTGTCTTTAGAAGATGTGATGGTTCACTAGCCTTTAAGGGTGTACTAGACGACAAGCTTTATTTAGTTGATTTTGCAAAAGAAGAGGCCGGTCTAGATGCATGCTTAATGGCTAAGACTTGCATGGGCTGGCTGTGGCATCGCCGCTTAGCACATGTGGGGATGAAGAACCTCCACAAGCTTCTAAAGGGAGAACACGTGATAGGTCTAACAAATGTTTATTTCGAAAAAGATAGACCTTGTGCAGCTTGTCAAGCAGGTAAGCAGGTGGGAGGAGCACATCACAGCAAGAATGTGATGACCACGTCAAGACCTCTGGAGCTGCTGCATATGGACCTCTTCGGACCCGTCGCCTATCTAAGCATAGGAGGAAGTAAGTATGGTTTAGTTATTGTTGATGACTTTTCCCGCTTCACTTGGGTGTTCTTTTTGAAGGATAAGTCTGAAACCCAAGGGACCCTCAAGCGCTTCCTCAGGAGAGCTCAAAATGAGTTTGAACTCAAGGTGAAGAAGATAAGGAGCGACAACGGGTCCGAGTTCAAGAACCTTCAAGTGGAGGAGTTTCTTGAGGAGGAAGGGATCAAGCACGAGTTCTCCGCTCCCTACACACCACAGCAAAATGGTGTGGTAGAGAGGAAGAACAGGACGCTAATCGATATGGCGAGGACGATGCTTGGAGAGTTCAAGACCCCCGAGTGTTTTTGGTCGGAAGCCGTGAACACGGCTTGCCACGCCATCAACAGGGTCTACCTTCATCGACTCCTCAAGAAGACTTCGTATGAGCTACTAACCGGTAACAAACCCAATGTATCGTACTTTCGTGTATTTGGGAGCAAGTGCTACATTCTAGTGAAGAAGGGTAGAAATTCTAAGTTTGCTCCCAAAGCTGTAGAAGGGTTTTTATTAGGTTATGATTCAAATACAAAGGCGTATAGGGTCTTCAACAAATCATCGGGTTTGGTTGAAGTCTCTAGCGACGTTGTATTTGATGAGACTAATGGCTCTCCAAGAGAGCAAGTTGTTGATTGTGATGATGTAGATGAAGAAGATGTTCCGACCGCCGCTATACGAACCATGGCGATTGGAGACATTCGGCCACAGGAACAGGATGAACGAGATCAACCTTCTTCCTCAACGACGGTGCAACCCCCAACTCAAGACGATGAACAGGTTCATCAAAAGGAGGCGTGTGATCAAGGGGGAGTACAAGACGATCATGTGATGGAGGAAGAAGCACAACCGGCACCTCCAACCCAAGTTCGAGCGATGATTTAAAGGGATCATCCCGTCGACCAAATTCTGGGTGACATTAGCAAGGGAGTAACTACTCGGTCTCGATTAGTTAATTTTTGTGAACATTACTCCTTTGTCTCCTCTATTGAGCCTTTCAGGGTAGAGGAGGCCTTGCTAGATCCGGATTGGGTGTTGGCCATGCAGGAGGAACTCAACAACTTCAAGCGCAATGAAGTTTGGACGCTGGTGCCTCGTCCCAAGCAAAATGTTGTGGGAACCAAGTGGGTGTTCCGCAACAAACAGGACGAGCACGGAGTTGTGACAAGGAACAAGGCTCGAC
Source organism: Zea luxurians (assembly GCA_029449295.1). Lineage (NCBI taxonomy): Eukaryota > Viridiplantae > Streptophyta > Magnoliopsida > Poales > Poaceae > Zea > Zea luxurians. The sequence goes on along the minus strand of JAOPSE010000052.1, from coordinate 4,792,635 downwards.
TTGTGGCAAAAGGTTATGCCCAAGTCGCAGGTTTGGACTTTGAGGAGACTTTTGCTCCTGTGGCTAGGCTAGAGTCCATTCGTATCTTGCTAGCATATGCCGCTCACCATTCTTTCAGGTTGTACCAAATGGATGTGAAGAGCGCGTTCCTCAACGGGCCAATAAAGGAGGAGGTGTACGTGGAGCAACCCCCTGGCTTCGAGGATGAGCGGTACCCCGACCACGTGTGTAAGCTCTCTAAGGCGCTCTATGGACTTAAGCAAGCCCCAAGAGCATGGTATGAATGTCTTAGAGATTTCTTACTTGCTAATGCTTTCAAGGTTGGGAAAGCCGATCCAACTCTCTTTACAAAGACATGTGATGGTGATTTGTTTGTATGCCAAATTTATGTCGATGACATAATATTTGGTTCTACTAATCAAAAGTCTTGTGAAGAGTTTAGCAGGGTGATGACGCAGAAATTCGAGATGTCGATGATGGGCGAGTTGAACTACTTCCTTGGGTTCCAAGTGAAGCAACTCAAGGACGGCACCTTCATCTCCCAAACGAAGTACACGCAAGATCTGCTAAAGCGGTTTGGGATGAAGGACGCCAAGCCCGCAAAGACTCCGATGGGAACCGACGGACACACCGACCTCAACAAAGGAGGTAAGTCCGTTGATCAAAAAGCATACCGGTCAATGATAGGATCTCTACTTTATTTATGTGCTAGTAGACCGGATATTATGCTTAGCGTATGCATGTGTGCTAGATTTCAATCCGATCCTAAGGAGTGTCACTTGGTGGCGGTGAAGCGAATTCTTAGATAGTCGCTACGCCTTGCTTCGGGATCTGGTATCCAAAGGGGTCTAACTTTGACTTGATTGGGTACTCAGATTCCGACTATGCTGGATGTAAGGTCGATAGGAAGAGTACATCGGGGACGTGCCAATTCTTAGGAAGGTCCCTGGTGTCATGGAACTCTAAGAAACAAACCTCCGTTGCCCTATCCACCGCTGAGGCCGAGTACGTTGCCGCAGGACAGTGTTGTGCGCAACTACTTTGGATGAGGCAAACCCTCAGGGACTTTGGCTACAATCTGAGCAAAGTCCCACTCCTATGTGACAATGAGAGTGCTATCCGAATAGCGGAAAATCCTGTTGAGCACAGCCGCACAAAGCACATTGACATCCGGCATCACTTTCTGAGAGACCACCAGCAAAAGGGAGATATCGAAGTGTTTTATGTTAGCACCGAGAACCAGCTAGCCGATATCTTCACCAAGCCTTTAGATGAGAAGACCTTTTGCAGGCTGCGTAGTGAGCTAAATGTCTTAGATTCGCGGAACTTGGATTGAATTGTAGCATACTGTATTTATGCCTTTGATCATGTTCATTCTGCATTTTGTTGCTTATTATGGTGCTCAAGTTGTACAAACACTCCCTGGACCTCACAAGTCCGTTGCAAAGTGATGCACATGTTTAGGGGGAGACGTGTTACAACTTGACCCTTTGAGACTAACCATATGTTTGAGTTTGCTTGTGTTAGTCACAAAGGAGAATTGAAAGGGAAAAGGTGGACTTGGATCATGCAAGACTTCCACTGCACTCCGATGAGGGGTAACTTATTCCAAGTTCATCTCATGACCTCTTATTGCCATTTGCTCTTAATTAAAGATTTTGGTGAGGCAATGGGGTTAAAGGGCCAAAATTGATCCCGTTTTGGTGTTTGATGCCAAAGGGGGAGAAAATAAAGGCCAAAGCAATAAATGGATCAGCTACCACTTGAGAGATTTTGAAAATAGTAGAATAGAGTTTTTGATTTGTCAAAATTCTTAAGTTGTCTCTCTTGTCAAAAGTTGGCTTCTTGTGGGGAGAAGTATTGATTATGGGAAAAAGGGGGAGTTTTTGAAATCCTTGATCAATCTCTTTTTGAATGACTCTCTTTATGCTTAAACATGTGTGTTTAACTTAGAGATAGAGATTTGTGTTTGATTTGCAAAAAAAACAAACCAAGTGGTGGCAAAGGATGATCCATATATGCCAAAATTGATTCAAAATAAATTTAAGTGTTATTTGAATTGAGTTTGCACTTGTTCTAGTGGCTTTATGTTGTGTTGGCATAAATCACCAAAAAGGGGGAGATTGAAAGGGAAATGTGCCCTTGGGCCATTTCTAAGTATTTTGGTGATTGAGTGCCAACACATGTGTTTAATTGTGAATTTGTGTACATGGATGAACAAGGTGCAAATCATGAAGTAAAGGTATGTTCCTAAGCCTTAGTACATTGGTTTTGTGGACTAACATATTTGTCTAAGTGTTAGAAACAGAAAGAAGAAAAAGAGAAAAGGGGAGAGAATGACTTGGCTGTGTGCAGCCAAGTCCCAGCTCGGTCTGGAGCACCGGACTGTCCGGTGTGCACCGGACAGTGTCCGGTGCGCCAGACTGACTCGACTCGAACTGGCCGCTCTCGGGATTTTGGCCGGCGGCGTACGGCTAAAATTCACCGGACTGTCCGGTGTGCACCGGACTGTCCGGTGAGCCAACGGTCGGCCAGGGCCAACGGTCGGCCGCGCAATCCGCGCGAGACACGTGGCCGAGCCAACGGTCGGAAGACGGCACCGGACTGTCCGGTGTGCACCGGACTGTCCGGTGCGCCAACGGCTCGCAGATCTCCAACGGGCTGCAACGGTCGGCAGCGCCAGATAAGGAAACAAATCGGGCACCGGACAGTGTCCGGTGTGCACCGGACTGTCCGGTGCCCCCGTCGACAGAAGGCCAGGATAGCCTTCCAGAATTGCTCTCAACGGCTCCTAGCTGCCTTGGGGCTATAAAAGGAGCCCCTAGGCGCATGGAGGAGACACACAAGCAACTCTTGAGCATTCTTGATCATCCACACAAGTTCTTTGCGCATTCGTTTGTGATTCTAAGTGATTCGAGCTCTGTTCTAGTGTGAACTCTGAGATAGTCATTCGAGCTCGAGTCTTGGCCGTGTGTGTGCGCTTTTGTTGTGGATTTGTGTGTGTTGCTTCCCTCCCTTACTCTGTGCTTTCTTTGTGATCATATACTTGTAAGGGCAAGAGACTCCAATTTGTGGAGATTCCTTGCAAACGGGATAGTGAAAGGAACAACAAAACAACGTGGTATTCAAGTGGGTCTTTGGACCGCTTGAGAGGGGTTGATTGCAACCCTCGTCCGTTGGGACGCCACAACGTGGAAGTAGGCAAGCATTGGCTTGGCCGAACCACGGGATAAACCACTGTGTCCCTCTGTGCTTGATTCTTGTGGTATTGTGTTTTGTTGAGACTTCACCTTAGCCACTTGGCAATAATCGTGCTAACACATAACAAGTTTTTGTGGCTTAAGTTTGAAGTTTTTACAGGATCACCTATTCACCCCCCCCTCTAGGTGCTCTCAATAGTCCTATTATTTCTTGCACATACCATCTTTTTTGTATTTTGCATAATTTATTTCCCTTTTTACTTGTATTTGTATTCTGGATTTTTTATTTTGCTATATATGCACAATGACAATGTCATCTCTTATGGCTGGTTGTTTGATGGAAGAAATATTTCTGTCTATGCAGTGCAAATATCTCAATGTCAAGTGTTTCAAATTCTATTGCTGCGGGTCTTCCAAGCTATGGGCTATATCTAGAGACAAGGTTTCTCACGCAGACCTATAGGAACTTCGCACAGAAATCCTCTTACAAGTATTCCAGAATCCGTGCAGTGCAGGGAAATGGTGGGCGTCGAAGGCTGGTTGACATAATCCGAATCATTCCAGAACTCTCAAGGGACTATTTTAAAAGTCGATCGAGGCGAGCTCTTTTTGGTGGCATCTCGTTGCTTGGCGGCTTTTACGTTGCACAGACAATCTCGCTCTCTTTCGGTACCTTGGGTGTGAATGATGTTATAGCAGCAGTTGTTTGTGTCCTGCTGACAGAGTATGTGACAAAGTTCTATTACAGTCGGCCTAAGGTTACCTTCCCCATTGCTCTCCTCAACAATTTCAAGATGGGTTTCACATATGGCCTGTTTATTGATGCCTTCAAGCTTGCTAGCTGAGCTGCACTATGTCCTGCTTGGCTACTTCTTTGCACGCTCTTGATCACCACAAACATGACTATATATGACATACATCATTTTTGTATTGTTGTATGTGAAGATTGAATCCAGTTTACATAGCCTTTTAGTTTACATGGAATTCATCTCTGTTGTGCAATTTTGCAAACTTGAGGTTAATCCAAGCTAATTCTGAACTGAGCGGCAGTAAAGTTCCTATTGGGTTACTGTCTGTTACTGTTGCCTGCCAAATTTATAAAGTCCTTCAGTAACATCAGTGTGTCTTGATTGCTAGCAGCAATGCGACAAACATGGCAGATTCCAGTGATGCTGTATCAAAACGTGTTTGCCTGTTTGGTCTGTGCACAGCTTTAGGTGGTTTCTTGGCACCATGCTGTATTCTGATTATTTTGGGTATTTCTCAGAATCTCTAATAGTTGGCTGTGGGTTGAGAAGAGGCGACGATATTATTGTAGCATTATTGGAAATGGATGTACACTGAGGCATTGGGAATGGATGCTATTTTATGTTTGAAAATTACACTCCGAGAATAATGATCTGCTTTGGGACGCGATATCAATAGTCATGTTCTTTGTGTGCTGATTTTTTTCCTCAAATTCTGCATCCGGTACTATCCATTCATAATTTGTGATACTTTTTTTTGTACACATTTAAAGGTGCACCCATGTGTTGGTGATTCAGTGACGCCATTTCGGGCGTCAGCTAGAATCGTCTGTGCATATGTGAACGGGTATGCCATTTTCTATTGTTGAGAAGCTTTTCTTATACGGAGTACATGTGACTATGTAAGCTCTTTCCTCTGTCTTTTTTTCTATGATGAGAAAGTGCATATAAAACACCCGGCGAGTGTCAGCCAACGGTTATGCAGTTACATTAAAACAAAAGCATGATTTATTTTGTCGCTACTACAATGTAGTCAACTTATTAGTTTGATGAAGGGAGTATATGCTTTTGAACACGACCAGAACAATAATTTTAATATGCAGGTTTGCCTCACTTGGGACAGACCATTGTTCAAGATGGTGAAACTGTAAGCTAAATTCATTGCACTTGCAGATGTGGCGAAGTAATTTTCAAATGAAGCTACATTTCAAGGCCCAGCATTTATCATGGCTTTGTGAAGTGGCTGGCCATGTTTTTTTTTTAAATTTAATTAATATTCCTTCTTGCAGTGCACAGTCAGTGAGATGGTATTTATCTAATATATCGTCTTCCTCCACACCCATTCTCCCTTTGACAATTGAAGAAAACTGCAGCCACTGGAGGTCCAAGATTATAGAGCGCAGAAAAGTCTCTCGTGTTGAAATTTTGTCTCCATCCTGGTGCATAAACGGTTTGCTGGACAGACTGGCGGAAGAGTACAAAGACAAAGCGATGTATTCCAGCAGATGGCTTTGGGTTTTCATAGCTGACAATTTCATTTCCTGTAATAAAATTTGTTCAACCATGTCACAGTGAGTTAGTATGAACATTGTTCTCATCTGTGTAAATACTGTGAGATGAACAGTCATTGTGGCAAATTTTAGGTTTTAAAATACGGAAACTACAGTGATGCTCATATTGAGCTAAAAATAGAAGTTGAGATGAACTAATTAAATCCACTTTTGGTACCATTGATTTGCACAACTTTTAGCAATATAATTCAAATAATTTTCTGACACTGATAGGTGCTGTAGACATGACAGGCAGCTGCTTACCGTCCAGGCTGCACAATCTGTGGTAACCTTTATATTATCATTTTTTCAAGAAAATGGAGATGATATACTTGCCAATATTTTGTTGTGTAGCAATGAGGTATATGTACATGTCATCTTGAGGAACACCATATGCATTTACTTTAGAATCTAATATAAGTATTGAAGTAATGAACTACTCCCTCCATTCCAAAATAGTAGTCGTTTTAGCTCTTGATTTTTATGTTTATATTCAAATAGATGAAAATGCATCTAGACACATATATAAAATACATACATCAAGTATTGTGTGAACCCAATAAATACCTAAAACGAATGACATAGGGAGTACTTAAATTGAGAAGTACAGAATGGAAGAACCCACTATAGCTAGCATTTGCTGATTCCGGGATGTCTGTCACCAACCTGTGACATGTATTTATTTTAGATTTGTCACATCAAAGTAGTAGAATTAGTATTTTCCAATAATTGTGAAAAGTTCCAGGACTTACCAATGAAGATATTCTCTATTTGTTGGGTTACTTGGACTTGGGGAGTCTGGATCCACCATCACCTAGTAGCAAGGGTTAGCTTGTTATCTTGAGGAAATATCTCACAACTAAACATAATAGTTCCCTTATTCAGTAGCAGGTGCTTAGCATTTGTTCTCTGAAATTGTTACCACACTTCCTTATCTTTTATTCAGAGAATTACAAAGATACTATTTGATTAACCAGCAATCTAGGCATTCTTTTTTAAGGTACCTGTTAACCCTGATGAATGAAATAAAGCCTTTTTTTCCTCGAACACAAAAAGAAAATATGAGCATTTGGTCTCTAATGCAGACTTATTTTAATGTTACTACTACAATAACCTCGTCATATAACAATAAAGTCTTTTAGTCCCAAGTAAATTGGAGTAGGCTAGAGTTGAAAGTCAAAAGAAGCCATAAATCAAGGTTCAGGCACATAGATAGCTGTTTTTCATTCGCTCCTATTTAAGACTAAATCTTTGGTATATTTTATCCTTTCAAGTCTATTTTTATTGTCTCTTTTTATGTCAATTTTGACCTTTCTTTGTCTCTTTTTTATTATTATCGCTCTTTAGAATCCAACTACACACCGGTGTCTCTAAAGGTCTTCGTCAATCGTCATATAACACTACTAAAATGCGAAAACTCATATCATATGACATGTATTTATGCATCTTACTATAGTTATTCAAACTTCCTGTAGTTGTTGATGACATAACTTTTATTCTAGTCAGCACCATGTACAAGATGCAGGTACATGTGCCGATGCTGTCGAACATACGGATGGTGCATGAAATAAATGCAAGTGTAGAGGTCCTTTTCAATCCATAAAAAAGAAATTGTACAACTTATGGAAAGTTGAGATTCTTTGTTTTCATTGCTATGTGGGCACTGAAAACAATTAAAGGTGATGAACTCCAAAAGCAGATGTTACAAGTAAGAGACTGTGTACTTAGTTTTATAAAAACAGAGATCTTGTGCAGCTAGGCATATGATTGTTTATTTACCCTGATACCTTGTATTCACTTTAACTAAACTTAATACTGCTCAATGTCGTAATGAACTAGTTATGGACTTACCAGAGTGTAAAGGTTCCTCATGTCGCGCCCACCAATTTCAACCCTTGGTTCACTTGCTACTTGTGATGGCTTGAGGTCAGATCCATTGGTCAGTTCCTTGTTGTTGTACAGAACCTTAAGTGAGGCTGTTTTAATAAATGGGTCCAGAATGTCACCTACTACATGTCCTACTACTAGTGGGTCCCTTGACATGGTTAGTCAAGAATGCTATTTTGAGGCCCGCTCTCTAGAGAACAAAGAAGCTGATTTGGCCTCAAATGTGAACTTGGGTGCACTGATGGGTGCAGGTACGTGTCCTATTTATACTTGTAACCTGAAGTGCTGAAGGCATTCATGATATCAGGAGTCGTGTGCTCTAGATGCCTTAGAATCTCAGCTTTAAGATGCATATATTTATATCGGTCGTCACCACTGGACATATGTAGGCCTGTGTGTCCACTATCTGGGCTTACAGAAAAAAAAAACAGGAGTGTCCATGGTAACCCCACATTGATGAATAAAATCTGATGACTGCACTCACTTATTCCCTATATCTGTTACCCTAGCTAGAGATGATATGCTCCTGAAAAGTGGTCTGCCTTTTGACTTGTCTGTCAGATTGACACCTCATCTTCTTTCCTTGCAGCATGAACATTCCCTCACTCTTTCATCAAACTAGGTGAATGCGGAAAGTGAGCCTGAATTCCCTTGTACTTGGTTGGTAATCTTCTACGTCTTTGATATGTACAGGCTAGAACTTACAACAAGCGCTCACTTCCACCTTCAGTGAATGCAGGAACTCCTGGAGATGGTTTTTACTAGAGCGTGCTCATTAAAGATTCCACTCTAATGTTGCTTTGATGAAGATTGCCTTGTCATTACAAATGGTGGAGGGCCTCAAGCGAAACATTATTTGATGGGAATATTAGACTTCAACGATAAAAAGTGGTAAGAGATTTTCTCGACACTTGTTCTCTGCCTGCTCCCAACATAACGATTTCTTTAATTCACTTGGTACCGCTTTTACTAAGATAGATATGCTTGGGGGGAAGCAAATTAGTGGTACAGCTGTGTGGCTTATTTCAGTGCACGGCGGCATCTAGAACTCAGAATCAAGTCTTGTTCATCCTCTGAAGATCATAAAACAGCACTGCTGTGTTAGATAATGATGATAAGGTGGTATGTTGCCGTTTTGTCCTTATTCAAGTTCTACTTCTTTTTAGTTGCCAGAAAAATTTGAAACTGAATGCAGTTTGCTTATCTGCATGCTGGATGGTCCGGTTAGTACCATGTCATAAATAAAAGCCGCTGAATCCCTCGTTTGTGTCAATTGTAACTTATTATAATCGTCCCAAAATATGGACAAGATAGCTTTTACTGTCGTAATGTACTATCTTCTAGGGTGGGCAGCAGCTCAGGACCCCCACGAAGATTCACTTGGACCGCCTACGCCGCATTCCATCAAGAGGTTTGTTAATGCGAATTGTGACGTGGAAGTTACGACAGCATATGGTGCTAGTAAGTTTTGTACGCAAGTTCCTCGTGCTCCATACATCCCTCCTAGTTTGCCTGGCAGAATATGAGCTCTTGAGGGTCAGCGCTTAGTGTAGAATATGATTTACAAATGCCCCTAATCTTTCTATCATAGCAAAGAATATGTCTCTGCGGACTTGATGGGCTTGAGGTAAAAGAGGGAGGAGGGGAGGGAAGCGGGGGGAGATAGATAGATAAGGATTAACTACTACAATTGTTCTTGCATAATCAGTAGGGGCCCATGCATGGAATCCCATTTTATTCCTGTGATTTACACCGTGTCAAAACCGTCTCCCTTTCTGATGCTATGTGTTCCCACTTGCAGGATAAGTAGCTCTCTTTCGGAGTGTGGCTGCCTGAAAGGCCTCTAATCTGATCAAATAAATGAAGGCTGATGCTGGGCCTTTCGGAGAAACAGATCCAGGGCAGGAAAGGCACGGAGCCCGGCTACGTGGAGGAAGTGAATCGTCAGATTGGGGGAATCGAACCGTCGCTGGCATGATAATCTTGACCGGAGAGCAAGTGAGGCAAAGCGCCATGCTCGTTCACGTGGGAGCATCCCATTCGTCGCGTGACGGATGGGACTCGTACCCCCAAGGACCAACCCCAAATCCAAATCCCAGAAGAAGACGGCGCGGGCGCGTGCCATGGAATGGAAAGGTTCCCCGCAGCGGAGGAATCGTCCACCCGCCCAGCTACTCAAGGTTGGCTACGGGGGTTTCTTTCGAAAATGGAATGGCCCGGACTGAATTATTGGCACAGTAGTGGCCAACAGGATTGGCTGGGCCGCCAAAGCGAAAATATTGGATGTACCCACCTGATCGGCGGTGGATCGTATATGGCACCATCTCTCATCAAATCGACAACGCTCCAGCATTTGCACTGTGAACAAAACAGCTTACCAGAGTGCAGCCCTGCTGGCATGGCATGGGTAAGGATCCTTACAATTTTTCCCGCTCGAACCGGGTCTGTTTTTCTTTTTCTCCTCTCCATGGAAGAACCGTTCAGTGCCATGACATCAGCAAAAACTTCTGTAATTTCTTTAAAGATATGATGCTCGTTGGAAATCTCAAGACTTAAAAAACACACACACAGGCATCAGAAGACGGATTTAATCGGATATGGAGGCTCCTCCTGACCAACTAAACAAGGAATGCAAAAGCACTGCTACTGACATCACTTACGAATTCGATCAAATCAACCCTGGCCACACAAAACAATGAAGAGCCGTGCGTTCCTTAGTAAGTAATATCTGACATCACTTACCAAATCAATCGAAGGGCAGTGCCATGGCTACAAGATGCAACGAAGAGCCGTGCATTCCTTAACTTTTCAGTCGCAGCCGCAAATTCAAAGCAGAAGTTTAATATTTTCTATACAGAAGCGATGTTCTTTCTGGAAAAGCTCAAGGAATCATTTTCCCTATGCTTCCATCATAACACATAATATAGAGATGCAGATGAACCAGAAAACTCATTTGGCCCAGCAAATACAAGCCATGCAAGGATGCAACACTGAAATATTAGCACTGCGTAGCATAAAACAACGAAGTTCTCTATGCGTAGAACATGCGGTGAATCATTAAGTACTCAATTAATTAGTAAATAGCAATAGTTAGATTATCACGTAAATAGACCTATTTAAATACGGTAGTTGTTTAAACAAGGTTGAAACCTTTGAAAAAGACAGCAGTTTAACCTGGCCTGAGCACGGACCAGCCCGATCATCGTGCCGTGCTTGAACCTTACATGTTCTATTAGCTAAGTGGGTATGAATATGGAGCCAACAACTATGGAGTCTACACAATTTTTACTTATTTTTACCAGAAAGTGGAGAGATTAGACACGGGAAAAAAATATATGCTCAAAGCGATGGTAGAACGATAGAAACTGATGCTTTATAGTAATAAAAACTTGCAAAATGAAACAAGGTCAAATTTTGATGATCCAAAAGCAATGGCTGAAATGTTTTGCTCTGATAGAATATCATCAGATATCAACAGTTTAAATAAATAAATTTTAACTTGAAGTAATTTTTACATTTGTACAGTGAACTGACTACATTTCTGTGATTTCATCATATCTTTATTGCTCTATTATGAGAGCAAAAATACTGGAAGGAGATATAAGGATGAATCACTGAACTGATGAATAGAGAATTATGGATTTCAGAAGTTCTCTTTCACCACATATTTCACCCTTGTGTCTAACCATCAGCAACTTATATACAGAGGTTATTCTTGATAGACATTGAGATGATCCTTTGTCCATCGGAAGGTAAACTAGAAATTACTTCGGTCATCACTCACTGACAATGTAAAATGGCGTGCAGCACCGAAGTAGAGAATTTGATAATCCATATTGTATAAGAGCACAAATATGATGATAATCAGCTAACAGCATAATAGATTGGCCACCATTATGAATTAGAACCGTGCTTACATGAGTGAGCTTGACTGCACGTAGTTTTTTGAAGGTCTTCACTTTATCCTTCAGCACCCAGAAAGGTTATATATGAACATATACAGTTTTAATCATCACATAGTGCTGTTTTCCCAATCCATCAATGAGTTGCACAAAAGCACATTTTAATCCGTATCTCCTTGGTAACCACTTCATACTGTAATCTTCCAGTAAGATGTCAGAAATGAATGACTCCCTAGAGCGATGTTCGGAACAGGAATCATTAAAATAACTTTAGTTTGAATTTGAACCAAATCACCCCAATCAAAATAAGCTCTTATGGGACAATGCTTTCATCTGGAGTAACCATGTAAGAAAACAAAGCTCTAGCCTCCATCAAAAGAGTTGTTGCTCTGCCAGTTCACACCCTGGTCCAATACCGGATATTAGTAACCATCCAGAAAGTGTATGATACAGCAGCATAAAAATTAAAACAAAAGATTAGGGCACAACTTAGTGCAGCTAGAAGTGTGATGAGGCAATCAATGTCATATTGCAAAGCCTTTTCAAAATTACAGTTTTACTATTTTGAACAAAATCAACAAATAGTTAACAATAAAAATGTTCAGGGGGGTTAATGTGATGCTCCCTCCGTCCTCTATCTTAAGGTCACGAAGGTTTGTCCTAAGTCAATGTTTTGAAACTTTGACCAACAATATCTATAAAAATAATTATTTTTAAAATACAGAAATTATATATTGTGATAAATGTTTTAATAATAAATCTAATAGTTTCGTTTTAGTCAATATTTATGATTATTTTGTTATTAACGGTCAGAGGTTAAAAACATTTGACTTAGGACATCTTTGTGATCTTAAGATAGGGACGGATGGAGTATTTGCCTAATAATACGGAGATATATTTAGCTGGAGGAGTTATGTGACAAGTGGACTGACCTCATCACACATGCTGTAACACAACTGCAGGGCTTCATTCCACTTATTTCCTTTGATTAGCCCCTTTATGAGGCAAATAAAGGCACTTAGTTCTGGCACAACACCTTTCCTTGTTATTTCACTGTATAATTCAAATGCCTTTTCAAGCTGAGATGCCAAACAAAGTGCCTGGATCAATGAAGTGTATGTATCCTTGCTGGTTATGTTTAGTGATGACGAGACTTCCATCATCTCTTTGTGCAACTCCAAGGCTTTCTCCAGTCTGCCAGCCTTGGAGAAACTATCAATGAGCAACCCATAAACAGGAGCTATTGACACCATGCCATGTGACTCCAGCTCCTCCAACAATCCAAGAGAAGCAATGAACTTCTTGCTAAAACCTTGAACTACGCTGCAGTATCCTTGCACATATTTTGGCCAGTAAGTCTGCTTCATTTCACTTAGCAGTGAATGTGCCTCATCCAAAAGACCAGCAGCACAGCAATGGTTTATCAGAACTCTGTAGGTAACATAATTAGGGGCACACCCTTGTGTGCTCATTTGTGTAAAAAGCTGAAGACTCAAATCAACTTTACCAGATTTTCCCAATCCATCTATGAGAGAAGTGTAAGTCACAACATTTGGGTTGCATCCCCTCTTTTCCATCATTGACAGCAGCTTCAAGGCCTTTTGACATTCACCTATTCTGCAAAGCCCATCAATCATAGCTGTGTAAGTGACAACATTAGGAGTGCAAGAACTCTCCAGCATTTGAGAGAGAACTTTAATGGCTAGATCAAGCCTTCTGTCCTTAAACATCGCATCAATTAAGGAGGTGTATGTATGCACCGTAGGCAAGTAGCCACACTTAGACATCCTCAAAAATACCTCCTGTGCATTATCAAGCTTTCCAACTTTGCAAAAGCCATCAATCAAGGCATCATATATAATGTGATTTGGCTCGCACCCATTCGATGACATAACATCTAGCAATTCTTGAGCATCAACCACCTTGTGTGCCTTACACAAACCATCTATGAGTGCACCATATGTGACCACATTTGGAGCAATGGAGTCTGTGTGCTCGCCTTCAAAGTAAAAATCAGATCCCACATTGTCAGAAGTTCCAATCATTTTGGCGTAGACTTCACAAGCCTTTTGGCTTTCACCTGCCTTACAGAGGCCATCAACTAGTGCGCTGTAGGTAATGGTATTGGGAGCACAGCCAGCATCAACCATTCTATGAAAAATGTCACTAGCCTGAGGTACCAGCTTTGTTTTGAGGTAAGCATGAAGCAAGGCAGTGTATGTTACTACACTTGGGGAGCAGCCAACACTCTCCATTTCATCAAACCAGCTCCTCGCCTGTTCAATGAGCCCAACCTTACAAAAGCTATCAATCAAAATTGTGTATGTATAAACATCAGGATTAACACCAACACTCTTCATCTCTTGAAACAAAAGGAAAGCCTTTTCTACCTTCATAGCCTCACATAAAAAGGTAATCACCTTAGAGTATGTGCTCGTGTCAGGTACAAAACCTTTTCTCATCATCAACTTAATGATCTGAAATGCCTTATCAAATTTCCCCACACCGCAAAGGCATCGAGCAAAATTTGCAGTGTTCACCTTATTAAGAACGCAACTAGAAGCCAGCATCTCCTCATAAACTTTTTCTGCCAATGCCAACAAGTCAGGGCTTGGCAATTCTTCTCCACTGCATATGCTTCCAATAAAAATGTTGTATACGACATAGCCAGGAGGGCAACCACAAGCAGCCATCCTATTTAAAAGTTTATAAGCATATGGATAATCCCTGGCATTGCAATAACTATGCACAAGAGAATTAAACAAGGAGGGGTTTGGATTGCAACCCTCCTTCATCATCATGCTGATTATCCTCTGCACCAGCCAAGCTGCTTCTTTTTCAAAAATCCAGCGAGTAGTGTTCTATATGTGACCACATTGGGGATGCAAGAGTTACACCGCATCCTATGAAGGAATGAAATTGCCTCATCAAAAAGGGAGGCCTCCATCAGTCCACTGATCATCTGGGTGCACAACACTGTGTCAAGTTTGAAATCCTCCCGCTCTATCATGATAAGTGCGTCAGACCATCTCCCCTCCTTACATAACGCCTGTGCAAAGCACCCAACTGTGAAACTTATCCGTGCAGAACCCCAACTCTGACATCTCTTTCTGCACACGAAAACCCATGTCCATCTGTCCGGCGGTTGCAAGCACCTGGACCAGAGCATTGTAGGTCGCACCTGACGGCCTGTACCCAAAATCCTTCAGTCTCCCGAGCTCCTCCAGCGCCTTGGCCCAAGCTCCGTGGCGGCAGCATTTCCGTACTATCACATTGAGCAATCTGCCGAGTACCTCACGATCATCCTCCCAATCTCCCTCAGCAGCCTCTCGGTGGTCCTAGCACGATCGTCAAAATGCAATACTTCCGCCAGCGCGTTGTAGCAGGCGCCGGTGTGGCTGTAGCCCACCTGCCGCTCGGCCCAAAGGAAGAACCTGACACAGAGCTCCGGGGTGCGCACCGACCGGAGCACCGCAACTACCACGGCGTCGTTCAGGAAGTCCCGGTGCCGCCGCAGGAACCGCTCCGCCTTCCCGTCAAAGTCGGAGGCGTAGGCTCGGATCGCCTTGGATATAAGAACAGCCTCCGGCGGCGGGAGGGCCGCGGCGTGGAGGACAGGGGTGGGCACCTGAAGAAAGGCGAAGTCCTTGGATGAGAGGCGGGGTCCGCTCTGCGGTCAGGGGCTTCTAAGAGGCCAAGCAGTTGGTCGTCAGGGTCGGCGGCGCGGGAGGAGGAAGAGCAGGCACGCCGCATAGAGGCGCGTAGGGCTGCCGTGGCCGCCGCGCGGCGGCTAATCATGGGGTGGAGGCGGTCCAATAAAGGGATACGGAGGTGGAAAGAAGGGACGAGGAGGCGGCGGGAATTGAAGCCCCGGCCATGGAGGTTTTGGGGCGCCGGAGGTGGGCATAACGGCCTAAACCCTAGTGAAGGAGAGGGTATTTCAGTAAATAATTTAGAAAGTAGTTCTGTTTCTGCAAGTAGGTCTGACCGCCTGGGCCCATCTGCAGAGGGAACACTTTGGAGAGTCCGTCTCCGTGGTACACCTCCAAGCAACATCACACCATACCGTCCTCATCCATCTCCGCCGCCGCCCGCCGCATCCCGCCCCCCCTCTGATTTTTCTCTTGATGGCCCTGCGAACCCATTAGGGAATTTATTCGCTGCTTCACTAGCCGTAAATTCGCAATCTTGATCTTGGGAATGAATTAGCAAACTCCCATTTTTGGTTCTCTGGTTCCTTCAGGGTGTCGGGTCTGCACGCCATCTGTTCGGCATATGAAATCTGCTGAGCCGTCAACACCACTTGGAGTAACTTATTCGATGAGTTCATGATTTATTGATTTATTGCAGCAAGAAATCACGCAGCTGAGTTAGTGCATCCCTGGTGGGCTTTCTTTGTGTTTTATGTTATGTGTGTATGCTTTCTAGCATATATTAGCACGTTTATAAGTTGTTTTATTTCCTGATTTGTGAATAGTGAATTGGTTATGGTGGGCACCATCAGAGTAAGCCCATTCATGCTTTGAGTCAAATAGTAATTGATGGTTTGATTTGAACACTATTGCAATTGGCATAATTCGAGCTTATGAAACATTGAAACCTATGAATTGTAACCGTTGTTACAGTCGCTGCATTATAGGTAGCAGGAAAACTTTGTGTGCTGCCATCCTTATATTGTGGATAGCTTTGCACATTATCTGGATTCACTCCCACATGGCCACATCCC